>CM040741.1:70022546-70622546 GCA_022829145.1 Albula goreensis
AGAACGGAGTGATCACATTACACAGGGTATTTTTGATCCATGTTTTTGCATTTGATTGAATCGTGGCCTTAAATACATTTGAGTGAATGTTGCCCAAAGGGTAGGAAAAGAACAGAAGAAAAGGATAAATTTACATTGTTTACTTAATTATTTGTTTATCGGGTGAGAAATCACTATCCTGCTTAGCTGCGTGACAACAAGCGGATTGGGATGATGGCATTTTGCTGGATTCTTCCCCAGGCTCTTCCTAACTCTGAGTCACTCTTGTTTGCAGTAAGGATGATTGGGATACGCCACTACAGCCGTGTGGGGTTTGCATTTTAATCCCCCTAATCTGGGGTCTGAAGGCCCACGGCCAATCACGGCCTGTCTCTCTCTCTCCCTCTCTCTCTGTCTTTATCTACAGCCAATCACAACCCGACTCTGTCTCGCTCTCATTATCTACAGCCAATCACAGCCTCTCTCTCTCTCTCGCTCTCTCTTTTTGTCTACAACCAATCATGGTCAGACTCTCTCTCTCTTTATCTACAGCCAATCACTGCCTGACTCTCTCTATTTCTTTATCAACAGCCAATCACTGCCTGACTCTCTCTCTGTCTACAGCCAATGACGGCAAGACTCTCTCTCTCTCTTTCTTCGTCTACAGCCAATCAAGGGCAGACTCTCTCTCTTTCTCTCTTTGTCTACAGCCAGTCATGGACAGAGTCTCTCTCTCTGTTTACTCCAAGAACTGAACAAGAAAAGAAAAACTATTTTGCCAAGGTAACCACATCATTTTCCGATAGGGGCCCTCATGAACTGGTGGGTATTTTATAAATTTTTCATGGCACAGATTCTGCTGCAATCACTTTAAGCCAGCTGTGTGCATTGAAGTTCTAGAGAGGGTGAATTCAAAGGTTCTGAACAGTACTGGAAAAAAACAGACAGAGCCCCCCCCCCTCCCCACCTCCCAGCCTACAGATAATGCAAATATTGGCACTTACATGCTGTTTGAGTTCTTCTTTGCAAACTGTGAAGCGCACACAGGCAAATATATGTATTAGCAATAATTAAAACTCCAGTTAATTAATTCGCCCTGTATTAAATCCTGTTAATACCACAATGGCCTGACACTGTTGTAAAGATGGCAGACACATGCTGGCCTTATGTATGCACAGGGCATGCCAGATAGATTTACACACGTCTGCTGGTAGCTCTTGGTAATCCTGGCTTATCGCAGGTACTCCGTTAAAGACCGTCCCTAAGTTAATGACACTAAATACGCATGGAAATGCTTCATTGTTTAGACAAATATTTCACACCTTGGAGTGTTTTTAATGCTGAAAGTGATTAGGCAATCAAAACAAAAGGCATGCCTCTTATCGCGAATGAGCGATGCTCGAAAGAAAAAAAAATTAATCAGTGATCTTATTAACTGCGTTTTCAGTGAGTGAGAATCACACAATATTATTTCCCAAGTGACACCTTTAGAATGTTTACTACTTGGAAAGCCAAAAGCGGAGCCCACCCCACCCCCAAGACTGTGAAAACGATACATGTTTTGTTTGTGCTTTACCAGGCGAACCAGCGACATGCATGTAAGAGAGAGGCATTGTGGGACACAGATAGAGCTGGAGATGGAGGTGATGGTGCTCACTGGGCGGTAAAATTAGCGGGGTCCATTTGGCGGTAATCCGTTTTACTGGAGGCCCATGTGGAAAACTGGGTTATCCGTGTTTCCTGGGCTGTCTCCTCCAGTCTGAGCCCCTGGCATTCATCTCTGTCCCTTTATTAGCCTGACAAGCTGATAATGAGTTGCTGACAACTTGGGAAAAGTTCATATCGCCTTATGCTTCATTTTACATTTATTCTCCCTTTTCTTCCCTTAATTTTTATATTGTGAGTACCGATTTTGAATTGAGGTTGAAGGTTTTTGTGGCCCAGGAGTTGGAGCACTTTTTTGAAGTTCCAGTCTGGATTTAAGAAAGGTTTTGTGATATAATATATGGCACAGAAAGAGAAATGTCACACACTGATTTAGAGGATGTCAGGGACCCGTTGTATCAGGGAGGATAAGGGAGGAATCACGTCAGTACTTCCGCTCTCAAAAGAAGCACTTTTTCTAAGGAAAAGTCACCTGGTGAATTCACCCTGTCATTCATCACATTCACCCTGTCATTATCATTCACATTTCAAGGCCTGTGTTCTGTCAGCACATGTGCTAAACACTGACCTACAGGTAAACACAACTGTTGCTTAAAACACGTTCCAAATACCGTTAATTTTCACAAATGATAGCCTTGGCAAACCTGTGTTCGTGAATGAGAAAACAAGCTTATTGCATTTCATTGTGAGTCAAAGTTGAGGTGGAATGTTAATTGGAAACAAGCCTTTGACTAAGATGAAAATGAGAGATGTTTGTACTCTGATATCTATGTATGTATGAGTCATCTGTCTTTGTGTGCAAACCCTCTGCATGTGACTTTCGAACCACATGCAACAAATAAAATGGGTTACGTGTTACATTTCTGAAACACAAATGCGAAATGACAGAATTGACCTATGGAGCTGCTTGTTGCAGCTAAAAAGGTTAGAGGAGCAGTAGCCACACCATATGTCATGTGATCCCCAAATGGCAGCCATTTTGTATTATTTGTACATATTTCATGCTCATATGTGTATATTATACTCATGTATGTGAGGCTGATGGTTTCTTTAACAGTATGATGTCAGTGCCTACACCTGCAGGCTTTACATGACCGCATTCCTGTCCTGCACTGTTTTCACTGGTACAAAATGGCTTCGCCTCACCAGTGCTGAAGCTGAAACATTTCCTGCATAAGCCCTTGACTTCACACTCTGCTGGAGACCATCCTCTGAGTGTTGCATTCTCACATCATTAGCCATCGTGTGTAAACAACAACAACAACAACAACCACAGAAAAAAGAGAGGATGGTATTTATATCTGCGAGGTTTCTCCCCTCGTGGAGCTCAGTCTGAGACTTTCAAGAGCAGCTCACTGTCTCTCACGCCGCTCCTTCGGCAAGCTCAAGGTTTCACCATCCATCTGGTGGAGGGGGCACAGCAAGGCAGCATGCAGACATCTTTAGCATCTCCGCCCCACGGTTTCAATCTTACACCGGAGCCAGGCCATATCGTGGCGGGGAAGGGGGGAAGGGGGGGCGGGGTGGGGGAGAAACCAATAATTCCCCAGACGTGACAGACATGGGGTCAGGCTGATGTTCGTCAGCCGTCTCGAGCCCTTTCCAACAGCCCCCATTCCAGCTCCAAGGTCTTCACACATCCGCTGTGTGGGGGAGTAGCCCGCTCCCTCAGCTCTTCAGACGCCAGCCTCTCCTGCTGGATGTCTTGTGGCCGTTCCTGTCGCTATCGAGACTGGCTCTCGACATTTTCATGACCTGGCGCGGTCTGTTACCGGGACGGCTCCTCAAGGCCCAGCGCCATCCTGCCTGTAAAAGCTGTAGCTTAAAACATCCCTCATGTCCACCTCTCCTCCACTACAGCTTTTAAAAGAATGTCTGGGCATTTGGAGAATGTATATTTCCCCCTGTAATGGTTTACAATTATTGCAATCTCGCACGCGCATTTGGGCCGGAGTAATAGCGGTCTGTCATGGAGGTAATGGTTGTGATAGTTCATTTTAAATGCTTATGGTCACTGGAAATGGGCCTTTGCATGCTTTATGGCCTCCCAGAGCAACATACAGGATTTTGAGTCACTCAAAAGCCCAGCTTGATCGTTTTTATCGCTGCTAAGCTCATCCGGCTCTCACCTGTGCAGGGCGGGTAGATTTTTTCTCCCAGAAACAGTGTGTGTGTGTGTGCATTTTTAGGGAATTTATTTTGAAGTGAAGTAGAGTGAAGAGGATTTTTGCCATGGGATCCCCTTATAGCAGAGATTTCCAACACTGCTGGTCAGGATCCAGTGGTAGGCTGTGTATTCTACACTTTGAGTTTGAATCCACAACACTAGCTATGGGCATATTACCTTTAACATTAGCATTTATCCAGTGCGATTTACAGAGCTTACATTGTTTATACACTATCCATTCATTCAGCTGGGTATATACTACAGCAGCTCAGGCGAAGTATCTTACTTGAGGGCACAGCAGCAGTGCACAAAATAGGATTTGAACCTGCCACCTCTCCCTAACCCTTATGTTGGACTTCCACTGTTAAAAAATGTCATGAACATTTGCAATTCATATTAGAATATATTTTAGCATAACTTGTAGGACAAGGTTGGTTGCAGAGACATGCATTAACTCTGACTATATCTCCACTGTTTCTCAGCATCTGTACTGCTCACCGCCTCCCTCTGTCTTTCTTGCTCACTCTGTGTCTTTCTCCAGCTCAGCAGCGGTGTGTCGGCCTGTGTTTCCCCGGAGACAAGGAGTGACCGCGCAGACAGCCAGCTCCCATTCGCACCTCGTTGAGCTCATTACTGCGGTGCTGGCTGGCAGGCCGTGGTGCCAAACCAGGGTAATCTTCCCCCAGATGCATCCTAATTAATAGTAAGTGGGACGAGATAAGGCCACTCGCAGCCAAGCTTTTGTTGCGTCCTTCTGACACAGGCCCGAGGGTTAAAGCGCTAACGTGCTAACGTGAGAACGGATGATGGCTCCATTAGAGGCACAGATCATGACACCCCCTCTGCGACAGTAAAATCTCAGGCCAGGTGAACCGCCTTCGCACTGTCGTGTCCATTAAATCCGAGGTAGTCAGCTCTCCTTCTGCAGTTCTTCTGGGTGTACTGATTTATTTTCGCCTTTAAATCGACATCCGATTTACACCCAAGAATCCAGCTGAGGTGAGTTAACTACGTAATCATCTGTGTTAATTGATCAATTTAGCGCTCACACTTAGCTGCCCCTGATCCAAATATACACAGCTATCTTTCTCTTGGATGCTGCCAAACGATACTCACTGAAACGAGCAATCCTTTGGAAAGATACCTTTGCTCTAAATATTTGTAAAAATATCTAATCCATCGTTCGTAATCTAAAACATTTTTACTGGGGCCTAAATGATCATGGTATTTCCAGGGATCATTTGATGCAGGTCTGGTTACCAGTTCCAAACCTATGTCAGAATATTACCCATTTGTTGCCCCTGTGTCCCCATATGAAAGTTCCACCCTGAAGCCCTCTTAGGTTAAACTGTGGTAGAAGCAACCGATGTCCATTAGCAGATGATCTGGTTGTAGATGGCACACTTCTCCGGGTTAGCATTCTCAGTGCATTATTATAGTGTTCTTATCTACTGATCCTATAAGCAAACAAAAACTCTTTGTGTCCCAAAATTACAGGGCAGAGAAAAAAGCCCTGTGTTTGTGCTTGGTTGTGTTTTTGAAGCTGTTACATTAAAATCCTATTATCCTTACATAAAGCCATCGATAATGCATGGCCAGCTCAAAGCTCCAACACTCCCTGGTGTGCTGTTCAAACCAGTAATTCTGTACTGAGGAAATGTAAGATGAGCCGTTTTGGAGCCGATCTGGCCCGATCGGGTCGGGCCTTCAGGCTCTGTGTCTCTTTTTCTCTGCCTCTGCTTTAGGGAATGTGGATTCTCCAGACCCCAGAAACAGAATCTCAAATGCAGATACTCAATCTCTTTGTATCTTCAATTTTTTTTATACGCTGCCTGCAAAGTCATTTGTGCTCCCAGATTAGTTAGGGTGGATTTGATTGGCCCAGAAAAGAGTTTGCCTACGCCCACATTTATTACACACCTGCTTACTACACACCTATTTATTCTGCACACCTCTGTGGATTTTTTTTGTACTTTTATAGTTCTGTCGATCTTCTTTCAACTGTGTTATGTACTGTTTCTTAACTTTTTGGATTTCACAGAGTGGAGTGTGTTAAACACTCCCTTTCCCTGTACACCGCACACTACGAATGTGCTAATATATAATTATAACAAACTCTTCGAACCTTGAAAAAAAAAGATGACAGAAGAACCACCAAAGAGTTCTTCTGGCCGTGAATATCTGCTTCAGATTGCAGTGCCACCTACAAGACATTATAGATGAATCAGAGGTAGTAACTGGCATTTGGTTCATTAGGAAAGAGGAATTAGTTTGGTATTGTGATGTCACAATCAGGGTTATTATGTGACGCTAATTTCCAAGTAGCCTTGCAAACAGACCTCTTTTATATCTTTGTGAATGTAAGGCTTGGTCTTAAGAGAACAGGTCAGGTTGTCCCTGTACACTGCATGCAAGTCCTCACTGTTCCCCACCACTCCTGTTAGCGCTCTCTCTCTCTGTCTCTCAGAGCGACTGGGCCTCTCCGCATACATCGTTAAACGGTCACGCGACGCAGCTCGTCAGGTCGGCTTGTTAGAAAAGGTCACGACTTTCTTTCCTTCCTACCAGAGCGGGCAGCAGCGCGAGAAGAGCCCACGTGTAAGTGCTCCCAGATCTCAAAACCTTGCCATGGGCTCTCTCTTTCCCTCCTGCAGGTTGAGATTGTACTTAATAGTACCTTATTATAGGAGCTGCAGTGTGGAGTTGTGGTTTAGACAGCTGTGCTTGTAGCTTAGAGGCGAGTGGTGTGATTCTCAGGTAGGAAATTTAACTGCATTTGTACCCTTGAGCAAGGTACTTTGCCTAAATTGCTTCAGTAAACATCCTGCTGCATAAATGGATAGTGTGTAAAAATGTAAACTGTGAGTCGCTCTGGATAACAGCACCTGTCTTTTGCCTAAAATGTGAATGTAAATATCTTAAATAAAATAACCCCACTTAGGGCATTGTGGTTTCTAATACAAGAAAGCAAATATTTGGAGTGAAGCTACATTCCTGCTGTGTCTAGTCCTGCAGTTGAAATCATTGTTGGGAGTGTGGTTGTGGTCTGTACATTTTTATGATATAATACATGATATAAATTTATTGTGACACATTTTGTTTATTGCCATCATGTGTGACTGAAGGACAGCACCTGAAGTTGAAAGTCTTGAAGTTTTGGCTTCACGTATGAACCCAACAGCCTGTTCCTAGGAAGTCCTGAGTGAACAGTTGTACATTTTGTGCTGGAGAGTCTGGAGCAGGGAATCATGGGTAATGAGTTTGAGAAACTATCCGTACTGTAATAAGACTACTGAGCTGGAAAAAGACCTCTAACCCACTGGATTAACCTCATGTCTGTATGGTTCCCTCTTGAATAACTCACATCTTCTTTATAATTCTGTGTGAATTCGTAAAATAGCACACAGACCCCTGTCCCTTTGTCTTGGGAAGTGTGATTGATCGCTGTGGGTAATTAATCCAGCATGTGACCAGCCTTCCAGGTGCACCCTGACCTGGCTCAGGTGACAGTTCAGCCGCGTTTTCCCAAATCAGCCTCTTTCACTGACATTTCCATTTACAAACGTTAGCAAACTCATGAACAGATCATACGTTACAATCACAACATCAATCACTAATAATTTAAAAACTTTAGAAAGAGTTTATAAGCAGTACTTTTTGTATCTGAGTCCCACAGCACTTGACCGTGAAGGGGGCTGGGGACAGGGCCTTCACTTACCAGTAAAGTGCAGCTGCCATGTGTAACTGGCATTTCACGGCAGCCATTTTGTGCCAGAATGCTCACCTTACATCTGATATAGCAGAACCCCCCTCATGCTATTGTCTCAGAGGGCTTTACCTGTCAGAGTGAAACACAGCTGTTTGATTCCTCCAAGACAGCCTTACCTGAGCTTGTGTGGGGAGGGTGGAGTGGGAGGGGGGTGACCAGGAAAGACCTGGAGAAACCTGGGCCCAGGTATCTTCTGCCTTTCTGGAGATGATCAACACAGTTTTTTTAACTGTTTTATTTTATTGTTTTCATCCTTTACACACAGTATCAACAAATAAAGACAACATCAGCTACAACTGTTAAAAAGACAAAACACAAACTACAACCCCAAAAATTCCATACAAAAAAGTACAACAACATAAAACAACACATGCCCTTTGCGGTACGAATCTGGGGGGGAAGACACAGAAAGAGGGAGTTCTTGCCTATTGCCATGTCTTCACATCAACATATAAATGTATACTGTACATGGCAGTAATTCATATATATGTATATGTACATGGCAGTAATTCATTTTCTTATGACAAAAAATAATGAATTAGGAAAATGTAAAACAATACTCATTATAAAACAGAGTATCATATACCCTAGAAGAGACTACGTTCAGTTAGCCAGGTATAAAACTGGATAACACTGAAATTAACGATACAGTCAAACAGTGATGGTAAAACAAGCTAATTAAGCCTCGTCCTGCCATGCCTGACGACAGGTACACTTCTTAGCTTCTGTTTTGAACATTAATCCTTTGAACTCTGCAAAAGAGGCTCAATTGTATCTGCTCCACTGCCAGGTTCCAGCACCAAGGAGCCTAATAACTGAAAGCTGTCCCACCAAATGGTTTCCATTCTTGCCAGATGGTTGAGAGATGACACGAAGACACAAATAGAAAAATTCGGGTCAAACTGTGTCCCGGTTGTACTTCTGCTGGGGCACAAAAGAAACACTTATTAAGTCCAGACCGTCACAGTTTAAAGATTTAACATTTGGTCATCCCACGGTTGGAAATGCCCTTAACCGCAAACACAGTTCTCCAGGTTTAATGACGTGTTCTCGAATCCCTGGCATGAGCCTGACATTTCAGACTGGATTACACCCAGGGTGCTACAGACATGTGTGTGGTGCGGAGAAGAACTAACACCCATGCTGGGTGAAGGATTCTGGGTAATCAGACGCATCAGTCCTCATTAGAACCCATGTGTTGGGTTTCTCAGGCGTGCTCTGTTGCCGTGGTTCAGAAAAGACGTTTCGCTCTCTTTCCTGGTCCGATTCGCTGAGTGCCTGACTTGATTGACAGACTAAGGGCACTGCTGTGGAATCCTAGATGCAGAGAACATGGCCGCCCAGATTTCTGCTGCCAGAAACATCTGCCCGCAGTAGAACAAAGAGCGCACGGGGAGCAGGCGGGATGGCACTCAGCCAAAGCAAAAGTTTGTTGAGATGTGCAAAAAGTCAATATCCCTGCGGCGCCTTGAATATGCGCTATCAGGAGGTGCAGGTGTTGAGGCGATGAAATGGAACACGAACCAACACACCGAGGTACGATCCAGTGAGGGAATTCTGTGCAACATAAAGACTGCAAACTTTCCAAGACAACCTGGACAGGTACCTAGCAGAGTGCAGACTGTCCGAGCGTTCACCACACCAGAGATTAAACATTTTGGGTTCAGATTCATAGAGGGCAGATCTTAGCAGCATTTGTGACATGGTTCCGTATGGTACATGTTCAAATCTTTAGTTTGTTTGCTGAGCTTGTAGCTTAGAGGCGAGTGGTATGATTCTCAGGTAGGAAATTTAACTGCATTTGTACCCTTGAGCAAGGTACTTTGCCTAAATTGCTTCAGCAAACATCCTGCTGCATAAATGGATAGCGTGTAAAAATGTAATGTGGGGCGCCCCGGTAGCTGAACTGGTACAGCGCATACCACACAAGGCCGAAGCTCTACGCAGAGGTCCAGGCCCAATACCAGCCCGGGCAACCGCCGCATGCCCTTGCACCCCCCACCTGCCAAACAAAGCGGAAAAATGCCAAAAAATAATCTTTAAAAAAATGTAAACTGTGAGTCATTCTGCATAACAGCACCTGTCTTTCGTCTAAAATGTGAATGTAACTATCTTAAATAAAATAACCCCATTCTTCGTCTTCATCTTAGACCCACCCTCACTGTGTTGAAGTGATTAGCCATATAATATCTGTTAAAATTTGAACAGTGGGCAGGAGGACCATCCTTTTCAACAGCAGTGCTTTGTCCAGGCAGTAACTGTCAGAGACAGACTGATAGACCCACCTCACAAGGCGACCCATCCAGGAACCAGTTAACACTGTCGCTGTCAGTTACTCCCATCTACAGCCACCATTTTACAAAGTGCAGTTAGCTCAAACCCAGAGCTCAGACAGGATGAACGACTCAAATTAATGAAAGCGTTAATTACATCGCAGTTATGTGTGCATGATGGGAGATGTCTTATGATGTTAAGCGCTGTATTATGCTGTAATTTTGGCTAGCTTTGCAACTTTTTTGCAAGGGTAAGGTAAATTCTGATCTTAATTTCTGCTTTAAGATCTTAAGTGATTTTGGCATTTATCCCAACAAGGCTATAGCATGCATAGATCATTGCATAGTTTTGTGGAAGGAAAAAAATGGGCTCTTTCATACAGTAGATTGCTGAGGAAATCATAAAGTTGAGGTGGCAAAGGTAACCCGGTAAGGAGAAGGTCAATTGGATGCAAATTATATTTTTCTTTGCTTTCCGTTTCCACCATAAACAATATAGGGAAAAGAATAATTTCACTACATGTAATTCAAATGTTAACTGGAGGTGGTGTTTGTTATGTACTTACTTGTTTACTTACAGCGTAGGATGAGTGAGGGATGTTGGGAGGTGGGGGTGGGGGGAAGCTTCTGATTCAATTTTCTCCCTCGACCTTCAGTTTGGTCACACCAAACACACACGCAGGCCAAGCGAATGCATAATAATTGTACCATGAGTGATGCAAGCTCCACTTTATGGAATAATGAATTTTTGTGTTCAGTCGGCAGCGAGATTGAGAGAGAGGGAGAGAGGGAAGGACGCGAGAGCCGATCCCTAACTGAGTTACCTTCAAACACATGCCACGCTGGCATGCGTTTCCACAGGCGACTAATCAAAAAGAAAGAGCAATTCGCAGAAACGGTATGGAAAGGGGGGCGGAGGGGAGGGGGTGGGGGGTAAGGAAAAATGACAAGGGGGGGCTTTAACTCAACATGTCGTTTCCATTTTCAGCGGTGATCCTCGACCTGGGAGACGCATGTATCGATGCATGAAGATAATGGCGTGGAATGAGAACCGATGAAACCGATCGGACATGCTCAGAAAAGTCTGAGTGTCTGAGTTTGCTCAAGCGCCAAGTAATTACCTTATTAAAATCATTAGCACGGCACACCATCGGTCATTCCCTGTATGTTGCGTGGCGAAGGAATAAATGTTGTTTTAGCTCTGCACAGAGATGGGGTGAGTGAGTAGGTGAGTGGGATGGAGTTTTTAAGCTACACTACTTTAACCTGTAATCTTCTTAAAAAGGCTCGTAACAGTTTTTATGTGATGTACCCCCTCAGAGCTGAATTCCTGACTTCAATTAAGCAATAAACAACTGCAGCAGAACAGTGACACATCTCCAGGAGGTTTCTAAGAGGTTTTCAGGAGGTTTCCTCTGCAACGTTCTAACTGGCTCCTCTCCCCGTCTCCTTCCGGCCGTCCAGAGCACTGCGCATAATTGGGTATTGGCCCTGATACGTGAGAGGGGCAGACTCGATTTCTGGCTGTCAGACGGGCTGGGTTTTGGTTTGGCATGAGAGACGCCCAGGGCGCTTTCTATTCTCATCTTATTTCTTCATAACGGCACATTCCCTGCTTTGCTCAGAGACCAAAACAGCCCTCTGTCAGCAACTGCACACTCTCCCTCAGAGTCCCTCTACCCTCCCCAAACTGCAACCTCCAAACCTCTAAACCCTCTCAACTGTCAATACCCAAACCCCCAAAGCCCAAACTCCAACGCCCAACCCCTTGCAAAGCAACACACTCAAACCTTATTCTGCATTCCCATGACTTTACTTTTATTAAGGGGCTGTAGTGTGGCTACTTCTAAATCGTAGATACATTTAAAAGACCTTGGCGGCACACAGAGGATGGTTTGCTGATTTGTGCAACCGATGTATGTCCACAGAGTAGCATGTCACATGAAAACAACACACAGGTTTCAAGAGTTTCAGTTAACCAGTCAGTTATACGATTATATGCTGTTGGTGGATGAAACAAACATTGCTATCGGTTGCAATGCTAACAACTTTGCATCGTCTGTGATCGTTCTCTGAACCAATTACATGCAATTTATTTAAGTCGCTCTGGGTGACAGCATCTGCTGAATGTCCAGTTGTGATGTAGTCAGCTTGCTCACCAACTAAGGTTCAGACAGTGTCATAGAGGAAAGCCAGGGGTTTAAAAACACCTGGAATCACAGCAATTATATGCAATGTTTTTTCTCTAAGTGCAATGCTTGTGTAGATACATGCAGTACAGTATTGCTGAATTTGTGGATCAGAGATAGAAATTGCCCGTCATCAAACTAAAAGCGAGTTAAACATCCTTTTTTTACTCTGTTCCACGTCTCAAAGGCCATGTTTTGATGCGACGTCATTTAGTTATCGTCTGGAGTGAGTTGTCATTTGGTTGCCATTTGTTGTAATTCATCCGCATGATTCCACAATTTAATGGTGTTGAAAGCCCAACAAATGAGCAATCTGAAGAATAAATGGTTGACATTAGCAATTCAGAGGTTGAGTGATTCCATCTTCATACAGAATAAATGGAGAAGGAAAATTCTGCAATGCCACAGACAGTTAAATGCGAAATTTCTGCAGGAAAAAAAGACACTTGGGTTTTCCCAAACATTGCACTGGTGAGGCATCTGTGGGAAATATGACCAATCAGAGAACGGTGGTAAAGTGTGCAGATCTGCATGACTTAGACCAGATTTTCAGCCCTTCCCCACTACATGTCAAAAGACTACAGTTCACCTGAAGGTTTTAAACACAACTCATTAATAAATAGCACTGCTGTCAACATTATTTTGATTTACTTTTTTTAAATTCAAAATGAATTTTTAAGTGCTTCTTTGACATAGACTCAAGGGACTTCTGCGTTTTTAAAAAATGTAAAATATTGATCCATGGCTTTTTAAATGTACCTAATTGTGATCATTGTGTCTATTTTACATTCCATTTAGCAGCGGTATGAGAGCAGCACCATGTTTGGGGAATAAATGGAATTCCCCACAGGGTGCTTAAATTGTTAATAAAGTTAATTAATCTGGATTTTTCCGGTAGATGTCAATATAAACGGATAGTGGGTTAGGAATGCTTATTGCCTTGAATGAGGACATCAGTGTGAGAAATTAATAATGAATTCTTTTGTTTTCGTTACAAAATTTCTGAGTCACTGCGCTAAAATAGGGCATTGCTTGAAGTGTCTGAGAGAGAGGGATTTTTTTAGCGGGCTGATGCCGTAACACGGTTTCAAACGCCACAAGCGTGTGCAGTGCTTCTAGGCCCATGGATGATTAGACACAGCACATTTATGTATTTTGAGTATTTCTGCCAAAGTGTGTTCATACAAAATACGGAATGTTTTTAGAGCCTTTCATATACAAATGACAACATACAGAAGGCGCTGAAATGGGTGTTTCAAACGCTTGCCTGTCTGAACTGGTGTCTCTAGTCGTGGAAAAAAGCGTACCACTGAGTTCAGGAAAACAGAACTGTTGGATCTTCTAATGTAAACCGAGAGCTCACCCTTTTACACTGCACCTTGGTGTGGGCTGAGGTTATCGTATTTTATGGTTATGTTACCGTGAGGTATTCGTGGTTATATTCTTCTTCTTCTTATTATTTTTCTGTACTGTATGTACTCAGGATTTGTGTTTTTAGTTAGCATAGTTAACTTGCATAAGTTCTCCTATGATGCTGCATATGTACTTACTGTTCTGGGAATGTTGCTAGCCAGGTGTGTTCCTGTAGCTCATATTAATCAGGTAAATACATTCTTGCTGTCACTAAATGACTGTAATATCATGTATTTGTTATATCGCTTCTCTCTGCTTACCAGGCTCAAAAGCTGAACATCCCCCTTCAGATTCCTTCCAGATACTTCTGCTTCTCACACTTAGTGTTTGTTCTGTGGCAGAGGAGGCAGAAACCTGGCAGCGCTATCAGACTGAAACAAGAAACGAAGACTGTTTACACAATTATCGAACGCGCTAACGTGACGCCCGTCGGATCGCCTTTCACAGGTTGTGTTTTTTTCGCTCTACTTTCTAAAAAAAGAAAAAAGAAAAGGAAATTAATATCCGTTATCTGCCTGAGTGTGACGATGCAGGCCTTTTCCCGGGAGTCTGTCATCGCCTGATGCGGAGAGCGGAGATTGCTGGCAAATCGGAACATAACATTCATATGAGATGAGATCGGCCCTGCAGCTGCGGTCCGTGTCAAACGTCTGAGAGCTCGCTCACCTCTCGAGCTGGGTTTGCGTCACGCCCAGGCAAGGTCCCCAGCGCCGACCGCACCGTTGGCCCGAGATACTCACGACCTAACCAAGGACTCAGATGGCTCATTACCCAGAATTCCTCTTTGGCTCGAAGACTCTTGGCATATTCCACTAATCATAAATTACAAAAGGGTATGGACAGAGCTCGGCCATGGAGAATGAACTAAAATAAACCCTACAAAATGCCATGGGTTAAACCACACTGTTATTGTCAACAGAATGCACAAGAAAAGCAGGACGCTCTGCTCCACCCCCCCACCCCACACACCCCAGTGTCGTAAATCGTAAATTGTGGGTGCGGACAAGGCCAGCTGGCCTAATGCGGGCCTGTATGGATGCAGTGTCATGTTTGAGCAAAGCTTCCTGAGGTGACGTGCTTGATTGATGTGGTTCCCTGGCCTCTCTCTGGCAGGCTCCCCTCAGATAAAGTGACCCCTCGGTTTTCGGACATCCATCAGGCCGAGCCGCGAGGCTGCTCTCCCCCGCTTTTCCTGGAGACGGGGCTTGACAACAGAGACATCAGTCAGACGTCAGAGTTTGAGGGTCTCCCTGGCTCTGGGCTGCGAGATTGCTGGGGGAAGGTGAGCGGGTTAGAGGGGAGCCGTTGATTAGGCCACTAACATTTGTCTTGTGTTCAGCCGAATGACATTTTACAAGAAGCCCTTACACCATAAATGAGAAAAAAGGCAAGAAATATCCTGTTGCTGTGGTGACACTCATTCACCCCGCCCCCTCAGAAAGCTCCATCAGATATATAAGGTATCTTGACAGGCAGAGAGAGCACCTGTCCCATGAAAAAGTGCTCTGTCCAGGATAACGTGCTAAATGTCCATGGCCAAGGCTAACGTGCTAAAATGCTAATCGTAAGACGGCAGAAACCTAGTGTGTACGTGTGTGTGAGGGTGTGTGCCTGTGTGTGTGGTGTTGTTGCAGGCGGGCGTGCGGTGTATCTGCGGATTATATTGAAAACAAATAAAACCAGGAGGCCCCTGTCATTCTTCTTCATCCTGGTTAGCGTGTGAAGTGAGAATGGGTTCCAGAGCCGCGGCGGTCGTAAAGTGGGCGCTCTATTATGGCGCATTAGTTATAAGAGTAAAGGCCCCTCAGGTCAAGCCTCTGACATGCCTGAATTACACTCATGTGTGGCATATGTATTTCTTCGCCTCTGAGCTTCGCCACCCACTTAATCAAAACCCAGCCTTGAGTGTGTCCTACGCCATATATTATCAGGGATTTTTTCCCCCGTTTAGAGCACAAGGCTCCCGATCATTCTGTTCGCTTGTGAAGGAATGTCACTAAGGTATAACCAACGGCAGTGTAATATAGCAGTCAGAGAGCCGTGCTTGTAACAGAGGTTGCAGGTTTGTTTCCTTGGTAGGGATCTGCCGATGGGACCTAAAGCAAGGTGATTCACCTGATATTGTTTCAGTAAATATCCAGCAGTAATCTATACATGGATAGTGTGTCAATCGAGGAAAAAGAGGTGTCTGCTAAACATTTTAATGTATTGTTATAACCCGCTGTACCCAGAGATTTTCTCAAAATCCCACAAAATGGTTACCCTTCACCTGCCCAATTATGCCTCCCACATTTGAAGAGAATGTTTTATGGTTTCCCATCAGTCATTCTTTGGCCAATCCATCACTTAAAGTCTGTAATTGACAACATTAGCTATGCATTACATCCTTAAGTATAAAGGGTGGGACTGCCCATGGAAAGTCTGACAATGGCCAAGTCTGTGAAAGCGTGAGGATTTTGGGTTAAAGATTAATTTTCTGACGTACTCCTAAAATTCTTTCCCATAAGTATAGGCAGACATCGCAGATCTGCTTCTGTTTTATGAGTATTTCTTTGTGTGAAATCAGAAATTCCGTTTGGCTGGAGTGGGGCTTTTAGCGAAGCCCTCCAGGACTGCAGCCAAGATCCCCCGGGCCACACAGTCCCCTGCAATTTTCATTTCAGTTCTCCAGCTCAGGACTGCAAAAGAGAGCAGAGTTCTCCATTGACCTTCCTTCCTCTTAAATAAAGATTAAAGAAATACGTTCACAAAAACCAACGCCACGTTTGTCGGTTCACCTTCCTCACCAGCTTGCCGATAATTAGGTTGGAGGTAGCAGTTAATTGAGTGCTTTGTTATTTTTTTGGTATCTCTCTATTTAGTCTCCTGTGTTTTTTCGTACCATGAGAAGTGTCTTTTGCTGTAACTAACAAATTAAGTGATGTTAGTCATTCAGAATGTATTCGTTAATTTGCAGCTGCTATCTGAATTAAGCTAAATACGTTGCTAAAAATATAATCGAGGCCCTAGTGAATAACAAATTACTTTTGATCAATGAAGTTTAAAAGTTAATTAGACATTTATAACAGGGACTGAAATAACATATAAGAACACCACTACCTGTGTCCAACACATTCACCTACTTATTACTTGCAGCTTATGTATTTTAGAGATTATTGTTTCACGAACATCAAACCACTCCTAATTTATTGCGAGCACACCTTTCAAGAACAGTAGTGCACTAGCACAGTCCTCTGTGTCAGGAGGCGCTGCCCTGCTTGGTAGTAGAGTACCGTTCACTGGTTCTTCCTTCATATAGCCATCTAGTTTTATCGTCCATAAGAACATATAAAAACGCTTGGCTTCCCATGTGCCAGCATCATGCGGAATGAAAGGGTCATAGCACCGCGGGTTCATCTCATTCTGCTTCAGCTGCGGCTGCAGCAGGCGGCCATTTTCCCAAGGTGTGATATAGTTTCCTTCAGGTATGAAGAGGTCAGGGATTTCTCCATATAAATTGAAATTTCACCGTGGGCAGTTAATATGTGCTTTAGCTTTGTAAGACGCCCATGTGTGTGTGTGTGTGTGTGTGTGTGTGTGTGTGTGTGTGTGTGTGTGTGTGTGTGTGTGTGTGTCTCATGTCTAAATCAAGACCCAGGATAATGGAATTTATGCTGCTATTCCTGGAGCAGAAGCACATGCTGGTAAATTAATGGATTTTTTTTTCTTTTGTTTCTAACCAGTTAGGCTTTGCATCATGAAACAGAGAGACAGGCTAAATAAAAAACCAACGAGAACAACAAACAACAGCAAACACAAATCCACCCTACAGATGCAGATATCCAGTAATTTCTGTGCCTAATTGCGCATGATAAAATGGCAACATTTTGCTGTTTGTCTTCTTTTTTTTTTGTATTTTTAACTTTTTATTTGCATGATGGCTCTCTTTCAATGCCAGAAGCATTTTCTGGAATTCTGTGCAGGGTGGTGACTTCACGGGTGTTGCTCTGTGTTAGTTAACCGTTTCCATTTCCATGTTCAGTGCCTTGTACCTTCCTTGTAGCGTCAACACAATTTGAGGCTGCTGTGAGGGTTTTCCATTTAATACAGGCCCTTTAGCTAGTTAGGCTACAGCTAATAATCTGAGGATTAAAGAGAAAATATGAGGGTTTGAAAAGCACATATTGTTTACAGCAAAATTGTTTACAGGGTTTTTTCTTCGCACCACATGATCCAGTGTGTCTGGCGAGCCATGTGCCTTTTCAGTTCTGTCTGTGTTCTTGGAGAACCTGCTTTTAGGGCCTCTGAGAGCAGTGGCTGATACAGATTTCTTGCCTTAATTGATCATCCAGTGCATTCGATTACACGGTTAATTCACCTCCCTGGGTTTTGTTAAGGTTTGTGTTAGTTGCTGATTTGAAGGTTGGAACAAACTCCAGCTGGTAGTTCACCAGGACGAGGGCTGGTCACCCCTGCTATGTACCTCTCACTGCTATCATGGAAGGAAAGTTGTTGTTTTAAAGTAAAATTACTGCAACTGATCATCCTCCCAGCAACCAATGGCCTTTTTAAAACCCTCGAATTCCCTCCTTTTTCTGTCCCACCCTCAGCATTCTCAAGTGTTTTCTCCTGATTAAATAATTCTGTGGAAAATAAAGACAGGATTTGATTAACCAGCGTGGGACAGGAAAGAGAGAAAGGAATGGGCTGATACCTGGAGGCTTGCGTTGTTATCCACAGCCAATCAGCAGTGTCGAACCTCTGAGCTACTGTGGCTGACTCCAGCAGTCCTTTATTAATGCTAATAGCTGTTGTTCTTGGAGCTGGAATTGCAGCTCAGGAGCCGGGCTAGATTCGAAACTCCCCCGCCGTCAGACGAACGCTCATCGCAGTCACACATAAATATTTATGTTGTGTGAAGTGGACTTAATCAACCAAGATTAAAGGGCGCCTCTAGATGTATCCTATTTCCTTCGGCCTTGGCGCGGTCCGTCTGAAATTAACTCGCACCGTGAGGTCTTGTGAACGTCATACACAGCACCCCCCCCGCCTCCCTATTCCTGGTTCCTGCCTACCTCTGAGGAAGAAATGAAATGTTGAAATGTCACCAGCAAGTAGATGCTGGAGAAAAGACCCTCCAAAAATTATCACATTTTAAGTTCATCTCCTACCTGAGGAACTCAGTAAAATGATAAGCCAGTACGTGCTGTCAGGTTGCCAAGTTTGCAGCAAAGGAAATGTCTGCTGGACTGACCAAAATTCACAGACTATGATGTGAGGTGAAAATCAAAGACCAAATAATAAAAATAATTGATAACAATATTGTGTGATATCCCAGTCAAAGTTTTTGGCAACAGCTGTCCTGCAAGTCAGCTGAGCCCTTGGATACAAGTGTAAGTGGAAGATATGTTGTAGCTCTTGTTCTGGTTAACGTGCTAGTCCATTTATCACAGTATCGGAAAAGAGAAAAGAGCTGGGTACACTGGCTCCTGTCTGGTTTACTAGGATCACAGGCTCCTTTTAAATCTTAAAGTCCTTTAGTCTATAAAGTCACAATTCTCTGCAAGACTATAACATTTTTGTCAGAGGTACTTGCTTTTTTTGTTGAGATAATTTCTTGAACATCCTTAAAAAGCTGAATGTTCACATTTTAATGTAAATTGTGCCCTTCTGAATCGATACTGGATTATTATACACATTCTGCTCAAAGTTAATGGGGTTAAGACAGCTGATCTTTAGACGGTATTCATTCCAGGGATGTGTTGAGACTGTTTTATAGTTCTTTATGGATGGCCTGCTTATTGTATTGTCTGTAGAGTTTTATGGCTCCTTTTTTATCAGAATTTGGGTGGACAGGGACCTTGAAAGATTCAGAACTCCTTGAACTGTAGTTAAGTGTGAGGCAGTCCGCTGCTGTACGACAATGCGATTATTGCACTATCAGGGCTTGAGTTTTATTAGCGAGGTCATTTGCATTATGACACCTGATTGGGTGAAACTATGTAAAATTATAGATATCCACCAATTATATTTTCATCAGCATAGAGTTATGTGTACCTTAATGCTAAATCATGGTAAAGCTTCAGATTATTGTTATTGCTGTGGCTGTGGCTCAACAGAAAACTGGTTTCCTGAAGTCTGCGTTTTCATGTTCTGAGCTGGGGCTGGTGGGTGGGTTGAGCCAGCTCCTTGTTAATTGGTTAATGAGTTGAGCCTGTTTAATTTTGGCCACCTGTGGCTGATCAGCCGCAGGTTATATCAGCTGGCCTTTTTCAATTTCATTTGGAACTGAGAAGGGTAGAGTGAAGAGCTTGGTGCATGGTAATTTATAAGTTCTCAGAATCCTTAGTTGCTTTTAGAATGATTAGTGGCTGAATTTATGTTTTTTTTTCCTTCAGATTTTGGACCAGGTAAAGAACCACCTTAAAGTGGGAATTTTGAGTTACATGGTTTTGAGAAATGTAAATTGAAGTCTTAAACAGTGAATTAAAAGAAAGCAGTTAATCTCTTTTTTCCCTTTTCTTTTGAGAGCTGGGTTTTTGCTTACTCTTTCTCATCCCAAGTCTCCATTTAATGGACATCATTACAGAGTCTTTCAGAGCCCCATTTCTGCCATGATTCTTATTCGGCGGGTTGTTTTTGTGTCTTCCTGATGGGGCACACACAGCAGTGAGGAGTGAATGTAGCATTATGCATGTGTCATTACATACTCCTGGAGCATAGTACAGGAGGAATGTCACATTTATCTCCAGGTTCATGCTAAGGTAGAGGTGTCTGAACCAAGAATAAAGTGTCTCTCAGAATATTGTTTTGCTTTCCCCTCCCCCACCACTCCATGCAGCTTATTTTAAACAAATGTCTGTTCAAATATTCAGTAAGACAGAAGTGAAATATTTGCATAACTCATTTTGAGGAGCGTCTCTTGATATCTAAGGATACTGCCCTAGATTTGTTTAACTTATGCAGTTTATGATCTCTCTCTCTCTCTTCACACACACACACCACCTCCAGTCGCTTAGACCCTGATACTGTGCCTTGAAAGCTTACATTTTTTTGTTTTGGGATTTTCTCAAAGCCTTTCCTGTAGTCTGATTGGGGCCAGAAAATTTGGGGGTGGATTCACTTCAACACAGAAAAACACACATGCATGCACACACACACGCACACACAGATCACCTCCCTTTGATGGCATGATATGAATATAGTGTAGTTTTTAATGCACTTTTTGGCCCCCTCTCCCCTGGCACAAATGCGCACACGGAAAATATATTTCCGTACAGAATGTTCCCTCTCATGCCGAAGTGATCCCATGTGTACAGTGTTATTTGCTTATGCAAATGCAGATCAAAGGCAACAGAAGCCTCCAGAGTGAACAGTAGCACTGTGTCTCTGTATTTTGAAGGAAATTGATCTTCTTTCTCTGCCAGTGGACCCCCCCCCCCACCTACTTCCTCAAGGTATCTGGAGTCCTTTCCAGGGGCTCAGAGAAAATGAAGGCAGTGAGGAACACTGCATGACAGAACTGCATGATGGAAAGGTCATCATCGCACACACACATGCACTCACACACACACATACACACACGCGCACACACACCATACACACACACATGCACACACACACGCCATACACACACACATGCACACACACACGCCATACACACACACATGCACACACACTCTCTCACACACACACACACCATACACACATGCACACACACGCCTTCATGCATCAACATAGCCAAGTCTTTCTTTCCTGTTTGGAATAAGAAGAAGGGCAGCTGGAACTTGTGTGGATCCGCAAAGTGAATTCATTTTCCCAGGCATGCACCCCTGGTGAAATCTGTGAAATTTCACAACGTGTCTTATTTCCAAGCCAGTTTTCAGTGAAGGAATAACTATGATAACTATGATTACTTTGGTTAACAAATCAAAAGTAATTAATTTCTTCATTGGAGCTGATGGGAAATTAACATAGTGAGATGGCCAATGGTGTTTCCCCATTTATTTACGCACATCCTAACCCCTCCCACCACTATATACTAAAGGTGACCCTGGACACCAGCAGGGGGTGTTTTATTTGTTACGCAACACTTAATTGATTATATATGTATTGTATAGAAATGGATTTAGTGCAGCTGATCTCTGGGTTTTGTGGCGAGGAGACAGTTAAAATCTAGCCTGTCCATTGAACTAATTCATTAATTTGTTTTCTGGGATTTAGTTCCCTGCAGGGAAGACTCCTGTTTATTTGGTATTTGCATTCTGCTCCCTGAAGAGCTACAGCAATGAGTGACAGAGCTGTGCAATTCATCTATTTTTCCCCTCTTATTTACTTTGTTTGTTGTTTAGGGTACAGTAGATAGCCTGTTACAAAGACTGCCAGTCCTATCCATTAGCCAAGCTCTGTTTGCATATGTTAAAATTCAGCAGTTTTGCATTAATTCCACTGGATGTTTACGGAAAGTGGGTGGAGGTTAAGCGCATGGCCGAAGCGCACAGACTGCCGTGGGAGTCAAACCTGCAGCCCCTTGGTGGGAGGCCAGGCCCTGAAGCATGCGATCTACGCTGCTGTTGACAGCGGGCAGCGGGGGCCGCCAGGGCTGTTCTGGTGGAAGCTGATAGAGGAGACGTGGTTTTGGGGGAGGATGAGGAGTAGAATCCAGGCCAAGTCAATCAGACGAGGGCCTGTGAGGGTCCACCGGCTCCTTTTGGCGGCCAGATCAGACCAGCTGCTTTCCCGTACGCCGTCTAACTCTTGCTGGAGGGTCAGCGGCTGAGGAGGGCCTGCCTGCTGAAGTCTCTTGGAGGAGTGGAATGGATCGGTGTCTGGAAGGAGCAGAGGGGAGGCTTCCCGAATGAGAGGAGGAGATCGCTGCCAGATTGTTCCTCCTGCTCAGTGGCCAGGGCGATTCCCTGCTGAATGGCGCTGGATTTGACCCAATCCTGCGATTCATCACGTTTTCCCAAAATGGAGGACACTGTGGTATATTGAATGTGTAGGGTTAGATTCAGTCAAACGCAATTAGTTTTTGTTTAATGGTCATGCAATCAACACAAAATTATAAAAGCAGTTTTCTTTAAGTATGAGACAAGCTAATATTTTCTTTACAGTTTGCTGTCATTTTAAATAAAGAATGTACGCTCTTAAGTGTGTTTGAATCTAAAACAGGGGTGCTTTATATGTTTTTTTTTTTTTTCAAAGCCATAGTAAATGTAATGCCCTGAATATATTTAATTTCCGTAAGGGTCTGTCAGAGGGTGAACTTTGACCTTATAGAGGGCCAATCAGAGGCAGTGGTTTGTCCCTGAAACACCTGTAGAACAGGGCTCTTCCAGCGAGTCGTGTCCTGCATGCTGATTGGTGCACCAGGTGACCCGTGAATAACGCCTCATGGTAATTATTGATACATGCATATGAAGATGTGCCGGTGAGCTCGAACCGTCCTCCATGAAAAATTAAGCTGTGCGGAACATCGTGCAGCATATCTGGGTTATGTAAGATGTGACATTCATGCATAATGAAGGAAGTCTTAGGGTATAGGATGAGCACAGACGGCTACTTTGACTAACCTGACATGAAAAGTTGGAATTATTGAAGAACTTGGTACAGAATGTACACTATGGTGCCACAAAAAGTTTAACTTTTTTTGAAGAACAGGAAAATGTGGAAGTGGCCTCCGATGGGACACGACTGCGAGGAACAGTAAGATTCGTTAGAAAAATAAAGGAGGTTTACAATTTTGAGTTTGCCAAGCCGCAGCGAGTAACTGCTGGGTTTGGGGTTATGTCTTTAACACTGATCTGTCATTTTCATTACAGCTACTTTAAGAAAAGTATCAAAAAATGGCAGGGCTCCTGTGCAGTATCCTGGCCTGTCACCAGCGCGTACTGCCTTGGTCCTTATGCACAGGAATGGGGAGCTGCAGGAAATACTGATTTCTGTTTTCAGTTGAAATTCCACCACCAGCTCGACCCAGGAAACCAGGTGAGACCAGACGTGAGTTAGCTGTGTAATCAACAGTTTCATTTGGACAGTACGCGCTGAGTAACGGCGAACGGAACGGCTCTCCGGGGCCAGGAATGAGGGTTCAGATTTGAGGAGAATAAGGAAAAGGGCGGGCAGCTGTGTGAATGTAAAGCGCGTCAGGGTGGAGTGTTGTGGGCCAGAGGCGCAGCCGAGGGGTGGTTCTGACGCACTGAAGCCGTTTATTTACATACAGCTGTACAACTGTGTCCTGGTTTATTCTGCCCATAACGTTACTGCTTGCAAAAAAAGAAGATTCAATACTCATACAAAATTAAGCAATTGTAGTGGAGCTCTTTGTTATTTTCAGTTATGAGTAAAATGTTAATTTGAAATGGACGTTTGATGGAGCTTGAGTGTGTATTTGGAATGGCGGTAACTCCACTTTTGCTGGAAGCTCTTAAGATGTGCGTTATACTATTGTTAAATCAACAACATCCTATCAGCCAAAAATAATGGATTATTTAAGAAGCAGTGGCATAAATGAATATATACAATATAATTATAAACAAAAGCACTGGTGGATTATGGGGAGACATGGCCTTCTGAATTATAATTACAATCATAACAGTATTGTTAAAATTATCCATCACTACTGTGCTCAATCTCTTTAGGCAGCGTGGTCACTCTCACATCGCTTCCCAATATCCACCATGACGATTAAGCTGAGAACCTAAATCTGTTTCAAATGGAGACACTAATTTCAGATATGGCGTGTTTTCCCAGTCTCACAGATTTGAAACAGTGTTTGTGTTAAACCTGGCTGTGACTGAAGCTTGTAAAACCAGCTTCTCAGCGGAAAAACCATAACAAATGCTGTTTGACACTCTGTGGTTCCCAGACTTCAATGCATGTTCTGATGTCACTGACCGGCAGCATGGCTGGTCGCTCATGAAGCGAGACTCGGTCGGCTGCTGTTATCCACACATACTGCGTATGACATTTGGTTTGAGTTTCCTTTTCGCAAATATCACATTGCAGCCACTTAGCAGACGCCCTTATCTAGAGTGACCTACACAGATCACATCTTTACTCACTGTCTATTTATACAGCTGGATATTGACTAAAGCAGTTTAAGTGAAATGTCTCACTCTAAGGAGCAATGGCTATGCCCCCATGTGGGACTTGAACCTGCAGCCACTGAGTTACAGGCCCAGCTCCCTAAGCCATTATACTACACAACAGCCTGTGCCAAAAATATGCTCATACCTCCCAACATCCATTCAGCATGCAAACTGTGTCAATGCACAATGCTTAAAGGCAGTTTGCATCGCAGGGAAAAGCTCCGTAACAGTTTAAAAGTGTACGTTTTTCGATATTTAGGGGGACTAAACTTTGCAGAAATGCCTCCTCAGTGAGGCTCATTGTGTCTCCCTGCTGCTGCAGGGGCTGGGGGTTTGCAGCAGAGCATTATGGGGGATCTGCAGCAGTCCTGACTCCAGGTTGTGTGATGAGAAACACTTTATCCATTCCTCAGGGATTCTGCTTTAAGTTCCAGTGTCACACAGAGCTTTAATGGGATTGCAGATTTACCTTTTCATGCTCCGCACTCCTCCGCCAGCAGTCCAGCTCGCGTCTCCTCCTCCTTTAAAAAAAGATAAGAATGACACTCCTCCTGCCTCCAACAGCAGTCCAGCTCGCGTCTCCTCCTCCTTTAAAAAAAGATAAGAATGAAAATAAGCTGTTCATATCCTTATGTTATGTGTATGTGAAATGATGCTGTTCTCCTTCGGCTTTCCCTTATTTTTCCTTTTCTGCTTCAAATTACTGTTGAATCCCCAGGTGTGCTGTATTGTAGTGGAAGCATATGAAATCTGATAAATTCATGTGAGTGGTGAATATTTAATGGGCCCTGTATGTCTGCGTTAAAAGGAATTATTTTAATTGAAGAGGGGAAAAAATCTTTCTCCATGTATAAAAAGGTCATTTTCTTCCCATTCTTGCTGGATATGAAGGCGCATTGTGTTTTTGTGAAAGGAATGAGAGATTAGATCCAGGTAAAGTGCTTGGTTTACCAAGCATTTATTAACTTAAATAAATGTGAAAGTCTTGCTGAAGGGCCAATAGGCTGGTGTGGGTTTTGTTTCTTGAAGTTGATTTTGAACTGCTTAGTGACTTGAGGCTCATTATTGCTCATTCTGTACTTCATAATGAGTTCCAACTCAATAACGAGCTGGAAGTGCAGACATACAGACTTACAGACAGATATTCTGCACCCCGTGGGCCATCACTAAACCTCTCTCCTCATATTCATAATTACACAAACATGAAAATCTACGTCTGAAAACAGGAGATGGGTTTATGATCGTCATGTCATCACCCTGATCACAGGTATAAGTCTTTGATCAGGGTAACTAAAGGAATTAGATTCATTTTAAATGAAGGTGATTAAAAACCAGGTAAAGTAAGATAAAAAATAATTGAAGCATTCTAAATAACTAAGCTAAATAACTGTGTCTTAATACCTAGAGCTTAAATACTAGGCATTTAATGGGCACTCTTATCCACAGTTTTATACAGTATCACTAATACTACATATCTATTTAAAATCATGTAGAACTGCAGAAGAAATGCAGGTAAGAAATACAGGTAAAGTGCCTTGCTCAGCCATATAAGAGCAGTGCTCAACTTTAGGTACCGAACCTGCAAAATCTTGGTCACACGCCCTGCCTGTTGAAGCATTGTGCTGCGCTGCTCCTGGGGTTCAGTGTTAGTGTGGCAACAATAACACAATGATCAAAGGCTTAGGTCCATTATGAAGCATGTAGTTTGTGCAAAGACTTTAGCCGGTGCTAAAAAAGGCCCTGCTCCTCTGCTCTGCTGAAGCGACTGTGATGGAGATTCCTTTAGGACAGTTGGGGTGTTTTAGCAGTTGTTCACAGGTTCGGACCACCTGGTGGGAAAGTAAATAAGTCCAAAGAACAAAGCTCCTAAAGTTAAGCGTGCAAGAGGTCTGCAGAGCGGATAGATTCTCCACGCCCATCAGGGCCGGAGACGCAGACGATGGTAAAGAGCTGTGAAAGGGCAGGTCCATCACCCATGAAATGCCCAACGTCCTGCCAGCCAGCGAAGCCCCCGACTCGGTTAATTTCCTGCCAAGCCATTGCCACCACTGCGCCCTAAACGCCATTTCTCTGAGAGCCGGAATCATCCAACTGTGCCCCCCCAACCCACCCCAAACAGACCGGCTTTGTTCATGTTTTAACTATAATCCTCAAAAAACTTCCTGGAAATGTTTGAGACTGAGCTTCAAATTGCACAGAGCTCGATACTCAGAAACCCTATTTTAGTGACACCCATGTATGTTACTGATTGCATACTGCACTCTCTCCAAACCCCCAGAGCAGACCGGAGCTGGTCTCAGTGGAAAATGGAGACAGTGTAGGTACTGTGGAGTGCTGCTCACTACTGTAATGTGACTAATTAGCATTCCCACTCTTAGCACACAGACATAAGTTTTAATCAAGGTGTAAAAAGCGTGCCTTTTTGTTAATAATGGTACTAGCACAGTGACACACTGTCCAGGGTAACCTGATTTATTACTAATCACACAGGCCCATTTTACATCTCTGTCTCAGCTGACAAATACACAGAACAATGGGACCGTAATTAGTCTATTGCACATTTTCTTTGCCTTGTTTGCCTTTGTCTGTTTATGCAGACGTCTGGCCATTTCCTCCTCCACGCGCTTCGAGTAAGATCCACTCGGCTGAAATGTTGTCTCTCTGGTCTGCACAGCAAATACATTTTGTGGGAGTCTGAGCCAGCACCATGCTTTACCTGGTGATACGGCGCATTTTACACTTTTACAGGTGTGATGGTTTGTTATTGCCCCTGTCTCCCAGTCCAGCTGGCAGGGACGCTAAAGTAGAGGCTTGTTGGGCTGCTCTGGTGTCGGACATATGTGCAGATACACAGGTGAATAATTCATAACTTAGTATCTGCGGCAGATGCCCTTACTGAGGGAAACTTCCATCCTACAAAGGCATAGCCTACAGTCTGAAAGTTGAGTCTGCCATGTAAGCACGTGAATGGATATCCTGCAAGAACATTTCAGTGCCTTGAATGTTGTCTCTCTCTGTGCAAAAGTTTATTTAAGATAAAATGTGACTAAAACTTAAAAAAGGATCATTTTAAATCAAATGTTTTTTTTTTTTACTAATTCATTAACATTGTCTTTTTAGACTTATAAATATTAGTGCTTTAGCTGGATATTCATTGTAGCCGTTTTGGTTAAATTGTGCTCCAATCACTAAGGACTAGACTGACTCTGAATAATTCACAGCCTTCAATTACCCTTGGGTGATTGAGGTTGATTGATTGACTAATTGTGATTGATTAATTGACCAATAGACATAATGCTATTGACCTATACAGATGTTTAAAAAAAGTAATTTTACCTCTTTGTACCTGGTGACCTTGGGCCAAGATCTTTTTCCGTTTTTTCTTTTTTTTGCCATCTCTGACCCTAGTCATTCCTTATTTTTCCTTTGGGCAGAGCAATATTTTTTACATTCAAGTGCTTTGGCTTTATTAATTTTTTTTATTACTGAGGAGCCACCTGCCCTGTTATGTTTGTGGCTTTGAATAGATTGACTCAAAATGAAAAACGGAATGAAGAAAATAGGTTGAAAGCCTGCCTCCACTATCTGTAAAAAGTTCTCAAGTGTAATGAGATTTCAGAAGTTTGGTCACAATTGGTAATTGTTCCGGTAAGTCCATGTAAGAATGTCTTACTGTTTTTTAAATCCCTTTCTGCTCGGTCGCGTAATTTGTATTTGAGACACGCGCCATTATATCCATCGTACAAAACTACTAATACATAACATAACAGCCGCTGGACAGCTAAACGCTGCCGAAACACACACAGGTCAACTCTGAATTCACTGTAACATATACTCTCTGCTGATAACCACCTCCAGATAAATTTGATTAGACTTCTTCTTTCTAAATTGAGGGAACATTTTGCTGTACCTCCTGCTCTTGTTCTGTTAAAGCTCATTCAATTCTTCTTCCCTTGAAAGGTCAGCGCAATGAACATTTTATTTTCAATCAATTAAAATATGATTTATTGTAGTGGCTTAAAGAAGGGAGGCTTTCTGTAATCCGGCGTTTTTATAAATGTATTTATTCAGGGCCTGTCAGCATGTTGAAACCATGGCCTCATATTTATTCATGCCGTTGTGTTGTACAATTACGCTGACAAATGCTTGAGTGATTTTTTTCTGGTGCGGTTCCATTAAAATAAACCCACTGAAAAGGGGAAAAGAAAGAGGTGTGGAATAAAACAGGCTTTCTATCGGGAAAAAGTCCTCATAAATATTGTAATTTCTAATAATAGAGGGAGGTGCTGTGACTGGCTAAAAATGAAGTCAGGTCCTTTTGAAGAGAGCGAACAGGGCCAGCGCTGAATGGCCTTTGAGCGCACGTGTGAGCATTGTCAAATATCTCCAGGAGAGATTTGAGATGTGCGTGACGTCTGTTTCCTGGCGTGTGACTCGCTCTCCCTTACCCGCCCTGTTTAAGCTTGCTCTAAGTCAGCCATGACCTTGGAAGAAAGAGTGAGAATGTATCCAAAAATATCCTGTCATGTCGCTGTATACTAATGGGGTGCCAGCAATTGAGAGGGTTCTGAAATGCTGCTGTACCATCTGATGTCATCGGCAGGATATAGGTTCATATGATGAGCAGCCAGCGGTTATGTTCCGGGCTGAATTAGGAGTGTGCGAAAGGCACTCAGTGTGCAATTATTAGTGCATACTGATTATGTCTTAGCAGACAATAATTAGCAGGTAATAAATTAAGTGTTTTTTTAATTTGCCAAAGTTGTTTGTCAAAAACACACCTGAACAAAATACTTCCACTACATCTTCTGTACTATGCATGTAGCAGTCTCCTCCAGAGGGATTGGCTGACTTTAAGTTCACACATTAAGTACTGCTGACATTCTTTTCATGCCAAGCTGTGCCATACATCATTTTGAATACTGCATAAAATGTTGTATTGTCATATGCAGGTATGTTGTGCTTGGCATGTGCCACAATTTCATACTTCATATTCCGAAGTATGGTTTCTGTCATCACGAAAACTGAGGTGCCGTGCTTCAGGGTGGCAAAGCAGCATCCCCCTTGGATTTTGAGTCTGCAGTTTCCCATGATCCATCAGTCATACCATCGACCTCAACCCCCCCCCCCCCCCCCCTGCCCCGCACTCACTTTTTATTGACTTTCATCATTTACCTGTCAAATCCCATTGAGCATGCCTGTCTATGTAAATTTGTAGTATGTTTTTTTTTTTTTCTCCTCCAGAAAATTGAAAAATGTACTCCAGGGGAATCATTTTATTTTCTAGATGTAGCAAGTGCATACCAATTTTAAGTCCTCCCCTTCTTCAAAAGCACCCTATATACATGCTGTCCATCACCCACTGTATAAACTAGCAGTCTGCTGTGGGTGGAAGAGGCCAGGGCCAGTCTTCACATGGATCAAAGCAGTCACATGATCTCAGCCTCCAAATCCCCAGCGGGGGGGGGGGGGTTGGGGGGCATGGTCGACTCAACTTTTGTTTGGGGTGGGAAAGTCATTTTGTGGTTGCAAAGGACCTAATCAATTGCACTTATCTGCTTCAAGGACAAAAGCAATTCTATCAGAGCAGGCTTCAGTTTTTGTGTTTTTTAAGTGCATGAGATATTCGGTTTAAAAATGAGAAGATTGCATTTCAAAGACATGGTTGCCCGTTTCCAATATATGACAGAGGGCAAAGAAATACTGTATGTGTTGTAATTAAGTTTGTAATATGTTGTTTTGTAAATCTGTTTTCATTGAAGAGGCATATGCTCTCAAGTGTGTTTGACTGGGTCCCGGCCGCTATTGAAACGCTATGGAAACGCAATGGAAACGCATTCCTCCGTACTCATTGTGAGACAGCAGCCCGTAGCCTCGCTGACGCGTAAACCCTTAGCGTGTCCTGAGCTTTCTAATGGGGTTTTATTTCCTCATCCATCCTCTCTTGTGGCCCTTCAACTTCAGGGATTATGGCGGTATTTTGTGTGCGCCGGGAAGCGCAGTCGCTAAGCGGTATCAGGGCAGCGTTCTGACAGGCGCTCGCCGCTCCCCCTGAGCCCTGACGCGCATGCAGTTGTTGTGATGCGGTGCGCGAAAACGGTCTCTGATGAGCTCCTTCGGTGACAACCGGCCAACTGTGTCCTCCAAGCACGCGGCGGCTAACCTTGCAGATGCACCTTCCCCTCCGTCCCCGAGGTACAGGCCTTTGGCCATACGCTGCTCAAAAACCCCCTTCAGCACCCATCTCCGTGATTTTCTCCTGAAATCTGAATTTCTAATCAGCCGAAAGGGGATCCGTCCGACATCTCTCCCCCAGGGAAGGGTCACTCACAGTCAGTGCCCAAAAAACTTGGATGAAATTCATTCTGAGGCGTTGCCAAAAATTTACATACCCCTTCGCTCGCTAATTCCTTTGAAATGTTTTTGGAGTCTATTCACGCTTGCCAAAATAAATAAATAAATAGAATGAAATAAAAATGCAAAACAGGGAGGTATTTAAAATCTTAAAAAGGATTAATAATGTGGAAGCTATTTCAAGCTAAGTTTCTGTCAACAGAACTGGAGGGCACAGGTGGAAATTAGTGAAAAGTAAATTTCACACCGACTCGGGGAAAGTGTGTCTCCACACACAGGGCTGCTGGCACACGGCTGAGCTTGCCTGGATTTGTAGTGGAGTCACAGCCTCTTTGATCCAAACATGACACAGAGACTTTCATTCTGTATGCACTTTCATCTCCTCCGCTTTTCATTATTGTTCCTATGCTTCTCTTAATGTTTTTTTTTAATCTATTTTCATTTTATCGCTCTGTTTATTTCTGCTGTTTGTTTTACAGTTTGTCAGTGCATTAGAGACCCAGTGTAAATAAGCATTATCATCATTCTGGAGAGAAAATGACAAAATGCCATGATGGGTAGAAGTGTGTGTCCCTTTCATTCATTTATTACGTTCCTGTTTTCTCATTCAGGACGTTTGGCACACTCTTTGAAATGGAGAGTAAGCTGCTTTAGTCAGTTTACACGTACATCTGAATGAACTTTGACAGAAATAAATTACTCATCTGGGGAAAGTGGAGATTCACTCATTAAAGTAATATGCATGGATTTACAACCAAAATGATCACATTTCATTTTGATCATACCGGAATGATGTTTTTATATTATGACATCCCCCTCTTCAAAGCCAGGTTAACAAGCAAAATCTTTGCCGTCTTCTCAAAATGAAACATAATATTAATGATAGAAAATGTCTGAGTGTTAAGCTGAATATTTGTAAATATTTGCGTGTTGAGGCATGTCATATTTATTGATGTTGACGTATGGCCAGAAAGTCATGGTATGATATGTGTATGTCAGTAACGCCCAGCCCCAGGTTGGACCTTCCAGTGGGCAGTGAATGGGGCAGGGGTGGTCAGTGAGGTGTGTGTGAAGCTCGTTTCAGCATTGATATACATTTTACTTTAATAATCACAACGGTCAAACCTTCACTATTGGCCTTCCGGAGGATTGCAGAGAAAAAGCACCAGTTTGAGGATATCATAGAAGCAATTATTTAAAAACTCAGTCCTTCTGTTGCCACTCATTACTTTGGTCCTTCTCATGAGGGCCACCCATCTGTGTTCCTGTTTAACTCGAGTTGTCGTTTATCGTGGCGGTCAGGCCGTCTCACCTACGGTCAGTGAGCTGCTGGGCTTGGGCCAATAGCCAGCACCTGATGGACCCTAACGGTTTATCACAATGATCCAAGGCTGAAAAACGACATTTGAGTGAAGTGTGAGTATTTTTGGTTTGCAAATTCACTTTCTGTGCTATCTCCAAAGGGACTCCCCACACCTCATTACGGATGTGATGTGGTATCCTGCTCAGGAAGTTAAATGCAGAAAAAATGCAGAGGTGTTACTTTCCCAACTAGTTCCATCAGCTCCTGAGTCACTACTGTCTGCTTCCATTTTTTCTCCAAGAAATTCAGGAAGTGAATTTGGCTGGAGGGCCCCTGTGGACTCATCTCAGGGCATGTTAGTGCTCCTTAACTTCAGCACTTTAGCAGACAGAGGAAATGTCCCAGAATGCATTGACGTGGAGGGTGGTGAAATGTGAAGGAATATGCTAACTTGGTCTGCTTTTTACTTTGTGTGTAAGCAGCCTTCCACCCGCCCCCCCAGCAAATGTGCCTGTTTAAAAAATTGCATTTTAAATTCTTGTTTCAGCACGCTTTTTTTTTTTTGTTTGTTTCATTGCTGTTTCATAATTTTTAACAAGAACCAAATGAGTACAAACAAAGTTTAATGCTCAGATTTTCATGTTCACATTTAGTGCTTGCTAAGTAAGGTCAATTATCGCAATATTTTGAAATTAAATATTGATGGAAGAGGGGCGCATTCATTTAAAACCCAGTTTGTGTTTAAGAATATTTACATTGGCAATGACGGGCATACTCAAATTTGCATCAAATGACTTTGGTGCGAAGCTACAAAGGCCTGCGAGCATACATAATGAATAAACAGCCTGATCACCCATACCTCAGAATCACACGCTTTATTTTATATAGCGCTCAATACATAATCATGTTTTCCACTATTCTTTATTTTCCAGATGGTTGATTAATGCAAATTTATGTAAACATCCTGCTTCTCACTGTGTGTCACGCCAGCGACGCAGTGCTGGGTTGTTTGAGTTGAAGTCCTTCCTGAAACGCCGCGGATAAACCGCAGGTTCAGTTCTTTAAGGTTGTGGTCGTTGTGAATGGTGTCGTCTCTTCATAATTGTGACTGGGAGCAGCGGGCCAGTATTCAGCACCTGCAGAGCCTCTCTCCTCCTGTGTTTGAATCATGTCTGTTATTGTGAGCGTAAGCAGAAAGGACGCTCTGCGCCTCGCTGTTCTCGGTCGCGGTTTAGCCTCTGTCTCTCCACGCTTGGCTCGGTATCGTCATTGCTGCATGGTGTTTGGCTGCCATTTCCCTACTCCTCACCTGGCGCTCTCATCCACATAGCACAACTTTTTTTCTGGAAACATATTTATCTTTTTAAAAGCCTTATGCTTTTTCATCGTGCATAGTACTTGGGAGCAATGCAAATACCCACACATGTTCTTCTGTTTGTCTGCTGTTCCTTTAAAGACCAACCCTAACCTTACATCCTGAATTCAACTAATTACAGTCTAGTTCTGTAATTATTAATACTTTCACTGATGACCTTTAACCTGGTGGTCATTATGCAATCTTTCTGACTTTGTGCACATCCAGAAGTGGTAAACTGGTTCTGGAGAATAGGGTCAAGGTGCAAGAAACAGAATGAGACGCCCACAGCTTGCAGTAATTGCTCCCCAAAAGTCTCTTAACAAAGCGCCCACCTCCATACAATGCCCATAAACCGAGTGAAAAATGATCCCCCACTCCACAACGCTAAGAGAATTTTATGCAGCTCATTACTTGCTGGAGTAATGAAGGTTAAAAACCCAGAGCAGAGTGGCAGAACCCTACTTCTATCCCGTAACCTTCTGAGGGTACCGTTTCAGTGAGCTCTGCCTTATTCCACTCCCATCCACCACTGCAAAAATCACAGTGTCCTTAACAAAGTGACAAATCTGTTCCTTTTTCTGCTTATCCTGCACAATGTTTTATGTAAAGTCTGTACCCTAAATCAAAATGTCCTTGGTGTGTAGGACATTTAAAATAATCAGCAGCACTGCTAACACGGCTGTCGTTGGTTTGGGTGGGGGTACGCTGCAGACAGCCCGAGCAAAGACCCCCACAGTCTGTACTTCAGTCCTAAACCAGAGTCAGATGTGATAACCGCGTCCTGTTTCCTTTCTCGTTTCACTAGCGCGCTTTATTGAGACTTGCGCATTACGAGACTGTAATCTCATGAGGTTGTGAGACGCGGCCACACTGTAAAACACATTAATACATAGAGAGTATATACAGTATTTAGTCATCTGTATCACATATGCAAACAGGCTCAGCTATGAAATCGTTATGCTTTCAGAGCTCTGATTGAATTATCACTAATTATTCAGCCTCCAGTTTTGGTGATGGGGATGCGGTTGCCAGGGAAACGGGATACAGCTGAACTGAAGTATGTTTAATTATGGGCAGAGTACTGGGGACCATACGGTCCACTGCTTTAGCAGAGGAGAGGAGAGTCATTCGTGTCAAAAACGATGTACTGGAAAATGGCACTGGTGCCTTTGACTGTGCATTCAAATGAGCCAGGGCTTTGATAACGTTCAGCACTGCCACGTCTCTGAGTCAGGCTTTCATTTTGGGTGGAGGGGGAAGGGTAAAATCACCATGACCCCTCTCCATGCTGAGAATCCAATTAACAGGACTCTCTCATTAAGGCCAAAGAGGACGTACCGAGGAACACTGCATGTGGAGTCTAATTAAGTGTCTTCATATTTTAAATATATATGTACAGTGTGGTATTCATTTTCCTATTTCACTTGAAACAGTCTAACAATCTGTCAAAAAAATAAATTGATAAAAGTCGATGTCATGTGGTTTCCAAGTTTAACTTTAAATTGAAATGTGAAGATGCACAAGTAAGTGTTTGATTTACATGTGTCAGAAACTGAACTGATGCTACAAGGGGAGGTTGAAAGGTATACGAGAGAATTGAGTGAATCAGTTAGTACATTAATTGAAATATTTTTTCCCAGCATTCTTTGCAGTAAGTAAATGAGGGCAGAGATGTGTGGCCTTACTGCAGTGGTTCTTGGCAGCCATTTTGTACCAGACCGTTCCCCAAAAACCATGAGCAGGGACCGTGGTATTCCTGACGTAGTGAACTGGAGGCAATTTGAGCTGTAGTTCTGATAGGGATCCTTTGCTACGCTTCAGCAAAGTGCTGTTTGTAAGAGTGTGAGCTGGCATGAAGCGGGGAAGCTAGCAGGCTGGGACGAGCTATTCCCAAATTCACTTGCCGCACAAACTGGAAACGCACAGAATGGCACAAATACCCAGGTGAGCTACCTTATCCAGCTTCAGGGAGCAGACTCAGCCCCCACTGATACTCAAATAATATGGTATGCCCCACCCTGAGAGAGTAGGAGGCAGTTACGGGCTTACCCTGGGTACGGCTACAAAGAAAATGGACTCATCCCCACAGAGCTAATAGGAAGAAGAATGCCTTCCCACAATCCTCTTCTGGGGCCCCTACCAAGAACCCAGGGAAAAGGTGTCCCCCCCCAAGCACGGCTTGAGTCTGAGCTCAGCAGGCCTCATGAGATACGCTGTAGTGAGGGACTAAAGTTGTGCCATAGTCTGTCTATATTTTTCTTTTCATTCTGCTTTTTTTTCCCTCAAACCACTGACAAGAGAATGTCACAATACTGCATCAATTTTACCACCAAAGGCGAGCCGTTCCAAGGACAACAGAGAAGAAGAAAGGGGAAGGGGAGAAAAAGGGGATGGCTTGCCTTTGGCCAGCTCGCGTTCAATCTGTAAGCGCTTCACACAGAATACTAAGGGATGAGACTCACTCACATTTATCCTCTAGCTCCTCTAGCTGATATTAATATTTTAAGAGTTACAGTTCAACTTAACTTATCCACACTTTGAAATTTTGAGGGAAAAATATAATATTCTTTAAAAAAAAAAAGCCTAATACTTTGTAGCCTTTCTGTGAGTTTGCGCTTAAAATCTTTATGTATATAGCTTTTTATATAGCCTTGCAGGTTTCATATAATCTTAATAAAGCCATAATAATAATGGCATTGTCACTGTGCCCAATGAACAAGCATATTTTAGAAATGCGCTGACTTTGGATTATATCTGCTGTAAAAATCAACTGGAAGTACATGAGAGTGCAAAAGGATTGCATTTATAAGTGGCCCAATAAGAGACCTGTATCAGTCTTCACTGCACTTATACACACAAATGAAAATGATTAGACTCCAAGGCACTTTGGCCCAAGGAGAGCGCATTTCACAGTTTCCTTTTACTCTCCCTCACATAAAGGTGGTGAGATGGAAGGAGTCAAAGTCTTAGTGGAAATGTGCCCCCCAACCACACCAGCAAACCTGCCCCCAGGATCAAAAGTAGTTTTTTTTTTTTTTTTTAAATATAGGACAAATGGGAAGGGCAAAGAGAGAGAGAGAGAAATGTAATAAATGAGTGCCCTCTGAACTCACCAACAAACCACACATCATAATTAATATCCATTACATACCACTCAGAAAGATCAAAGTACCTTTTTTTGAGGAGTATAGCTCGTTCACAGAACAGCCTTTTTTTGCGCTAATAAGAGGACTCATTAAGCTTATTAATTGACATTACGGTGATATTTTGTCTATGCAATTTGTTCCAACATTAATGCAACCGGAGCTATAATTAAAAGCACTGGATTTAGTTCGGAGTCCCATTTTCTGATTGGTTCCTGGAAGAATCTGGGGCAGATTCGCTCATGAAGATGCAGCACTCCCATCAACCACCCCCCCCCCCCAAGCACCCCCCCCACGTGTTGTAGGCATGTTCCAAAGCATGTATTTTAGCCTAGCAACTGCAGTGATGTAAGTGATGTAAGAGAAACAGTTCTCTCAATGCTGTGAACCCACAGAATGTAAAATCTGCGCCCCAGACACACCTGCTCCTGCTCAATCCTGCAATGCGCCCTGGGAAGGCTTTGCATTTCTGGCTTTATTTAATTTTTTGTTCCTTTGTTTTGCTCCCCTGTGTTTTTGGACGGGGTTTCTGGAATTAGTGCATACTGGTTCCTATTGTGAATTTGCACAGTTGTGAATTAAATTAATTACAGTGTGAATATTGATTTGAGCGGTTTGGTCAATGATTGGTGTATGAGAGGGCTTGCATAGCACATCTTATCCATGCATTCTGCAGTGTCTGTGCATTCTGCATTCTGCTGTATCCGTGCATTCTGCAGTATCTGTGCATTCTGCATTCTGCTGTATCCGTGCATTCTGCAGTTTCTGTGCATTCTGCATTCTGCAGTTTCTGTGCATTCTGCCTTCTGCAGTTTCTGTGCATTCTGCAGTTTCTGTGCATTCTGCATTCTGCAGTTTCTGTGCATTCTGCATTCTGCAGTTTCTGTGCATTCTGCATTCTGCAGTGTCTGTGCATTCTGCAGTTTCTGTGCATTCTGCATTCTGCAGTTTCTGTGCATTCTGCATTCTGCAGTTTCTGTGCATTCTGCATTCTGCAGTGTCTGTGTATTCTGCAGTATCTGTGCATTCTGCATTCTGCAGTATCTGTGCATTCTGCACGGGAGCAGTTTTCCAGGAGGAGGTCCAGTTCAAGCAACGGTCTGTGAAAGAGTCCCAAAGGATCCTCCGCAAATTAGACATGACATTTTTAAAGGAATATTTACTTAATTTTCATACTTCTGAAATTATAGTTTTTGAGCTCGAGGGATAGAAAAAACACACATCTTTGGTCTTCTTGTTATCATCATTGTATGTATGAAATGTAATCGTGGGCCTTTCAGAGAGTTTGGTTCTGGGGACACACGTCAATAACCCTCCCTGGGGTCCGATCGGCCCAGTCTCAGAGTGCGGCACACAGCTTCGTTTCCTGCCGTCAGCAATGACACCACCGATACCGATTCGACCTGGCTCTCCAGCCGGCCCTCGGGATCCCAAACTCTCCCGCTGCCCGCTCGGTGACACAGTCAACCTTATTTAATCAAAAGGCATAAATCTGTCTCCAGAATGTGCCCTGGCTTTGTATGTCCTCAGGCTCTGTTTCCGCTGTCAGAACACAGCGGATGGATGCGCAGCTTACCTGGGAATTAAACGCTGCGCGGTTCACAAACAGATTGCGCGCAGGCAATAAATATGTAATGAACTTTCGGGGGTTTACAGGAGGTACATTATTATTTGGAAATCGCTGGACTGGATCCAGCTGACGTTTGTCCTTACCTTTGCCTCGCTGTCTAAATGAGTGTTAGCTTTTATCCTTACACTGTGCACTTTAGCAAGATCAAGCAGTCAGCAAAACCAACGAACTCTTGTATGGCAAACATGTTGAGAAGACAAATGTTGACCGAAAGCAGACCGAGGTCATTAAAATGCCCTTCTGCTGGCTGGATGTAGGACCGTCCTGAGTTACATGTCTGACCTTGAGCCACTTGTTCCAAGTGCTGTGGTGTAGAGACTTGGGTCAAATCCCATTCCCGTTCAGTCAGTTCAGGAAAATTAATTTTAACGCACTCCATAAATTGAAAAATCCCTCAGAGAGCTGGGGTGGGCACTGCTTGTTATTGAGAGCAGCAGGATGTGGACGGCGCTCGTTTTCACCTTAAAATCAGAAACCAAATCAGATCAAGGAACCAGCTGAGGAGAGTTAACTGAGCAGCCAACTGTGCTAATTAATCAATTAAATGCCGTGTAAAAACAAAAACCAAGCACGCCCTGCACTTCTCCAGGACTAGGGTTTGCCTCCGGTGCCATTTTACAGAGCATGAGCTGAATACCAGTACATTTCTGTTTTTAAGTTTTTAAAAATTGGAAATTAAATTTAACTGAACCCTAACCCTGCAACAGTGAGCCCAACATTCTGGAATCCTGACCGTTCCCATAACAACGGTCTGGATTTCTGTTTGTCTCACCTGATTTCTGACTAACACTTTAATAATCCACTTTTGAAAAAGAGATTTATTGAGTTGATTTTATTCAGCAGTGTAAGCAGCGCACAGTGTCTCACAGCGTGTGGGAACGCGTACGCTGTTTGAGTAGCGTTGGTGTGGAAAAGCTGCAGAAGAGAAACGGCCTCTCTGCTGCTTCTGTGCCAGTGTTCACACGCAGCACACGCAGGGGGGATAATGGACTTCACCTGTCTGTTTGAGGCCTTCTTTCTGCCTGGATACCAGGTGTGGCTCGCTGGGGGTTAGCTCGGGGCGGAGATGCCTCCGTGAGAGCACAGTGTGTGAGGTCACGACCCCTCCCCTTCCGTGTGTGTGCTAATAGATTTCAGGGAAGGTCTTTTGGGACGCCCCCATGCCCTGTAACATATGGGGGCTAACCCAAAGCTGAGCGGTCACGCCCAGGCCCTCATCAGCGTCACAGGTCAGCCTGTCGTGACAGGAGAGGTTGGGAAAAGAGCAAAAACAACAGCGGCTGTTTTGAAGCAACATAGGGAAACAGTCAGAATTACCATACGCAAGCGTTAAAGAGGTCGAGCACCAGAGATCAGGTTTCTGTCTTTCTACGTCGAGAGGCGCTGCTGAACCCTCCACCTATGATGAGGGTGTTAAAAATTGATTGGTGATTTCTGAAAGATTATGGGGGTGTTGGTTTGAGGGGGAGGGTTTCTTTCAGGTTATTTGCACTGGGAGCTCAGTCAGGTCAGAAATGCATTCCCGCAAAAGTCTTCTGTTCGTTATGTAATGAAAATAAAAACAAACAAAACTGTCCCTTTGGGGGCTGGTTACAGTGTGTTAATAACCGGCCTGCTGTTTATTAGGATCCCGTCTAATAACATTAACCGGCAGTCCAATCAGTTCGTTTCCTCAGGGTATTATTTTATTTATTTATTTATTTAAGTTAATCGTCCAGCCGCACAGCCCGAGGGGAAAGCAAAATGTCCGGCAGAGAGTGACCTTCCTAACACTAATATCAGCTGATGGCCAAACTGTCTCTCTACCCACAATTCCTTGCGTGCTAGCCGTAGAAAAGAATTTGAGGCAGCGTTAAGCACCAGACACTTAAATTACTTTGTGTTTCAGATAATATGGTTACGATTATGCTCAGGTAATGAATCACATTTCAAAAATGGAAACTCGGGGCAAACACGGCTTACCTATGCCGTTTGCCACTTCTGCACAGACAGTGAAGATCAAAGAACTTCAGACAGAAATCGGACACAGAACGAGGTGCTCACTGAGCGCTTTGCCAGGGAGCCAGTGAAACGCACTTCAGAAATCCTGAAGTGGGATGCCGAAAGCCATCACCCTCTTTGAGCAGATTTTCATCAGATACTGAGCCAAAGGTTTAGTCTCAGGTTAACTGGGGAGGAGATCTGCCAACATAGTTGCGAGTGAGTTCTGTCAGTTGCTGTTTTCATTGTTCTCTGTCTCCAAAACACTGAAGTTTCTTTATTGTTTAAAGCATGGCCTAATCTTTCAAGTGAACAATGTTGTTACATTTAGCTATGCAAAGTGACAGTGAAAGAACAGAGGGCTGATTTGAATGGAGGCTTTGTTCAGGGATTTTCTCCTGTATGGTGATTATGGGGTTCTGTACTACACACACCATGTACTTAAGTTCCTTTGTTTTAATTGAACAAAATGGCCGCCTTTCCTTCCAGTTAATTGCATGTTGCCGTCTTTATTGTACTTCCCCACTCACTGTTTATATTCAGCACCATGCAATCTGAATGGCTGTACGTTCCCCCTGTTTGAAGGTGTCAGCGAAATGAATTAATGACCCCAGTGTTTCCAGCTGTTTCCAGGGTTAGCCGTCTGTTCAGCTTTTATGAAAAATGTGTTATGTCAGCTCCCAACATTCAGCCCGCTGGGGTGTGAACTGGGCATGTTCATCTCCTCTTCTGTGCATCTTCCTTTTCTTAATTACTATGATCGTATAAAGGTATATATGCTTTTATCCAGTTGTTATTGCTGTTGCTGTTGACGATGTTGTTGTTGTCATCTTCATCCTTATTGTTATTACATGGATAAGAATTTTAGGAGCATTTTGGTAGGGATGGATTGCTTTGATGAATTTGCATAAATACATTTCATATAACTAAAAAATATATTGCATATATTACTTAAGATCAGAACACAGTGAAATGCACATAGAGCTTAACTAAATCAGAAAATAAAATTAAATATGCAAGCTGCACTTTGCTGAGTGAAACCAATGTGAGCACATACTATTGGGTAGGGACCTCAGTCTAATTTCTGACATCAGAATTTATCATTTTTTTAATAAAATGTTGTACTGTCCTTAACTCCAGCTTTGACGCATGAGAGTAGCGTGGGGTCTGAGTTGTGTGCAGAAGGTGTGACCGTGAAGCTGTTCCATTCGCCTAATAAACTCTCTGTGCCTTTTTCTCTGTCCCTTGCATTTTAAAAACTCATCTGGACCGTTCCAGACAGTGAGCTGGAGATCAATGCTCATCAATAAAGTATCAAATTCACATTTCCTCCTCCTCTGTGATATGCGTCCCCCCCCTCATCGTTGCCGCAGGGTGTGGGTCTCCTCATTCTGCCTGCATGTGAGCACCCCTAATTACTCCTGTGCTCGTTAGCAGGGCCCCCCACACACACTACGAGGAGAGGAACCACTCCTCTCCACGATCACTCATTAACCAATCCGGATCGATAATGCAGGCCTTTCAGGGTCATTGATCTCTGGGCGAACTAAAAAAAGACGGTGGGGGTTGGGGGGTGGTAGGGACGGGGGTGGAGTCAATGCTGAGAGGGAGTTTGAGGGTGGGGGTGCAAGGAGACTGGAGGGGGGCACCGCACCCTACTGCCCCTCCCTGCCATGCCACAGTGTGTGAGGAGACTGGCAGGGAACTGGCGCTCAAGATGAGCTCAAGCGCTTCCCCCAACGCATGGCCATCTAAACACCATCCCAGAGCCAACAGGAGGAGCGTGTGTGTGTGTGTGTGTGTGTGTGTGTGTGTGTATGTGTGAGTGTGTGTGTGTGTGTGTGTGTGTGTGTGTGTGTGTCTGTGTGTGTGTGTGTGTGTCCATGAACTACAAAGTGTCTCTGAGTGTGTCTGTTTGTTTAAATACTTCAGTAATACTTCAGATGCTGGTAAATGAAAACCGATTAAAAAGTAAAAAGTACAGGCCTACAGTCTTATTTAAACAATTTAAAAAATAGAATACGATATTTTATTCCTCTCTGGGTAAAAACAGGTAGAGCCAAAGTAATGTGTGCTGAATCTGTGCAGGGACAGGGGGAGTGGAAACATGAATTCAAGAAAGAAGTTCAAAGTATCATTTATTATTTATGGGAAAATCCACTTTCATACAGGGAAAGGATTCAGGTCAGGATTCAAGCCTTAGTTACAAAGTAGTTACTTACTTTGAACTTATTACCCTATCTTACCATTAAATTAAAAACATTAAAGCAAAAACTCCAGTGAAATGACCTTTTAGTGTAATAGCGAACTAATTAATAATTGTCAGAAAAATAATTACCAGTTATTACTTCATACTGGCCTGGTAAATCCTAGGTTTTCAGCGTAATTAAGTGCAATCATTATATGTGTGGGTTTGTGTAATGGATGAAACATGACCTGAGATGGTTCTGTAAGTGTCCAGCACTGCGGATGGACCAACACAGAGCTGTGAGGAGAAGCTGAGGTGCACAGGTCTCCCTGGAGATCATCTTCTGCACCAACAAAATGGAAAAATATACACACATATTGTCTCTGTGCCAGAGAGAGATGTCATATTTCACCCCATATCACCGAATCTGTGTGAGTGTTTGTGGCATATGAAAATCATATTGACCCATTCCCAGAAATGATTGAATAATACAGAGTGTGTAAAATAAATAGCAGGGGAATCAATAGTGTATTGCATTGGCATTGGTTGTTGTAATCTCATATGGTTCTATATATCTGCACATGCACTCTCTCTCTCTCTCACACACACACACAAATACACACGCACGCGCACATGCACACGCACACACACACACACACTCACACACACACACACACACACACATTCTCGCACACATGTACGTATGCACTCAACACACACACACACACACACACACACATTCTCGCACACATGTACCCACGCACTCAACACACACACACACACACACACACACACACACAGCTAAGCACACACATACATGCACACATTCTCACACACGTATTCATATATACACACACATATCAAACATATAGATGCATATGCGTGCGCACACAAACACACAGACACACACACACACACACACACACTTTCTCGCACACATGTACCCGTGCGCGCACACACGCACGTTTATGTTTGTATTTTTTGTGCTATTTGCACATGGGTGTATTGACCTGTTGGAGATTGATAGGTGTGATAGAACATGTGACTTTAGCAGTGCCGTGAGCTGTAGCTGCATTCATCATGGCCATTCAGTCCAGTCGCAGGTTTTTTGAGAAACAGCTCATTATAACCCACGAGGAATACAAAACCGTCCTTTTTTACACTCATCCTGCCCTGTCTCTGGAAATGTGCTGCCATTAAAGAGATGGATGTCTGAGAACGCAGGGGTGAGGGGGGGGCATGCATCTTGCCTTGTGTGTTTTGACTGGCTACCCTTACTAAATGAAACATTTAGCCTGACTGTTTGTGTGTTTATACATACTGACACACACACAATACACAATACACATGCGCACACGCACACACTACTTGCACACACACACCACTTACTCACGCACGCACACACACACACACACACACACACACACACACACACACACACACACTAACACACATCTATTAGGCCTGTCATGATTGACACATTAATCGGAGAGATGAAGTAATGCATTACTTGAAAGAACAATTTTTGAAAGACGTTAATCCATTATTTTAATTGCATAATGCGTTCATCATAAAACAATATAGGGTGGAAGGATAAAAGAACATACTTTTGAAAAGGGCAATAATGAATAATCATGGCACATTGTTTATGATAATGAATAATAAGCACTGAGTGAAGACAGGCTCTCTCACAGCTTGTTTGAGCCTCTAATTCATGTGGTGACCAAGCATCACTATTTTTCACTGCAGATATCACAGATTACGTGTGCTGTCTGAGGACTGTCAATCTGGAGACAAGTGACTGCAGAGATATAAAATTCAAGATCAAATACTTTATCGCCACCAGAGCCAGTGCACAGATTTCTGTTTGGTGAGCACAACATTAAAAACACAAGGATATATATACATTCAGTATGGTTCAGTATCGTCCCCATTTTTCCCCAGAGCGGCCTGTATCCTAGTGTTCTGCTGTATTGATTTCAGTTGATTTGTAAGTTGATAAATGCTTCATTAAAAGGTTTATCATGCCTGTACTTTTCATAGTAGGACCCACCTATTCCCTTTATGTGTGAGTTTAAACCTGTCACGTCCAACATGGTGGAATTCACCTGATGATAAAGGCCACCTTACCTGCAGCAGTATATGGGTGTGGCACCTGTGCTGTTACTCTCCCAGTACCTGCTCCCTGCTTTGGATGTGCGTTCAGCGTTTCTCCTCAGGCTGGCTCCAGGTGAGGGCCTCGTTCCTGTGAATAAACCTGCTGTTATTTCCTCTCATTTCTGTTCGTGCAGCTTTAGAAAGGATTTAATGCTGCCATGGGCCTCCGTGGCAGCAGTGCGCTGAACTTCACCATCACATTTCTGAAATAAGAAAAGTTTCTCAATCGATCGTCTACTTTCTTTCTGCTTATGTGACAGAATTAGCTGGGGCATCTGTTATTTTTAAGGGTTATGAAGTGCTCTCGATATGAGCTTGCTTTGTGGATATTTTTAAGCGTAAATATTTTCGTTTTTTTTTTTGTTTGCTTGTTTTCTTCTCCCGCTAGGCATTTATTTCTGAACTATGGGTTTATTAAAAAAATAAAACCCCAGCGATGGCTTAAAAAGCACAGAGTAAGTACCCCAGAGCTGACGCCTCTCCTCCCTCCTTGTTATTTCCTGCATGTTGAAAAGTGCTGTGCCGTAGTTTTGAGAGGTGCACAGTACGCTGAAAAGCACACTCTGAGACACACCGATACTCAGGGAAAAAAAAAAAAAACTCTTTTCACCATCTTTCCTTTCAGCCCAGCACATTCTCCTTAGCCATGCAGCAAATTCAGCAAGAAAAAAAAAAACGAAAATCTGGTCTCAACATCCTACAGGGTTCATTGTAACCCCCTAATGCCTTTCAGATGGAATCTGTCAACATCAAACGCTTAAATATGCTGAAAAGTTCCACTCCTCAACCTTAATATTATGGGGTGTAGGTTGCCATGGTGTCACCCGCAGCCAGAGCACCACAGAATCCCTTCCACTACAGAACAAATCAAATTACCCTTCATATTTTTCCCTAGTCTTGGCTTTTGTGTAATGCAATATAGAGATTAATATACATATTTTTTTTGTTAATATGAAAGCGGACTCAAGACATCTTGTTCACACAATGCTGTACTTTCTTTGTACCAGGCAACATTACCCAGTGCAATTTGCTGATTCATTTTCCTGGAGATTAATGGATTTTTTTGTTCTGCCATTATAATAATAATAATAATCGTAATGAGGCATTGTACTATGCGGTTCATTATTGTTGGAAACGTGGTTTATTATTATTTGCATTCATTTGCATTAATGTTTTTGTGCCTCATAGAGAAACACAGTGAATAAATATATGCTTAATTTACCCAAATCATGTATTGTAAGATGTCATAATTAGATATCAGATATAACAGTAATTTCTTTGATGGGGAGATCACAGTTTGGAACTCTAAATTCATTAAATAGGTAGAGCCTTTTGGCTATTCCGTGCCGATGTGGCAGGAGTGTATTAGCATTCAGAAAAACAGACTCCATTAACGGGAAGCACTGCAGATGTCTTTGGGATGCTTGATAAAGATGCCGCATCGCCAGCCGAAGGAATTCTCATCACTCTCACTGAGTGTTCCACCGCGCCGGTTTACAGGGAGCTGCTGTCCAACCACTGAATGGCGGCTGGGCGCCGGAGCATTCCATATTTATCCTGTGCCATAGTTACTGCAGTTTGGGGGAGGTGGGGGGGTTAGGCTACCAGGGGGTGGTGGTGGGGGGGACTGGGAGGATATATCAGCATATACTGGTTTGACACTAAAGAGAGTGCAAGCCCACTAAAACTTTCCCAATGCTCTCTGTGAAGGCAATCTCGAGAACAGGATTCCTTACTGTCATTCACAGTAAACTGTGTCCACCTGTAAAGTATAGCCAACTTTTTAGACTAACTCTGACTGTCAACCTTGGAGTCCAGCTGTGATTGACAGCTGCAGCTTTTGGGGCCACTCTGCTATCCCCATGGAAACCAATGGCAGGAAGTGACACGCTGTCTATGACAGGAACACGAGAGGGACCTTGCACTACCCTGCCTCCCCCCCACCCGTGTTGGCAGATTCTGGTGACGCCACTAAACCCAGACCTGGCTGTTGAGAAGGTAAAGTTAATTGCCTCTCTCCCTCTCTCCCACTCTCACCCCCAACCCCCGCCTGCTGAAGGCCCCCTTTCGATCTTTTTGACTGTTATCAGTGTTGGCGTTTGTCTGCCTTTGGACTCCACTTCACCCCAAGACTCTTATCAGCCCGTGGGCAGAGAGATGGAGAGGCTAGGTATTCTGGGATAGGTGTGGGGAGGGCGTGCGTCAGGACCATTTCAATCTGAACTAATGGACAGACGGACAGACAGACGGACTGACAGATGTCGCCGCCCTGGGACCCTTGCATTGTGTCCTGAGCGCGCTCATTACGATGCTGACGGGGCCGTATCTGGCGCATCCGTCACCTTGGCTGCTATCTCTGAGAGATAAGGGTCCAGGAGGCGAGCGGAGCGCCGCAGCAACGGCGTCTGATAGGGCGACGTTTGGGACGGCGGTCAGAAGGACACTTCACTATATCGGTCATCCAAACGGGCTTTGTCCCCAGCCACACAAAGGTCAGCCACTCCTGGCTTTTGTGTCCAGCCGATTCCTCTGTCAATCATTCTTTCAGCTCATATCCACACCCTTCTTTGGTCATTTATTTGGCTTTTTTGTTCATTTTATTTGGCCTGAATAATGGTAATAATTACTCTGGTGCTTGTGTTTGGTTGTGTTTGTGAGTGTTTGGTTATATCCTATATGACATCAGTCTCAACAGCCTGCCAGTTACATTTACATTTAAGCACATGCATTTAGACCAAAGGAACCTAGAGGAAGACCTACCGCATAAACCCCATTATCTGTAAAACACCCATTATTATTATAAATGCATTATGCGCTGTAGTGTGTGCCCGTGGAGGGAGAGGTTTTTTTAATTGGTGCTTGATAAAAGTTTTGGAGAAATACTTTCAGAGAACCCCTTACTCAAATACCTTTAACTGCCCAAACTAGTTTTGTACAGGTATATAAATGCCACAAACCTCACTTCTCATCTGGCATCCCCAGCTATCTGCTTCAGCTCCACCTCCATCCCTTCATCATAAACCTCCTCATCCTGTCTGTAAATTTATTCCCCTGAACTGAATGTACAGAGAGTGGAACTGCAGTCTGGAAAGGTGGGTTTTCAGTCTGTGGTGAAATGTGGGGAGGCCATTTTGACTGAGGTGGGCAGGTCATTCCACAACTGAAGAGCCAAAATGGAGGGTGGTCCAGGATGGAGGCCAGCAAAGGTTCGCCCCAGACAGCTACTATCCCACAGTCCTGTGCTGGGCCGTCTCTCGTCACACTAATGTAGAAGATGTCATCTCGCCGCAGAGACTAAGCAGAGCCCGGTCGTGACAGTTTCCATTTTTACAAACGACCGACTGTCATCTTAAAGCGCTCTCCCAAAAGAGATGAAGATTAATATGATATATGTGTCCATAGGAAGAGGGGATGCGGGCTGGGCGAAAGCTCATCGCCGTGGAGACCCGCCGCATCGCAGTGATGGGATATTAATGTCACATCACTGCTTTAGATTTGATTTGCCTTCCCCCCCACCAAAGCATGTCCAAGCGCTTTATGCAAATGTGTTTGTATGCAGAAACCGCTGCACAAAATAATAACACTAAAAATAAGTAAGAATAAACAAAGGGTGAGAAAATCCGTACTCTGCGTGTTTGTGTTCTCAAGCATAATGAAGTCACAGGAGGCATATACATAGAACAGTTAGACAACTGATACAATGCAGCATCTAACTGCATGCATGCACACACATAGTGTGTACACATGCATAAACACACACACATACATACACATGCACATATGCACACATAAACCCAGGAGAGAATACATTGTATGGTGCTGGACTGTATTATGCTTTGAAGTTTGTCCTTTCTGAAAAAAAAATGTTTTGGTTCCTTTCTTTTTAATTATGTACATTCAGTTCAATGTTCAATCAATGCACATGTCAGTTTTAGCGGACCAATCAGAATTAGACTCGCCTTCTCTCTTATGCGCTCTGCACATCAGTCGGTAGTCTCGTCCTTTGTATGTTATCTCCTAGTTTTTGCTTTTTGTATGTCCTTTTGAGTTGTTTTTTTTTCTGCTGGTAAGCTCTGTGGAGCAAAAATGACTAAAAATAAGAAGAAATAATGCATGAGAGCTGTGACTACGAGCAAACTGGGTTTAGAGTAGACTGGTTGTGTTGTTGTTGATGAGACCCAACTTCAACCAGGAAATAAACACCGCCCCCTCTAGCCAGTGTGCCCGCCCAGTGCCCATAACTCCTTAAAGCGGGTGGCTGTCCCATAATGCACTTCACTTTATGAGCCATTGCCGTGTCGCTGTGTCCTGAAGTTTACTGGGCCTCCGCTACTTCATCTTCCACACAGAAGGGCCTATCTGATACCCACACCGTATCTCCTCCCTCTTATCGTTTGATAAGCAGGAAGAAAAACAGCAAATATTCATCCATTCTACATTCTCTTTTTGTCTGGAGCTCGTCGCCCCGCTTTTTCAAAGCTCTAACTTTGAAAAAAAAAGAAAAGGAGGCTGATCCACACTTTTTTTTGCCTCTGTAAGAGCTGCAGTGTTTCCCTCTTTGAAGGAAAGCGATAAGAGCTGAAAGGAAGGCTCTGTGGGTGCTCGTGCGCGCTCGCTCGCTTGCTCGTGAGTGAGTTCATCCGGTCCTGGGTTTTGTGTTCTTTTTTTGGCGAAGTCGTGAATGGAGCTCCTTCCATCCGGGCTTTCCCTCCCATGGCATGCATATTGATTTAATTATAATAAACAGTATGTGGACATGGAGGTGCCTCATCATTGTGAAGGTGATTAATGATGTTATTGCACTCGGCCCTGAAATTAGTCAGAAATGGCTACGCCGTGATCTGCGGCGCTTCCCCGTCTCATTGTGCTTTTCTGCTCGGGTGAAGTTCCGTCACATACCATGAATCATCGTTACACATTATAATAATTATCGTCTTTCAGTTTCCACACACAACCTGGGCCTTTGTGGAAAACAGAAATTATGAAGGTTATGGCTGAGGGTTACTGGGAAACTATCTCAGCAACAGAAGGGGGACCATGATAGGTTTGCGTTTGTTGGTGTCACTGGTTTAGCGGTTCCACAAACTCATCCAGAAGGTTATGGGTTTAAATCCTTGGTTTGATGCTGAGATTGTGTCCTACATGATATAGACTAAAAAAAAGTTAACTCAGAAAATTTTAGTACACCTATTGCCTTGGACATTTAAAGAAGTAAAACTCAAGTTCTGTTTAATCAGAGTTTTGCTTGATTCCATCAAAACTGAAAATGTTGATTTAAGCAGAACTCTGAACTCTGAAGTTTGATAACTCAAAAATGTCCAAAGTAATGGGTTTCCCTGGAATTTACAGCGCCTGAAGAGACCTGGCCTCAGAGCAAGACTCATCACAGTGGAAATGATAGCGGAGAGGCTTGTCCCATGACCCATCCTGTTAAAGCTCTGCCCCTCTCATCCTGACATTTTATAGCCCATTCATCACATCATGTAGTTTAGAAAATAGTGGTGCGCAATCATCTAAGTTCAAAAGTTGACATGTCAGTGAAAGTAAGAGCACTTTGGCTACCGAAGTCGATTTTCCGACTTCCTCCTAGAAACAGATTTGCTCGTGCCGTGACATACGTTCTTGCCTAAATTTCAGATTTAATTCTGTATGTATCTGAGTTCCAGGAAGTGAGGTTGGGTGGAGTGGGACTATGTGACATTGCTCTGTAGCTGTTTGTCCCAGATTCTGCTGCCGAACCCTCACCATGCCAGAGCCGCTTATGGCAAGAGCCTCTAGCAGGTGGTGCATACTTGGCATGTGTCTGGCAAACCTGTCCCATGAGTATGAATCCTCATTGGAAATAAATGTTTTTTAAAGCTTTTATTCATCATCCACTGGGTACAGATGTGTATGTATATGAATTATTACCATTTTTCTCACTGAAATAAACCAAATGAAACTAGAAAAGGAGGTTTAGTTATTGCATAAAGTATGCCTGAGCATATTGTGCTCCACTGAATGGCTGGAGAATAATACAGAGATCAGATCTATGAGTACAATACAATATAACCAGCCTCTCAAAAACTGGGGGAAAAGAGAAACATCAGCATTTAAAAATAAACAGACAAACAAATGTTAATGTGATGTGCTGTCAGGTGCAAAAAAAAAAAAACCGCCCGCACAATGTCCAATCGCATGAAAATTATATATGCTAATGTATACACACGCTGCATGTATGTAAATAAATATTTTTTTTAAAAAAAAGCACACACGCGTTTTTCTCTTTGACAGACAGGATTAAGCCTGTTGTTATTTCCAGCGAAGGAAATGTTTTGATAAGAGGATCTACTGCAGACTCAGTCCTCATCATCGGCAGAAACTGCAGCCAGCTCCAGCGCATACAAATGCCTCTCTGGCCAAATGTATTCATCTCAAACTGTAGACCGTTACAGCCCGTCGTCAAGAGTAATGAATTGGTTTAGGGACGTTTTTAATTAGGGAAGAGACAAGGCCATCTTGAGTGAAGGCAAAAAGGCCTATTTAAGTTTACAATTGTTGACAATTGGTTAATAATACGGTTATGAACTTGTGAATCCATTCTTTACATTTTTTTTATTAAAATATTTAATTACAGCTGAAACAACACTTATTACAAGTTCAATTTTGAATGTTGAAGTCGCAGTCATTCATTAATTTCCTAGTGCTCTGTAAGCAGAAGAAACACAGTGCGTTCACTTATTTCCTCTGCTTATTATCGAGGTGCTTCATTTGTCAGCAGCCTTCAGTATTAATTAAATAGCTGCGCATGTTTTCCTTTGCATCAGATGAATAATTAGCGGTGGAGTTTTACGTTGTTTAGGATTCACATCTTAATCCCTGCATTTCTGTGGAGTGTGTCTTTTGAATTCTTAAAAGTATGTTTAAGTGGGAAAAGTCAAAGTGTCATCCTCTTATTTTCAGTGCCTGATTTATTTGTCCCATATTGGCATTTTACTCTGAGGGTGCTCAGTTTAATGTAGTGAATGTGTATATTGCTTAAAAAAAAGACTACTGAAATGAATAATGAGAGAAAAGTCCATTTACCTTAGAGGACAGACAGGAATTCACAAATGCAACGGCAGATTGCAGACTCTCTTTGATAGAATGCCCTTACTGCATCTATTTGATGTGAATTGCGACATGGGCAGAAAGCCATACAAGGATAATAAGTTTGTGCCAGTGGTCATTCTGCAATAGGGACAAATTAAACAGAAAAAGCAGAAGAACAGCTGCCATTGTCATAAGAATATGCTCAGGCTAATGAATAGGGAAAAAATGACAGAAGAGGACTTTTTTTAGACTTCAAACTCAGCTTAATGACTTAATTACCCCAGCCATTTACTCAGTTTGGCATTTTTGAGAAAATGATACATTTCAGGTGATGGCCTTTTTTAAACTACCGTTTGAGAGAAAACATCACTCAGTGTTTATTAAACTAATTAACTAATTGGGACGATTAAGCCGGGGGTAATTGGTTGGGATAGGAAAGCAACATGCGTGCCGGGCCTAGCGGAATTGGGTTTGACACTCGTGCTCCAGGGGGACGTCTCCTAATTTAGGGCTCCTCAGAACGGCCGCAAACACCTGCCCAGAAACCGCTTCGGCATGAAATGAAAAGCTCAGACCGTTACGGACAGCGAGGCGCATGCAGACGGCACTGAAGTTACTCAGAGGCTGGAGGCATTAGGGTAGCGCATCTCTTTAGCCCGCTAATGGATGTGGAGACCTGAGAGAGGTCCAATCACAGGGGCCGAAGCTCCGTTCATCCACTTCACTCGGGAGAACGCGAGGGAGAGAGCACCCCTGCTCTCCGCCGTGTTATGGCCAGCGCATCGTCGTCGTCACATTTGGCTAAAAGCAGGGCGGCGGTGTAAAGGGGTAAGGGAGTTTGGGCGTGTTTCTGTGATGCCCTCCCTGTTAAAAGGGGTGAGTCACTGATTTCAGCAGAGCCCTCCATCACCTCAGAGAGGGGCATGAACCCATAACAATCCTCCACTTTAGCTCTGTGCTAACCGCTCTTCTGCTCCTCTGCTACTAATGATGCTACCGCTAATCCCCCACTTTAGCTCTGTGCTAACCGCTCTTCTGCTCCTCTGCTACTAACGATGCTACCGCTAATCCTCCTACTACTAAAGCTGCTGCCACTATGAATTCTACTGTTGCTTCTGCTACTACTACTGCTACTACAACTGTTAATAATGTATGACATTATTATTAGTAATGGTGAGTGGTTGTAAAAGAGCGATGAATAAACTGGTGAATAAGTGCAAAAGAGAGATTTATTATTACTATCTTTCATATTTTTTATAATGTAATAATTGTGGTGAACAGGTGCAAAAGGGATTTATTGCTATCACTCTTCACCTTTTCACATGCTTTATTTATTGCTGTCTGCCTGGTATTTATCACTCCTCGGCACATGCTCTCCCCTCCACGGTGGATGTGTGTCACCTTCACGCCGACCCGGCGAGCGTGGCATGGGGAGGGGCGGGTGCCAGCGGGCGGGGCCAGGGGTGGGTCACTGGTAGGTTACTGGAGCGTTGATCCTAGGTTGCTGGTTTGGTGTGGTGCCAGTGTGCCATTTGCCATGTTTGGTACGAGGTGAAGCTATACCTCATCCTCATTTAGAATATGCTCCGTCTCTCCCACAGCAGACCGCACTGTCCTCATAGGCTGACCGTCTGTAACTGGCAGCCGAGCTGACCTATCACAGATTAGATTGTTCCTGACTACATCCTGGGAGGTTGCAAGCTTGAGAAGCACTTCTCTCACTGCTGTAATGAATTGGAGGGCTGAACTTGGTGTGTTGAATAGGGAATTTCATCCTTATATCTGCTTTTAACAGTAGGTATTATAAGAAAGAAAATTTATTCAGGCATTTTTGTGTGAATTGTGTGGTCCTCCAACAACAATGTGGAAGCATATTATTTTAGCCTTTATTGCTTATTGCCAAAAGTAAATATAGATCTACTGGGTACATGTATATATGGAAAGATAAGTTCAGGTATCCAATAGGCTATATTTGCTTTTCATTTCCATTTATTTTTCTTGTTGCATATTTGGTATAAATCTATACATTTAGAAACAGTGCCTCTGTCTGAGAAATGTTAGGCTCTCTTATTGCCTGACAAGTTAAAAATGTGCCTTAAACACGATAATAGCGAGCACATCTCCCTATGGGGCCTTTGTGTTTTGAGGAAGAGGAGGGAGACATCAGAACGTTGGTTTTGTTTCGGATAATTAGATTCACTAAAAGACTGCAAGCTCCACATGCTTCAGAGGTCCTCACTCATTGGGCTAGTCCTCTGTTCTTTCCCGGGTAAGGATTATTTTGTACCCGTTGTTTTCCGCTGTCAGGAGTGTCTGTACACGTGATTCTGAAGCTGGCCGCTGAGCAGAGAGACATGTCTCAGGGAATATGGGTCATTAGTTCGGCGGGTGTGGGGATGGCTGAATTATTTGCAGGATGACCTTGGTAGATTTTCACCTTTTCTATTTATACTGCAGATCGGTGATGCGTGCTGACAGCAGCGAGTCTCTGTACCCATCCTGGGAGGCAGGAAGGATGGACAGCGGAGGAGAGCCGCGACCCGATTCGCGGCAGTGTCCAACACATGCACTGAAGGTCTGACTGCACAAACAAACAAACGGGACAAAAATCCTGCCTCACTGCGCCATGTGGAAGTTACAGGAATCGATTCGCCCTTTCTGAACCCCACATCCTTCAACCAAGTCTCCCTTGATGTGAACAAGTCCGATAAATCACACAAATTAAGTAGATCCAAGTGCCGTTTGATAGTTCTCATTTTATAAATGGCTTTTTATTGGGTTTTTTTTCCCCCTCTGACCAAAAAAAATGTTATTCATTTGTTTCTAAGTGCTGTAACAGCCAATAACGGGTGACTGGTAACACTGCATGAGTGTGATTTATATAATCCCGTTAATCATGAATTAAGTCAATGTATTAACATTTTGACAACTTGGGTTTGTAAAGTGGCTTTTCATTGAGTTTCACATGCAGTGCCACCAGAGTCCTCATGTTTTCATCACTAACTGCTTTTGCCAGGAGCAGCACTCATTAGAATTAGGCATCTAATAGGATCTTAAATCTCAACACAGCCATTGACCAGTATTGTTTATTAAAAAATGGACCATAGGGTTTAGATGGAGGTTTTATTTGTCAAGAATGGTCGATATCATTTTTGAGACTCTTATCGTCTTGCATTATAGTCTCCATGCAGAGTTCTGTCAGTTTTTAATCACGTTGCGTAATATCCCCTGGTACGGTCTTTGTTTTATGAAAGCTCTTTCTGCTGATTACGGAGTGTACGTTGTGTGTAAATGTTCTGTATTGTGTGTGCCTGTATTCTTGTTAACGCTAAAAGCACTGGGGTTAGGGAAGATAAACCAGGGACATACGCTGGAGCCAAATTACTTTGGCAAGAAGGAACAAAAATATCTTGCCTTTTCCCACGTATAATTACTGACATTATAACAACACTGGTTCATAATGAACACATAGTATCTATCAGAATTCATCGAGGGAGGGCATAATTCATAAACAGTCAAATAAATGATAATATTGATACCAGCCTTTGCGTTAAAAAATATGAGCCTTCATAGAGCGCTGTGCAATGCCATACGGCATAATTACCCAAAGCTCTTTGCAAAGCTGAGCAGAAAGTACACACACCACTGCACACTTTAACTTTTCCCTCTGCGTTTGATGCAGTTCTGTTGTTCGGCTGGTGTAAATAGCTCTTTAAGTGCTTATCGAGAAACACACCAGACCATGCGCTCCATTGCAGCGCTAAATAAGGCCAAACTGCACTGTTGCATAAAGTGCGAGATCATAATAATATTTTCGAATAAAACCGTAGTTTTGTGTGGAGAGAAGATGGAGGGGTCCTCTCAGTGTGACTGAAAAAGTGGCTCCGGAGCTTTGAAACAGCTTTCTGGTTTATAAGATTTTGGGATGTGTACAGCCTGCCCTTTCAGACAGGCCCAGAGCCCAGAGATTTCATCACGGCAGCGTCCGTTCTGTTGTTTAATGCCCTGAGAACAGCTATCTGCCATCATTATCTGTTTCTGCACCAAACCTGTCGGGTTGCCATTTTTATTGCCTTTTCTCTAACCCTCAAAGTCTTAAATTCCGAGTAAACACTTCCCCTCGTTATCTGTCTGTGTGTCTCCGGGTTTATCTGCTATTTGTAGATCGCCACGGATGTTATTGAAAATGGAAACGCTGAAGGTTACTTCATTTTTCACTCAGGTAAGTAACACATGATTCACATGTTCTACAGGCTGCCCCCAACCCCCCACCACATATCTTAGTTCCCTAGCAACTGTCTCAAGAACAAAAGCCTTCTCAGTCCAGCTTCAATCTTTGTTTAGGTTTGACTTAAATGGTATGTACTGCACGCTTCCAGAAACGGAATGCGCTGCAGTTTATTAAAATACTGTATGATATTACAGTACTGGAAAAGCACTTATTTATGTATGTGTTTATACATCTCTATGTATTGAAGAATGACTTATACAGGGGGTCTTCGGGTTACGACGGTCTCAAGTTACGACGTTTTGTGGTTACGACGCACTCCCATAAATTAATTAAAAAACGTAGTTTCGACCTACACGGTTTGGTTCGTACATACCACCACAGAAATAAAGATAAGAAATTGTTCTCTCTTTTTTTTATTACTGTTTCATTTAATTACTGTATTTTATATGTCCTTCATGTGTTGTGTGTACAGAGTGAGTGACTTAAGGTGTTAACTTAGGTATAATTTAGGTACAAATTCCGAATTACATCGAAAATCGGTTTACGACAAGTCGTAGGAACGGAACTCGTTCGTAAGTCGAGGACCCCCTGTATAGAAGTACAGTTATTTGTGTATATTTTTGTTAATATATTGCACATAACTGTCGAGATTGTGGTAAAACAGTTTCTGTTTCAGTGTGGTTAAGTATGTTTGTTTTTTGTACGTGATGGCAGGACATATCTTCGATAAGCCTCAACGCGGCAGTCTGTTGGACAGCATGGCGACATAATCAGACAGCCGCCACCGACCGCTCTGAACCAATGGGCAGCACGGATTACACCGTCACCTCCGAGGAACAAATTACAGACGCTGTTAAAAGTGTCAACCCGCGTTTTAAATGCAGGGAATAAGTAGCCGGTCAGGAAGTGCTGTGTGAAGGCGGTCACGGACGCGCGCTCACATATTAAATTGGTCATGCGCCGCGCTGCCTGAAACGAAGCGGCCACGCGCAATTAAACAGTACAAACAATTAGCAGACTGGCAGTCCGAACCGTCAGCGACTGCTATTTTAAATGGCGACATAAATCATTTATACACTGAGACCAGGATGAAGACCAGGGTGTAAAAGCAAGCACAAGTGAAAGAGTTCAACCAATTAAACTGTACTTCTAAAGGAAGTATCTTAACGGTGTATAATATAATGAACCATTAGAATTGAGCCAATATTTACACAGCAGTTTGACTGCCTGTGGGTATAATCCAGCAAGATGACATAAGTGTACTGGAATGAAAGCCCAGGATTGGAGAATTCAGTAGAAACACAATCATGGTTTTTGAAACCATGTTTCATCTGAATGTCATATTCTACATCATGTCATTAACATACGGCTCTTTGAGTCTGAAAATCAGTCTTTACTGATTAAGCAGGAATAAAAAAAATTTCCATGAAATAACATGACCTGCTAGCGCTGGGTCTTCATGGGTTTGGTGTTCTCCTCTTCAGGCATGGGCTCAGTGTAAGTACAGTACAGGGCTTGCATCGTAACGCGCTCCACAAATCCTCTCCTAAGCTCATTTCTCTGCCAAAGCACTTGCTGTGTTCGCTGTCTAACTGTGTCATAATTACAGAGTAAGTTCAGGAAAGGGCACTGAGTAAGGCTATTCCTTATTACATTAACCGTATTTTTGGGGATTTTCATACTTGCTGCAATTTTCAGAAGGTATCACCTGCGAATAAGAAGGGATTAATGTGCCTTATTACATGGGACGTTGAGGAATGTCAAAAAAAAGAAAACGGAGCGACCTTTGAACCCCGTAGAACGAACATTTATTGATTTTTGAAGTCAGTGGAAAGTTAATGATTGCTCATAGCGTGTGAAAATAAAAGACAGAGTGACTTTGCTTGTACTTGTGCGTGAGGCGCGTTTTGATCTTTTTGCTCAAGGCCATACAGTGGGATTCTGGGATTGAGAATGACTGCAGGCCAAATTGCATGCATTAACCATGATTCCTGCGGATGCCACTTGATGGAGGACTGTCAAGTCCACTAAAGTCAGCACTCACAATGGGCGCTTACCAAACTGTACCAAGAGTCAGGCTCAAACTCTACATTCTGGTTTGTTCTAAAATTTTGAGAACAACATTTCAGTCTGAACAAATTTCTACTTTTTCCATTTTTTTCCGCTGCACAATACCGGGGTTGACAGTGCCTCACAAAACATTATTGATCCTGTTTCTTAAGGGCTGCAGGTTTTTGCTATTTTTTTGTTTTCATCTTAAATCTGGCATCAATGTTAGGCCCAAGGAAACAGACCAGTTTGTCATGTCATAAACTTCTTTAATTGATCAATCAAGTGATGCAAGACAACAAAACCCCAGCTAGCTGTGTGTTAGGTGGGTCTGTCATTAGGCAGGTTTGACCACTGGAGATAAAATAACAGCTGGAGTGCATATTGAACAGTTGAAAACTGAATTTTGGGCATAGACTGTGATTGCGTGGGGCATGTATGTGAGTTTTCGTTCCCATTAGTTACCTTGGCTCAATCAGCTAATTAGCTGCGTACACCTGTACTGGTTTGCTCATTGATTAGGCCACAATAATATGTTTCATGTAGACTCACACAACAGTCTTCATATGCCATTTTGTGAACTTAAAGAATAAACACCTGATCACATACGTGACTGGGGTAATTGAATGTAAAGAAGCTGAATTTGGCATGAAATCCTGAAATTCATATGACCCTCCTATTCCACTCTATTCAAGTTTCACCCTCAGAGATTAAGGGCTGGATTGGCCCGTAAAGGCTCAGCCTCAGCAATGATTGGCCGGTTTGGGCACACCCTCAGCTTTGATTGGCAGGTTCAGACGCGCCCTCAGCAGGGATTGGTCGATCGGTCTGCCACAGCTCAGTCTTACTCGCAGGAGAGCGCGGGCTGAGGGAGAGTCATCCCGCCCTGTCCGTCATCCCACTGTGTACCGCCATCTCCCGCTACGCGCCGTCACATCATCCCTCACCTGCAGCCAGTAAATAAAGCGCCGGGGAAACGGGGCCCTGGGGTTGTTAAGGGCCGCAGAGCGTCTCTACCGACTCCTGAATAAACCGGATTAATGTTTGATGGGGGCTCTCGCGAGAGACAGATCTCTCTGCCTCTGGGCTGGGGGCGGGCGGGGGTGTCTATACCGGGACAGTGACTGCCCTGGCAGGGCTGGTGATGATGGGGGTGGGGGTGCAGGCAGAGCCGTTGAGTACCGCCTGAAGGGGCCCCAGGACGGGCCCTGCTGCTGCTGCTGCTCCCTGCCCGGCTGCCTCATTTGTTAGCCGGACGGCGGCGCGGCGGCGGCCCGTGCGGCGGTCTGTCGGCCATGATTTATGGCCACCCGGGCGAAAACAGAGGGCTCTCATTGGGCCTGCTCGTCACGGAGCTGGCAGCTCGGCGGCGGAGCGGGAACGAGACAGGAGGAGAGGAGAGAGAGTTTGGGGGTGGGGGTTGGGGGGTGGGGTGTGGGTGGTGGGGGGTAGGCTTCAATTTAGCTGCTTTTTCTTCTTTCTTCTCTCTTATCCCAAAATCTGTTCCTGATCCACTTGTTTGTTTGGGCTGGATTAGGTGTCTTTATTTGACAACAGGGTTTACTAAAGAAGAGAAATGTGTAATAGGCTCCTGGCTGAAGAATGAACCAGCAATGCAGAGAGAATACGGAGGTCTGCCTGCTTGGACGGCTTGGTGGCTCCTCTGGGGCTGCGAAATTCAGCTCTATAACCATATTTATATGGATCTAAATGTGAAAAAGGTCTGCACTTCCCTCCCTCCCTAGCTGGCTTTTTTCTCAGAAATCGCTGGCGGTGGCAGTGAGAGGCGTGTTCTGGAGTGGGGTTCGTTCTCATTTGGGCACACACGGGTGGCGGCAGGCGGAGCTCCAGGGCTGGGGGAGAGAGCCGTTCCAGGGCTGGGGGAGAGAGAGCTCCAGAGCTGGGGGAGCTCCAGGGCTGGGGAGGGGCTCCAGGGCTGGGGGAGAGAAAACTCCAGGGCTGGGGGAGAGCAGCTCCAGGGCTGGGGGAGAGAGAGCTCCAGGGCTGGGGGAGAGAGCTCCAGGGCTGGGGGAGAGAGAGCTCCAGGGCTGGGGGAGAGAGAGCTCCAGGGCTGGGGGAGAGAGAGCTCCAGGGCTGGGGGAGAGCAGCTCCAGGGCTGGGGGAGAGAGAGCTCCAGGGCTGGGGGAGAGAGCAGGGCTGGGGGAGAGAGCTCCAGGGCTGGGGGAATGAGAGCAGGGCTGGGGGAATCCCAGGGCTGGGGAGAGCTCCAGGGCTGGGGGAATGAGAGCTCCAGGGCTGGGGGAGCTGGCCTGGGGGAGAGAGAGCTCCAGGGCTGGGGGAATGAGAGCTCTAGGGCAGGCCCAGGGCTGGGGGAATGAGAGCTCCAGGGCTGGGGGGGACAGAGAGCTCCAGGGCTGGGGGAGAGGGCTGGGGAGAGAGCTCCAGGGCTGGGGGAATGGGCTGGGGGAGAGCTCCAGGGCTGGGGGAATGAGAGCTCCAGGCCTGGGGGAATGAGAGCTCCAGGCTGGGGGAATGAGAGCTCCAGGGCTGGGGAATGAGAGCTGGGGGAATGAGAGCCAGGCCTGGGGGAGAGAGAGCTCCAGGGCTGGGGGACAGAGAGCTCCAGGGCTGGGGGAGCTCCAGGCCTGGGGGAGAGAGAACTGGGGGGGGACAGAGAGAGCTGGGGGAGAGAGAGCCAGGGCTGGGGGACAGAGAGCTCCAGGGCTGGGGGAATGAGAGCTCCAGGGCTGGGGGAGAGAGAGCTCCAGGGCTGGGGGAATGAGAGCTCCAGGGCTGGGGGAGAGAGAGCTCCAGGGCTGGGGGACAGAGAGCTCCAGGGCTGGGGGAATGAGAGCTCTAGGGCTGGGGAGAGAGCTCCAGGGCTGGGGGAATGAGAGCTCCAGGGCTGGGGGAGAGAGAGCTCCAGGGCTGGGGGAATGAGAGCTCCAGGGCTGGGGGAGAGCAGCTCATGGAGCAGCTGATCTTGCATAAAGCTCAAGCATCATTGCAGAAGCTTATCCAGCATCTTTCCCTCCCGCGCACGCTCTGCCGCTCCAGCTCCTCGTTCTGTTTGCTGCCAGAAAATGCTGCGTGCACATGCTGCGAATCTGTTCATTCTGCTGTCGTCAACTGATCATCATCATCATCATCATCATCATCTTTGTCACCGCAGTCAGCATCGGCACGGTCCTCACTCTTGAGCGGTGCCTTAACGGTGCACATTACCTGTGTGGACATCAGTACTTCACACCATGGAGTTGGAAAATGGTGTTGAAAAATGACAAAAAAATCAAAAAATCTTGCATATGGTACAGATGTTCTTTTTGTATAGTTACTGTGAATAGTGAATGGGAGGGCAGGAGGTGGGGGGGGGCATTATTTTTCCAACCAGTTCCATGAATTACTATGTGACCACTACCTGTTTCTGTTTTTATCAGCATTTCTTTGAGGAATATCAGAAATTGTGATTGGCTGCAGTAGACCTTTTAATAACACAAGCCAGAGGCCTTTGTTGTCAGTTATGATGTGTATACGTCCGTGTGTGTGTGTGTGTGTGTGTGTGTGTGTGTGTGTGTGTTTCTCCATAAGGTGTTTGTGTCCGTGTACCTGAGTAGTTATTCTGTGCATGTGTGTTGCCTCCTGTAATCACAGTCTGTCACGCCGTGCTCTCTGCCATCACTCTCTCTGCAGGGCCGGCCTCCTCCAGCAGCCCAGCCTGCACAGACCAGCTCCCCGCTGGGGCTGAGAGCAACATCTGCTTGCACTCCTCTGACCTCCCCCCCCCCCTCGCCTTGCTGATCTGGGACTGTCCTCCAAGAGCTCCCACCACTTCTGCCTGTTCTCCCGGACCTCTGACACACACCAGGAAAACATGCTTTAACTCTGCAGTGTAAGGAACTAGTGGCATTCCTCTCCCCCATACCCCCCTCCCCACCAGCTCAACCCCCCTCCCCGCCCCTGCCTGTCCCAGCCCAGGATGAGATAAACTATGCCTGCACATTTCTACTCAGGCACTTTGTAAAGAAAAAATGATTTAAACATTTTTTTTTGTTCCATTTCTTTACTTACACAACAACCTTGAAAAGGAGTCTTTTAAAGGTTTATTGATGCAGTGGTACTTTTCTCCGCACACATTAGTGGGTTCTTGAGTTCAGCTTCTCAGAGAGCATAGGAGAGCACTCCACATTGTTTAGCTAGTTTAACGCTAATGCTAATAATATGTGGCGTATTGTTTAGAGTAATGAAATGATTCGTTTGCATTCAGGGATGACTCATATAATAAAATGCCTTTGCTGGTTTAAAAGTCGGGACAAACTGTGAGATGCGCATTCAGGATAAATGGACACACTCGTATATGCGTTCAGGTTAAATGGACACACTCATCTATGCACACTGGTATATGCATTCAGGTTAAATGGACACACTCATCTATGCACACTGGTATATGCGTTCAGGTTAAATGGACACACTCATCTATGTTCTATACCTAATCTAGAGTTTGCATAAAGCAGCAGCTTTGATTTAAAAAAAAAAATTGAAATTCCATCTGTAAGACGTTTTTATCTGTCAATAATTTCCCAGGAGGAAATGAATGCTCAGAGTAATCTCTCCAGTAGTAATGTGACTGTAGTCTGCTGGAAGTTTGTGCCCTTGCCAAATCCCCAATCACCATTTACCAGCCCCCCTCCCTAGTATTTATTGCATAGGCAGATTCTGCACTGATTAAAATAAGTGCATTTCAAAGATTAATGAGGCTAATATTGGAGGAAAGCTAACTCACACAGAACATATATCACGCACAGTGACGGTGTACCTTTACCTAACGACTAAGAATAGATTGTTTAATATATTTACGTTATATACGGTGAAAAAAAAAATCATACCATGGAATCATACAATCAGGTCGGCCTACAAACCATACTCATAATCTCAGAAAATAAGATGGGGCACGGGACGTTTTTGGCGGTGAAAGTAAGATTGCAGTAGTTATGTAGTTAACAGCAGTGACCAAATCAAATGAACTTAGTCTTTTTAAGGGCAGACGCAATTCAATCAAAACCAGCCTTAAAAACCAGCATGCCCAACACCCATAGAGTGGGCCTTTTGTACTGCTTAATTTGTATTGCTCCATTAATTTATTAGGTTTAATTACGGTCCATCGTGCTAAGGAGATGGGTGTGTGTGGCAGGGTGGGGGTTTTTCACAGGTGTTACCTGGATAGACTCAAACCTGCACAGCCCCACCTGATCCTTAGCGTTTACCTGTTTATAAAGTGCCCGAGGTTACGGCCCAGAATTTACAGTTCCGTTCCCCCCACTGCAACTCTTAATTCCCAAAGTCACGGTGTGAACTGGCACGCCGATGGTGCCAAACACAAAGCCAACACAACAGCAAAGGACTTGACCTTAATGAAAAGAATAATGCAAATTATAATAATAATAGCATTAATAATTAAAGAAAAAAGGTCAGCGTTGTTTGAGAAGCAGTGGGCCTGTTGTGGCGCTGGGGAAATAACACAGACTGGGCTCTGAAATATCACGTCCTTCTCGATCCGTCTGCGGTGCTATCGGAGGGGACAGGCTGTCTGCGCCCTGAGTGTCCCCGGCTTTACCAGGGGCTGATGGCCCTGGGCCCCGGGGTTAATTCCGTAATGGAAACTTATTACGGACTGCTGCATGTCCTTAAACCACCCTGCCTGGCATCGATGCTGCGTCACACCACAGCGAAGGGTCTGGACTTAGCGTTCGCCGTATCGCACATTCCCGGCCCTGCTGAATTCACATGTCGTTATCGTCATCGTTATTCACGCGCGTCGCAGTTGCCCCTCAATCTGAACAAGTTCTGGTCGTGGAACAATAATTTTAATAATGCCTTATCCCGCCAAAACAGCTGGATGCATTGGTGATGTGCTGTCATGTTCAACGCTTTTTCTGAGGGTTACCATGAGAAGATATCTTCCCTGAGGTCTGTGGGTGAGTATCAGCTTCCTTAAACCTTTGTGCCATGGCAACACCATGGCAACACCACCTTGCAGTTGATGTCCAATGGAATCCTGGGAATCTTTGGCCATGGTCGTTGGTTTTGGCACCATGGGAAATTGCGGGTCACCAGTCTGTGAACAGATCCAAGCCACGCTGTGTTTTGCTTTCCTCCACACGGCGCACTAACACTGTAAGAGAAGTGAGCTGGTGTGATGTAGAAGAGGCATTAGACCATTTGATATTTCACATTTGCTCTTTTCTAAAGGTCTTTTTTGTTGCTGTTGTTTCTGTCGGTGCTGTCGCTGCTGCTGCTGCTGCTTGCTGTAAGGCTTGCTGTTGAAAGCAGAAAAAAACGTCTTTATGACCTGAAAGGGCATGGGAGAGAACTGCTACATCTAAGCAGCCATCAGTCCAGTGTACTTAGATGCTTGGCCGGCCCCTATCATTCTTTTCTATTCCTTTCACAAGCAAGTTCCACAACCGCAATAGGAGCCCCTAACTCATCTCAGAGGTTACGGGTTTGATACCCACTGTCACAGCACCCCATGCCATATAGAAAATACTCTCTACTGAGGAAATGGAATTTCTTCAGCAAATGCCCAGCTGTATAACTGAACTGGGAATGTAAGCATCAGTGCTCAGGATAAGAGCCTCTGCTAAATGCATTAGCATATGTGGAATGTAGGAGATATTAAATACACAGGAAGAATCCGATCCTCTCGGCCAGCCCGACCACCTGATATGGAGAAACGTCCCTGACTTTTCCTCCTCATTTCAGTTGTTGTGAGGATGGGAAACGGCCAAGTGCGGAGGCAGTAACTTAGCGGCTTTGAGTGAGAGAAAGGGAGGCCGGGTGAGGCGGGTAAATGACAGCGTTTGTCGCGCGGGACGAATAAACAGCCGGGGAGGATCAGCCGGTCGGTGGGAGAATTGAGCTGTGCCTCTGAGCTCCGGAAAACACTTTCTGAAAGTTTAGCGTGTCTTTAAAAAATCATTATGGAGCTCCCACGCAGAGTGATCTGATTGTGCTTCACTCTCTACGCCCCTGTAGGGAAGACTATATTTAAATGATTAACCAGCAGCGCACTGTACTGTACCGAAGTGCAGCAGTGCTGTATCAGCTTAAATAGCACTATAACTTCCCTACCACAAATACTCCTTTAATAAATTCTGTCCCATCCTGTATTACATTAAAGTGCCCAAGTGACCGATATGTTATGGATGATATGTATTGGATGATATACATTAAAATCCATGTAATAAAACGCAGTTATTAAGTTTCTGTATTCTTCTTATTTTCCACAATTACAGAGAACGGCAACGTTGATTTGAATATGCTTTTGAGAGATACCCACAGCAAACCACAACAAAGAGGATAAGTTAGCCAGTTACACACAAGGCCTGTGATTTCTAAAACGCTGTTTATGAAAAGAGCAGTTTGAAGTCAATTATTATATTTATTTGTTGTACTGTAACCACTGTTCATATATCCTGAAAGCTCTGATGACTTTAATTGCTCTCATGGAGGATTTTATTTGACTGAAAGCTGGGATCCCTTTTGCAAAATATCTAATAAATAAAGATCAGTGGGTGCCAAACCATGAGTCATCTACATTAACATTACATTAAGCAGCTGCTCTTATATCCACAATGACTCACAGCTTACACTTTAACACATTATCCATTTATACAGCCGGATATATGCTTAAGCCATTAAGGTGAAGTGTTTTTGCTTAAGGATATGAGAGCTTTGTCCCCACCAGGGAATCAAACCTGCAACCTTATTTTCTTTTGGCCATGTTATTTTCACTGGAGACAAACAAATGTGTCCTGTTTTCCCTCAAAGAGAATACTGGCTGTTCTGATCGAATCACATACGCCCTTATAGAGTCTGAGTGCATTTGATTGGAGCCTGGCCATGTAATCAAGAACATGGACACTAACAGAGAAAACCTTGGACTTGGACAGGCTACCCTAATGAGTGACAACTGAATCGATTCCAGATTGTGGCTGACATTCAATGACTCACTAATTAAAGTGGAGTGACATGGTTTACATTAATAATTCATTAATAAAATTCCACAAATGTTTACAGTAGCATATGGTATTTGGTGGCTCATACTTTGAATATAATTTTACTCTGTGATCTTTAAATGAAGCATAATGAGTTTTCTGCATACACTGTATGAGGTGTGGCCTGTGATCCTTTATCTTCATTTAAAGGCATTAACGAGTGAGAACTATCACAGGTGCAGAGGACGTGAGGACCGTTTTGGCTTTTGTTGTGACAGCATGTAAAATATGATCGTACTGCACCAGAAAGTGATCTGATATTAAACACAGATGGTGACATGCTGTTTGTATGATGTGTATGGTTCCATCTGGTAAAATATGGAACAGGTGTGTGTGTGTGTGTTTGTGTGTGCGTGCGTGCATGTGTGTGTGTGTGTGTGATGAGCTGTGTGCCATGTTGCTGTGTGACATTTCGGTGTCTGATGATCAGATTATCTTCTGTGCAGAGGCAAATAAAGAATTTTAAACGTGTCAAAATTTTAGCATAGCTTCTGCTAAGCCACAAGATATCCTGCACCAATATTCTTTCCTTCCTTTGGGTCAGCGAGTACAGAACCATCTGCGGAGTTTAAAGTGCCACATTACACTACAGAAGGTCCATTGCCTCTGTTTTGTCTAGATTTGTGCCCCGTGATATTTCACAATGTGCATCAAATCGGCCCGTTTTGGCTTAAACCGAAGGGAAGCTGAAATGTCACCGTTAAGTGTTCAGAGATGAGTATCTGGTGAGTCTAAAGAATCTATGACATTATATCAGCCATGAGTCTCCCAGGGAAACCAATCAGCCAATCAGTTGCTGAGGAAATTGCCTCTCTGTGGCCTCTCTCTACATCCTGATATGGACTCCAGAAGTCTCTAAAAAGTGAAAAGCAGAGAGATGTTTGAAGGGCCCACCTTGACAGTGGAGAGATGTGTTTTGGTTCTGGATTTCAGATGGAGAACTCCACTCGAGCTCCCCTCGGCTGATGTAATCTATTGTTTTAGTGATGGACAGTGCCTCAGTGTGGAACCTGCAGCATGCTGAAACAGCTGTGTTATGTGAGAGTGGTGTGGAAGACGTAAGAAATTCATCATGGCAGTGGGGGTGGACCGCCCCGGTTCAGGGACGTCGCAGTGTCTGCAGGTTTTTATTTTAATCTTAAAATCAGCAACTAATTCAGACCCAGGGAAGCAGTGTGTCCTCACGTCCCATGCTGGTTAATCGCTCTCTCCTTTCATTTTCAAACAATTATTTAATCAGGAGGGACACTTGAAAAAGTACGGTAAGATTAAAAGAAGAATAAAAAATTAAGGGGATTGAGGGTTTTGATAACGTCATCAGTTGTAGGGAGGATGATCAGGTGGAGTCCTAATTCAAAAAAAAAGTGAGAGTCCCACTGTCTTTCAGTACTTTATTATTTTCCTGACAATACATAGCGTAGTTTGACAGGAAGCAGAACAGGGAGAGTGACAGGACAGCTGTGCCAGCAGAGCACAGGCCAGGGTGGGAACCCACATGGTGGCAGTATGCGTAGAGTACCCAGACTGGGTAGACCTTTTTTAAAGGCAGAATGTTCCTCCAGAGGTAACGGTAAGGCACGGTATATAGCAGGGGTGACTAGCCCTGGTCCTGCAGAGCTACAGGGTGAAGCTTACAGGAGTTTGCTTACACTTTAGAATCAGCAACTAACTCTGACCCAAAACAACCCAGCAGGGGTGAGTTAACTGTGTAATTAGCTATGCTAAATGACTACTTAAGTGCTGAGTAGCAACAAAAACAGCATACATCCTGGACCAAGGTTGGCAACCCTTGGTGTGGGGCTTGGTGTAGGCACAGTGTCTGTGCTGTATTTACTTCGATAAAATGTAACAGCGCCTCCCGCTGGCTCACCTCCATCTGGAGCTTGTTACGCCCTGGTCTCCCAACGAGTACTAACCAAGCCCAGCACACAGAATGGAGTTCTCAGAGTGAGAAGGCTACAGTGTAGCTGCAGTGTAGTATGACATGGCTTATATGTGGGAGGACAGGGCTCAGTCCAATGGGGCAGAGGGGATCATGTGATACCCCTAGATCAGACCCAGCTAATCGATATGACCAGTCCACATCAGACCCAGCGAATCAATGAGGTCGCACAGTGTTCTTCTGTCACATTGTGCTGAAACTCAACTCTTGCCCGCAGCGATCAAGACTGGAAGCTGTACCCTCTCCAATCCGGTTTAATTTTTTAATGAACATGCTCAAGTTTAATATTGATGAAGTCTTGGCCTGATTTGGTTCTTTGACTTTGATTGGCGGGAAAAAAAAAAAAAAAAGAATCAAGTAAATTTTTAATGATGGCTGTTGCACAAGCCTTCCAGCCTGCTTATTTTACTCGGGCATCTTCCAGGCCACCGTGACCAGAATGGAGACGGCTTTTGGGCCCTTTTGTGGGCGGGATCGTCGTAACTGTGTCGGCGAAAGCCCGCTTTTAGCCAGGGACACATACAAAGGCATTTCTTTGTGGGCGCGCTGGAAATAAATTGACTTCTCACATCTCGTTCCTGTGCGTTGAGATTTGAAGTCCATTTTCAATAATCCTCCATTCCCAGGTGAGGAACTAGCCTGTGCTACCCTTGAGCAAGGTACATTATGAGGATGCTTCACTGAGCATCCTGCTGCTTAAACGAAAAATATGAGGACGAAAAAAAAAAAAACTAAATCTGAGCAACAATGTTGAAACAGCACAGCTAAGGGCTTCAGTGAAGCGAATAAATAATAAGTTATTTTACATGGCGGAGATTTCTCAGCGGCAGTTTGCTGGGAGCTCGGGTGCTTTTTGAGAGCGTTTAGGGGGCCGTTGTGTCATTGTGGCTCCAGGTTTCTCTCTTAACAGAGGGGGTAATTTGCACCGAGCACCAGCCCTGTCACAGCCAATCACCTTCCAGCTCAGGCTGGGGCTCCTGAATCAACCACCCCCACCCCCGATGACAGCAGTAATCCAGCTATTAGTGGTGCCACCGGTCTCATTGAGACAGTCATTTCAGCAGGGAAGCGCCCTCCCCCCCCCACCGCCTCAGTGGTGATGGATAGTGGCTCTATGGTGGGGGTCAGGCTTGCTCCTTAAAGGGGAGGTGAGGGCCTCAATCTGACGCGTAGAGAGGGTGTTTGTGTGGATGTCTAGGTGTGTGTGTGTATTTTTGTACTTGTGCCTTTGTATGTGCATGTGAGTATATGCGTGTCTATGGGTTGGTGTGTGCATGTGTGGATATGTGTATCGTGAGTGTGTTCCCCCTGTGTGTGTAAGTGAGTGAGTGTGAATGTGTCTGTATGAGTGTGTATGTATGTGGTGAGAGTGTATGTATAGGCGTGTGTGTGTGCGAGGTTCTGGGGTAGTCGATGGTCTGGTCTGCTTAACCATGTTCCCGCTCTTCAGTCAGGGCTGAGCTGAGCGTGTGCACATTTTCCGCTCTGCACATGCTCCTTTCGTTTGGGTGCTCTCCCAGGCGGGAGAGGTCGGCCGCCACAAGCCGCCGCCCGTCGTCGTTGTCATCGACGCTCGTCTTCATCGCTTGACTCCGGGTCAGGAGCCGTTTCGCAACGGTTTAGTGGTGATTTATGGAGAAGTGACAAGAACTCCGAGACCGCAGCTTCTGCCAAGTTCCTTAATATAACTCTGCTCAGAGAGAGCCGGCATACATTACCTGCTGTACCTCACGCCCCTGAACGTCCCAGAGCTGAATTCAGCCGGAGAGGGTGGGGTGGGGGGCTGGGGAGGGGGGACGGGGGACGGGGGGAGCTGTCTACAGCAGGCTGGATAAGGATACATGCACATTAGATTAGATTAATTATGCCAATTGACAGCAAAACACCAGCTTGCTTTGTGCCCTGCTAAACAAGAGCAGAGCAGTTACTTCTGTAAGAGTCAGTGTACCAAGGAAATTAGTTTTAGGAGTGGGAGTCACCAAGTTGTGATGGTCGAATGAAGTGTTATGAACCCAATAACAGGTAGGGCTAAAATGAACAAAGGAGAAACTGACTTGTTTTAATTGGTCAAAATAAAAATATTTTGTTCTCTCAAAGGAAAGCACTATCATTGGTCTGGTGCCGGTAGCCCCACCAATTCACAACGCCATTAAACTTCAGTCTAACGTAACTGGCATAAAGTGCTGTGCAGTTATCGGCTCATCGCTATAAGTTAAACATTCAGTTCTACTGAGTTTCCAATGACTCACTGTCCTGGATGGGATAGCAGCAACATTTAGATTAGCAGAAAAAAAGAAGACAGAGCTGAACTTAGTTTTATTACATTTACTAGTTAAATTGTACAAATGCACAGGAGGGCACAGAGAAAGGACCGATGAGAGACACCACAAACTCCTGAGTAAGATGCGGGATGTTAAGGACATTTTGTTCCATTTCACCTAAATTGCACTTGTCTTGTAATAGCTTATTACAAAAGCAGTGACTATGTAATTACAATGTAATTAATCGGTATAGGTGTGATTTCATGCAAAGTGTTGCCTTTTGATGTATGTCTAGCTTTGTTCACTGGGTCAGTGGATACTCCATCAATCTGCCCAGATATCCAGCCAGCAGTAGCCCATTTGCGGCCAGCGATTGGCACAGCTGTCTGTCCAGTGATCTGTACAGCTGTCTGTCCAGCCTGCCAGCTTTGGCCTTGCGGTCACCCTCTGCTTTGCCTTCGCATAATTAGCAATTGGTGATAATTGACAGTCGATTCTCATAAAGTCTGCCTCATCTAAACTGTGTGATGGCGGTCCGCCTGGAACAATTCGCCTGGAAAATGTTGGTGGACCGACAGCTGATCTTAGTGAGTTTCTTAGCAGGATGTTCACACACAAGAAGATTCATGTTTCTCTCGCATACACACACACACACACACACACACACACACACAAACACAATAAAGGTGATATGATTTCAAAAACAAAAGGAGTACCTCTTAGCCACACCTAGTTGCACCTAAAACCCACACGCTGAAAGGTTTCAGACATTTTCAGGTTGGTATTTGGAGAACAAACACGTTTTTGTGCTTTTGTGTTTTTTTGTGAATGCGAAACGACTTCACGCTTCCCGACTGAAGGCTCCGGTTGATGCGTTTGGCTGGCGGCCAGGTCCCCCACAAGATAAAAAAAGGGTACAGTCAATTTCCGCCGGCTGCTTCCAGATCCCCCGAGAAGCGGGGTGCTGAATTAGTCATCTCGAGTCCTCTGTTTACAAGGTGAAATACCATCTCATGCAAATTGTGGATAGAACCACACATGGGGCGGGTACGCCGAATTTGGGCTCAAAACAAACGACAGCTGTATGGAACATCTTCAGCGCGGATCAATGCCCGCAATCTGCCTCGGCTGTCTCCCAGCCAAACTGCCAGACAGGGCTGTGGGGGGGCGAGGGGGGGAGAAAAACAATGTATTAATGAATGAATTACCACAAAGACCACACCCGCGGAACCCGCGTACGTACCCTAGCCGTGCGAATCACGATTCTACGAGAGAGAGTGTAGAAAACGATCACTGCAGCACAAATGTGTGGATTGCTCTTCAGCCGGGATCAGGACCGCACAATGATGGATTTTGTCAAAGTCTCAGGAGTAATTTCTCAGCGGCTGTATATCAGGGCTTTGGAGCTGTCATCTGGCCTCCCGTATATACTGTAGATGGGAATCTGGGCAAAAGCCTGAAACATTGAGCGCAAATCATGAATAACCACAAAGGGCTCCCTGGAACTCCATATGCTATCTGTCTACCTGTCCACAGAGTATAGACAGCATACCTCTCACAGATTAAAGGACAATAGTGCTTTTTATGGTTATCGTCAGCATGTATATCTAATCACAGGTTGCAGTTAATCTTTCCTTTGGCAGGTGAGAAAAGGTAGGATTTATAAGCATTTAAGATGTTCTTACTCAGAGAGATTGCAAAGCACTCATCTATATAACTACTGCTGAAGTCAGTGTACCCGCATAAACTTCTAGGGCTGTACAGTACTCACCTATTAATATGTATGGGCATTAGAGTGTGTATCCACCTCCTCTGTTACCACTACACTACTGTGTTTTTACTGAGCCCATTCAGGTTAAGTACCTGTCTTCAAAGATACAATGACAGTACCCTTCCTGGGAACTGAACCAGCAACCTCTGAGTTACAAACCTAGCTCCCCCGCTGTTATACAAAACTGCCACGATAAGTGTTTTTAATTAGTGCTCCGTTGTGGGATGTGGAAAACACACAGAGTATAAGGTCTTCAGCGGCGAGACATATGAGAGTGTGGCACCACCAGCCTCCACCTCGCTTTAGTCTCAGACATCAGTCAGGGACGCCTTTTGTACAACAGCTGCAGATGCTACAGCTCTCATCCGAATGAGCGTCTGCGGAAGACTCTGTGGTGTTCACTGCCTAAATCCCTCTGAACAGAGACAAACACAGCTTCATCACTTTCACAGCGAGGCCTGGCGTTTCTCAAGTAAAAATAATCCATTTAGAAGAGAACACACAATCCAGTAGTCTTCCAATGATCCAAAACATTTTTAAATTTGTTGAGTGGAAATGCATTGCTTTTGTTTTGGGCATTTATTGTTCTTAATTTGTCTTGACAAATCCTTCATTTCCCCCCCGCCCCAGCCAGCTTGTGGTATCAGGTCATGCTGATCCATATGCCTAAGAAAAGCCAATATACACAGCCATGTCAAACAACTGCAATCAGCCCTGCTAATTAGGGGCAGGACACCTTCCAGCAAAGCAATACAAGTGCTAACAATGCAACGGATTTCAATAGCCAATGGACTGTTTGATCCTCATAGTTGGCTGAGTTATTGTGTGTGTAGTAATTTGTAAAAAGAAGTAACACAGGGTAATTGATTCAATTTGCATGTCCGTGGTTGAAATAGGAGCGCTGGCATGCTTTTAGACTTCTGTTTTAGCATCCTTGCAGCTACAGCAGATTGATGTGCCTAGATAAGATTGCTTTCTCCCCGTGTTTGGGGAAACATGTCAGTCTAATCCCGTTTCACAGTGTTATGTATTTACTCCTGTCACATGTCATTGTGCTAGGTGTGTGTGCTCCCCCCACCCCCACCGCCCCCCCAGGTAGCTGCAGAGTGGTTTGATTTGATTGTTTGTCGTACAGGTGAGTTTGGTTAATTTCTGTCGAAGCAGAGCTGTGACAAACGGGAGTAAACACTGTGGTCACTGGGCCCTCGCGTTTCGGCTCTGTTTGCTCATCCTGTTTACACAAAGCGATGGTACTATCCTACACAAGCAACCCAGCCCAGCTTACCTCATACCTGCCACCTCCCACCCCTATACTTAGGTCTGGGTCCTAGTCACATCCCCTTCCCCTGGTCTCAGCGGGGAGGGACACTGCGTCTAGAGCTATGTTGAACTATACAATTAGCATCTGCAGTTTTAAATTAGACTAACGATGCTGGAGACACATTTGCTCAGTGTGTCACAAGCAGCGTGCAGGTGCTATGCATGTTGAAAAGGCTCATGGGAAACAGTTGGCTCGGAGCCTGCGACGTTGCCGGCCTTCCTGTGGGGGTTATTGAGGTGTCTCTAACTAACCCTGAGCTCATCGATCATGTATAATGACTGTGGTTCCAACCGCCCTCAAATATGGCAGCGTTCCCACATGAATGTGAAAATTGAAGCACTAGGGGCTAGGGATATGTCCGGGATCCTCACACAAATTCACCAAATTTCTTTTCTCCTACAAGCCAAAATCATCTATTGTACGTCCTCAATTTAGCCACATATAGTTAAATATAACACTATTTTGTCAGGTAAAAACATAAATCAGCTGAACCAATCACAGACTAGGTTGGAAACAACTGCCTTTGGGCTAATACCCACAGAAAGTCAAATATTATGTCAGATTGTATCCACCAATGTTGATGTTGTTTTATTGGTCATTACTAACAAAGCCCATAATTGGTGGAGCTCATGTTCATTTATGTGTGATGTCATAGCTGCTTTTGGGGCATGTTTTCAGTCTGACAGATAGATAAATAAATTTGTAATTACATTGGTTCTCCCAAACAAGCTGGAGTTTGGCATGTCCATGACGCTGATCATCATCAGGAGCAAGAACCCATCAGAACCTCTTTATTCATTGACAGCTAATCCGTCACTATAACATGCAAATCAGTTCACACAGGGGCGACAGTGTGGGTTGCCTGGAACGTTACTGCAATCAAATGACACTAAAACACAAAATGCTGCAGCTGTGTTTTTGTGTGTATGTGTGTGTGTGTTGTGTGTGTGTGTGTGTGTGTGTGTGTGTGTGTGTGTGTGTGTGTGTCACCAGAGCTCTTATGTTCTTAAAATTAAGCTGTAGATGCTATAAGTGAACAAAATCATGGGTAAATAGTGTTAGAACTTTACAACTGAAAAAGTGGGGGTCTCAGAATTAACATTAAGAAAGTAGTGAGATAGACCTACAAACAAAAATAGAACTTATCTGAAACCATCTGTTTCCCTGCCAAAGTACCCCTCAGTAAGTACTTAACCTCTATTTCTTTAGTAAATATCGCTGATGGCGCCCTCTCGGCAAATACATTATCTCGTTCAGGCACATTCTACATCCTGACCCTATGTCATTTAATTTGCCATAATCAGGAACTGCTTGCAAGACCATGTCTGATAGAAACACGTACACTTCCTGGTACTTCATTTTCATGCCAGTAATTGTGTGTCAGAGCATGGGGGAACGCAATTATAATGAACTCCTACAGTCATCCAGGCAGCTTATTATCATTGGTGGTGTTAGCAGGAGTGGAAGCTACAGTGTTTATTAGCATTTACCAGGCAAACCCTTTCATCCAGAGTGACTCAGTGCTCAGAACCCTCGCGTCTGCGTGTGTCTCCCAAGCTCAGCACGGTACCGAATCAACTCCAAAAAGGCATCGTAGAGCTCTCAGCCCTTAAAACTCTCATGTCTGCGTGTGTCCTCCAAGCTCAGACAAGATGAATGAAAGGTCTAACAAACATGAGGGCCAATGGTTAAAACTCAAAAAGGAGGCAGGACACCTGTCTGAGATATTTGTATTGAGGCCCATTTTCATGAAGGAGTGCTGATCTGGGATCAGGCCCTCCTATCCATTTTCTTACCTCATCCATTATGAGCCAAAATACTGAACTGATCTGAGATCAGCATAACAGGTCTAATATTCACAAAATGATCTTAATGTAGGAGTGCTGACCTGGGATCAGCTTTATACTGACTACATCCTAACATCACACAAATCTGGGTTTTCAAATACATGATGCACCAGTTACTCAACTCAATGTTATCTTATATCATTGAGTCACAGCCAATCCCTCTGTATAACTGTGTGGGGGAGATGTGGTCAGGTCCCGGTACACTAATGAGCACCAGGGTTTTGAAGCTCTGGATGATGAAACCACAACGCTACTCACACAGAGCCCATGAACAAGAATGCCTTCCTGTTCCAGACATTATGCCTGGTAATACGTTCTGTACACAGTGCTAATTAACACATGCTAACATAGATGTGACCATGATTAAATTGCAACTTCAAGCTGAAAATTAATCCATGTTAGAACTGCACGCCATTTTGAAGGATAAAAAAAAGAAAAGGAGAAAAGTGCATGAGAGAGAGAGAAAGAGAGAGAGTCTCAGTAATTCAAGGCCTGTTCTTCTTTTTTCATTATCTCTAAAGATACAGTTGTCTTTGCCACATCATTAAACCCTCACAGTGCTTTCTATCGTGCAGCATGGTGCGCCATGATTGCCATGTAGCACGATGTCGTGTTTCTCTGGCTCCTGTGCTCCGGGCCAGAGATCATTTATTGTAGCGGGAGAGTTTGCACGGGAGAGAACGCAGCGAGACTCATTGTCTCCAAGCTCGATCACACAGTGATGGGTGTACACATCATTATGTTATACTCTGAAAGCCCTCTAACCGCCACCCCATCAACCCGCCCCCACCCCCAGTCCCCCCATCCCCACTCCACCTCTCAGTGTTTTTATTTTGTCATCCCACATAAACTCTTATTAATCTGGAGCCCGGGGGTACGCGGGCTCGGTCGGGGCGTCGGTGGAGCCGGTGCGACCCCAGCGAGGGCTTCTGATGGCTGGATCTCCGCCAGCTTTCATCCCCCTCCCCCCACGCTGTGGCCCTCCGTGGGAGTGAGGAGCTAAGAGGTTCCACTTAAAGACTGATAGGAGGCTACTGTAATCAATCCTGCGTTTCAAAGGAGAAGATTAAAAAACAACAACAGCAAAATGCACAGTGAACAAAAAAGAGCAAGCAAACACACTTGAAGACATTTAGGCCCAGTGTTTTATTTTTTCTTTTCCCGTTCAGTCGATCGTCAGGTTCTCGCTGGTGCTTTTGCATTTTAAACAGCTGCTGAAATTGAATCTTCTGAAGAAGGCTCCTACTTCAATTGTCTTAACAAATCCCCTTGTTTTGCAGGTTTAACGTAAAATGGATGCTCCTCTGGCTGAACGCCAGACACTTGAGCAAAAGGGAAGAATCTCAAAAAGTCAAAAGTGCAACTAAAACTGGCGACTGTAAAAGCGGGGTACTTTTAGCTTTTAAGTATTCACATAGAAACGGATGTAGGGGTAATAAGAGGACAGAGGAGCGAACCAATAATCAGGAGTGAAACAATATTGATATCACTGTAAAATATTACAGAAAAATGATTTGTTCAAACATTACTAATAAAGGTTGAGCTTTTCAAATGCAAGATGAACTTTGCTTTCTGTTTGAGATTAGTTTTTCCAAATGGTAGACAAAGTTGAATTACGAATAAAGAATACTAATTGGGGTAAAAACACTCCTTCACACCAAAAATATTTAATATTATATGTATGTAATATATATAATTATAATAATATATAATAAGGGACAGAAAAAATAATTTTGTGTAAATTATCCAAGCTTGTAACTGTATAAGGAGCTGTCTGGATTTTTGTGATAACCTTGTGAAATTATTCATTCTTTTTAGTGTGTCCATCACATTCTGGGAAGCATTAATAAACGTGCATGAATAAAATAAAGAATTACCTACTCAACGTAATTATATTTAAGGGGTAAATGAATTCAAGTTTGAACTGCGTTATTAATAATGAATCACAGACAGGGGGCTGACTGCGGACTCCCTGCCGAGCTTAAGTACAAATCTCTGTCAAAAACATCACTAAATGTACACATTGATTGTGTAATTAGCTGTTACAGGACGACAGGTTTTGATTAAGCAATGATGAAACTCCAAAAATCATTATTTTTTTTTTGTTCTCAGTTCTGCCGATTGTTATGAACTCCCAAACTTGAAAGCTCTCTTAATTTCAATTATTGTTTGTAGTTTTATGTTTCATTTCATATTTTAAAGTTCAAAGCCCAGTTGACTCATTCATAAGTTTGAACATGGTTTCTTACAGTGAAACAAGTCTGAAAACAGTCAACAATGAAATGTATGAGTATTTTGGTAGTAGCAGAGTATTGGAGTAGGCTGTTTCTAGTTTACTAGTTCTGTAAACTCCTACATCATCATTCTCTGCTTAATTGTTAGCAGTATTTTTTTAAAGTAAAACCCGAAAGTAATTTTGACTGGATGGGTAAATTTGACTTCGGATGTGCAATGCAAGCGCTGTCTGTGTACTGTGTGTAACACGAGTATTACTACTGAGTACTGTGCATAACACAGTATTACTACTGAGTATGTGCGTAACACAGTCTTACTACAGAGTACTGTTCGTAACATAGTCTTACTACTGAGTACTGTGAATAACACAGTATTACTACTGAGTATGTGCGTAACACAGTCTTACTACAGAGTACTGTTCGTAACATAGTCTTACTACTGAGTACTGTGCATAACACAGTATTACTACTGAGTATGTGCGTAACACAGTCTTACTACAGAGTACTGTTCGTAACATAGTCTTACTACTGAGTACTGTGCATAACACAGTATTACTACTGAGTACTGTGCGTAACACAGTATTACTACTGAGTACTGTGCATAACACAGTTTTAAATTCACATTCGTTATTTGCTCTCAAGTAAAAACAAGATTTGGAAAATTCATGCTTGTGATTTATCAGGAAAACATATCGCCGGCGTTTATTTGAAAGTCAAAGTTACAAACTCCTTTGAATCCCTGTGTCTCACTTTACATCTGTCTGAAATGATTAGTTGGGTAGATATTTTATTGATCTCGAAAGGGGAAATTCATTTTTAGGGAAGAAAAGCAATACAAGTAGAAAAGATAAAGCATAAACCCAGCGGCTCAAAAACATAAATGATCTTAAAAGCGTAAGTTTCATACAGATGAACAAGACACAGAGGGAACCACGGACTAGTACCACCTATTAACGGATCGTTCCACTGACAATGGAAAGTATCTGATAGTGTGGGAATGGAGAAAGGTCCAGAGGAACAGACACCGTGCGCGGGCCACAGAGATGGTTTTTGTTGGGAAGCTGCCGGGTTTGCCGCTGCTGGATCTGATGACATCGCCGTGGCTGCGGGACGCTGCGCAGATGAATGAACTTCCAGCAGCTGATCCGCCTGGGCCTCTCATTTACGGCAGATGGGCTCCAGTAGAAGTCAATTTGAAGAAAAAAAAAAACAAAAAGGATTCGGTTTTTTTTTCTTAATTGGTGTCATTCTCTGCCAGTTTTTTTAAAAAATTATTTTATGATTGTGCCTTTTCCAGAGCACCAATTAAGTGGCAGGATGGAAGCACATGTCACAGTCGTTCTCAAACTGCAGTCATGAAAGTGTTGGAAGCTGGAGGATTCTCAGCCCACAGCCCTGCCGCGGATCGCGGGTTTGCGTTTGTATGCGTCGCCAGGGGAAACGGGCTCCTCCATTGTTTATTCATGCCATCTAAATTGAAGCACATCTCTTTTTATTCTGCCTCCTCAATTGCATTCTGGGAGTTTAAGAAAAGAGAAGATTGAACCAGATTGCTTCTGTGGCCTAGTGTATCTGACACCAGCCGAATAATGAGACCCTTTAATATCTATTAAAGGGATTTGAGCTTCTTCTTCAATCCAAAGAAATCCAATCTCTGGGCTTAAGTACACTCCATAGGTGAGATCAGTGGGACGATGCCATTAATAGTGTCCCCTGCTCTCTCTCTGCGGTGTTAATTTGTGGGGCAGTTAGGATGGCCGGTTTGTCCTTCAGGAAGACATTGGAGCTCCATTGGATCCAATTTGGATTTGGCAAATTTTCAGCATTCTCACCCTGTCCTTTCTGTTGTGCTTTTAGCCCATGAAATCACCTTTTGACAAGCCTAACCTTTCTTCAGATATAAAGGCATACACAATATATAGCCACATTTTGTTGTACAATGGATAATTGTCATGAATTAGTTATAACTTTCGGTTCAGTTACAAGAGGTGAATACACTTTCTGTGAAGTAATATTCTCACTCCAAAAACTCTTTGTGTTAATGGTAATAAGGCTAATAGGTGGGTACTTTGTAGTGCTAAAGCCTGTACATATGAATGGTATTAAGGCTAATAGGTGGGTATACCATCATAGAAAGTGGGTATTCTGTAACTGTGACTCCAGAGGCTACTTTCATTAATGCTAATAAGACTAAGATATGGGTATTCTATATATCCCTAGAAGTTTAAATTGATACTCTTCATATGCATCTGCGTGTTCCTTAACTATACCACTGGATAGTTCCAGTCCTGAATGCTGATTGGTCAGCTGGCCATTGTTGTCATGCCGATATCTGTCCTCATACCTCATACAGCAGTGAGCTCCTGTGAATGGCTATGCATCGTGGTAGTGTCACTGTGCCTCCCACTAAAATAAACATCCCAGATAGCGCTGTAAGCTGTCAGCCGTAATAAAAACGGAGGGTTTCAGCACCTCATTCTGAGTATGCTTTCCTGTGCCTCCACTCACCGCGGAGCGGAGAAGAAAATAGCCTTTTGCTTAAAGGCGGCACAATGCAGGGGCGAAATGAATGGAGGCTCTGTGTGAAGGCGCAGTCAAGTTCAGAAATGGAACTCCGGTTGCTTAGAGACTGGTAAACTTCAGCTAGACAGAGGAGGTTCTGTTGAAAACGGTCTTCATTCTTCCATGTCTGTGAAAGTATTGCACTCAATGCCATGTTATATCATCACAATCTGCATGGCGGGATGGTTTTGTTAGGTGCACATCATGTGCAGTTCTTTTTACACGTATCCCCATCTTCCCCATTTCAGTTTACTTACTGTTTCACACTTGTGTGGCAGAGGAAGCGCCATACATATGCAACGCCTCCATTTCACATTTCACAAAAAACAAACCCTCAGTTCTTTCTACACAGCAAATGTGTTCCCTGCTGGCACTTGGGACATTTTCCCCGCTATCGGACTTTTAGCACTTTCATCCCTGTCGCGTGCTTTGAGCTGTAAATCACTCTGGATAAAAGCATCTGCCAAACGCTGATAATGAAACGTAATGTAAATGTGAAACAAATCACATATTGCCTTTACTGTCAGAAGAGCACAAAGTTAACATATGATCAGTCTACACATCTTGCACCTGCCTGGCCAGCCAGGAGGGGGCGTGGGAGAGCAAAGAGGCATAACCTCCATTGTTCACCAGCAACCTTGAGCCAGTCGTTGCCTTGCCAACACAGCCAGCTGCGTCACAGAGATCTGCACCTCTAAAAGGCGATTTTATTCCTCCCAAAGCCCCAAAGTGGGGTGTTCTTTATGTAACACTGTTTTTTTTTACAATAATAAATAATGTCATGTGTGCTGACATCACAGATCCTGTGTTTTCTGGCACTAAATCCCTGTAGAGGCATTGGGTGAAGGAGAACAAAGCAGCACTGCATTTCCCATGAGCCCATTCCCCTGAGACGGGCCCGGGTTTCCCCTCGGCCTCTGCGCTGAATTTATGTGCTGATATAAACCAGTAAACCTGGAGTTTGTAGCACTGTGATGTATGAATCTTTTTATTCCACTTGTTTTGTTTTTTTGTGTTTGTGCCTGTGTAATGTGCACAATTTGTACTGAAGTCTGAAACTGAACACTTCCTAAAATTATTCAGAATCTTTGTACTGTCCTATCCACAGCGTATGTGCTGCTGCATGTGTGGAATGTCTTAGTTCTCTTCATTAATGTCTCTCACATGGATGCATAAGGCGAAACCCCTTCACTGTATGTGTACTACAAAAGACAGGAGCTCTGGGACTGTCGTGATATAGTGTCTCAGAGTTGTATCACTGATCTAGGATCAGGTATGATTTTTTAGCCCATAAACCAAAGGTTTGGATATGTACTAGGGGAACCTAATCAGCACTGGTCCACTGCTCCACTGAGATATTAGATTAACACAGGCCCTGATGGAGGGAGTCACATGGTCTGACTGTATCTGGTCTGAGCAGAGAAGGTAAACCAGAGTCACAGCCAAATCAAAGTTTACACACGCACACACACACACACACACACACACACACACACACACACACACACACACGCATGCACACACAGTAAACACATACACATGCATTTGCATGCACACACATGCACACACACGCACGCACACACAGACATGTAAACACACATACACATGCATTCGCACACACACACGCACACACACGCACGCACACACAGACATGTAAACACACACACATACACATGCATTCGCATGCACACACATGCACACACACTCACGCTCAGCGGTTTGAGAGTGGAGAAACTTCATTGCACCAAAGAGCCTTCGTAACAAATGGTAGACATTCAATAAAGTGAGCGGCGTGTTCTGGCCTCACTTCCCTTAATTGGTTTTCTCCAGCATACGCATGTTAATTTAGCTCCTCTCTCACCAGCCTCCTCCTCTCCTCGACCCAGTCTTTCCCCGCCACACCCTAGGGGGCTGCCCAATCACAGCCACAGAAGGTTTAAACGGCCAGTCATCTTCAATTATTCAATTTATCAGTTACCCAGCACATCAAATTAATTAGTAGGGAGCAGCAGTGAACCACATTGAAATCAGAAGTGGTTTCACACAAAAGGTGCGCACATAAAAGGCATGTCACCCATTAGTGCAGGTATTGGATGTGTAGGTAATTTAGGAGCGTGGGCCGCGTATCTGCGGTCTGTTGTCTGCAGAGCCTGCAGCTGGGCTGGCGGTGGGCTCCAGCGGGCAAGTCAGCGAGCTCAATTACAGCGGGATGACTCTGCCAGTGCGTCAGAGTCGTTTAAAAGGCAGACATGAACGGAGAAGGCCTCTCACTGACTCCTAATTAAGAGTAATGAGCAGGTGAGCGCACCGAGTCACTAATCTGGGTTATTTTGTAAATATAGAGTTGATTGTTTCAGCACATTTGGTCCTGCCAGCACTCTGCCCTGTGAAAGCGAGTGGAGATGGAAAGATTAGCACAGAGTAGCATATATGGCTAAGCATCTTTTTTATATAGCTGTAAGCTACCTGCTATGCTAAGTATTGTATAGAATAGATATCGTAGCATAGTGTAGCACATACAGCTAAGAGCAGTGTAGATATCTTACAACAGAATAGCATATCCAGCCAAGCATGACACAGATAGCATTGTATAGCATATTCAGCTAAACATGGTAGAGCATAGATAGCTTAACACAGTATAGCATACACAGCTGAGAATAGCATTGACATCTTAGCATAGGGTAGCATAGTTTTTCTTTTCCAGAATATTGATAAAAATGTGTTTCTGTTTCAATGACCTGCATAGATTTTTTTTTCTAGTGTCTAAGAGAGATCATGTTGCTCAGGTGAATATTTGATCCAGGTCAGTTGTATTCCCTTGTGCTTTCACACCTTCCAAAGGTGAGAAGCACAGGGCAGACCTCCGTGGGCGTGTTTGTGTGAGTGAGACGCTTGACTCTTTCTCGGCTAATTCTGTAGCTTGTACTACTCCTTGGTCACATTGTGGCTTTGGAGTGCAGAAGCTTGAGATTTTCCAGGAAAAAAAGGTGGGGGGTGTAGATTGAGGGGCGTTCAGTCAGGGTGGGGGGATCAACAGCTGCTATCCATGTCATCTACCATGGGCGTTCCCAGAATGCAACAGCACCTCTGCCGCCCTGTGACACACTGAGCTTGGCCTCCTCGCATTCGATTCCTCCCCCCCGAGACTCCTGAAAACTAGAGCACGATAAAAAAAACAGAAGAAAAAAAGAAAAAAGACGTTTGAAAATGGTCTCTTCCATTAGCATATGTTTCTCTCAGGCAATAGAAATCCTGTCCAGAAACACGCCTGGCCTCAAAAACATTGCTTTTAAGCTTCAGCTTCAGCTTCGACCGACATGTACTTGTTGAATTTTTTCGTTTTTTTTTTTTTTTGTGTGGTTTTTTTTTGTTTTCCCCAAAGTTACTTGGAGTGGCCTTCTCAGCGATCCTTGTCATTCATTAGCATCGTTGTTCTGATTATAATTAGCAAACTTTATTTAAAAAAGAAAAACACACACATCAGAGAGGGCAGTGAAGCCTATTGTTTACAGACGATAAATAATCACATGATTGTATACCGTGGAGAGGCACTGTGGGGTGAGGGGGGAACAAAATGTTTAGGATCAGTAATTTTTTTCCCCTCTGAAACTTTTAATTAAACAAGCCACTGTTGTCGTGGCGAAGGTGATGGCGATGGCGTGGCAAGGTGTTGGCGCTGCAGGGATGGAAACGCGGTCCACTGTGCCTCTAAGCCTGTGCTGTGCTATGGAGACAGGGAAGAAATTTCCCATGATTCCACAGGCTCACCTGATGCTCAGCACAAGCATTCCTTCCCATCCCTCCCTGCTTCTGTTGTTTTCCATTAAGTGGGGGAGCCGGCCGTTCCACCCTGCTGAGACATTTTTCTTTATTTCAGAGGGTGGGAAAGTACATTGCATTACTGTTATTTAGCTGATGCTTTTATCCAAAGTGGCTTACAGCCGATGGGACTGCCCAAGTGCCATTCCACTGAAGCACAGGTCTCTGATTGGGCCACTTCGCAGCGAAGCTCACAGCTCAAATGCTGCAGAGCACTTCAGATGACCACTCTTCAATGGTGGATAGGAGGGTGACAAATTTGCTTTTCTGAATTTGAGAGAATGAGAGAAAAAGGATGAATGGTAGAGAGAGAGAGAGAAAAAAGAGAAGGGGAGAGAGTGAGAGAGATGTAGATAGGAGAGTGAGAGAGAGAAAAAGAGAAGGGGAGAGAGTGAGAGAAATGTAGAGGAAGAGAGACTGGAATTGAATTTGAGTGAGAGTTAGAAGGAAGAAGTGATGAGGGTGAGAGAGACGGTGTAGGAGTGAGAGAGATAATGCGAGAGAGAGGGAGAAGAGGAAGACTGAGAGAGAGAGAGAGAGAGAGAGAGAGAGAGAGTGTGAGAGTGGGGGGGAGGTGAGAGGGACCCCCTACCGCTGTGGTAATAGCACATCTCAGCTCCGGGGACCGCTGGGGCACTGGGGCCCTCTCTGGCTAATTGTGGCAGCAACCAGCAGGCCGTGCTGAAATTGCCTCTGCGCCACCCCCCCACCCTGCCCTGCCTCACACCCCCGTCTCCTCACGGCTGGAAAGTGTTGTTTCTTCTTTTTTCGAGAGACTTGAAATTACGGCGAAAGCTAAGCCGTGAAAAATGCTTTGAGGGCGACCGCCACTTCATTAGAATCTGCATAATCATCAGCTCTGTAACGGCGGCTATGCTAATACAGCGCGTGGCGGCGGCTACGCTAATACAGCGCGTGGTGGCGGCTACGCTACTGCAGCGTGTGGCGGCTATGCTAATATAGCATGTGGCGGCGGCTATGCTAATACAGCGAGTGGCGGTGGCTACGCTAATACAGCTCGTGGCGGCGGCTATGCTAATACAGCGAGTGGCAGTGGCTACGCTAATACAGCACGTGGCGGCGGCTACGCTAATACAGCGCGTGGCGGTGGCTATGCTAATATAGCATGTGGCAGGAAGAACCGCCGGCCAGGTGGTCTGCTTTGGACAGCACTTTATTTTTGCCACTTACCGTGATTTTTGCTGAAAATGATTTGATGTACAGCAGCTTTTACTGAGAACATTCAGCACATACACAATAATTCCATAACGCAATATGTTACCCCTGGTTAGGAAGACATTGTTCAATATTAGTAAATGAGGTGAGATGAGCTTGTATGCAGGGTTACTGTATTCATTGCTTAGGTAAGAATGTATCACTTCTGGCTTCAGAATTCTACCTGCAATTTTTTTGCTGGATTTTTAAAATCTGGCAACCTCTAGACTCTGCCAGAATGCCAGTGATGACAGAATGATTTTTCATGACCCCACTAAAAGGTTTAGTTACCTCATGTTACTCATTCCTGACTTGAAGGTGAACCAGGTAATGTGCCTTGATGTGGAGAGCAAAATGCTTCTCGATTAAAATTGTAAGTAATTTATTCCCATCTGGTTTTACCTAAACCTATTTTGGAGTCCATTAAACAAATCCTCAGTCAACCATCAACACTGAATTATACTTATTAAATGATATATTATACTTATTAAATTAAATTATCAGCAATAAATGCTATCATAAGTAAATAATAACATATTTACTAACAGTAATTACTACTGAATTAAACATCATATATGTATTTACATTAATAGCAGATTAGATGTATTTTTTCAATCTGACATGTATAGTTTTTATACACACGCACACACACACACACACATACTCACACACATATATAATATATGAAATCTCGTTCATTACTCCTTTATCAAGCATTTATTACTACACAGTAACATACTACCGAACAGAGGAAATGCTTGTCTGTTTCTCTCTTGTTGTAAGAGCTCTTCAGGGTAGATGAGTGTAAAATGCAAATATGAAATAAGCAGAGGACGATGCAGGCTGCGTCTTTAGAGGAGTGTGTGTGGGGGGGCTCATTTCTCAGTAACACTGTGTGAGCTCTGTGTAGGATCGGAGGGGGAGATATATGACTGGGGAATGTTTCAGTAACACAGTTGCCAAGTTTGATTTCTACTTTAGATGTATTGATTTTGTCATCGTTCCAGAAGCCGGCTCCAGGCTTCCTGGGATTAGAGGGGAATTTACAAAGCAATCATATTTATCTGGTGTTGTTCACAGCCCCCCACGCTAAACCACACGATCACAGTGAAGGAGATCCTATAGCCCAAGAGAGAATATCTTCTGCCATCTCAAAACCAGCTCCACTCACTCTACCCTTTTTTTTTTTTTACTTCCAACCACCGTATTTATTTACTTTATTTAGCTGTATCAATAGAAAACATAGAGAGTGAGGTTTACCTTAATCTTAATTATTCTTTGGGTTTTGCCTCTGAGAGGGTGGGTGTGGGGACTGGGGAGGAGGAGGAGAGGGAGAGTTTGCCGCAGCGGGCTGTGTGGTTCAGCGGCCATCCTTGCTGTTTTTCCAGACAGATGTTTAGTCGTGACCCACACTGAAGGACCGAAGGACACATCCTGTTCTTCCCTCAAACAGAGCAACAAACTCTGAAATATCAGCTAAATGTCTGCGAACGGTGACTGTGCTTGGCAGAGCTGGGCTCCTCATTTAACATGCTGAGTATCCAGCACTGCATCAAGCCCATTTACCTACAGTCTACAGAGTATCCAGCACTGCATCAAGCCCATTTACCTACAGTCTACAGAGTATCCAGCACTGCATCAAGCCCATTTACCTACAGTCTACAGAGTATCCAGCACTGCATTAAGCCCATTTACCTACAGTCTACAGAGTATCCAGCACTGCACCAAGACCATTTACCTACAGTCTACAGAGTATCCAGCACTGCACCAAGACCATTTACCTACAGTCTACAGAGTATCCAGCACTGCATCAAGTCCATTTACCTACAGTCTACAGAGTATCCAGCACTGCATTAAGCCCATTTACCTACAGTTTACAGAGTATCCAGCACTGCATCAAGCCCATTTACCTACAGTCCACAGAGTATCCAGCACTGCATCAAGCCCATTTACCTACAGTCTACAGAGTATCCAGCACTGCATCAAGCCCATTTACCTACAGTCCACAGAGTATCCAGCACTGCAACAAGCCCATTTACCTACAGTCTACAGAGTATCCAGCACTGCATCAAGCCCATTTACCTACAGTCTACAGAGTATCCAGCACTGCATCAAACCTGGACTAACTCTCAAGGGTCTCTGCCTCTACTGCTTCACATGGCAACCTCTCCCAAATATTTACAGCTCTTTGTGTAAAATCCTGAGATCGTTATGGATTTTTACTCTTTCCACTCATGTCCCCTTGCACTACTAACTGAACTATGAAAAATGTTTTGTAGTTTATCTTGTTAAACCATTTTATGAATTTATACACCTCAAATAATTCATCTTTCACTCGGAACTCTGTTAAATCCAAAACTGACACTTTTTTGAAGAATCTTAATGTTTTATTGATTTGTTACTTTTTATTCAGTTAGTTTGATAGCTATAAATCTTAGTTTAAATGAACTAATAAACAAACCAGGTGTAATGGAGTTCTCATGAGGACATTCATCATTTTTTCTTCCTTGGCTTCTCATGAAATCCTCCCCCTCTTCACTGATCTTGGCCAAAGTGATATTTTCATTGACAAACTGTCAAATTTTCAGACTGAGGAAAAAAGCATGTGTGTATGATGCTGTAACATAAAGCTTACAAAATGACAGGATGATTCAATGGGGCATTTACCCAAGTGTAGGTATAGGTCCTGGTTCAGGAGAGGCATTTTCAGGTAAAATCTAACTTACGATGAGAAGTTTTCTGCAAGTTATAAAGTAGTAAAAGTGCAGAAATTGGCCCTGTTGTAAATCAAGCTGGCAGCTTGACCTATAGGGTTCTGATAAGTAAGTGCCATACACAAAAAAAACTGTAAAGCATCAGGTCTCGTCTGCTAAAATGGATGGGTGGGGGTGTGTATGCTTTATGACAGTCACCAAAAGGTCTACAGGACTCATGAAGGATGAAATATGATTTTTTAACACATGTCAGAGCAGGAGAGAAGAAAGATGCCATGTGGGATTAGCGCGGAAATTAACAGGGTAAACAATTAAGCTTTTAGTTTACAGCCTGTGCAAATATTGAGCTGGTTGACCCGTTTTATTGTGTTGTTGTAAATGAAACAATGAAATGGGGGCGAAAACAGGATGGGGCTGCAGAATTAATTGCGTGGTGTAATTGCATAGCCCAGTCCATCAATAACAGCATGACTGCTCTGTTTTTTATTGGGCTGGCGATTCCCGTCAGAGCGTTTATTACCGGGGTGCATGCGTTCCCTGTAGGGGTACGTGAGCCCCTGTTTTTTACAGATTCATGTCAAGCTTCGTCCCAAAATACAGACTGTTCATCCATGTGTGTGTCCCAGAGTTTCCCAATTTATGGACATGAATAAAGGTTTGTTTTATGGGCGTCATAAACAAAACATATCTCACGAAACATATGACTTTTCAGAAAATGAAAAAAAAACGATTGTAATTAAATGTAATAATTGAATGAAGTAATCGATTTTTGCATTGCGTGTCATTGCATGAAATGCTGCCAGTACACCACCGAGGATGTAGGCTTTCTGTTTGTGTGTCAGACTCTGTGTATGAGGTCCCGTCTGCATGCTGTAGTTACGACATCACTCGTCTTTGTCTGAGGCTAAAACCATTGATTTCATTTTCCTTAGATAGTTTGGGCTTACCAATGTCCTAATGCCACTTTGAGGACGCTATACTACTGTTCAGATGAGCACTGAGGTCCTGCCTCTCTGTGCTCATTAAAGATGCCGTGGCATTTATCACAAAGAAAAGGGGGTTCTGTGTTTCCTGACAAAGTCCCTGAGCCCAGCTGCCTCTATCTGGCCACTCAGCGTCACTAATCCAATGACTCCTTCCATTTCCAACTTAGTTAATGTGTGGTGAGGAATGGCACAAACAGGCTGCCGTACATCACCCATGTGATTGAACTGAGTTACCCCCCCATCACTGTAAAGCAGTGGTTCCCAATGTCAGTCCTGGGGACCCGCTGTGTATGCTGGTTTTTATTCCAACCATAACTGCAACCCCACAATCTTAACATTGTGCCATATTGCAGGCAATCGCATAGAGACAAGTAAAAAAAATTTTCACTCATATTAAAGACCGAGGTGATTCTGGACACATGACCACTAAAACTAACCATTTGGTAGATAGTGAAGGATTCAAAGACAAAGCTAATTGTAATGAGCCAAACCTGCATTGTGTTAGTAAGCATGAGGAAAAAATCATGAGCTTAATCATGTGTTCAGTGACTTAAGGAGCGTGTTGAATCACCCCAGTCTATATTTTTTATCAGGAATAAAAACTTAATCTTTTGTTGTATTTGTTTGAAAAATCACATAAAAACAATATGAATACAGGACATTTTTCTTCATGACATGCATAGTTATAATGGCAAATTATCTTTCTAATCATGAAAAGCATGAACAATTGAACAATTATGAACAATTAAAAGCTTGTTAAGATTCTGGGGTTGCAGTTGTGGTTGGAATAAAAACCAGTGAACACAGTGGGTCCCCACTGCTGTAAAACATTTTGGGGTTCAAGGAAAGTGAATTCTACAAGGACAGAAAACCACACTGCCCTTGGCCAAGTCCATCTGAAGAGCATTAGCATTAGCTCCTGTGCCCCATTAATTCCTTACAAATGCACTACAACAGTGCAAATGTTAAATGTTACTAAACTGTATAAATAACAAAAATGTTAATTCTAAACAAAATGAAAAACTGGGTGACATTTTTAAAGAGGCTGCTTTGTTGCCTAAGGTTTTTTCATCGTGTTTTTTTTTTTCTTTTAGCAAATAAATTGTTTTTGGAGCCAACAAGCATTTGCCAGCTTTCTCCCGGGTAGTGTTATTTAGTTTCTCTGGATCATCTTACACTCACTGCTTAGGGTGTGCATTTCAACACAATGTGTTTATTTACCACTCTGAGGCTGTGCCACCACTTTCCTTCTTTTTTTTTTTTTTTGCAGATGTTCTCATTTACAAACGGTCTGCTGGGCCTTTGGGTAGCATGTGGAGTGATGGTGCTCACTCGTGATTCAGCTCTGCGTCCCAGCTGGGACCATGTCCACACTGCTGTCACTGAGGGTGTTGCTAAACTCATCAGGCTCATCGCAAGGCCATGGCGGGTTCACAAACTCCTATGGCAGCATATGTAATAAGTGATTGGTGTCGCATCAGCAGTGTGAAAAATAGCCAGTTGGATCCAATACTGAGGAGTAGAGTTTGAGGCCTCTTCCTCCCTGAGGCTCATGGGATAGTTTGTGTTGGTGTGGGGTCAATAGCATGGTTAAGTTTGACAGGAGAGAAAAACAAAGTGCAAAAATTCAATTAAAAAATTTCTGGCCATGCGACACATATGACATATGTAAATCAAGTCATGTTCAGGTATCTGCAACAGTATCAATCATACGCGCGGGGGAAAAATGCATGACATGAAGAAGAGGTTTCACCTTCCTCAAATGACTCTCACATATGATTGCTTTGCGTTTATGTTGATGGACGCGAGCCGTCCGCCGCACTTGTGACATGTTTTTGCCTGCGATGATTAATCAGGCTCCATTTTCACAAGCGTTCGTGGTGAGATTAGCCCCGCGTTACGCTGGCAGGCTAATCAAACCCGACTGATTGATCGATTGGAAACGTAAGTACCGCGCTAAACCCAGGACTCTGTTCATTAGCATTAATTCCTCACCGCTGCCCTCCTTCAGCGTCCGCGAGAGCATTACTCCCTGTGACGTAATTGGCCTGATAAATCTTAGTCAACTAAAATAAATAAATAAACAAAATTAAATAAATAAGTAAACAGAGAAAACATGGCGTGCGCGCATTATCCGCATCTCTCGCTTCCAGACATGAGCCCTTGTGTCTCGATAATGTGGAATGCTCGCAGAGACAATGCCTTGCAAATTGGAGCCCTTCACTCTCGCCACAGCAGACCTAATTGGCGCGTCAATCCGGCGTCGTTGGGCGCAGCTTCCTTCCAATGACGCTGCCTCTCCACATCCCGCTATTACAATGTTCTGTTGGCGCCATTCCGTTGTTTACCCAAGAATAAAAACCTCTCAAGAATAAAAGTGGACTCTGTACAGGGAAAGGGCTGTTAAAAATTAGACCAGACAAAGTGTGCTGAGCTGGGCTCATTTTCCCCTGAGGGCGAAGAAGACAAAAAATGAAGAAAAATAAAAAACAAATGCACATTAAGTTAGCTTTGTTATGCAACAATCCCCACTGCTGTTTATTTTTTATTTTTATTTTTGTCCTCCATGACAAACTCCTGCAGCCTGCTTGAGTAGGCCATTAGCTTCCACATCAGCAGCTCCTCAGACACAGATAAAACCGGAAAGCTGACATTAACGCCTCCCTTCTCTCCTGCTAAATACATAGCTGGTTCTCCCCCTTGTAAAATTCATACCCTAAAAGCCCCCATTTTAGTTTTAAGTAAACAGCAGTGGGACAGACATTAGGCTGTTGCTACGATACCATCAAGACTCGCAGCTGTGGTGGAGCAGCTGCATTTTGTCTGGTCTTGATTGTGTGGTATCCAAGTGCATTCAAAGCGCTGATCACCTCTCAATGAATAAAGCCGCATGTTTTCTTTTTTTTTGGAAAACAGGGATATGCCTGTCTCTATTGTTGTTTTGTATTCGTGACCCGTTCAGCTCAATGTAGCGAGAGAGACTAGCGGTGTATCAGTCCCTTTTTCCCAGCTTGGAAGAAAAAAAAAGTGCAGACTGCTCAGGAGAGTAAGATATTCGTCTCAGCACGACTGAAACCTGACAGAAGCAAGTGAGATTGCATCTAGACAGCTGACATTTGCAAACAAACGAGCGCTGCGGAGGCATCCGGCGATTAGCATGCGGTTCACACTGTTGAGCGCATCTCATTTGCATTAATTACGCTAGTCCCCCGAGACCCCCTCAGTAGGATAGTGCTAACAGGTTAAATTAGGGTTAGTTTGGTTTAGATTGCATCATACAAACAAAAAGGGGTTAAACATCTGTCTAAATGAGGCAGGTGATTAACTGGTTTATTCTGCATGGAAAAAGTCCAGAGTTCAGATAACAATTTTCACCAACTTTGGCTTTTTGAACAACAAATGCAGGAGTTTTCACTAATGTTGAGCTGCGTGTGGAGAATTCACCAAAATTCAGGTTAAAATTAGTGTGCTGAAAATGTTTGTCTGGCATAGTTATGGATAAAATGATGGCTGAATGTAAGTACTCAGGGGGAAAAGTGAAGTCTGTGAGTTGGCCTGAATCTGTTATCTGTTATTATGTGGGACCGTGTAATTCTCTGCTCCCAGGTGACTCTGCTCTATGGCGTGGCAGTGGTGTGTTCATTTATGGTGAGAGGACTGTACTTGTTGTATTTTGCTTTCATATATATATATATATATTAGATGTTATAATTCACAGGCAATCTCATGCTTATATGTGAACAGTTTTGCAGAAAATGGCAACCCATGGAAGACAGCTTTTTTGGTAAATCAAAGTGGCAGGTCGACCTACAGCTTTGAGTCTGGTCTCAAATGCCAACATTGTGAAATGTTTTGCTTCTGTGTTTCAGAACCACGGACAGTTGCGTAAGATTTCTTTTTTTTTTTTTTTTTTTTGTTACAGTCTGTGAAATATCTGCAGGTTTCTTTAGGACAACCTGCAGAGATGTTCTGCAGTGCTCACCCTGTGAGTCACCTGATTCAAAGGAAACAGACATCAAAGCAAACCTGTAGACAGTAGTTGGAGAGGGAATAAGCAATTAAACTGTATATATGTCATGTTTAAAACAACAAGATTAACATATCTTTCAACACACATATGCTAATGACACATTTCCGTTGGTAGGATAAGCACACACATAAGGTTAAATGTACATGTAAACATGGCAAAAATCAATCGAGTTAGCATGCTTCATTTTGACCTTCACACTATGAGTCGGTGAGAAAGAGGAATGTGATTAAGGAAAGATAGGCTTGCTGTTATTGGTTATGAATTTGAGTGAATGGACGCCACCATCTTCCTAGCTGTTCTGTGCTGGAGGCTTGTGTCAAAAGGTTAAGAAATAGAATAATTCAAGATCAGTTTGCCTGTTGTTCCACAGCTCATTGTAAGGGAGTAGTCACACACTCATGGCTAAGATATTTTAATAGTAATGGGAAAGTTCAGAGGTCTTTCAGAGCAGTCATTGTGTATTGCTAACCCCTGCTTGCTGAACTGAGTGGCCCCTTTGCTTGTCTGGTAAGATCTCATAGAAAGTCTCTTTCTCAAAAGTGCTTGGCTCAAATGAAAAAATCCAAATGTAAAATCAATTATTGTTCTTACTTGTAGGCAGTTAGCCAGGGAACCCCGTTTCTCTTAGCAAAGCTATGTCACTTCTCTCATTGGCTGCCAAAACTGAAGCCAGTCTGGAGGAGTGTTTCTCCTTACCCCAGTACCTCAAAACTCTACAAATTATAGATTTCAATTGCTATAAAAGTTTCATAAAAAAAAGAAAACAAGAACCCATTTCTTGTCAATAAAAAGTTGGGGGTTTTGGGGGGGCGTACAGCCGGAGAGCGTGCCACAGCAGAGGGAGGTACCAGTGTCGGGATGGTGGATGTTTTTAATTCCCTGTTTTTTTTTATCTTCTCCATTAAGTTCTTTGATCATTCAGATACATATGAATAAAAATTCATACCATCTATATGAAAATGTGTTTAGACTGTATAAAAAAATATTGTGTATTGAAAAACACAACTTGTCAGGAAATGAGAAAACTTTTCTACAATATTACATTGCTGTAGATGAGTTTCAGTCCAGATGATGTTTTGAATAAACTCTAGTCACAGAACCATGAAACACTGACAGTACCCAACACATTTTTGGCAGCTTTCTATGTATGCATTTAACTCAAAAAATGAAGATACAAGGTTATTATCATTTCATGTTTATGTGGCACTGACAGTATGTGCATTTGTGCAAAATTATTGCTGCTGTTTCTTTTGCCTCTGAGGTTTTTAAAGCAAGCCGTCCAACTGAACCTCGCATTAGCCTTCAGGCTTTTGGATCCATTACAGAGAGAAGCCCGCCATCCTCCTCCATTTAACACCGGAGCCAAGTATAAAAACAGCGACCGGGTCCAAACACCAAAGAGCGAAACGGCGGAACAGAAGCAGGAGGCTGCGGTGCTGGCGTAGCTGATCACGGCGCGCGCCATATCGACATCGGGGCAGACGGCCGGTCGCTGGTTTCGATCCCGTGCCGTGGTTTTCGTGCATGACGTCACTACCGAGCACGTTAGCAGATTCAGAAACCGCTTAACATGCCCTTTCATTGAAAATAGCTATGTTCACATTCATTATGATTTGTTATAACTCAGTCACTGTGGCTGGTGAAGTACAGCCCTGTTGCATGTGGGGGGTTGAGCGGTGGGGGGCATGGGGTTGTGAGCGTGATGCTATTCTCTGAGACAGCGCTAACCATGATTATAAACCATGCTTTACCTTATCTCCTCTGAGTCATTCCCGCCTTCATAAATTTCATTCCACTCTCAGAAATCGTTGTTTATGTCATTTCTGCTCAAAGAGTTATCTGTAATGCGGAGGGCTTTTATTTATGATTGCAAACTATGGTTAAACTGAAGCACATTATTTTGACAGAAGCGTACTGCACAAAACAATCAAATCTGAGACAGGAAATAATATTGACTAAAGAACTGCATTTGTCCAGTTTTTTTATTTATATATTATTTATATATTTTATGCCTCTTTTTCCAACCAGAATTGGTGCTGGGGAGGAACTGGTTCCACACGCGACATTGTGACTCATTTGTGACATCATAATCACACACTGTCTGAGCTGTGTGGGCAACACAAAGTCATCATGTTGTCAGTTCAGAAACCTGCAGGCAACTGGCTGGCCAGGAGAGGCCGCTAGAGAGCAATGAGACTGATGAGTTGAACTGGCCAACCCCCTATTTTTCTCCAGCTAGACTGAGCCAGCAAAGGCCTCGCCAATGTGAACCTTCGGCCATAGCTGGTAATTGGGCGGCTGGGACTCTGGTACAGTTTTTGCATATAATTAAGACATTTAAGTAATAGGAAAGCAAATTAAATATAGCTGTAGCCATTAACAAATTTCCTGTTTGTGAGAGCCATGCAAACAAGGACCATTCAAAATACTATGTTCTCCACACTCAAGAGTAATTTTTCAAATAAATTATGTATCATATATTACATAAATAGTATTTAAATAGTATTTAGAATTTAGTAAATACCATTTGTATAAATTAGTATTCAGAATTATAGATTGCAACTAAATATATGAACATCCTTTGGGTTTAAACAAGTTGACAGACAAAAGTGTTTTATTCTCAGTTTTATCTTAACTGGTGATTGTGATAATTCATGTACTTAATGTATTTTTTTCAGATGTTAGCAGAAAGGTAGGCTGAGCAAGAGGGATGTCCATGTTACACATGTGTAACGTGGCAAGAACAGGCAAAAGACTCTAAAACCTTTGTGTGGCATTTCTTCTCTTCTTCATGCTCCCTCACACGGTCCCCGCTGTTCGCAGTCAAAGCTAACATCTTGTTGAGTTGGATGTATTGGTTTCTGCCGCCACCCAAGGGAATATGGGGAAGGAAGTGGAATAAAACAGCTGGAGGTCTGACCCAAATTCTCCGCTGCCTGCCACCTCATTGATATATTGATGAATTTGTCAGGTGTTTTGAAGTGGTGCATGCTGGGAAATATGTCTGCAGGTGTTTCGTTTTTATCCCCCCTGCGGAGCTTCCTAATGACAAAACAAAAAACCAAGAACAAAGCAAACACCTTTCAGCAGATCTTCCCCTAGTGGTGAAATGATGTTACTGCAGGAGCGGATCAGTAATTCAAATGTTTGCAGAAATTAGGTGCCAGGAACAAAACAAGCAGCACTTTGTATAAGGACACAATGTGCAAGTTTTCTTGCATGCGATTGTGTAAGTATACATACATGTGCTAGTTTGTTTTCTTTGCAGTTGTGTGTCTGCATATGTTTAATTAATTGTGTGTGTGTGGGTGAATGCATGCGTGTGTGTGTGTGTGTGTGTGTGTGGGTGAATGCGTGCGTGTGTGTGCATATGCCAGGGCCGTTGTAGGTCTGCTTCTCCCTACTTGCTTCCTGCATGCAGGGAGACTGTCTAACTAGCCATATCCTGTCTGACAGTTCTGCCATCTTCCTTCACGCTCTCCCCGCTCTGCCTTCATGCTCTGCTTAGCGGTGGGTCCCCCGTGGGCACCGGCGGGACTTTAGCCTGTCCACCATGGCAGCGGGGCCTGCCGCGCCATCGCTGTGTCGTCTGTCCGCCATGTGTTCTGAGCGGCCCGCATCGCCCAAAAACACGATCAGGAATCTGCTGTCCTACACCTCAGACTGTGGGTGGGGGGGAGGGGAGTGAGGTACAGAGTGATTTCAAAGCAAAGCATATGTTCCGAATGTGGACAATGAAATCAAAAATTGGTGGGTGTGTCCTGCTGTTTCTATGGGAATGCCCCAAAAATGCCTTCAAACTTGGCTTCACTCAGATAAACCACCCAACAGACCCATAAATCTGAAAGCAAACTGACCCGCGACATGCTGAAACAGAACACACGATCAGATGGCTGTGAGACGTGTACTCCTCAGAGGGAGCGTTCAGGTGTCCATGTTGACATAAGCGGATTTGAGTACATTTCCATAATTGTCTACATTATTTTAATTCCATTTTTTTTGGCACATTTGAAAACATGGTGTGTGTCATGTTAGCCAGGCGTTTCATGTAGGCCTTGAAGCCAGCGAGCCTTCCGTTTGTGCCATTTGTGAAGCGCAGAGGAATTATATTTCACGGATATTAAGACACAGTAAATATCATTATGTGGCATTTCATCTGTGTCTGTCATGTTCTCAGATCGCGCCGTCCCGCTTTGTGACGGAGTGATCTTTGGAGGTTCCCCTGTTTCCTTTTCTCTAAGGAAGTGGCGGGGGGCGAGTATGTATGTTTTTATCTCAATTTATTTAGTGTTTCTTGGCAGTGGCGTTTCAATATGAAGAGAGAGGGTTCTCTCCGACAAAACTGTTTTTTTTTTTTTTTTTGCGCCGGAAGGCAGTCTGCGGTCTGTGCTGCTCTTATACAGCCAACATCCAATTTTTTTTTTTTTTTTAATTTTTTGTTTTTAAGTGGGAGGTGTGCACGGGGGCGATGAGGGTGGCTTGTTGTGAGATTCATTCAGAATTAATTTCACCCTCCAAGGGTTGTTAAAAAACGAAAAATAACTCAGGGAAAGACTGGCCACAGGATGGAGGGCCTGAGTGTGGTGGGTTGATTGTGACCTTGGAAAGAGTGGGTGACCTTGGAGAGTGTGTTCAGATGGGCGGTTTGGTGGCGGATTGGAGGGGAGGGGAGGGGGGTGTGCCTGCCTGATTGAAGCTGGGCACGTCAGCCTTCATGTTTGGAAAACGACGGGCCGAAAAACTCATTAAAGTTTTCCACTGACCCCCGCTACAGGTCACTGCCAGCGCTGTCCAGCCTCTGAACCTCCCCCCCCCCCACTCTCCCACGCCTCACTGCTCACTGGGGGCCCCCCAGAAGGGCCCCAGATCCGCTAATAAACAGGACCACAGCGGAGGTCCCTGACTCTGATGAAACGCTGGCTGATTGCACTGCGCTGGGGGGGCACTCTGACCAACATTTTGGCCTACCTGTGCAGGGGGGCTTTCAATCAGGGTTGAGCTCTGAATCCATTGATTAGCCCAATCACTGCTCATGTTTCTGAACCTTTTTTCGCACATGCAGCAAACTCTAACACTATACCTGTGTCCATTAATGAAAACATTTTAGACAAAGTGCCAATATGGCATGATAAATACAAATTATGTTTTCATTATTTACTGAAGGGATATGCTGTATCTCCACCACCCTCCAGGAAATTACATCATTTGTTCTGAGATGAACCAATAGGAACTCAGCTCAATACCTCAGGGATGAACCAATAGGAACTCAGCTCAACACCTCAGGGATGAACCAATAGGAACTCAGCTCAACACCTCAGGGATGAACCAATAGGAACTCAGCTCAACACCTCAGGGATGAACCAATTGGAACTCAGCTCAACACCTCAGGGGTGAACCAATAGGAAGTCAGCTCAACACCTTGGGGAGGAACCAATAGGAACTGAGCCCAACACCTCTGGGATTAATCAAAAGGAAATGAGCTCATCAAAGCTGGGCAGAATTGCTAGTTAGCCCTTCTGTCCTTATCGCTGTCTCATGGGGTCAATGGAAACTCAGAGAGGTTGGCATGAAGTAGAGGGCAGTGACACCATTACCACTGTGATATAAACTTTTTAATTTATTTCTAAAAATATTTTTGACAGTGAAAATCCAAGATCCAACATGAAAGAGGCTACCTTTTTGATACGTTACTTCACCAGAGTCTGCTACATAGCTCATTTTAATCTGAGGTCCCTGAAAAGGCTAGAACAAAAGGAATAATTCAACAAAGCGCCTACGCAAATAAAACTTCAACTAATCATGAAAATTTAGAGACACACGCACGTGCACACACACATACACACACGCACGCACACACACACACACACACACACACACGCACACACATGCCATCTATTAAAGCTCAGTCCAGCAACATCAATTTGAAAACTTAAAAAATGTAACAATTTATCACTGTTAATGAGTGTGTCAGACCAATTTTTATTTTGCTAGCAGTTTAACAGTCTCTAATGCTGATGGATAGCTTCCAATAAACTTATTTTGCGTTATGAGCAAGGTTTTTGGAAGTAATACATTTGGCAGAATATAGCTGGCACTATCTTTTGACAGTTATGTGCATGGCACATTATTCGTGAAGACAACGCCAAATAAGATTCATTTTCAAAGACAACTTTGGCGTCTTTATGAGTCTTAACATTTCGTGGACTGAAAGCCTTCTTCTGAAAAAGGCCACACGCCCAGTTAATGTATAAAGCAACTTTAGAAATTACTGCTATGATTGATGGTACCTTTTTCGGTGTGTGGATGGGCCCCACGGTCTGCATCCTGTTAAGGCACTGCTCCAGTGTGTGGATGGGCCCCACGGTCTGCATCCTGTTAAGGCACTGCTCCAGTGTGTGGATGGGCCCCACAGTCTGCATCCTGTTAAGGCGCTGCTCCAGTGTGTGGATGGACCCCACAGTCTGCATCCTGTTAAGGCACTGCTCCAGTGTGTGGATGGGCCCCACAGTCTGCATCCTGTTAAGGCACTGTTCCAGTGTGTGGATGGGCCCCACAGTCTGCATCCTGTTAAGGCGCTGCTCCAGTGTGTGGATGGGCCCCACGGTCTGCATCCTGTTAAGGCACTGCTCCAGTGTGTGGATGGGCCCCACAGTATGCATCCTGTTAAGGCACTGTTCCAGTGTGTGGATGGGCCCCACGGTCTGCATCCTGTTAAGGCACTGCTCCAGTGTGTGGATGGGCCCCACAGTCTGCATCCTGTTAAGGCGCTGCTCCAGTGTGTGGATGGGCCCCACATTCTGCATCCTGTTAAGGCACTGTTCCAGTGTGTGGATGGGCCCCACGGTCTGCATCCTGTTAAGGCACTGCTCCAGTGTGTGGATGGACCCCACAGTCTGCATCCTGTTAAGGCACTGTTCCAGTGTGTGGATGGACCCCACAGTCTGCATCCTGTTAAGGCACTGCTCCAGTGTGTGGATGGGCCCCACAGTCTGCATCCTGTTAAGGCACTGTTCCAGTGTGTGGATGGACCCCACAGTCTGCATCCTGTTAAGGCACTGCTCCAGTGTGTGGATGGGCCCCACAGTCTGCATCCTGTTAAGCCACTGCTCCAGTGTGTGGATGGGCCTCACAGTCTGCATCCTGTTAAGGCGCTGCTCCAGTGTGTGGATGGGCCCCACAGTCTGCATCCTGTGAAGGCGCTGCTCCAGTGTGTGGATGGGCCCCACAGTCTGCATCCTGTTAAGGCACTGTTCCAGTGTGTGGATGGGCCCCACAGTCTGCATCCTGTTAAGGCACTGCTCCAGTGTTCGGATGGGCCCCACAGTCTTCATCCTGTTAAGGCACTGCTCCAGTGTGTGGATTGGCCCCACAGTCTGCATCCTGTTAAGGCACTGCTCCAGTGTGTGGATGGGCCCCACAGTCTGCATCCTGTTAAGCCACTGCTCCAGTGTGTGGATGGGCCTCACAGTCTGCATGCTGTTGGATTCCATATGAATGTCTGCATGAGCTTGACTACTGGAGTGAGAAAAGTGGGCTGAGAAAAGGCCTGACAGACAGCTCTGCAGCGATGGGCTCAGCTTACAAATACAACTGGGCATTCCAAATTGGAAGAAAATAGAGGTAAAAAAATGACGCTGAAAGGATTTCTGTCACGGAGCAGACAGCATCCGTTTCCCCACGATCGGGTTCTGGTGCGCCTCCCGCGTTTCGGCTTGGAGAACAGACCCGTCAAATCGTCAGTGACCTGTTGGGCTGTCGTGGGCTCCCTGCGGTTTTAATCAATTTGAAACCATCAAAGTGTGATGGCGAAGGTGTTTAAAGGGGAGGGAGGTCACCCTCGTTCAGCCAAAAGCCTCGAATCATAGCATCGGGGGTGCGACTCTCTAATGTCATCGCGGCCGACGGTTCAGATGCGCCATTTGTAAAAACAGGCAGGGGGCCCCCTGCATTTGTCAGAATAGTTTCCCTGTCACAGCGTGCAGTAATGCTGAAGCCAGAGGCTGAGGAAGTGTCTCTGCTAAGGCCTCGTCTTTTTCAGCACGCGTCTCTAATGTCACACTGCGTGTTTTTCTTTGCGAATTGAAATACTCATGGCGGTTATCACATTCAGAGCATAAACCAAAACCCCACATGGCCTTGTTTAAAAGGGATACTGCACAGCGGGTCAATGAGAAAGGGAACTCTAGAGAAAAGTTTGTTTTATGCAATAACTATGTATATATCCCCCAAGAGCCACTGACAGCATGTACTTGATATGTCTGGCTAAAAACATACATTCGTATATTCATATTCCAATATGTTCTGCCTTTCTCCAGAAAATCTCAGAACTTTTTTGAGCTTAATTAGATATGCATGTCGAATGGTAATTGCAAAGCTGAATTGCCGATGGTTTCCTCCTAAGAGCTCACCACAGTGCTTTTCAAAGGCCCAGAAATTCATTTCTGTAATGGAACTCACTGATTGCGGGCCGAAGACTGATTCCGTCTTACAGAAGCACAAATGAGTCTGTAACAAGAATCACTTTTGACAAAAGGATGTAGTACAATTTCTTAAGATGATTTAATCTTTCATCTGCTACAGGACATTAATCCTCAATTCAATCAGCGTGTTTTTTTAACTTAATGTAGCGGTCTTAACAAAAGAACTGTAAGAATATTGCAATGCGATGAAACAATGTGAGCCACAGTGAATATGGCATGAGGAAGGTCAAAGATAATTTCCCAGCAGACTAGATGTCAGTGAGACCGATAGTCTGAAATTAAATGAGTTTTGTTCCAACTCCGCCAGTCGGTGGTTCTTGCCATCATCTTTGAGTAACAGGTTTAGACAAGACTTAGTTTTTTTGATTAGTTTTTACGCGTTTCTTCATTTCCTCTTTCATTTCCGGCTGAAGGTGCCGTCTTTGAGTGGCAATTTAAGCCAGCTGCCACACATTGTGTCTGGCCAGACGTTTAATCTCACTCATCATGAGATGTCACCCGTCAGAATTGATGGCGGTACAAATTGAAGTGAAACTTGAATTTTCTCTGTTCTTTCGCTACAGTTTGTTTTATCGCACAGACTTAGATTCACTGAGAGCTCATGAGCTCAGCCAGTCGCCCCACTTCTCATCAGATAGTTTTTGCATTTCAGCCCCTTTTCAGGTGTTCCAACCTTTTTGGGAAAAAGAATCCACTGTCCTGTAGTTTTGGCATGAGTTTTAAAAGTCTCTATATAAGTATTTTAAGCCTTGGAAATATGGTCATCCTGCTCATGAAGTACTGAAATCACAGTCTGAGAACTCAGAATTAGGGACCGGATAAATTATCTGTGGGTAGACTGATTCCTGCGGTTTGGTCTCCATTTTCACAAAAGTTACTAGAATTTGAGTGGTGTATAGAAGGCATGTAAAATCGTTATCTGTTTCGCTCCAAGTCTCATCATATCTAGCAAGTGGTCTTCAGTGTGAGTTGCAAGGTTTTTATACTCCTGTTATTACACAGTCATTAGCCAGTTATTCACTACAGTGTGACTGGGCTGTTTTTAAGCTATACTCCAGTTATTACACAGTCATTAGCCAGTTATTCACTACAGTGTGACCGGGCTGTTTTTAAGCTATACTCCTGTTATTACACAGTCATTAGCCAGTTATTCACTACAGTGTGACCGGGCTGTTTTTAAGGAATGATATGTGATATATAGTCTCTGCACAGCTAAGGCTACTGTAATGCTGAACACACATGACAATAAACCATACTCACTCATTTGTTTAATTTGAATTAATTAGGTATATATTCGGTTTCTGTGGTTGATTTTTCCTCCCGGTGCATTAGGAAAGCACTAGGCAGGGTTTGCTCTTTACGAGCCTCCAGTCAGCTAGAAATCCACGATCAAAAATCTCACTCTTTTTTTCTACTCCAATAAACCGCATCACATTCAGACTAAGAGACCAAAACAGTGCCGGAATATGTAAAGTATGACATTTTATTTTAATCTGAGCCTTTTGTCTCGCGCACCTGAAGGTAAAAGGCTAAATCCACTCGCCTCATTTATCTTAAATGTGTTTTGCTTGACTTTGTTTATCTGGGTTTGGCTGAGCACCAGATGCTTGTGTGTGTGTGTGTGTGTGTGTGTGTGTGTGTGTGTGTGTGTGTGTGTGTGTGTGTGTGTGTGTGTGTGTGTGTGTGTGTGTGTGTGTGTGTGTGTGTGTGTGTGTGTGTGTGTGTGTGTGTGTGTGTGTGTGTGTGTGAGTGTGTGTGTGTGTGTGTGTGTGTGTGTGTGTGTGTGTGTGTGTGTGTGTGTGTGTGTGTGTGTGTGTGTGTGAATGTGTGTGTGTGTGTGTGTGCGTGTTGTGTGTGTGTGCTGTGTATGTGTGTGTGTGTGTGTTTGTGCATGTGTTTGTGTGTGTGTGTATGTGTTTGTGTGTTTGTGCATGTGAGAGGCTGACTGAGTCTGTGTTTCATGTTTTCCAGCCAGCTGAAGCCCAGAGAGTCCCTTGCAGCGCAGAGCAAGCGGCGATTTAAACCTGACAATTAAATGATTTAAAGCCGGTGCACTCCGCTCTCCTCTCCGCAGATGAATCTCTCTCATCGGTAAATGTCACCCATCAAAACCGGAGGTGGCAGACGGCCCGGTTCTGACTCTGAGCAGAGCGATCACCCAGTGCACTGCTACAGAATCACTCTGACCTCCACCCAAATTACTCAATGTACTACCCTCAAATCACTCTTGACTGCATCCGAATCACTCAGTGTAGAGCACCTGAATCACTCAGTATCCTGTTCCGATTCACCCATTGCACTGCCCCCGAATCACTCTGAACTGCATCCAAATCACTGTTAACTGCACCTGAATAACCCAGTGCACTGCCCCTGGATCAGTCTGCTACACACACACACGCATACACATGGACATGCACACACGCACACACACACGCATACACATGGACATGCACACACGCACACACGCATACACACAGACTTGCACACTCACACACAGATACACAGACTTGCACACTCACACGCACACACACACACACATACACTCACACACTCACATACACACACGCACACACACACACACTCACACACACACTCACATACACACACACACATACACTCACATACACAAACGCACACACTCACACACACACACTCACACACTAAGGCCCATTCTTCCTAATTATCACATAATGATTCCCTCTGAGTGGCCAGGGAAAATGAGCAGAGTATCATTGCTTTCTATAATAAGAGCTGGTGACATTCAGAGAAGGCCACCATTAAATTAGAAATGAGTTACAGTTTAGATCTCAAAATTTGGCGCATTTGTACCTGTTCGCAAAATCGAAAAAAAAGGGCAATTATAATTATAAATTAAGTCAGTGAATTGTTTTATTCGATATTCTGGAAGACAGTATTGAGTTTGGCAGCAGAAGAAGCACACGTGTACTGCTGCTGCCATGGTAACACTGAGAGCAGGGGCTGCTGGGAAAGCCAACTCAAACCAAACTTACTTCCTTAGTTGGAAAAGCGATGCTCTCTCACAAACTTTATGAAGAGGATAACGATGTCACATCTGTAATGAACTCAAACACATTTGCAGGGACATACTTCACAACATGTGGGAAATCGTTGTAGGAGGAAGTCAGGAAATTGACTATTATGTTTTTGTTTTTTAATGAGTATTACTTTTTTTGTGAAGTGCAAAAATAATAATATAAGTTTAAAAGCCCTTATGAGTTTGGAGTAGGCCCTTGAAAGGAAAAAGAGGTGGAAAACAGACAAATTTTAGAGAAATTAGAAATGAGGGTTTGTAGGAATGGCCAGATGGGAAGCTGCTGGAGACTGCCGCGCGAATGAACTGGGGCCCCCAGGGGCCCGAATCCTCAGCTCAAATACCCACAGAGACAGAAGCACACAATGACTGCTGTACTCTGTGTGAACCCCTGCGCCAGGTTCCTGGAGGCCAGGGCCTGGGGTCCGGACAAGCTGCTCAGCCAATCACCAGACAGATTCTGTAAGGTAGGAGAGGAGTGGCTGTTTTTGTGTCACAGTGGGACTCCTCCAAAACCTTGTAAAGACAGCTTAAATGCAGCAAACGCACACACAAAAATCACCACGTCTCCATGACCATGTCCTGCTACAACTGGCAAATGGTGGACTCGAGTTAAACTCCTGAAAGCAGCTCTGCTTTATGTCTGTCTGTCTCTCGCTCGCAGATTTTCTTTGGCGTGGTGTTGCTTTTTGTTGTTTTCTGTTGTGTATTGGGTTTGTGTTCAGTAGTTCATATGTGTGTCATGCGAGTAAAAGAGATCTCATACTTACATTCTGATCATGAATGAATTGTTTCTTTTGCTTTTGGTTTCTTAAGTTTACTTTCACTCAAGAACATAATATGCTAAAGTTATAGTTTAATTTAGTTATAATGATGCCCGTTGTGTTCTTTTGTGCTTCATTAAATGAAGTTTTTTAAAAGTAAATTCTCTTTCTCTCGCCCTTGGCAGTGGAGTAGCAGGGGTCTTCGGTTTTTTGAGGTCACAAGGAAGCCTTGCAATGCATTTGTTGATGTTTTATTATTTATAATCATAGGGAAGCTGATATGAAAACCTTGCTTCACCCAGTATACAAACCCAAGCGACTTCCCTTCAGCTGTCTTCGTCAAAGCCCAAAGCTAGCAGCCAGAATACAAACTCCATATTATGGATAGGCTTATAGTCTTTCGTTGCTGGATTGAAAGTTTTGGCATGAATGCTTCTCTCAAATGAAATGTTCCCCTGATAAAATAATAACTTCTCCTGCAGTGCTTGGTCCAGCAGAAGCTCTTAATGGACTTCAGCGCAGTGACGAGTCATGCGATCCGTTAAAGAATTCTGATGTGCTGATTGAATCCCTAAATTAGGAGAAAAAGTTACTGTAGAAAAAAAGAGAAAAAAAATATTTTAAAGCACATCCATGAATCTTTTCTTTGGGGGTGATGGTCTGAGAGAAACATGGAGGGAAAGGTAGCTGTGTTGTTTTGGCACTGTGACAGCACCAGAGAAGGGTGGAGAAGTTTCTCTCAGAGTTTGGCTCATGTGCTGCTGATTTTGTGAAAGATTTGGGGGTGTTCACTACGGCTGTTCACAAGACTGAAATGTTCATAAGACTGAAACGTTCATAAATCTTTTTTTTCTGGGGGCTCAGCGCTCTCCCCTCCCACCAGCACGCTAACTGAAGGTCACCCCTTTTAGCCCCTATTCTGACAGCAGATGTGCTTATTCTTATGGTTCTCCCAAAACAGAAGAGAACAAATATTACACAAGAAAAATTGTATGTCAACGAGTAATGAACATTTCTTGTGTTGATGGGAGAGTGAAGTTTCACTGACCCAAAAATGGGAGGAGCTACCATATAATATCAGTTATTCCATGATTTGGACCAATGACCACATTGGCTGTGAGACAGAAACATTTCTGATTGGTTCAATCAAGTCAATGATCGACAGGTTGGTGGAGCTGTACCCTAATGGGTTTCATCAAACCTCATTTCAGCCATCACTAAGTTCCTGCTATCTTTGGGCAGCCAACGAGCAGAAGGATACAATTCCCACAGAGCTCCTACGGACAGACTCCAGACACCTATGTTTAAAGGGATTTAAATAAGAACATAACCATCACACTTAATTGCAGATATTCTAATGTCAAAAGGTCAAAAGCATGAAAGAGAAGCCTGCAACCAAAACAGAATCACAGCGAGTGTGGGAGGAACATACCCTCTCAGGCTCCTCTCTCTGTTTTTTCTCCCTGCACGGAGGACGGTGGTGTGTGTTGTCTTTGAGGTGAGTTGTTGGTGATTATTGTGTCGTGCTCAAAAGCACCGACCCGTTCCATTATCACCCCTGGTTATGGATCCTGACCAACGGACGACAGGTTCTGAAGCTAACAGGCCACTAGTGCCAGGTGCTCCATCTCAGATAAGTCCCTTATAATGACTCTGACGGCCACCATGAAAAACGCACGCCATTATTCCAGCAGTACCTCTTTTTCTGTCCTCACTGAGGAAAAAAGATCTCATCGTTAGCCTGCCCAGCTCTGTTCTGTAATCTAGGGCCTCAGCAGGAAGTTTTGGCACTTACGCATTTATTGACCAAAAAATAATGAGCCAGGTCTTTCATTAAAAGTTTCAGTGTGATATATATATAAATAAATATAAATATATATGTTTGGTTTATTTCCCCTCCTCCTGCTGTGAAAGGCCTCACATCTCTGTGTCCAGTCTGCTTTCTAGCTCTGATGTCATTTATAATTCAGGCCCCTTGGGTGGGGGTCTCTGTCAGGGGGTCCACTGGCTCTCTGTTCATAGCAGCACACGAGGGGGACAGTCAGGATCATTGAGAGGTGGAGTATTCCCACCTTGGTCTCTGTCAGCCCCTTTGAACAATTTACTTCACTTTCAAAGTTCCATTCCCCCCCACCTCCACCCAAACCTCCTTTATGCCCCCCTCCACTGTATCCCATAATGCTCTCTCTGTTCATAGCAGCACACGACATACAGTGTCTTCATGTGACAGTGTGACAGAGTATGTGTTGTTTCTTAACAAGCCGCATTTAAGTTCATATCATCATACTGTTTCCTGTATGCTTATTTATTACAGTAAGTTAAGTTTGTTTGTGTGGGAAATGTACCGTATTATTTTTATATATATTTTTTTCCAGATTGTTATTGGATTCTATTGAACAAATGTATCATCAGCTTTGTAAAGAAAAGAGATCTTGTACCTCAATTTTTTAAGTTTGACACAATCGTAGAAAATTTTTTATGTACTCTCAATGATTCATGGCTCCGTGACAAAACAAAGTATTCAAAACACAATGTTCCAGAAGCTTCCGCAGTGTGATTTAATAATCAAACAGTTTTTCATCATTTCTTTGTAGGAGACACATTGTTCTTCTGCAGCACTGATGGTACTCTGATATCACCCTCAAAGTTTACTCATTCAGTAGAATCCTGTACAATGGCAGGCATGTAAACAAGCCTTTTTCAGATACCATCCATTAACAGCATTTGTCATTCATGCTCAGTCAAGTGCAGCACTAGAGTCTGTATCCTGCAGGACAGAATTCCAGATCCTAAAAGGAAATATAAATGTAGGAGAAACACATTCATAACAGTTTGATGAAAAACATTACAGGGTAACTGTACCTTGTGACACTGTGTAAATTTAATCTACTGAAATATGTGCATTATAATGCAAGTCATTTAAAATGGTGTACTTAGATAAAATAATTTTTACATCACAATTTGGACATTCTCTTATGAACAGTGACAAGCCAATTTTACACATTTATACAGCTGATTATTTGCAGTTTAGGTGATGCAACATGCTAAGGACACAACTGCTGTGCCCTTCCTAGGAATCAAACCTGCAATCTCTCAGTTGCAAACCCTAACATTATACGATGCTATTTAGAGCCATGTCTACTAGTCACAGATAACAACATAATGCATATCAGTACATTTATTATTTCATTACATTCATAACTTTGTGAATAGTTGATCCATTTCCATTCACTGCTTTCTAGTACCTTGCAACCCTTTTAAAGGTGAATTTATCAAGACCTGAATGGACCACAGAAAGGTGATTTGTGCAAAGAGAATAATAACCTGCATAGTAAATTAAACCCTGATTCAACAGGATTTTAATTGGAAGTAAACACAGGTCAGAAAAATACGCGAGGCAGGTGAGATTAATGCGTCTCACATGGCGGAGCATCCATCAATAAAGATGTCAGTTTGTCATTAAAGCGCGGCCGTGTGTGTTTTTGTATCACTCAAACCGCGAGGCATTAATCATTTAAGCGCGGGATCTCTGCCTGCGCCGGCCCATCACGCAGTCCAGCTACATAACGCTCACACACACTCACACGTCATATTTCAAAATGGTGTATGAGGTCCCCTCTGACACCGTACATTAGCGGAACATGTTTACACTCTCCCCACTCATTAAAAAAAGCCGTATGTATACTGGGATTGTCCTCCGCCTAATAAGATGCCAGAACCTGTTAACGGGCAGGTACTCGTTTGGGGGGTAGTGGTTGAGCCCATCACTCAGAAGAGGTGGATTGATGCCCTGTACGCCTGTCCCATTTTCATCTGCCATTTTTTAACATCCTCAGAATGTGATTTAGAAAATGGCGGTTCCCGGGCCTGCTCATTAATCACAGCCTGGGGTGTGTGCGGCTCACTCCCAGCCAGGGACGTCACAATCCTGGGGAACAATCAGTGGATCTGCGGGGTAAACAACCGCCGCCTCGCTAGAGCGGGGGGCACGGGGAAGGGAAGGGGGGTGCGGGGAAGGGGTGGGGGGCGGAGCGGGACTGTAGAAAGGACACAGAAGGGTCATGGTCTGGGAAAATGGTTGGTATTTCAGCCGCCAGTTTGTCATTTAGCTAGTTTAATGACTATGAGCGATGATATTTATTTATGCATTTATGTATTGGCGCGCACCTGGCAAACGGTCCCCACAAGTCTGGTTCTGTCCAATTCTGTCACTTTTCACAGCTTTTATTTTTTTTGCCAGTTATGAGTGGAGGGGGTTGTTTTGTGTGTGTGTGTGTGTGTGTGAGTGTGAGAGGGAGAGAGAGAGATAGAGAGAGAGCGTGTGTGTGTGTGTGTGTGTTTTTGTTTGCCTTTTGTTTTCACCTTTGATTCCACAGCACATTGAGTCCCCAGAAACCAGGAGAGATGAGTTAACGGTGTAATCAACTTTTTTAATTGGTCAATTAAGTGCTGAGCATCAGCAAAAACAAAAACACCCTGCAGCCCTTCAGGACCGGGGGTGAGGACCAGCACTCTGCTGCTTTATTACTGTCCTTCTGCAGATTCACCCTGAGCCACCTCCTCTCTGCTTAGGGGCAAGAGCACACTCACTTACACACACACAGACACACACATGTGCACATGCACACACACGCACGCACACATACACACACACTCACTCACTCACTCACTCACACGCAAGTATGCACATACAGACTCCCACACACACACACACACTCACATACAAGCATGCAGCCACACAGGCATGCACACATACACACACACACATTCACATCCAAACACACAGTCACATACAGATGATCACACACACCCAAACGCACACACTGTCACACACTCACTCACCTAAACACACACACACAATCTCAAACAGATACACACACAAACGGAGGCCACACACTGGACCACAGGCTGCAGTGCAGATGCTAAGCACTTGGCCTTGAGAAAAACCACAGTTGACAGATTCTATGTGAGCATGGTGCTTAGTCAGGGATTCCTAATACTTAAGCATGAGGTTAAGGTAAAACCTCCGTTACAGAGGGCTCACGCCCTCCAGACTTTATCACACTTTTACTGTATCCATTTCCACAGAATGACCTGTTTGAAAAATTATCAGTCTTCGAGCTCTATTCATTGTATATATTTTTATTCATTATATATTGTATTTATTTCCTTGTTTAGTTTTGGTTTTAGTCTTGGACTGTCCAGTGGTACTTGTGGGCCTGCCTCATCGCTGTAAAATCCTGCTCTGATTGAGGAGACTCCAGGTCTTCATGCATGTCCCATGTTTTGCCCCCATGTTCGGCTTTAGCCCCAGCCTGGATTCGAACCCGAGACACATGGCAGCTCTGCAGGCTGCCGCAGAAGGCCCCCCCGTTTCGGTGTGGGGCGATTGCTTCCTTATCACAGTGCTGTTGGGGTGTGCTGCAGGAGAAACGCTCACCAGGGACCAGGCAGTTACCAGGGCGGTAGATGACTCCAGCAGAGCTCTACAGCAGATAAGGCGTCTCCGAAGCCGTTCGGTTACAAGCGAAAATCTCCCGCTCCTCAAGCGCTCCGCACAGCGACTGGGGAGATGAAAGTCATCTCAACGGCTGATCCCATGGACGAGATTGGGAATCATTTGTATTCCGGGAGTCAAACCGAAACAGGTGTGAGGCTTTTGCTCTGCCGCGTTGGGCAGGACACCGCTAACCGTGTGTGTGTACATAATGTAAATAAGTGTATGTACAGCCTTAGATATGATGGAGCAGTTGTGTGCAGCTGACCGAACGACTATCCTCCACAGCTCTCTACTGAGCAAACAAGAACTCTCATGCTGTCGTATCTGAAGATGCATTTGATCCGGCTGTCTGGTGGAAAGCTGGTCCATATCTGCTTATGTTCTGGATTCCATGCTGCAGTTGATACTATCTCTGCACTTAATATATCGGACTATATACCGAATATATCAACAATCGGACTCATTATTAATGGGATCTGATATTATGACAACTTCCAATGTTCTTATGTAATATTTCCAGTGTTCTAACCAGTGAGTGACCTAGCATCTCGGTGAGCAGCCAATTAGCTAATTGAGCCAAAGATAAATTAGTGGAAAACTGAAATCTGCGCGCCTACAATGGCCTTCCATGCAGGGCGGATCCCATCCCAGATTCAGTGCCTTACACAGTGCTGGGTTGGTGCATGGAGGTGAGGGCTCTGTGCCTGCTCTTTATTCAGCGATGCCACCGTCTCTCGGGAGCACTGAACCGCCACAAACAGCAGCCACCTTCGCGGCGCGTGTCCTTAGAGGCGGCCGCCATGGGAGGAACGCACAGCCTCTTCATGTGCAACGGGAGAGTTACTGCGCGGCTCGCCGGGGGGCCCGGGGCCTCGCCAAGCCTTTTCAAAATGTGCTTCTCAAAAATGTTTATTCCCAAACGGCAGCCGAGTGAAGCGTCCTCAGTTACACACTTTCTACCATCACAGCTCCACCACAATGAAAGATAAGTGGATGGTCTGCGGATCTGGGGGGTAAAAAAAAGAACGATTTTGATAAGCTGAAAGTACCTGAGTCCTGCACTCTTTCTTGTGCCTGATGTAACATCGTTAACATCAACGTTTTTTTTTATTCAGAGAATGCACACACTGAGAGAGAACAGGTCATTAATGTGCTTCCTTGCCAGACGAATCATTACCGAAATTAATATTGAGCTTGTAAGCCCGCTCGGAAGGTTTGATGAAGATGTAGAGTCATTAGAAGTTAGCTGCTCCTCGTTTGTAAAGCCAGGCTTCCGCTGCTATCTTTAAAGTTTTTTTTTTTTTTTTTTATGAAAGGGAACTCGTTTGCTTGAGCATCAGCATACATCCAGCACAGGCTTTTTAATAACATGTTTAAAAAAATTTGCAAATGAGAAGGAGGAAGAGTACAGGGAATCTTCCCTGTTACTCAGCAGTAATGATGACACAGAAGGTCTTAGAAGCAAGCCTAAATTACGCATTCTCACTGCTTCTTTTTGGATGATGAAGCACTGTGAATCGACCCGGAGAGACTTCTCTGCTGTGGTAGTTCCCGGCATGGCCGTATGATGAACACGGTCTTGCGGGCGCAGTCTAACTGCATTTCATAACTGCTCCTTTCAGTTAAAACATTGAAATAAGTGCTAAGGGTGTTTAATCATGTCGCGCTGCTATCTAAAGCAGTGAGCACTTGGCTGTATGTGAGAGCAGAGCAGCTGGAGAGGGTGGGAGTGTTCTGTGCAAGCAGCTGTGCCAGCATATTTTCTGCTCCTGCTGAAAAGCTACAGCCAAGCAGGTGTGGGAGTCATTAGTACCAAAGCTAATCTTAGCTGTGTTAGTACTGAAGCTCATGGGTTGGTTACAAAAGCTAATCTTGGGCTGGGGTTGGTTAGCTGGGCCTGGGGTTGGTCAGTGCACTGAGGGCCGGGGTTGATTAGCACTGAAGCTAAGCAGGGCTGGGCCTGGTTAGTACTGAAGCTAAGCAGGGCTGGGGTTGGTTAGCACTACTGAAGCTGAGCAGGGGGCTGGGGTTGGTACTGAAGCACTGGGTTTGGTTAGCTGAGCAAGCTGGGCTGGGTTGGTTAGTGCACTGAAGTGCTGAAGCTAGCAGGGCTGATTAGCACTGGTTGGGCCTGGTTAGCACTGAGGGCTGGGTTGGTTAGCTGAGCTAAGGGGCTGGGGTTGGTTAGCACTGAAGCTGAAGCAGGGGCTGGGCCTGGTTAGTACTGAAGCTAAGCTGGTTAGTACCAAAGCTAATCTTAGCTGGGCCTGGTTAGTTGAGTAAAAGCGGGGCTGGGTTGGTTAGCTAAGCTGAAGCTAGGGCTGGGTTGGTTAGTACTGAAGCTGGGGTTGGTTAGTAAAGCAGGGGGCTGGGTTTGGTTAGTACTGAAGCTAAGCAGGGGGCTGGGTTTGGTTAGTACTGAAGCTAAGCAGGGCTGGGTTGGTTGGTTAGTACTGAAGCTAAGCAGGGCTGGGGTTGGTTAGTACTGAAGCTAAGCAGGGCTGGGCCTGGTTAGTACTGAAGCTAAGCAGGGCTGGGTTTGGTTAGTACTGAAGCTAAGCAGGGCTGGGTTGGTTAGTACTGAAGCTAAGCAGGGCTGGGTTGGTTAGTACTGAAGCTAAGCAGGGCTGGGTTGGTTAGTACTGAAGCTAAGCAGGGCTGGGTTGGTTAGTACTGAAGCTAAGCTGGGCTGATGCTAAGCAGGGCTGGGTTAGTTACTGAAGCTAAGCAGGGCTGGGTTGGTTAGTACTGAAGCTAAGCAGGGCTGGGTTGGTTAGTACTGAAGCTAAGCAGGGCTGGGTTTGGTTAGTACTGATGCTAAGCAGGGCTGAAGGACTGAGAAAAACAAGTTCCCGTTTGAAGTGGTGTTGAAGGACCAGTCATAGGTGGTCTTCCCTCAGCACTAAACAAACCCCATTTACCACAGAGAAGGAGATACCTTCAAACTCTTCATCATTTAGGAGGCATTAACCTGAGGTCCTGACTCACTGGCATTTATCACAAGGAGCAGACGATTCCCTGGCAAAAATGCATCAACCTGGCCTCCTAATTGCCCTCTAATTTAATTTACTCTATACTTCCCGTAGTTGATGTGGTGAGCGGTTTTTGGCACAAGATGGCCGCCAATTTGAGATCATGAAAAAATGTTACATCGACTGAATCCATTATCGTTATCGCTGCTCAGTGAAGCACCCTCCTGGCTGGTTCGAACCTGGAACCATGGCCATGCGGGACTGTGGCCAGCTGCCCGGTGGAGTGTGGAATAACTGCCCAGACCACTGACCGTTGGCATGGCAACTCAGGCCTCATCACTTATCATCAGAGACTACGGCTGGTCCTGTGTGAAGTTCCACCATCACAGGTCTGCCTTTGAAATTGAGCTTTATTCTAGGCCAGTTTGACTCATTCTGATGTTTCTTCAGCAGCATGTCACATCGCGTAGTCGGGAAATGGTTCTGCACAGTGAGCCGTGTCTGAAAAATTGACGTCAGTAAAAGTATGAATATTTCAGCAGTAGCTTCCGGTTCAAACAACTTTCCAGATTGCCTGACGTGCATCCCTGCATATTTTACATGTGAAATGTAATAATTTGTAACATTAATATGTAAATTAGTCAGTTTGATGTTGATAACATAGCCTAGCCTACTGACTGTGAGAAAAGGGAAAGTATCAAGATTCCAGTCAGCTTGAAACGTAATCGTTGACTGGGAAAGAACAGGTAATGAAAACCTTATAGGAAATCTCCCAGAGCAGAAGTGATCACCCCCCAGCTCAAAAGGGCCAGAAAAGCAGGGCCCAAACACCCCACAGACAGAGGAAACCTCAGGAATCCACACTGGAGGAGTCTCATGTGCTACACATGTCATGTAAAACCCATTTGGAGTAATGTTGCGTTTATCATCTGCCGTTTTTGTTTTGTTGTTTTTGTTGATGTAAGTGGATTAGCAACCATGACAATGAACGCAGCGCTAAAGAGCTCATGCTGTAATCCATCTGAACGTACGCCATGCGTATCTCATGAATATTAACTCCTGTCATTCACTGCGCAAATTCCCATCGCCCGACTGCGCAACGTGATTTGTTTTGACATTTGGTTTTGTGCACTTTGATGTGCTTTTTGATATTTCACTCACATTCACATGTTTGGTATGTCACACGAAACACTGAGTCGGATGTGGGGCGGGAGGTCGGGTTGTAAACACAAAACAGAAAGTGTAGACAGAGAAGGACATGTATATTGTAAAGGTTTACTTACAAATGCTTTCCTTTGATATTCTAAAATTTGTAATAAACCTTTAATGAATTTATAAATATCAACTTAAAGGGGGATCGACTCAAGGGTGTGATTACTGGAAAAACTTTTATGTATCTTTGTCAGAAAGGAGTATGCCAAGCGGTGAAATCTCCCACTTTTCTCCCGTTTGTCTCTGTAATTCTGTTTCGGTCGTGTTCCCAGCGTGTGAGCCATTACTTTAGAAAATGCGTTCTCTCAGTCCCGCTCATTGACTGTGCTTATGCACCATTATTTTAGATACGCATCGTCACACCGGCATAATGGCAAACCAAATCTAATAATAACTACTGTTAGAAGTTCATTGCGGGCCTGTCGTCTTGATTTCTACATAAAATGTCAGGCATTATTGAATCTCATTGTGAAGTGTGTTCAAAATAGTTTTAGTGGCTATTGAGGACTCTAGTACCTGGTAGCTGTCAGACGATTGCTTCATGTTTTGTCTGTGGAGTACTTCAGAATGCATGGGGTATCATCGCTGCTGTATTTTGCATTATGGGATAAACTGCTTGCGTTCTCTGCTCAGATCAATATGCACTTGGGGAAAAGATCTGATACACTGTGAATTCTGGGGCTTCGAATGTCTGGAATGGGAACGCTTTAGCAGATAGTGGAAACACTCCAAGCATTAAGCCAGAATGGGGACAATCAGACCTTTAGAAATGACTTTGTCTCCATATGTGTCATGAAGTCATACCAAATGGCCTTGCAGATATGCAGAGGAATCACATTCAGGGTAATATTCAGTATGTCTGATAATGTTTGGCAAGTCAGGGTGCATGCAGGCAAAACCGTAAAGGTGTTTAAAAACGGCCCATATTGTTTAGTGATACAGGTATACAGGTTGATGATACAGGTTGATACAGGTTGATGCCGAATGCTGCTGGAGCTTCACTGCTGTCACCCTGTACTGAAGCCAAAGATACTTTAGAATCACCAGATAGATACTCAGCTCTGCAAGTGGGCAAGCCCTGTCCCCTCCCACTGAAGCTGAGTCCTCATGAATATTAATAAAGAGGGTGTGGCCAAATGCTATTCTGTGGCAATGGTTGGTTAATGCTGTCATGTAGCACCAGTCACAAACCAAGACCAGTCCTTAGTTTGCTCTCAGTTTGATATTTTTAGGCTGACACATCACATCTTGTATCTTGGCAATTTTTTTTAGATCTCTTTAATTTTTAAATCTCTTCCGTAAACTACAATGCAATGATGGACAATCTTACGTATATTACAGATGTGATGTAGCTACCCTGTTTGTACATTACATTGCATTAAGGGCATTTTTTAGACGCTCTTTTCCAGAGCGACTTACAAGGCAAAGTGAATAAGAATGGTACCAATAGGTCCAAGATAACCCTAGAGAGGGGTGAAATCCCAGGACTTCACCCAGGACACACATTTGTAAAGTTACAGAGCAAACAAGAGGGGGTGTTACTTTTCCAACCAGTCCCACAAACTTCTGCGTCACCACTGCGTCTCTACTTCTGTTTTTTAGTAGGAGAGAGGATTCTGGGAGCCTGACTTTTACAGCCTGTGTTTTTCACTCAGCAGTGATGTTCACTCCAGCCACGTCTCCCGCACCCTGCACCCTTTCCTCTCTCTCTCCCTCCCTCCCTCGCCCCTGCCCCCTCGCTCACTCCCTCCCTCCCCGTCGTCCGTGGCCTCTGCCAGGATCTCACAGCCGTTACCGTGGGGCAGGAGGCTTAATAAAGTTTACTCAGCTGAGTGAAAATTCCATTTTCACCTGTTCCTGGCCAGGTCCCCCTGCTCCGCTTTCCTCAATAGCTCTGCCGTTCTACAGCAAATAAAGTAATAGCCTCCAGTGGATGGCCCTTTAACTCGGGAAGTTGATAATAAAATGATTTATGTACAGTTCCACAACTCCGGCCTACTACTGCTACTACTACAGCAGCCCTTCTACAGAGCCCGAGACAGACCATCTCTAACCTGGAGACAGGTCGATGAGCAAAAACATCCACATTCAATAAAGTGTGCGCGAGTGTGTGTGTGTGTGTGTGTGTGTGTGTGTGTGTGTGTGTGTGTGTGTGTGTGTGTGTGTGTGTGTGTGAGAGAGAGGTGGTGGGGGAGTAGTTGGAATGTGAGTGTGTGTATGTGTGTAGGAGGGATTGGGGAGTCTGTGTGTGTGTGTGTGTGTGTGGCTGAGGCTGAGGGGTTTGGAGTGTGTGTGTGGGTGTGGGGGGTTGGATGTGTGTGTGTGTGTGTGTGTGTGTGTGTGTGAGGCTGAGGGGGTTTGGAATGTGTGTATGTGTGTGTGTGGGGGGGTTGGAGTGTGTGTGTGTGTTGGTGTGGGGGTTGGAGTGTGTGTATGTGTGTGTGTGTGTGAGGATGGATCACACATCAATTTGTTGTTTAACAAGTACTATTTCATTTTACACCACTTGTAAATGTAGTAAGGGTGAGATTTAATCAAATACACAATCTTATTACAGGCACATCCAATTCAATCAAAACAAACTTCAGTTTCATAAAGGGCCCATAATTCTCTTTTGAAATTAAAAGAAAACATTCCAAAGGACACTTTTGCTTGTTTCCAAAAAAACATATAACAAATTTGATTAAAATCACCTTTCAATGTAAAGTCTGTTTTGATGGAATTGCATGTGCAATATGGCAATGGCTGGGATTCAGTCAAACAAACGTAGTTTCTTCAGACATACATTTTTATGATTTTTATGATTTTGTTCACTTTTGAATGTTAAAGCTCAATCAAGCTGAACTACCCAGAGGCTTCCACTGCTGTGTAAATCTTTTAAAAAGACCAAAGTCGGGCCTCTGGGCAGATAAATTGTTGCCTGGCAATTGTTGCCAGGGGTTCAATCCCCAGCCTCACCATTTCCAGCCATGGCCAGAGGTCCCCTTGGTGAGATAACAATTGGCCAGCCTCGCCAGGGTTTGATACGGGGTAAGCCGGCTAAACTTGCTCAGTTGGTCCCATCGCAATAGCGCCCTCTCTGTCATGCTTGGGCACCTGCAGCAGCACGAACCAGCTGTACACTGACAACGTCATAGGCATAGGAGTTAGCGGTGCGGCCCCAGCACGAAAAGAAGCAAGAGCATCATCACGTGAATCGGAGGAGTCATGTGCTCGACCTCTCCTCCCACAGCTGTCAGGGCAAGTGCTGCAGTGAGGTCAACTAGTTCAGTTGGACATAAAGGTTGGGAAAACTGTGTAAAAAATCAGGAAAAAATTTATTTAAAAAAAAGACCAAAGTCTATTTTGAATAAATCGTATTTGTCCTTAAAGAGACTAAGTTGGTTTGATTGAATCTCAGGCTCAGTGTGTTTAATTGAATCCAGTCCTACGTTATCTGAACTGGGACTGATTTCTTGCTCTGTTGTTTTTGCGCAGGCAGAATTGCGGCGTTGCAGGGTTCCCCGCCTGCCCCGCCGCGCAGCAGCAGCTCTCATTAAATGTGCATGCTGAACTGCGGGTTCGTTCCCCGCATTGATGACAGCACTCAAATCACGACACTGGCAAGCCGGCAACCTCACAAATCCCACCAAATTATTCAGTACCCATCGGATTTCAGAGAGCACATCTTCAGCAGGCACAAATCACGTCTCTCCAGCTTACAACAGTCCGCGCTCAGCGGCCAATGAAAAAGAGCCGTGTGCTCCACTTAGGAACGTGACGCACGACGGCCTCACTTCGCCCTCTGGGCCCGTATGTACCCCACTGCATATATGTAAAGTGAATAGTGTCATTGAATTAGGCTTGCGGTTGACATCTGCATTAAAAATTGACCGACCAGAAAACACAGATATAAAATCACAGCTTTTCAATAATTCATATTTTCAAATGCACAGTACAGAGATATAAACGTTTTGCTGAGTGCATACGTGACCGAGAACAATACGTAGGTTCTTAAGCGATAATTACACAACCGATCTCCAGACCTTTTAAATTTTAATCATCTGTGCTATATTATTAATTGTAAAATACATCCTTGAAGACACTGATGATGTGGGAGTCCCAGAACAGTCAGAGACTACTGCTGCTTGGGAGTAGCCTTCACTGTTACTGAAAGTACTCGTACTGGGCTGTGTTTTTTTGTTTATTTAGTTATGATTTATATTTTGTGTGTAATAATTACAAGACACATCTTCTAGGCATGCCATCAGTCAGCTGGGACAGAATCACAGAGTTCGGCCAAATGCAATTCAAGAAATCTTCTTCTTCTTCTTCTTCTTCTTCTTATTGTTTTTGTGGTTGTTGTTGTTGATACTGTAATTGTTGTTGTGAACTTTTTGCCCAGCGCTCATATCTAGGTCAGCTTGCAAAGCTGTCATGCCAAGATGCTGTACATTTGATCAAATAATCGTTTGAGTTGAGCTGCCTTTTTTAAAATAAATGTAATATTAAAAACAGCAACATTTCTAAAATGGTGCCTTTGATCTGTTCTTTGATTTGTTTTAAAAACACCCAATGACTTATTAGATTTGAGTGTATCCAGAATTGTCTCTTAATAGTGACAAATGACGGAACAGCTTCACATTAGCCCTGTCTGGGGGAATCTTTTTGGGGCTGTGATCTACCTGGTCACAGCTATCAAACATTGTCAAAAGAAATGTCGAGCCGAAGCCTTGATCAGAGGACAGAACACACAGAGACTAAAAATAAGTTCAAATACAGAATCGCACCTAATAGGGCTCTCTCATTTGCATTCAGCTTGAGATAAACACCTCATTTTTTCCACATTGTTTTATTCAAATCAAATGCTTCTTTTGTGCTTGAAAATTTTCTCCAGCAAGAGCTGCAATCTAACCTCCACAGCAGGGAGGGGCTTTGGCAGAAGCTTCCTCCAAGGTTATTTCGATAAGGGGCAGAAAACTGTCCTAATCTGGCCTGATGAACCGGCTGCACAGTTTCACTGGATGAAAGATGAGGCTGTTTGGCTTTCCTAGAAAACATCTCCATTACTGAGGAACTTTCAAATTTCCTGCCAAGGAATGGAGAACGTGGCATAAATCTGAATTTGTACATTTTCTAAAAATAATTGGGATCAATTTCATTTGTTGTTTTGGATGCTTGGGAGTGACCCCACTCTCCTTCATTGGCTGACTCTAAACTGCGGTAAGTAAACAAAATGTCAGCCCTATTTCAGGAAGTCCTGGAAGGTTTTCCAGGAGCTGCAGTCCCCAGGTGAGGTGTGTTTGTTTTAGATGCAGTGCTTTGGTCCAACAACATCATTTGCGCTTGAGGCTGAATGATTTTACATCCTGTTTTGATGAAGCTTAAACAGTGAATGGTGGGATTGAAGCCATCTTCACTGGCCAGTGTCATCCATGGCGAAAAGCAGTGCTTTGTGGGATTGAAGCCATCTTGATGAAGCATAAACAGTGCATTGTGGGATTGAGGCCATCTTGATTAAACATAAGCAGTGCATTGTGGGATTGAGGCCATCTTGATTAAACATAAGCAGTGCATTGTGGGACTGAAGCCATCTTGATGAGGCATAAGCCATGTTCACTGGCTCATGCTGTGCAGAGCAAAACAGCAGAGATGACAAAAAAACCAACAAAAAACAAAACAACAAAAAGATAGAGAAAGCAGATTGTTTGAGTGATTACTTCCTGGGAGAAGGCGCCGGTAATGGAGCACAGCCAGGGAAGATGGTGCCTTCTGTGCGCGAGGATTTCACACAGACTGCTAGCGTGACTGGAGCCCGGCTGAAACAGCCCCCCGTCTCCATCCTCATCCTCATCCCCATCCCCATCTGTGGAGCTGGTCTCACCTGCAGTGGGGTTAATAAAACCGTACTGTGTATGTAGGAATCGCACACCTGGGCTTGCCCATGAAAGGTCACGGCTTCCCCCGGCAGACAGGCCCCGTCAGACTCCCAGGCTTCCAGCCTCATCTCCCCGTAAGCCAATCATTGAGTTTTTTTTTCTGTTGTCATCTTTACTGCTGGTATTTCTCCCTTCCTGTGGAAGGCACGTCCATCATTTTGTTTTGTTTTTTTCCTGTGGAGAGACAAAGGTTTCTGATTGATTCAAACAAAGTCTCCTGACCCAAAACTTAACCCAGTATGGGACTTATGAAACCCTGGAATCCGACCTTGAAGCCTAGTGCAGTAACTGTTATATTCCACGATAGCCTTTGAGTCACAAGCCGCCTCTCTTAATCATTATACTACCCTGCCTGCGATACTCAGTCAACGCAGGTCTACAGAGAAGGAACTGGAACTAATTCAAAGGTCTCATGAAACATCAGTCTCTCATATTGACCAATGGTGATAGATGGCCCCACCCATTGGACACTCCCCCATGGCTCCTCCCTGTCCATCAGAGAGGTTCTGCCACTGCGTTACCAGGAGACGAGCCCAACCACGTGCATTAGCACCAGCAGACGCAGACGCGAGCGCCACCGGCGTGACGTACTACACCGCTGCATGTGGAGTTAGAGAGCTTGTCCATGGCGGATCAAAGGAAGCACATTAATTTTCGCATTTCACCGCCCCCCACCCCCACTGTGCGCACTCATTCATCTCGGGGGGCGAGGGATGCGACAGGCCTTTGTATGAATCCGTCTTGTATCTGACTATCTCCGTCCTTAAGAGTCCCTGTCTCCCAATTATCTGCTGGATTTAATTAGGAGCGCGGGCTGGGACGGAGTCCCGAGGGAGGCCAGCGTGGGTGGAGGCCCTCCACCACGCCGGTAGTTATCTCGTCAGTTGGCCGTTCTGTTCGGTTTGTAAACGGACCCGCTGTTTCTAATTGCGTGGAAGGGAAGAGGATCCCCGAGCTGGCCTGCTCCACGGAGACCGCGTAATTATATGCACCCCCTCCCCCCACCCCTGCTGAAGGAATCTGTACAACCTTCTCTGGTGGGTCATTTGTTTCGAAGAAGAAACGGCGAAAAAAAAAAGATCTTCATGTCATTAAAATGGTTCATAACATGGCTCTTTTGAGTGCCTTGAGCTACTGTCAGTTCTTGGCTATTAGCCTTGGCTAAAAAAAAACATGTCGATAAAAGAACTTCATGATCCTTTGGTCAGAGTGGGACGCCACCGCAAACCTCTTGAGAAGGGTCTGGCTGCTCTCTGAAAATGAATGGTTTGTTTAAGAAACTTTGGTTAATCAAGGATCCTCTAATAACCTTTGGAACAAGCCTATGAAGGCTCCAAGTTGAACCGTTGTAGAGGGGTTCCTCAAGGAACCTTTTTGGGTTCCTCAGCTGTGGAACTCACAAAGGTTCCTCAGGGAACCTTTTCTACCCAGAGGGTAGAAGCATATTTGCACACTGAACACAATCTGTGTGTCAGATGGTTCTATTCAGTGCAGAGCCAAAATGGCTGGCATGAGTCCAACTCCTTTGTACTGGAAGTTCCACTGGGTGCAAGCTATATGTCAGAGGAGTCACTCAGTATGGTAATTCATGTAAGAGCCGGAATGGCTTCAACGCCTCTGTACAGGGAGTTCTATTTCATTTTACTCACATAGCCTGAAAACGTGGACCATGGTTTGAATTCTCAATCCTCTTGTTCAGCATTTGAAATTCAGGATGTGCTTTTTCGTTACGTTGTAAATGTTTGTTTTGATCAATAAAGAGATTGCTGATTCCTGAAATATTCATTGGTTAAAAAGGAAAAAGGGCATTTGTTGATTTTCTAGATGTTGCGTGAAGTATTTTTAGTGTCATCTTGTTTGTCCTACACCAGCAGCCTCCTTTTCCTTTTACATTATCCATGATTGTTAGTGACTTTCTTTTGGCAGGAAATCCATTCTCTGCTGGTTCACCTTTACCTTTTGACCGCAGAACTGTCCTTATGGGATCGATTTATTGTTACATTAAGTTGATTAAAATGTCGTATTCCAGTCCCGACAGTTCACCTTTGTGTCCCGCACTGTACATCAAAAGGGGGGTGCACACCAGGTAAAATCGTACTTTGTGTATGTCTTTTTTGGAAGGGAAACGGGAATTAAACATTTATGTCCTGACTGCTGAGAGACGGCTTCCCGACAGAAAGGATCCTCTTAAGTTAACATGGCTTGGGTTTTCAAAGGCCTTGCCAAGCCATCCATTTTTCCAAAACCTTTTTAGTTTTTTTTTTTTTTTCAGTGCACAAACCCAAAAAGTTTTGTGGACCAAACTCTTTCCATAAATAAATTGAAGTGGGTGAGTGGGGGGGTGATTTTCCTCTGTCCAGATTGTGTAACTTTAAAGAGCAGGAGAGAATCCTCCCAGTAAAGACATCACATCGAGGGTGTTGATTGATCCTCGCGCAGAAGATGTCCTCTCCATTGGACGCGCGTGTATTGCAGGATGTCGATAAATACATCAGTGGTGTGACTCCCTTTGAGGTTGGTGTGCAGGAGTGAGAGGCTTTTTCATTGGCTGATGGGACAGTGTAGGCGTGGCTGACAATCCTGTTATCTGTGTCCCCCAAAGCTCCAGTCCAGCACCACCCAAAGCAGGGCACTACGATCAACAGCACTCTGTAATTCAAATGTCAAAAATGGAAAATTTTAGAAACCCCTCTTTTTGGGAAGAGTTTTGAAATGTTTTATCTGGACAACAGAGAGAGTAAGTTTTGCAGATGTGTTTTATTTCCATGGTGCTGTTCTTATTTATTTTAGTGTGATTATAGTACTTATTATTTATTAAGGGATGTTAATATGATATATAATTCATGCAGTACAATGCTGAAAAAAAACATTTTAATACAATTTTAATACAAATCATGTACTTTGTGTAATACACCAATGGTGAATTAAATGATCATATTGGAACATGAGAAATCTTAATTATGATTTCATGTAGGCTCATGATTTACCAACAGTCTACAGAGTATCCAGCACTGCATCAAGCCCATTTACCTACAGTCTACAGAGTATCCAGCACTGCATCAAGCCCATTTACCTACAGTCTACAGAGTATCCAGCACTGCATCAAGCCCATTTACCTACAGTCTACAGAGTATCCAGCACTGCACCAAGCATGGACTTGAACACTCCAAGGTATCAATACAGAATGTTAACTAGTTAACGCTTAACTAATTCCAAATATGTCCCCTTGTTCTTAAGACTGAACTAATAAAAAAAACTTCTGTATTTCACCTTGTTGAACCCTTTAATGAATTTAAGAAACTAAAATCTCCACTAAATCATATCTTGCTAAGCCAGATTGTCACAAGAACCTGAGTTCCATTCCAGGCAAATAACATTCAAGAGTACTTTGAAAATCGGACAACTTTATTCCGGAGATAATTCCGGCAAACAAAACTTGCTAGCTGTAATGGTGTGCACAAAAGTTTGTTTTTATATTTTCTAAATTTGGAGATTCTGCATAATGTTGGTACACAGGTGGGACTGGTGTCCATTCTAAGCAGAGGGGAGAGGAGTTTGCTGAGGTGTACCGAGGCACTTTACACCCCAGCTGTACTCTCTCCTGGATCTCAGTCTCCATCATACACTAGTGGGTCAAATTTTAATAACGTCTTTGCACCCACACTGTGCAGAGATTACCAAAATTCATCAAACGGGTCGGCTTTTGTGAATATTCTCTGGGAACCCTTTCCCGTGAGGATATGAAGAAGTTTGATGCTGAACAGATAAAGTCAAATGACATTTCAGAGATATTAAACAAATAAAATGGGTCAATTTTGACTGTAAATGTAAGATAAGGGTTAAAGTGGTTCATGCATAAACTCCCCCACCTGTTTGCACTCCTCTCTCGATAGGTCCATAGGATTGTGAATTGTCACAGATGGTAAAATCAGCTATCAATTCCAATTACACGGCTCCTCGCAGCCGCCTCGGTGCGAAGCGATTTAGCGAAAGGGCTGTTTTCAGAGGCCGCTTGGGGAGAGCAGGGGAGCCAAAGGCACCAAGGCCAGGCGCTGGTGTGAAACGAAAGGCGTTTGGCGAAGGCTTGACCGTGGGTACAAACCTCACGTGTCACCTCTCTGCTATGAGCTGGGCAGACCTACCAAACCTCCCCACTGGCAGGACCCCAATAATATCCACTTTCAGATTCAGGCATTTAGCAGACAACCTTATCCAGAGTGGCTTTCCACTCATACAGCTCGATATTTAGCCAAGCAGCTCAACAGAAGCAGCCCGTTCAAGGGTACAACGGCAGCACCATTCTATTTTTCCTTTTTCATCTTTCCAATTTTCCTTTACGGTGCCTGGCTATCTTTGGCTTCTTTTGTGAGCTGTTTGATTTTATTCTGGTCCTTTTTATATTTCAAAGACTATTGATTTTTCCATTTTGTATTATTTAGCAATAATGTGAAGAAATACGCCTTTCTCTCATTTTGATAGTATTCTATTCCTATGTATTTTTTATGTAAAGTGTTGATGTAACTGCATTGGAATAAATAACAACTGCAAGCAATAAAGGATTCCACTTCTTCCAGTTCTTAAAATGTGTGTGTTTTGTCAATTATTTCAAAGTGAAAAACGGTTTTAGAGAGCTTCTCTCCCTGATGAGCTTGTATCCACGAGACTCCACAGTGTTGTGTTTGTGGACGTAGCACTCCACTGTGATAGCATCACTTTGTCATGCGTCAAAGCATTCTGCCGTTCTGCAAAGACGCACCAGCTGGGTCTGTTTCCTGAAATCACTGCCGGGATGCCGGCTTTAACCAGCCCACATAGCGGCTACCCAGGTGGCTGTCAAATTTGTAGAGATATGTGTGGAAAAGTAATTATTACAGTCCTAAACAATATAGCCCCCATAGTCCCCCAGAACGGCAGCCGCCTAGGCCGGCCAGCCCTCACGTTTTCCCCATACTATGGGTTATAGCTCATGACAGTGTTAAATTACACTCGTCTGCTTCTATGATGATAAAGCTGTTATTGGTTAGTGGCTTGCATTATATTTCTCATAGCGCTTTCATGAAATTTAAACCCATGAATAACAAAACATTGGCCAGGAGCTAGGAGGGTTGATGTCATTACTTTGAAGGTGAATGTGAAAGTTGTGTAGGATGGTGTAACAGCCCTGAAACTGTGAGGAGATGAAGCTGTTTGAGGCACTGGAGAAGGAGGGTCTGACACTCCCTGAGCCACAAAATGGCTGGACAAGAGTTAAAATAACTGAAGTCTTTTGTTTCTTAGTCTCAAGGAGTAAATGCTAAAATATGTTTTTTTTTCATATGAAAAAAAATATATATATTCTGTCTTCATGCCTCTGTCTTCTTCTCCTTCCTTTTCCCTCCAATTTGCATTGCTACATTGTGTACAGGAAAAGGGCGTGGCTTGTGGGGGGAGGAGTGTAAACCTGAGTCCAGCATCACTATAGACACGCCCCCTCTCCATCCCTCTCCTCCCACTTCTGAGTGTCATTGAAAATACACCTTTGGAAACACAAGGGTAGCAGTGTTATATAATGGTTAGGGAACTGGTCGTGTACCTCAGAGGTTGCAGGTGTGAATCCCGGCTAAGACACAGCCATTGTAACCTCAAGCAATGCACTACATTTGAGTAACTTCAGTAAATATCCAGCTATGTAAATAGAAAGTGTGAAATATTAAAAACTGTCCCTGGATTAGAGCATCTGCTAAATGGCTAAATGTACTACAAGGGAAATAAAGACTGAAACTTAGAGAGAAAGAAGAGGAGTCTACCATCGCAAGGCGGAATAATTTTGTTTTTTTATGTATTTTTTCCCCCATGAAAGTGGAGAGTCCCAGGAGAGATCCAGTCCATTGTGTGTGAGAACCCTGTTCATTTGAGGGAAAGCTGTGGTGATTATGCGTGTTTTGGGGGTGGAGGGGGGCAGCCTGGGAAATATCAGCATCACCTGTGAGAAGGGTTTCTCTCACCTCCGCTCTCTGAGTCCGCTCTCTCCAACACCGCTGGCCCGATGAAATGAAAATCCTCCCACTCCGCCCTGCAATATTCTCTCCTGCATCCCTCAGCCATTTTTATTTTCAATCAACAAGACCTCACATTAAATAAAAGCTGGCACCACGCAAACACACGCACTCACTCACACACACACACACACACTCACACACACACACACAGCCACACACACTCACGGTTTTGTGAGGCTGTTGAACCGAGCTATTATGTTATGTGTGCACTCTCTGCAAAAGAGAGAAAAAATTCCCCGTTCCCCCTCTGACAAGGGATAAGTAGTTTGACAAGGACGGTTGTGGGAAGATTCAGTGGAAACACGGAGGACACAGACAGAATACCAAGCAGACATGCGGCAGCAGAACCTCACTGCAGAGGAACGGGCAGAGAGAGAGAGTCACACACATATACATACACTCACACACAAACACATTCACACATACATATATATACACATACACACACTCACACATGAATATATATACACTCACACATACACACATATATGCACACATATGCACACATACACACACAGACACACATATACATATACACGCGCACGCACACACACATATATACATACACGCTGTCACACACACACAAGCACACACACAAACTGTCACACATGCACGCTCACACACACACACACACACACGCACTCATACATACACATGCTCTCACACACGTGCACACTCTGACTCACACACATGCAGTAACCCCGCCCCACTGCCCTGCCCCCCCAGGCTAATCGCCAAGCAACCCCCCACCCCCACCCCACCCCCCACTGGGCCGAGCAGGTTCTCATGCCTCTGCCTCACACTGATGTATGCATTACGGAGCTCACGTCACGCTGTCACGTCACGCTGTCACGTCATGCCGTCGCGTCATGCTGTCGGCCCCGTTAGTATCTGCTGCTACAGCCTGCGCAGGTGAGGCTGCACCCTGTCAGAGTGGCGTCAGAACAGAAGGCTGTGGAGAGGAGCTGCTCCTCCCAGCGCGTCCCCAAAAACAGCAAAAACCTTCAGGACAAAATTCAGGAAATTATTCAAGGGCCACAAAAAAATCACACACAGGAAACAGGAAGTGCTTTTATTTCCACTGTCTGCTTTTTTTGAGAGCAGAACTGTCTAATTAGGGGGATTTAAATATCAAACGGTGTTCGTCGGGCCCGTATTTTTCCATGTTTCACTCCCCGAGGCTTTTAGGGGAGGTCCGGGGCTGCTTCACCCCCCTGCAGCCCCAAACTCCCTTCTATCACCCGCAGGTGTTTGAGTCTGTCTCAACTACATCTGCACATTGTGTCTGGTTTTATATTCAGTCACAAACACACATACATACGTGCAGATACACACACTTGCAAAAATACACAGGCACAGACACACAAATGCAAACGTTCACATGCACACACAAAAAAGCACAACCAGGTACCAGTCCATAAACACACACACACACAGATGCACATACACACACTCGCATGTTCACAAATGCACACTCACATGTGCACACACAGATGTAAACACATGCCCACACATAAATGCAGGTGCAAATACAGATACATACAAACACACACACACACACACTCCCAGAGGAGCAGGGCACAGGGCTCAGTGCAGGGTGTGTTCTGGGGGTTTCACTCTCAGCATGTTGAGCTCAGGGCTTTAGATCTGTGGCTCATTTACAGCGGAACACATCAGGGGTACACCGGGGAGAGTGACAACGCACTACACACATACACACACACACACACATACACACACACACACACACACACACACACACACACACACACACACACACACACTCACACACACACACACACACACACACACACACACACACACACACATACACACACACACACACACACACACACACACACACACACACACACACACACACACACACACACACACACACACACACACACACACACACACACACACACACACACATACACACACACACACACACACACACACACACACACACATACACACACACACACACACACACACACATACACACACACACACACACACACACATACACACACACACACTCACACACACACACACACACACACATACACACACACACACTCACACACACACACACACACACACACACACACACACACCGCTGTCTCTGGAGGAAGGAGGGATACACAGAGTGACTGGGTTTCCATGCAACACCGACTGATCATACAGCTGAATGCTAAGCAGCTGAAGGATTTAAAAAAATTATATAAATCATAATTTAAAATAGAGATAAGCATCAGAGAGAGAGAGAGAGAGAGAGATACTGAGAGAGAGAATGAGGAAGACAGAGAGAGAGAGCGAGAGAGAGACAGAGATTGTCAGAGAAGAAGAGAGAGACAGAAAGATACACTGATGTCTCTGTGGATTTTGGGATGTTATGATGCTGTAGATTGTGAAAAGGATATATGTAAATTGAACTGAACATCCATTAAAAATGAATGTATAAAAACATACATGTAAATACAGTGTATATGTTAATAGGGTCTGATGGAGCAGGCTTCTCTCATTTCTGGAAAGCGTGCTTAAAATGGGCTGTGATCCCAATGATTATCAGTAGCAAATCTCTTAATTAACATCTTTCACACAGGACTCTCTGGAGGACGGCTTAAAAAATAAATAAATGGATAAAAAACACGGGGTTCTGAAATGAACCCTGGGAGCGCATATTGCCGGCCTTGGGCAATAGCCCCAGAGAAGCCACTTTAGAAGATGGCTCGGCACATCCAAATACACACTCTTCCTTTCAGAAGACTCTCTATTCAGACATCCCAGTGAGGCGGCACGACGGTTTGTAAAAATAAATAAATAAAACATAAATAAAAAGATTGAAAAGCTCAGGTATAGGCTGGCGGAATGTGGTCTGGTTTGGACAGCCCTGACTGTGTTGGCGCCGCAGTATGCTAAATGGCACGCTGAAGTATTATGATAGAGCGCGGCGTCTGGCTGGCCTACTTTCATCGCCTCCAGCACACCACTTTTTGAATGAAATCAAGTGTATATTTTCCATTTGCAACTACTGCCTACCACTGCATTTATATGTATGTTTATCAGTTATGAAATCGCCACATGCCCTGAACCTTGGGAGTGACAATTTTATTGTGTGAATCCCATCTCTTCATGGAGAAAGTTTAATATCAGGTAACACATACATAAACATGGCAAAAACCATTATTTTCTGGGTAAGGTTTTTTATTTATTTTATTTTTTAAGAGCAATATCGGGATTTGATTCATCATCAGAAAAAAAACTCTGGGCTTAGAGGTACGACGCATATCATTCATGTGGTTCGGCATTCAAAATGTCCTCGATGCAAACAGGAAATAAAATGGGAGCGAGTCATTATAGATAACCAGTCTCCATGGCAATAGGTCAAGTTCTGATCTGTATCTGCAGTCTCCAAACAACACACACACACACACATGCAAAAAATCACAAATACACACACAACCACAAACACACACACACATGCAAAAAATCACAAATACACACACAACCACAAACACAGACACATAGGCACACATTCGCATAGACATACAAGCACACTGACACACGCAAACACATACACAAATACCACAAACACACACACACGCATATACATGCACGCACACAGTCACATAGGCACACATTGGCATAGATATACATGCACACTGACACACGCAAACACACAAATATACATGCACACACAAACACAAGTACACAAGCACAGGCACAAACACAAACATGCACGAACATGCACACACACAAACACACATGCTGACACACACATATGCATGCACACCTACAGACACACATACACACAGCACACAGTGTAGGGCTTACGGTGGAGAGAGACCCAAATCAATAATAATAATAGTAATAATAGTAATAATAATAATAATAATAATGAAGGCCTCTGCGGGACTTTACTTGTTTCCACAGCCAGGAAACACCTGCACAGTTTACATTCTTAAATCACTCTCGGTCAGACCGCACATAAAGTTCAAATATAGAATTTATTACACACTGTAATAATAATAGTAATGTAGTAATGTACCCAGAGGTGTAAAGACCCATTCTCTGCCCAGCATTTGTTCACCCCATGCACTAAACCATCTGATTTCACGAACCACGCCCCCTCCCCGTCTGAAGAGCCATCATGTTTGGAATCAGTGGTTGAAGTGTCTGAGTGGAGCTAATACATGGTAGAACTTCCTGGGTTTTACACTTTTGTATGTCTCTAGCAGTAGTTGCAGTACATACGTATTACAGTAGATATGTATCAGCTGTTTTCCATTTTTCATTTCTTTGTACCACATGGCCGGGCATCTGGTCAGGCAGGTTATGCAGGGTTCATAAACATGCGCAGATATGACCTTAACCTTTAAACCCCACCCTGCTGTTCCAGGAGGAGTGTCTGCAGGTGTGGGGGAGGGTGGCTGACTGACAGCATGGCGCTATCACACCTGACAGTGTGTTGGCGGTAATGAGAGGTGCATGACAGGTGACAACGCAGAACCGACTTCATATCAAAACCCAGAGCAGATGCCCCACGTGTACCTGGCCGCTGGATACCGTGGGGATCCGGCCGAAGGATATGTTTTTTATGATGTTTAAAAGCTAACCTGAGGGAAAGTTGAGTATCCAGCATGCAACCTTGAAACAGAAAGATGTTCATATCAGTTAAATAAAAAAGATGCAATCAAATGCTAGCTTGACAAGCTTGAAAACTCAGTGTGTGTTCACAAGGTAAGCTAGCTACAGGAGGGTTTTTGGGTTTATTAGACAGTGCGATTTCCGTCTTTCGTTTTGTCCGCTCGATGTCACGCTGGAATGTACTATCAACCAGAAAATACGTGACAGTTTCTCTCAAGTAAACCAACAAAATGGCCTAAAAACACATTGCTTATATCAGAAAGTTTTGTCGAGGCATTTGGTAAAAGGAAAGGGAAAAATCCACTTCCTGGGCCTGGTCGAATGACCCACGTTGCCTCTCTGTAACCATGGTGACTAAATCCCGCCCTACACCCATTCCTGAGGATTGGTAGGGGTTGCATCAGTTCCCACAATGCCATGGCACCTTAAACCCTACCCCTTGGGAGGGGGGCAGAAAAACATCCTGACTTCAAAAGCTCCTACCGACTAATGGCCCCCGCGCAGTTAGCACACGTTTTTAAAGAGACAGTGGGAAAGTTCAGACTCACACTGAGCGGCTTTGTTTTAATCACATCCTAATCAGAGGAGAGACGAAGGCCGAGACACACTTCTTCTCTTGAGCCTTGGGGTCCCTCTCTCCTGCCACTGAAGCCCATAGACCCCCCATCCCAAAACCCTGGACCTTTGGAGGCTCACAATGCTACATACTCAGAACAGCTCACCTCCGCCCTTACTTCAAGGTCGAAGAGAAAGAATAAAGAATGACCCCTGACCCTTCCCCTCCCAACCCCTCCCCCTTTTTTTTTTTTTTGCCAGTTCGACCTTAGCTGGGCCTTCACGCCACAGTCACACTCTCAGAACAGCTAGGCATCCAGGTTGCCAGGCAACCGGGCGGCCATCGACTGTGAGGGTCCCTAGGTAAGGTCAGGGCTGCACAGACACAAGTTGCCGTGGTTACCATTTTTGTGTGTTGCGCATTGGTCAATAGATTGAATGAAAGAATTCAAGTTATATTTTATGTATTATGTATTCTGGATATATGAGGAAAAAGATAATGAAATGCCCAGGTGAGAATATATAATCTATAAAAAACATATTAGAAATTGTAGTTGTCATGGATAGGAAACTGTGAGGTAACAAGCTGTCACGATGTGTCCCGTGGTTCAACATGATATAACTCCAGAGATGGCATAGGTATGAAACTGTGTTTACCATTTTCACGGCCCCTGTCTCAGCCAAACACTGGAAACGGCCACATTAACGCAGACGGGATCCAATCAGATTAAAGAGGATGCCGGACCTTCGCTCCGCAGGGCCAGAGTAATGCACCGATCTGATTTCACACTGCGCTCAGAGCAAGGACAGCAACGTTCATTTCTATCAGATCTCCACACAGCAGAAGGTGCTGTCTGAATAAGAGTAAAATGGAGGCAGGTAATCTCACCCTATGGATTCATTCAGTCTTCATTCCTTAAGGTCGACTTAAAAATAAATGCAAGTATTGCTTTTTCTCCTGACATAAACACAAATTTTTATCCGTTCATTTTGCTGAGGGTGTGAAGAATAGAAGTTTCACCTGCATCGAACTGTGGGATGCGGGCATGTTTATTGATATCAGAGTAGTGTGTGTGAGAATGTCTGTGTGTGTGTGTGTGTGTGTGTGTGTGTGTGTGTGTTTGTTGTCCTTTGTTTGTCTTCTGCAAATTATTTTCTCTGCTTAATTTCTTCATTTTATTATGCACATATTAAATCAGACTTCTGACTTCCCATCAATGTAAAAGGCACATGAGCAGTTTATTATGCAGTGTGTGTATGTGTGTGTGTGTGTGTGTGTGTGTGTGTGTGTGTGTGTGTGTGTGTGTGAAGGAATGTGCGTAGGGGTGTGTAAAGCAGTTCAATATGCTGTATGTGTGCACCAAGGAATGCTTGTATATGGGTGTGTGTATGGACGTGTGTTTAGGGGTGTTTTTGAAGGGGTATGTGTAGGTCCGTGCGTATGTGTATATTTAGGAGTGTGTGTGTGTGTGTGTGTGTGTATGTGGGTCCGTGTTTGTTAAAGGGTGTGTTGACAGCAGATGTAAAACTTTGCTTAGGTAGATGATGAGCAGTACCAACTGTCCACCGTGACACAGCAGGTAAAGTCTATGGTTCTTTACCAGCTGGGTCTACTTCCTGCCTGTAGGGTCAACTTCCTGTCTGGAGGACCCTCTTCCTGTCTGGAGGGCCCACTTCCTGTCTGGAACCTTGCTGTTGCCCCCAGAGCTGTGTTTCACCATTAATGTAACAGTGGAAGGTAGCAGAGCAATCAACCCCCAACACCCAATTCAGAACTCCAAAAGAACATTCCAGAACATCTGAAAACACACAGTGCAGCTGTGGTAGAATATGGCGCCACGGCATTTGATGTGAGTATTTAAATCCCTGACTGTGAGCGCTGGTGTTTAGCATAGGAAGATTAAGCGATCTTACGATCCTCAGAGGAGGGATCGGTGACTTACGGGAGCGCGTTTCTCTCACAGCTTCAGGAGGAATTTCATCCCTGTCACAGCGACGCCTCCTCTGCCACCGCTCAGAGCTGCCCTGGGTTCCTGCAGCAGGATATGCATTCTGACACTCACTACTGAAATGCTTTTTTCCCTATAATGTGTGGCTATTGCATTTCAATTACATCATGTGTTTATGTCGTATTGTTATCATCAGAATGAATATATTCATACACAGTGATGTATGCTCCACGCAGCATGTATTCTCCAGTCATGTTATTTCAACCTATCAGAGTCCAATATTTAATGAAGCGATATTTAATAAACCAGTGCAGCTAACAAAAATAGTAACAATGATGGATCATAATAACCTCAGTGATGTTTCTGGAGTCAGGTTTACCCTTGGTCCCTCCCTTGTCCCGCTGTTCTGCAGCAGGCTACAGTGCTTACATTTGTCAGGCAGTGTGAATAGGTTTTGGGAGCTCCTTTTCTGCAGCAGTGGGTTGTCCTTGGTCCTGTTGAGCTCTGAAATCAATATTCTGTGACACAGCCAGAAACGTTTGACCAGAAGGCTGGATGGGGCTGGTGAGAGACAAAGTCTATAAGCTGTTTTGAAGGACAACTGAAGGTCATCTGGATTGGATGGAACTGAGTTTCTGGAGGATTCTCAGTAAACCTGGCAACCTTTTAGCTCGTCGCTTGGGCTGGATATCCAATGCAAATTTAAAAGGTGAATAAAAATTTCAGATCATATTTGAGGCATGTGGTTTTCCGCTCGGATAAATATGGAGCAGCCAGCTCTCTTCACCTCATTCTTTAGATTTACAGGTCTGTGTTTGGCCTCAGGTTATGGGCTGTAGTGGCATGTGGTCAGAGGTTTTCATGCAGACGTTAACAGCCATCGTTGCCAACATTGCCGTCGGGGGTGGGGGAGGAGGGGGTCTAAGGGTCCCATGAATCCCCTGCTGGAGTTTGCTCATAAAAACATTACAGTCGGCCCGGGTCAATGCAGATTTACTTGGGTCATAAATCCAGGAATATATGAGGACATCATTCCGTCACCGTCACATGCGCGCAGCCTCGCTCCAAGGCTGTCACAGTCACAGCGCTGAGACAGAGGGGCTCTGGTGCGGCAGGGGTCAGGAGGGCTCTACCTGCTTCTCAGTCACAGCAAGACCCAGCTTTGATCCCTCCCCCGCCCTCCAATTCTGCCAGGATAAATCCCCCCCGGAGCACCCAGCGATCACTGACTTATGTCTCTATCCTTGGGGTGCTGGCAGTCTAACAATTTCAAAAAACCATTTGGAAAATATGGAGGAGAGTGCATTTTTTTAAAAAAAACAGTCACAGTCCCTTCAGCAAATACCATTTCGGGGAGTTTATATACCTGCAGGGTCATTTTCCAAGCATTTCTGTGCCCTGCGAGTTCACTGCATGCAGTCTGGAAAAGAAAAAGAGCACAATACAGACAAAAGAGGAGGGACGGGACCCTTGGGGGAATTCTCCCGTGCAATGGAAGGTGCCTGATTGGGAATTGTGAGTATGGAGCTTTCGGCCTGTGGTTGGGAATAAAGGAGCCCAAAATGGGGGCATAGCTCAGGGCGCGTGGGCCTGGGTGAGATGGGGACACGGTAATGGACTGGAGCGGTCATAGCTCAGGGCGCGTGGGCCTGGGTGAGATGGGGACACGGTAATGGACTGGAGCGGTCTCATGTGTAGGGCCAGGTGGGAGCTGGTGGAAGAGGAAGAGGGTCATCGCTGGACTGGTGGACTAAGAAGTTTAGTTTGGGGGTGCGTGGGCTTGGGAGTGGAAGGGAATTAGCATAATAGCATACATACAGCGGCACAGGAGAGATTTTTGAAGTGGGGGGACCAAACTGTGAGCATAAGGTCTCAACTTTTAAGCTTATACAATATATATTTTTTTTTCTCTAAAATCAGGACCCCTGCCATCTGTGCCCCTGCATACACATATGCTATGAAGCCCGCTGTGGGCTTCCATGAGCAACGCGGAAGAAACAGGGCGAAAGCAGAACTTGGAAGACCGGAGAACCGCGCTCTGTTCTTTCACGCAGCAGCATCGACATGAATAAAACACGTTTTCTGTGTGAAAGGGCTCCCACTATGCCTGGCGTCGCGTTAACATCGTGTAAGGCAGGTTCAGCCTTTTGCTCATAAGCGTAACTGCGGGGTTCATTGTGAATGTGATCATGAATATTCATCGCCACAAAACCATCCAACCATCAGAACCGGAAAGGATTTTCTTGTGAACGGTGAAGGATTAAGGCCGGGTACATTCACGAAGATGGGAGAACGGAGATACAAATGCAGAAGGACCACCCACCCAGCCAGCCAACTTTATGGGGAGCATAAATTACCATTGATTTTTTTTTTGTTCTGGAACATTATGTATCATCAACACCATTCAAAGAAAAAAACACCTTACATCTCCAAAAATACAATTTTTTTGAGACATGAGAAAAATAACCAAAAAGTTACCCTGGTTTCAGAGAGTAGAAGTACTACCACACTTTTTGTTCCACCCATGAGCTAAACCAGCAGATTCTACCACAACTATTCAGTCAGGTAGTACTTCTGTTAGTACCTGGCAGTTACAGGTAATACTAATACTTGTTAAACCAGGTCGTATATCTACTGCCTGAAACTGGGGTGCCCCCCTCAGATTTTTACATTTGAACAGTCATAGTCTGATAAATTAACTTTATTAGTTGCAGATGTGAAACATTGACAGAGCACAACTAATGGTGTTAGCTTTTCAAGTGTCAAACACTGAAGATTTAATGTGAATAAAAGGAAAAATGAAGGCAGATTTTCAATCAAGCTATTGAAGTAAAACAATCCATCTATTATTGATTTCTTTCCCTCAACATTATACCTTCAGAGCTATTTAAAAAACACCACGGATCTCCAAAAAACAATGTTTTTGATGAAATAAAAAGACAAAAGGATTCCATTATTACACAGCAAAATAAAAGTTTTGGTCAGATGACATTTTGAAGAAACTTTGACAGCCATTGACAACCATTGGCTTTTGTATTCAGTTATCAACCAAAAAATTAGTTTGCAAAAATGTGCATGTTTAAGGCGATCATACAGCCATGTCACAGTAATGGAATCATGTTCACACAGAAGCAACAATGCTCAGTCAATTTTCTGCCTGACTGATGTCTCAGACTATTGACACTATTTTCTTCATATAAAAAAAAAAAGGAAACTGATGGCAGATTTTCAAACCCAGTGACAGTTGTGACATCCTGCACTCAACCAGAATGTGATGTCACAACAGCCACTCGTGAAGTCATTGTCAATATTGTGACATCATACAGCCAACCACAGTATGATGTTACAGCAGACAAAATCATAGCTGTAGTAACTGTTGTGACATCACACTCTAGTGGATTCAACAGACACCAGAGTATGCTGTCACAGCAGACAGTAGCATAGCTATAGTGACCTTTTGCACATATCCGGACTGTGTCAAGGGCAGGACAGAGCCATGCTGTGAAATGTTATATTTAACATGGTTGATATAGTAAATATTTTTCTCAGTCTCATGTACTTTAATGCTTCTGTCTACTGTACAGTCTGTGGAAATGAACATAGCTTTGTTGCATGGAAATTTGTATAAATATTTGACTATAAAATTTAATCTGAAAAAAATATATATGTGTCAAAACTTTAATACTTTATACTATTCTCTCTCTCTTTAATACTTAAAATTATTTCTCTCCAACATGGCTTACTTTGTGTTTCTTGTCACAGCGGCCAGCGTCTGCAAATACTCTCCGGTTGTAATCTAATTTGTTTGTGTGCATGTGTGTGTGTGTGTGTGAGTGTGTGTGTGTGTGTGTGTGTTATTTTTGATATTTAAATGAAAATCTTCCCTAGCCCTCATTGTTTCCCTGCATGCAGCATTGTATTATTGTAACCTGGTTGCATATCTCTGATTCTGTGCTACTTACTAACTCACTGTTGACATGTAAGTATGCTCATTCTACTCAACTTACACTCACACAAGCAACAAAGTCAAAGCATGCACAATGAGAGCTATGGGAAACCTGTTAAACACAACATCAATCTCATTCCCTCGCCCAATCACCTTTTCAGCTGACTACATTTATGGAGGGAGAAGCCCTCTACCCACTGCGTTTACATCTGCACCCGTTCTAACCCAGAACCCTCTTCTTTTATTTTTTATGGTGTTTTTCCCCAATACAAAACTGAAGGTGGATAACTGCCACGTTGAGCCAGACACCCATCATGCATTTGGCAGGAATGATGAAGAGGAGACACGCGGACATTCTGTTGCTTGAAGTTAATTGAAGAACACATTTTTATGCCCATTAGACGACAAGAGAATGAAATGTGGCGCAGTTATATTTCTCTCAATGGCATTCGTCTCCCTCAAATTAGGCCATTTTCATGCACAGTGGAATATGCATAATACCTATATCTACATTTAACTTTGGGGATATTTAATTCCGCATGCATATTGGAGGTTGGTAATTACTTTGCGAGTTTGCGTGTTTAATGAACTGTTTTAATTTTACACTTGACTGCTACTTCCCACTATCATGATGCTGGGAAAGACTAAATTTTACAAGAGATTAAAATGCTTGAAAAGGAGTTTGGCAGTTCCAAGAAAAGTGGAAAACAGAACAACATTTAGCAGTTTAAACTTTAGCGATTTGTTTGCAAAGTTTAACAAAGTAAGCAAATTGGTAGTAATAACATGAAGATGGCAGACTTGGGGCCCATCCACACACTGGAGCAGTGCCTTAACAGGATGCAGACTGTGGGGCCCATCCACACACTGGAACAGTGCCTTAACAGGATGCAGACCGTGGGGCCCATCCACACACTGGAACAGTGCCTTAACAGGATGCAGACTGTGGGGCCCATCCACACACTGGAACAGTGCCTTAACAGGATGCAGACTGTGGGGCCCATCCACACACTGGAGCAGTGCCTTAACAGGATGCAGACTGTGGGGCCCATCCACACACTGGAACAGTGCCTCCACACACTAACAGGATGCAGACTGTGGGGCCCATCCACACACTGGAACAGTGCCTTAACAGGATGCAGACTGTGGGGCCCATCCACACACTGGAGCAGTGCCCATCCACACACTGGGAACAGGATGCAGACTGTGGGGCCCATCCACACACTGGAACAGTGCCTTAACAGGATGCAGACTGTGGGGCCCATCCACACACTGGAACAGTGCCTTAACAGGATGCAGACTGTGGGGCCCATCCACACACTGGGACAGTGCCCAGGATCCACCACACAGTGGGATGCAGACTGCCTCCACACACTGGAGCACAGGATGCAGACTGTGGGGCCCATCCACACACTGGAGCAGTACAACAGGATGCACTGGGGGCCCATCCACACACTGCAGTGCCTTAACAGGATGGAGCAGACTGCAGACTGGGGGCCCATCCACACACTGGAACAGTGCCTTAACAGGAGACTGCCCATCCACACACTGGGACAGTGCCTTAACAGGATGCTACAAGCAGCCCTGACCACTATTTTTCTAATTTCTTTCCCAAGGTCCTCTACCTGTTTCAGAAAGTGAACCTGAAGGTAGTTTTATTCTTTTACTCTTCTCTTGCCCAAAGCCATACATTAAATACACATGAAATTATCTGGAAAATCGTGGGGAGCGTGTCCAAAATCAAACAGCTGAAATAAGCAGCACTGTTGACCCATGCAGTCCTCTCCTGCCCCAGGAAACATTCCAGCATCCTGACCTCTCACCCACTGAAGCTTGGCCCATCCAGAGCTAACTTTGGACGCAGTGCAAACACAGCTCGGACCCTGTAATCCCACAGCCAACAGGACCACCAAAATATTTGTTTGCGACTACCTTTCGCTTCACAGCGACCTGTGAAATCTCAACACCATGCGCTAATCTTTAAAAATAAATATGGAAAAATGAGACAAATAGGACATAAATATCATTATGCGTATGCGCAATGGCAAGCACTGGCTCAGGAGCCCTTATCTCTATGGCTAAAAAAAATAAACAAACACAAAAACTGGACAGCTCTGGAAAACCTGTGTCGAGCCACAATCAGTTTAATATGCTTTATATTCTTTATTTGAATCCTATAAATATATTCATTTTTCCACCAGAGAAACTGGCGCTGCAGTAATTCACATTACTCATCTTAATTCAAATGTTTCACTGATATTCTTTGTAGTGCAAAATGGCCTTTGTTATCTCAGTGTTCAGGCCCTGAGCTCGGGAATACTGTTTCTAAAGAATGTGACTAAATAAATGAGATTATAGTACAAGTCATGTTCCAATATGAAAGTCTGCAAGCTAACTATGGAAGTGTTGCATTTTCATATGTTTCATCTGGTTCAGTGTGGCGGTTTTATCCTATAATACCATGGCCGCAAAATAGTGAAATAATGTGCTTTCTTAGCCGAGTGTTAAGTTTATTAGTTTTCTCTCTTATATAAGATGATGCATTTGTTTCATGCAAACTCTTTAGCGGTAAATATGGGTCCAGTTAATTACAACATCAAGGTGTTTTCTCATTCAGTACCCTTTTCTGTGCAATACAATCGATTCTCTTTGAGCTTTTATCTTCAAAATATTTCCTTTAATCTATGCATTCAACACCTTTTTTCTAATTATTCATATAACAAATCCAAATTCATTTCCAGAGAACCTTTACCCATCCAAGACTCTATTTGAACATCAAAGATTCCCTCACCTAATTGCAATAGGTTTTTGATCAAGACACATGGAATGGGTATATATTATTCATTTATTCTTTATGTATTTCTATATGGTAAACAAAACCCTAAAGACAGATGGCCCATACATAATTTAATATTAATATGATTCTGTGTTTAGATGATAGTGCCTTTCTGTTCACTTTTTGATCAAAACAATGCTTGACACCAGAGGAAAAAAACAAGGAAAGTATTTAAAATTATGTATGCCAGGGCTCTGCTAAACTAAATTCTCAACAGATGATTGGTGAGAATTACATTTGACCCTGTTTAGTGAGGTAACTGAAACCACGCCCCATTCTGCAGTGGGAGTGACCATGCGCTACCTGCTACTGCTACTCATTCCACAAGATGAGCTGCAGTAGCTTTTCAGTAAGCTACCTGCTATCATTCATTCTGTAAGCTAGCTGCAACCACTTCCCATTCAGTAAATTAGCTGCGACCACGCCCCATTCTGTTAGATAGATGTGACCACACCCCTTTCAGGAAGCTAGTTTTGGCCGCGCCCCGTTCAGTGTGCGGGTACGGCCCCTCCCACAGTTAAAAGGACCAAGTTTCTCAAGTCAAGAAGCTGTGCGCTACTGGAGAAACATGAAAAGAGCTGGGACACGAACACAAAAGGCTCTTAGCACTGAATCCCTGATAGACAGCGATATTATCTACCTAAATTACAGCTTCGCCACATTTTCCAAACAGAGGAAAATAAATTGACAAATTTGTTAACAGGGGAAGAAAAAAACAAGTTTCTGCATGAACAGTTCTTTCCTTCCCGTCACGTTTTGCGTTGTGTGTCTGACGGTGCACCTTGAGACTCCCCCGCCTGTTATTACATTGTTGTATTTAGAATGGCTTATATCACTCAGACACTGGAATTCAATATAGTGTGTTGGGTATATAAAGGAGAGGCACGGGGCGCTGTATGCAGAGAGAAGAGAATGCAGCATAAATGTCAGAGTTGAATAAATCACCGCTCTATTCTGAGGTTATCGTCTGTGTGAGGAGTCAATGCAGGTTATTTATTTATATTATTTTATTTTTTATACTTGAGGAATATGAGAGTGGCACTATGATAAAGAGCACTCACGCTGCGATTTTCATGCTCATAGGAGCCCCTGTATTTTGTGGTTTTGCACTCAAATTATAAACCTGTGAGGTGCTGGAGAGGCCTGGCCGGTGCGTGTCCCTCTGGAGTCACATGGGGCTGTATAGAGTGAATGGGGGCCTGGCTTGGGGTCTGGGCCTTCAATGGAGGATGATTTATCACAGCACCAAACAAACAAACAATGACAACCTTCGGCTCTGCTGGTCTGGCCCTCGCCTCCCCTCGGTGTATTTTGCATTTTGGAAGAAAGGCTCAAAAAGGCTGAAAAATGACAAAAACTGTGTTTACCCCCAGAGGGCTGGTTCAGTGAGGATTATAAGTGTCTGCTTTTTCAATGGAAAACATTTCCCTCAGTATAGCCAGGATAAACGCTATCAACGAGATTGCTACGGAGCCATTTTAACTTTTCTCTCCGTGTTTAAACAGCTATTTCTGTGGACAGTGGTAATGTGGCACATCAGAACCACGGAGAGAAAGAGAAAGGTAGAGGGTGGAGATGTACATCCTTCTTCATTCAAATTCTTCATAAAAGAAGAAAACTTTCATGAGTCTTCCTGAATTATAACTTTGTTTCAAAGGTCACTTTGAACACTTGTGTATCAGTCATGAGTGGGATGGTTAGAGACAGGAACTTTCATGGTCACAGAGGAGAGCATCACACCTTTAAATTCAGAGAGAGTCACGAGCACACCCCTTTTAACTGTTTCTGAAGGATAGACGGGGCCTGCATTGTCACTAACACCCGCGTTCCCATGCCCAAATGGGATGGGGAATCTCATGGTGAGTAAAATGGTGCTGAAATGTGGAACAGAACTGCAGCTGCATGAAGATTAGAGGGAGGCGTGTAGGGATGGTTCAGATGAGGCTTCATGAACCTCTGTTAGGGTGGAGCTACACTCGGCTGTCAGCTATTGGCTAGTTTAAACCAATCCCCCATCACAAGAGGTGTTGTGGAAGTCTGAGTAAGATGTAAAAAATATATGAGAGGTTAAATCAAGCAAAGAACCATGTGAGACCAAAGTGAAAATTAAAAAGGAAAAAAAATGAAAAAACATAATACAGCATTAACTAAATACAGACTAAAATTCCCAGCTTGATTTAGCATTGAAAAAGATGTGTAATTTCTTGAGTTTTTTTTTGTTTTTTTAACGAGCCGTTTGGCCGTATCACACACAGAGCACATGAGAGCTGTGTATGCTGATTCTCCACACACTCAGATCACTTCCAGTGAAAGAAACCCTCAGGTGGTCTCCTCAAACCCCCAGCCCCCAGGCCTACTTTGTTATCCTGAAAAAAGGCCAGTTTTCCCACTAAATGCATATGCATAAGAGAATGGAAATGGCCGTGTGTGGCGGTGCTCGATCACAGAGCGTGGCCGTGCCAAGTGCAGAGCGGAGAGGTGTGTCTGGTCCCGGTCCCACTCCCCTCCGCCCCCGTTTGGGGTCTGATCTAGCCGACATAACGAGGAGCAGCTCTTTGATCTAACACGCTGATTGATGACATTTTTCCAAGGCACGACAGGGAACACTTGACAACCTCGGCTTAGCGTTTACGTGCCCGGGCCGTCAGGAGGGCGGCGGCGCGAGGCAATCGCGTCCCTCATGGAAATGCACCTAGCTCCTGTTTCTCCCGACACCCGCTTTAAGGATGACATTTAAGCAGTGAGTCACTCTGCAACTCTTTCCAAAAGCACTGCAATTCTAGAGTCATCTGTATCTAAGTCAACATCACGCACGTCACGCACGGCGAAAGGCAAGAGGCTAACAATCACGCTGGAGGGCATTTTAAGCCACGTTTTCAGCGTTTGGACCCTGTACGATCAGAAAACCTGTGGTGTTCACTGCTAACTGTAAAGAAACATAAGAGTAATTTCTTAAGATGGTAACACATTAGATGATGTCTGCTATATTTTCTGACTGAGTGATTTTCCTATAAAGTTTATGAATGATTTATACAGGTGTTATAATGCGTACATAGAAGTCTTTAACAATTTGAAGCTAATATAGAAGGTGTGAGAGATATGTTTTGCCCTTGTGCAAATTCACTCTCAGTAGGACAGTACTGGATAGCGTTAGTCATGTTAATTGTCTTTTGAAATATAGCATTACAGTATGTTTATAGCAGCAGTATAACGTGCAACGGTACATGTTAGCATGAATACTAAAAGTCATGAGGGATAACAAAATTAAATGATTGCCTTGTCATTCATGTATTTAATTATTTTTTCTAGTTTTGTGGTTTATAGCACAGCTTCAGTCTCTCACCTCGCCTTGCCTGAGTGATTTAAGGCTTCCTTAAAGCAGCAGAAGTAGGAAATGCCGCCTATCCTTTACGGTCCGCTCCTATTTAGCATCGCCTGTCGCCGTCTACAGCACCCTGGAATAAATCCATAACTGTGAGTTCATTATATCATTTCAGATATGACAGGAAATAAAAAAATGTCCTGCTCACCCATTCGGTATAAAGTCATGTCTAAAGCGTAACCATGTGTGGGTTAGGACAGCACCACTACCGCACCTCTGGAAAGGGCTTTTATTTGTCAGGCAGTAATCAGGTTTATGGGGAATTTTTATACGCTTCCACGTTGTCGCTGTACCTTATCGATTGTAATAGAAAATGGCCATGTGCTGCCCTTGACTGCGTTTGATTTGTAGTCCATCTGGCATTACGGGTCCATTTTAATTCTTTCACAGGCAAACCTGGTCCTTCTGCTTTGGCTAAGTTTCTCTTCCTCACTTTCTCTCCATGTTGAGATTGAATCTTGGTTCAACGTGACATGCATATTACTCCCTCTCTTTCTCTCTTTATTTTCTCTCCTGCCACTGAAATCAACTCTGACAAGTGACACCTAAGAAAAGCTGCAAGCGGCAACGCATAATGTTCATTTTTCACTAAGAGCTCCTGCCAAGTAAATATATAAACAGACAATATAAATGAATAAAAAAGTACATAAATGCCTGCTGCAGAAGTGGGGTTAATAACAGCCCTGTAAAAACACCGTGAGCTGTGTGTAATTCACAAGCCTTTCTCAGCACAGGGAACAGTGCCATTAGCTGGGATATCTACAGCTTAAGCCGACGTCATGTACAGAAACAAATTCAGAGAGTCTCAGCAGTGAATGCCCATTAACTTTACCAGGAAAGAATTCCAAGTTCCTCTGCCCCCCCATCCCTTCCCCTCCCTATTCATTTCATCATTACCTTCAACAGACAGCACAAACCAAAATAGGTTTAGCTCCTTTGATGGAGTGTTCCCTCTCTCAACTTAGGCCAGCTCCATAATTCTCCATTGATTCCCTTTTGTGTGAGTGTTCACATGTCTCCTGATAGCCTCTATTGTTGAGGAAGACTCTAGCAGCTTCTCCTCCATGCCCAGAGTTGAGCCTTTATATCCCCAACTCTTCAGAGAAACAAATTCAACAATTACTCTGAACTACTTTCTTCCAAATGACGCAGAGCAACTAAAAATAGGCCCGTCTCAGCTCTGTTCTGCTGCTTCAGAGGCTCAATACAAGCAATTGCGCAGGAACGGTAAACAGTAAGAGAGTAAAAGGTTCGGATCTATATCATGGCTAGGAAACTTTATTTTCTGCTGCTATACACGAAATATACAAGAAATGAAAAAAACTGTTTACAAAGCAATACCCAAAAACCTATTTTTTAGTCTTCTCTCTAAATGTGTCAGTGAATGAATGGTTTATTTTTGTTCCATGCCTACTATGTGTAGGATTATGACACTTTTGATTTTTTTTTATGTTACATTTTGTATACATAAACATGTCTGTGGAGCAGGCAGTGTTGGAGTGTAATGTCACAGGCCGAGCCTGAGCCAAGATTCACAGTGTCTGAGCAGAGGCCACTATGGCAGGGTAGGTAACCCTGGGGGCCACAGACCTCTCCATCTGCTGCCCAATTCAAACCCTTAACTACATGATCCCATTAGCTTTTAGCTTTTACTGTGGACAGGCGACCATGAGCTGGAGGAGCAGATTCGCCACTAAGACTCGTGTGTACCGGCTCAGGCACATAATACTGGCTCATATTGGAATCAAGAGCTCAGACTGAACAAAGACTGGAATCAACCCTGGTGCTCCAACCCTGCCTCCAAAATCGCAGACTAATCAGGGCCTTCGAAATTAGAGCAAAAGCGTACTGCTCTTATGTCAGGGTAATGCCTACTACCCAGTGCGGTTTGCGAGTTTTCATAGCTGGAGTCTGATAGCTGGAAGTTTACACCTGACGTACATCCGTCATCAAACTGCATGCACAGAGCCGTCTCTGCCGACTTCTTCTTTGGTATCTGTCCACCCAACGGCCTTGTGGGATTGCGCAGCGTGCAGCCCTTGCACTCTGCAGAATTTTGCAGAATTTGCTGATACTGATTCAGCAGTTTGAGATTTCGCACACTCCAGGTAATGCCTACTGTACAGGCCGTACTGATTCAGCTCCAACATCTGTAAGAGGTTTTCTGTCTGCCCAACACTCTTCATACCTACTGTTTCTGCTTGGCTGGTAATAGGGAAAGTCTATAGTGAATATCTGCACTGGAAATACTCAAGCCCCAGCCAGACCCATGGACCTTGGGCTCTATTCCCACAATCCAGACTAGTTTTATTACTATTATTTTGTATGCTTTTGTTTAACCATCTTAAGGTTAGTCCAACTGACATCCAAAATCTCTCCTTAAAAACAGACCCAGCCAAGAAGGGTAGCAGCACATAAAATTATAGACAATATAAAACCAGTAAATACAACATAATTTCACATATGCAAAATAGGTTTCAGACAGTAAATGAAAAAGGGAGGGAGATAGATAGTGAGAGAAAAGCAGGAGCAAAAGTACAGTCAAAGGCCAAACAACAACTTATTCAAAGCAATGAACACTTCCCTCTGAATTAGTTCCTGTAGCCCTAACCAGGGCTTTGAGTTCAGGGAGAAGGGGGGCAGTTTCCTCAGCTTCACATCTTTCTTCAGGCTGCTCCATGTGGGGGTGGGGTGGGGGGCAGAGATCAGCAGGTCTCTCTGGCCATCTCCATCCCTGCTTTGGGGACTGCCAGCAGAAGGGAGCTTTGGAAATTCAGACTATACTGTCCTCCAAGCGCCTGTGTAATGGAGATACATAAATAAGAGGGAAGCTGTTCCAGAATACCCTTATAAATAAACATACCCCAGTGACTGAGCCTTCACAAGGGCAGAGATGGCCCACCAGCCCTGGAATATCAGCCTGCAATAATGAGTAAGGGTTCTGCAGTTTGCATCAAATCTCAAAGCGCTTCAATAAACAGTATCTAATGAGCAAGACTGTGTGTACCAGCCTAGTAACTGTCACGTTCTACCTGTGTCAAATGAGCATTACCGAGGTCTGAAATGAAAATGGCAGCAGGTAGTCCAGGTGATAGGCTCTGTGGCACTCTCTCCCTCCTTGAAATGAGCATGTGGGTGGTGTGACACATTCATGCGTTCATATTAATGAGGCAAGGCCCTGATTGGCTGACAGTACTGGTGACTGCCCAATCACCTCCCTCGGAACAGTCATCTGACTATTTATGCAAGCTGAACAGGTCACAGCATGGGGTAGGGATGAGCAAATGCTAGGCTAAGCATGATTGGTCAGTTACAATTCAATTTTATTTGTCTTTTGAGAGTTTTTTATGAGTCCCAAATGTTAAAATAAAGGCCTGAACGCTTGTTATCAGTAATCCGCTGGGGTCCAGCTGCTGCAGGGCTGTGTAGAGGCCTTGAGTATGTTTCCTCACTGGTTCCTGTAAAACCTTGGTGATATTCAAAGGGGAAATAAGTTGTTTCTGCAAATGAGGGCTGCTGCTCGACAATATAAAAATGTTTTCAGGAAAAAACCATAACAATAAATGAGAACCGCAATGCTCCTCTGTTGTCTAAAACAAGACTATAGTACAAATGATGCTTCCTTAAGCCGTAGTATACTATTTTCCCCCTTTTTTCCAGCAAAGTGAGCGCGCTGTTGTCAGTCTGGATAAATACTATTGTAAGGGATTATGTTTTATCTACACCCACCAAAGCTCAAAAACTGACAAGATTTTCATTAAAGTTCTGTCATCCGAGGTCTAACCAGACTCCTTCGCTGCACAAGTGTAAACTGAACCTTCCAAGGTTGGCAGCCTTTCTGTTTTGTTGCCTTAAAATCTTCCAGAATTCAGCTTAAAAGGAGCCCATGTTTTTGTATGTGAGAATAAAAAAAATAAAAAAAAAAAAAAACAGGTAAAGTTCTTCTTGTTCTTGGATGTGTGAAGCATTGATAAATCAAAGAGCAAAGTGTAAATGTACTCTGATTAGTTGATGATTAAAAACACAAAAATGTCATCATCAGTGCAAATGGGAATACTTTTATCCATAATAAAAAATAAAGAATATATTATGATACATTAAGTGCTCAAGATAAATATTGTATCTGATTCTATTAAAATATTAATTCACACTTCTATCATGCCTGGTTGTGATTGTGCAGATGGAATTGTAATTATATTGAAATCACTTTTGTCTTTTGCAACAAAAGACATCAAACTCTTACATGAGCAGAGCAGAAGACAGGGCTGTACTGCAGGTAAAATGTGTGTACTTACAATCATCAACAAATACAATTCCTTGACTTTTTTTACTTTTTTTTCTTAGGAAATATCACACCCTGTAGTTTTATAATGGTGTTTGCACAGAGGTCAAAGTCAAAAATTATGTATTTTGGTCGGGAAGTTCATTTTCTTACTTCATCCTACATTGGTTTACATGTCTCTTGAATATTTTACTGTTCTGGCATAGCTATCAAAATGTAATGTTAATGTTATAATGTTTATAGTAATGGGAGAAGGATTTTTCTAGACTGAACTACACTTCACCTCACTTTTTCAAGAAAACCAGAAAGTAAACTTGCTTTCAGGGTGCCTTTAAAAACTATGTTTCTTCTATTAGCGGTGTACTGTAATCTCCAGACATTTTTTCTATTTTAGTTTTTACTGGTTTTGTTTGCTCCATTTTTTACTTTTATTGTTGTTCCCCTTTTTCATACCCCTATGAATATTTTCACAATTTTCATTTTATTCTACTGCTCGATCCTTTATTTGTTTTCTGCTTTTTGTGTGGAGCCCAGTCTGAGAGGCGTACGTGGAGCCCAGCCTGAGAGCCCAGTCTGAGAGGCGTACGTGGAGCCCAGTCTGAGAGGCGTACGTGGAGCCCAGCCTGAGAGGCGTACGTGGAGCCCAGCCTGAGAGCCCAGCCTGAGAGCCCAGCCTGAGAGGCGTACGTGAGCCCAGTCTGAGAGGCGTACGTGGAGCCCAGTCTGAGAGGCGTACGTGGAGCCCAGCCTGAGAGCCCAGCCTGAGAGGCGTACGTGGAGCCCAGCCTGAGAGCCCAGCCCAGCCTGAGAGGCGTGGAGCCCAGCCTGAGAGCCCAGTCTGAGAGGCGTACGTGGAGCCCAGCCTGAGAGGCGTACGTGGGGCCCAGCCTGAGAGCGTGCGCCCAGCCTGAGAGCCCAGCCTGAGAGCCCAGTCTGAGAGGCGTACGTGGAGCCCAGTCTGAGAGGCGTATGTGGAGCCCAGTCTGAGAGGCATACGTGGAGCCCAGCCTGAGAGCCCAGCCTGAGAGGCGTACGTGGAGCTCAGTCTGAGAGGTGTACGTGGAGCCCAGTCTGAGAGCCCAGCCTGAGAGGCGTACGTGGAGCCCAGTCTGAGAGGCGTACGTGGAGCCCAGTCTGAGAGCCCAGCCTGAGAGGCGTACGTGGAGCCCAGTCTGAGAGCCCAGTCTGAGAGGCGTACGTGGAGCCCAGTCTGAGAGCCCAGTCTGAGAGGCGTACGTGGAGCCCAGTCTGAGAGGCGTACGTGGAGCCCAGTCTGAGTCTCCCAAATGATCCACCTCAACCCAATTTCTGATCCCATTTAGCCTCGGCAACGGGTTTAACAAAGAATACACAAATATGTGAAAAAGAAAGTGAAAACAGTAGAAAAGGAGACGTTTGTATATATTCATTAAATTAGCCGGCTTTAATGTGCAGTTCACAAGGGCAAAGCCTCGCCTTGTTACCGGCTCCTCAGCAGGTCTCTAAGTGCTGTCCCACAGCTTGCATACTGGATAGTGAACTATATGAAGCTCAATAAATTCCACAAGGCCGACTTTGAGATATCCTGGGTACACAGGGTCAAGGAATGGTCCAATGAGGCAGGTGGGGAAGAAGGCTGTTGAATCACCAATGATCCAGGTTCCGTTTGCGCCACCTTTAAATCTAAACCTTCCATCTCCTCTGTGCCAGTGCATCGGTCAAATACACTTCAGTGGAGCACCGTCTGCCCATACGCAGAGACGCAGCAACAGAAAGGGCCGAAAGCCTCCAACATCCTCTAATCTACTTTTCATTCAATCCATCAACTGACCGATCAGGTTTCCTTTAGCATAGCGTCCGTCACGACCAGATTAGCACTGTGTGTGTGTGTGTGTGTGTTGGGGGGGAGGCGGGGGAAGCGACTTTGGAAATTCCATTTGTAATTCTGAATTCTGTAATTGATGGATGATGACAGGCAATACAGCTTTAATAAATTGTGTCATACATTCTCATGAGTGCATTAGCATGTTAGCAGACTGTGTTTTGTCATGGGTTTGAGTATGTGATGAGTACAGGGTGGTGATAGCACGTCACACATAGGACCCGGTATGCAGCGACGGCTCTTACGCGAACTCATGTTTCTTTTAAACGCAGCATGTAACTTGAACTGCTTTAAAACTATCTGCAACAACTGCACTCTTACACGCCCAGAGTCCTAAACATTCACTGACTGGGGCAAGGTAATAAACACCATGAAATTTCCTGTATATATCACAGCAGAGGGAGTAATGGAAAGAAGATAGCCCAACACTCAGGGGCTGCTACGGCAATCACATTCTGTACAGTTCTACAAGATTTCCTATATGGTCGTTTCATGTCATTCCTGGACATTGAGGAAAGAAATGCGTTTCTGGGAATAAATTGTATATTTTTTGTAATATCACTAATAGCACTCTCTCCCACCTTGAAATGAGCAGGTGGGTGATGTCACGCATTAATGCATTCATATTAATGAGGCATGACCCTGATTGGCCGACAGCACTGGTGACTACCCAATCACCTCCCTTGGAACAGCCATCCAACCATCAATGCAACCTGACTGGGTCACGTCATGGGGTAGGGATTAGCAAATGCTAAGCTAAACAAGATCGATCAGTTCGATTTCAATTCAATATCGTTTGTGTAGCACTTTGTCACAAAGCAGCTTAACATGGATGCCAGGCCTGAGACCCCCTCAGAGCAAGCCTAGGGCAACAGTGGCAAGGAAAAAAAACTCCCTGACTCACAGGAAAAAACCTTGAGCAGAACCAGGCTCAGACGGGGAGCCCATCTGTTTCTGGCTGGCATTGGGCAAACAAAGAGTTAAACAAGGCTGTAAATTCAGTATAAATAATCATTACACAGAGAGCAATTATCTTCAAAAAGTATCCAGTCGTACCTCGTTAGAGGGAGGACAGGACAGGATGCAAGATAGCAGGCTGGCTGAATGAGGATTCACAGTGTGGTGTTTAAGCTCCAGCTTCAGGCAGGAGCTCGGAGCAGGGAGAGGAAGACAAAACAAAAACATTGATTAGTGGATGAGAGAAAGAGGCGCCTGAAATGAAGCCGATTTCACACGGACTTTGAAAACAGCCTGGAATACTGACCCTCTCAAAAACAGCACAGATCTGAGACTTCACAGCCCAACTGTGTTTATTTAATACCTGTATGCACAAATGCTATATGAGGCACAGCAGAATGTCATTTTGACTGTCGGGGGTCTTTCAAACAGACAGAGCAAACTCCCCCCCGATCCTTGTAAACTCTTTGAAATAACCGTGACAGTCTACCTGTGTGTTGTTCCTGTCATGCCGTTCCCTCTCTTAGCCACCCTCGTCTCTGTCAGCTCAGCACACAGCAGGACGATCACCCAAGTTCCCTTTCAATTATTTTGACTGAGAGCAGCCGTTTGACTACAGAGGAACTTTTTGCAAAAGACTACAATTCCCAGGGGAGCTGGCTGGCCGACCAACCGCAGGTGGTTAATTGTGTTGATTGTTCACATGAAAAGGAAAGCGACCACATGGGCCGAGGCCACGGGGAGTGCCGTGTGAGAGTGCACGTACTGAGTGAGAGTGCACGTCGCCTCGCTGTTTGGGCCCTCTGTCTGATAACTTCTGTTTGATGATGCTTCGCGCATCCTTCAGTCTGCCAGTCAAACGGGGGGTAGACAGAGCCGCTGTAAACATCTTCAGTTCAAAACATGCAAAGATTTGACAAGGATGCGAAAGATTTGAAGGAAGAAGAAGACCGAAAAAAAACTTGGTATATCTTGTTATCTTGTATTGATTTTTTTTACTTTTGCTAATGAATTCAAGTGAACCAGAGGTCAACCCCCTGGCTACGTATCGGAATGATTCACACATCAAAAAGTTTGTCTCGCTCTCTTATCCGCTCGTTGAATTGCAATATTGGCTTCTGCAAATTGAAATGTTTGCTTGGACCATAAAGGAAATGAGCTGGGCTTCCATGCCACACACACTCTCTAAGCATATCATACAAAATACATATTTTTTTTTATTTTATTGCATTTTGTTTTGCCTTGGAATGGTTTTATATGCATTTAATTTGGGGTTTTTTTGTCTGTGATCTACAAAAGGCTTTTAATTCTATCAAAGCTCTCGCTTCATAATTTGTCCTGATTGGACTCAATAGAGAATTTGCCTGAAGGGAAGTGTGTGTGTGAATGTGTTTTAAATTCTCCATGTTAAAACTCCATTTATTATACTGCATTGTATCAGCCAGGAATGGCAATGACCAGCCTTTTCTGTCTGTGTTTCTCTTCTATGTGACAGACATTTAGACTGAGCCCTTTAGAATTTTTTTAACCTTTTGGGGAAAAACAGGACTGGCCTTGCAATAAAATCAGAACAATGTTTTCTGTTCTGTTAAATTGTTTTGTGTTCTCATAATCTGTGAAGAAAATGGAGGGCTACCGGATCATGCGATTTCTATGGTGGGATTCAGTGGCGGCAGGGTTCACTGTCTCACCAGTTTATAATTCTAACAAATACTGCAAATGTTGGAAAATAGAACTAAATGGCTATAAATTAAAAAAAGAAGAATATGTGAGGTTTGTGTAAAATGGGATTTAAGATTGCTTACAGACTTGCACTGTAATAATCAAAAGCTATAGGTAGACAATGTAAGGTAGGAAATGCCACAAGCACAGCAGGTAAGCAAAGAAAATAGGAAAGATACCCCATGCAATCAGGGCAAAGCTATGAGAACACCATGCAGTCCTGTACACAGCGTGTGAGCTGAGTGAACGCTGAATACTGAATCATTTAATCATCAATCCTTATGAATGTGCCTCATCTGGAGATGAGAAAATATGAAAAATATTTCTGTTTGTGGTGATGAATTTATACATTTAGAAACTACCTCATCTCTTTAAGATCACAAGCAACACGATGGCTGACAACCAGGTATCTTCCTGCGTTTATTTTTAGTCCGTTCAGGAAGCTATTTTTTTTCCACATATTCCCACACAAACTGAGCTATATCATCTCTCTCACCCTTACCTCTATAGAAAGCTTCCACTCTCCTCACAGACTAACCCTCCCTGTACTCCACAGTTCAGATGAGACGTCAGCTACACATTGTATATGTGGTCAAAGATCATGTGATAAACATATATTCAGTGCAGGGGTTTGAGAGAGAGTTGTGCATTCTCTTCGAGCTGGTTTGCTCACCTGCCAAAGAAGAACGAAAATATATAATAAAGGATGAGATGGACTCACTGATGGAAAACACAGGTCCTCCACCGTGTTCTGCCTTAAAGAACAAAATAAATGTCTTTTCAGTCATTTATTGCCCATTTTCACCTCACCTGGAATGGAATTCACCTGCAGCTGTGTGCACCTCTGCCACTGATCACAGTCTTACCGAGGTACCTGTCACCTGGAGGGGCTGGGAGGCTAGCCCAAAGAAAAGGCTGAGCCGAGCTCTCAGTTTGACTGAGAGGTTTGTGAATCCTCTCTGAGCGCGTGCAGAGATCACAGCCGTGGTGTGAATAAAGCAGGGCAGCTATAGCCTGGATCTCTGCTAGCACGCATCTATCCCACAATGCAGCGGGAGCTGAAGCCCGGGGAGCTCGGCTCAGCCCGTGGGGCTTGCATCGGCCTCCCTGGCAGGCGGCCCAGCTAATTTAATAAAACATGGCGTGTGCAGTTTGTCCGTGCCGCGTCCCCAGAACGAAAATCAGGGCCATCATCCCTCATGAAAACGGCATCATCGGAGGGTCAGCGCTTTTAATATCCACAAATTATGAGCGGATTATGCATGGTGAATACGACGGGCCAGGCTCAGCGGAGGGCCCATAGGGGCCGTTACTGCGTGCCAGGCTGGTGCAAACACATGCATGTGGCTGACACCAGCCCACCCATCCCGCACACAGCCAGCACTCCTACCCCATTCTTCAGGAACACTTTAGATTGGGTAATGCAAAAATCCATTTATAAACACAGTAATAAGCAGTTTATAATCATTAGTAATCTGTTTATTAATCATTATGAATGATTTGCTGATGTGTTAGTGAACATTAGTAAATGACGTTCTGCTGCTTGAGGCAAGTTTGACTTTGCTACATCATTTGGTCACTGATCCAGAACTCAGATCAGGCTCCCAGGTGAGTGATTGCTTTGCACAGGTAACAGAAAGTCAACCTGTCTCAACCGCAGACAGTGCCATTTACTGTTTACGAACACCTCAGCAAATCACATAATGATGAATAATAAATAAACTGTTTACAAATGATTATAAATGACACATTAATGTGTTCACAAGCTTTTTTTGCATTATGCAATCTAAAGTGTAACCCATCGTTCTTCAGAAATCTGACACGCCGCCCTCTGCTTGAATCCATTTGTTCTTATCTGTAAGTGGGCTAGCTTATCTCCATTCTCTCTAGGAGCAGCCAGTATCCGGTGTGTTCTTATGAGACCTACGGAAGCCTTTATGGGTCAATCCGGGCTGACAGGTTTAATGAAGCCGGGGGCTCATTGCTGTCCTGATAAACAAATGAATGCATAAATAAATAACGGCCCCAATAAAAAAAAACCCGCTGTTCAGATAACCGCGGAAGCAGAGAATGACTCCGGAGATAAAGTCTGTGTCATTTAAAAGACGAGACGGTGGTGTGTGCCAGCTGGCCAGGTGAGGGCAATGCCAACAGTGGAGACGTGAACTTACTCTCCAATCTCTCACAGTGGTGCAGGAAACATTTAAAAGGGTTTTAAAGGTGAAGCACAGCAAACATGAATACTCAAAATAATTTCCAAACACTCAGCAAAAACTTTGAGTCTTTTTATGTCCTATTTAATAAGCTTATGTTGCTTAAGCTTATTGGACGGAATTTTCAGAACCCACCCAAAACTATCCCCCCCCCAAACTCAAACTCAGTTTGCAAATCAATTTTCTCTCTCTCTCTCTCTCTCTCTCTCTCTCTCTCTCTCTCTCTCTCTCTGAGATTTTTCTGGAGCCCTCACTTCTTTAAATATTCATTCCCATGTGTTCCTTCTCGCTCACTGCAAAAAAAAAAAGTGTTTTGTCGAGAGAGTAGTTTTTATCTCATTTCTTTGCTGTTTTGTTTTCCCTTTTCCTGACTGCCTTGCTGGTATTATGTAGGTCAGCTGATTCAGTGCGTTGCTCGGATTTAAACAAACAAATGGGAGATGGTTATTCTTAGCAGGGAAGCCATTCTGGAGTACTGCTCTGCTCCTCACTCTCCTGCTTCCCATTTTCACAGACCTGAATTAATCACAAATTAATCACCGCCATTCTTTACCCAAGAAAAAAAGGATATTTGTTAAGTCCTCTCTTTCATTTGTTTTATTTCCATGTAAAATATGCCATTAAAAAAACATAAACCGTATATCCAATATGGTCTGAGGAAGGCGGTTTATAAGGTCGATAAGATTGCACAGCAAGTGTCATCCACAGGGGTTCCTCAGTGATCTCAGCGGCCTCCATCCTGCAAACAGCTGTGCTGAGCTTACAGGGCAATACAGCAGACCAAGGTGGCACCAATACAGTCCTGAAGGGATGCGTGTGTGCCGGGTTTGGGAACTGAAAATACACATATTACAGAGGGCGTGTAGTAAAGCACAGCCGGACTTTGTCAAAGTCGAACCACAGCTGAACACGTCACCACAAACAAGTATGGGCCGGACTCAGAGCCTTTGGAACATGTTACATTTCTTTGCACATGCAATTTTAATGACATGATTTGTAATTGGAGAAAACGAAGTACATGAACCAATCACATACTCTCTTAGTCTTTCTGCATTTGAAAATCTGTTCTGTTCACACTAAATGCTTCAGTGAATTAGGTCGTATGCGTATACACTCATAGCTTTACACATTGAAATGCACTTAAGATGGGGTCCCCAAACCGCAGCACCCTAAATCTTGCCTGTTACTACATGCCAAATAATGACAAGTGAACTGTAAAAATCATTGACAGTGCAGTAAGCTGTTAGAGCAGTGGCACTCCTCTCCATCTCAAATGTGTGGTTATTACTGAGAGGAGGAAAAACACAGTTCGATTGGTACTAACGTTGGTTAATGGACTGAGCAGTGATGGTATGTGGTGTGTGGTTTGACAGCACAAAGCATGCTGGGTAGCACTTAGACGCATGGCAAGCTGTAACACAATTCCTCTTCCAGCACCATTACCCTGCAACTGATTCCCATCGACACTGATGCTTCAGGTATCACACACACTCACCGTTTGGCCGTTTTTCTTGACAAACGGTGATCGTCATTGGCAGTTTTGCAGCGGATACCATAGAGTTTAATCACGGCGTGCGGTCTGCCTTCACATCACATTTGTGTCGCCATGGTTGACCGGGAGGGGCCAACAAGTTATCGAGCCATGGCTCATCGAGTCCGCCACGGAAAGCTAATGCGAATTGAAATTAATGAGGTCCTCACCTGCCCCCCACCACCACCCACCACCACCCACCATTCCAGGCCAAGATGTAATCTCACCCGAATTGCCATCTCAGACAAATTTTTTTCCAGGTTAAGCTGTCTTTGTTTCAGTGTCACTTTTTATAACTACAAATATAAAACTTTGGCTCTCTGCTTCTGACTCCAAATTCAGGGATAAAGTCTGTACTAATGTGACGGAACACTTTTATCCAAAAACTAGCAACCAATTACTGTGCACGTCAACCCACTTTTCAAGCCCAACTACAATGGGAATATTAAAGCCCGCCCCCTTTAAAACAGCCCCCATTCCGCTGATTCAAGTTCCAAGACAGAAAACGTCAAAGCGAATTTAACATGTTTAACCTCCGCCGTCCCTAAAAGTAATTGTTTTGAACATGGCTTATTTATGCTTCCTTTAATCAGACGGGGTTATGAATTCCTAATAACATGCCAGCCCCTGTATTAACTCCTCAGATTGCAATCTATTTTATATGAATCTTCTGAAGAATTGATGAAGAAATGAGAAATGCGAGTGAGGAAATAGAGCATCATGTTAATTGCGGGATAAAGTCACACGTTTGTGAGCTCTCACCGTTATGCTTTTGACACATAATAAATAGATAAATTGTCTGTCACGCCATTGATTTATGGTGCCAGACAGGAGGGAAAAGAACATCATCCAAGCTCCGACATTAAAAAAGGGGACTTCTCGCCAGTCCCTAAATCATCTTTGTCAGTTTATTTATATGTTTATTTACTTAACAAGGTCTCTGTTTTTCATACCCATACGATATACAGGAGGATAGATTCCCGGCTGTCTCTGCAAGTGATGGATTCTGTGCTCTTATTTTCGGCGTCTCTCTTTGGTTGGGAATGCTCATGCATAAACCGTGTGGCGGCTTCTGTAATGCGTCTACAAAAACATTTTAAACGGTCATCTCAGCCTTGGCACATTCACCAACAGTGACAGTCTATTCTAATGCATAAAAGGAGATAAATGTTGAATATAAAACCCTGAGCACTGGTTTGATTACTTATTTGTTTCTATGTTTTTTGGGATTATCCATCGACGTGATGAAAAACGATGATGATGGCTGTCATTTTGTCTGAGGCAGTCCTGTTCGTATGGCTACTTGTGAGGTTTTGATGGTAGGACTAGGGATGTAGCGATTGGCTTGTCTAAGACGCAAACCGTGTGGACATACGTGTGGACACACGTTGGCTGATGATGAAGTGAGTGGCTGTAAATGACACACAGATAGCACGGGCCTCCATCGTTGGCAGAATAAATGATGGTTTCTTCAGTTTCATTGTCTCCTGCATGGAAGTTGATCATATTTATGGACGCAATATTTTTCATGTCCATAAAAGCCATCCGGAGCTCTTATTTCCCCAGGCGAAAAAAAAAAAAAAATTTGGGGACACGGGCTGAAGCTCATACAGAAAGGACACACAGCCTGGACTCGCTCCTTGGAAAGGCATAATGTTACAGCAGCCAATCGATATCGATTTAATCCAGCCATACAGTCTATGTGGTAATGGTTAAGGTGCTTGACTAGGACGCGAAAGGTTACTGGTTCTAAGCTCCAGTGCAGCCCCTCTAAGACCAGTGCAGCCCTAGAGCAAGACCCCTAACCCCACATCACTCCTGGGGGAGATTAGTTCATCTAAGAAACTGTAGGTTGCTTTGGATAATGAGATGTTTAAATGTAAAAACTGCGTGGCATTTCCCAACCACTACCAAAATGGACTCTGATGGGAGTCCTCGGAAACACCAACGGAGGAACACGGCAGGCCTGAGAGACCTTCCGTCTGCGCGTATCCAGTGGGGGTGTCCCGATTTCCACACCACAGAAACAGAGAGAATCGTCTTAATCACCTCTGGTTTCAGGCTATGAAAAAGTCACGCACGGCAAAGAAATTTTATGTACACCGTCCTTCATATCTAAATCAGGATCATTATTCAGAGCTGAATAATTCATGGGCTTGGTGGAGAGGGAAGCGTGGTGAGGAGGCCCGGCTAACTGACTCATGTCCTTCACGGGGCCTCTCAAAGCGCTCGCGGACGCCTCATGACCGTCGCTCATGAATAATACAGATGACGTTTTTACGACACCGTGTCCGAAGCGCGCGCCCCAGTGTCAGCCCTGACAGCGCACGATGCTTAACCTCTTCCCTTCCCCGGAATGGGTCAGTAAATCTGGCCGAGGGTTTGGCTTCACTTAGCGGGGGTGTGTTACTGTCGTGATTTACAGAGGGGGCCTTGGAACAGGAGCCCAAGGGTCTGAAAAGGGACGGGGGGGGTCAAGGAACGTAGGGGCCAGGATTTAATGTGGAAGGGAAGAGGAGCCGACCGATCGATCGGCAGTGGCAGACCAGCTTGTTTAATCCACACAAACACAAACAGCACCTCCACCAAAACTAAAGGCTTCATCGGGCAAATCAGGACGAGTAGCCGACCTGAAGCGAAGCGCAATCGGGGAGTGCAATAAGCATGCAGGATTTTGGGTGTGGGGTGGGGGAATGGTGACCCCCCCCCCCACAGTTTATTTAGTGCACTAACCACTTATATGTGTGGACTTACTGGTTCCTCCACGTCTGGGCTGAATTAAGAGAGATTAAGTGATTGAGAGAGAACCTGCAGGGATTGGCCCATCTACAAAACAACCTATTCAGAAAAGCTAACTGATAATGTTTTTTTTTTTTTTTTTTTTAAAATACAGTTTTTTTCCCTGTTACTTATCATCAAAGTGATCATTAAACATTTACCGCTTCCATGTTAAAGTAAGGTATATCCTATTGGCACATGTTGACCCAGATGTATACATGGATACATATATATATGATATAGTGCTGTCCACCTGAGATTAAATCACACTTTATCATTCATGACAGGCACCACTTTTCATTCATATTTAATGAGCCGATGCGCGTTGGTTGCAGATGGATGTGAGGGGTGCGTGGGGGTCCCCTGTGACAGGGGCTCATCATAATTCATACAATAAGTTACGTCTGAAATCGGATACGATTATCACACAAATGATATTTCTGCATGAGGACTGCTTTGCGCATACGTGTGTGTGTGTGTGTGTGTGTGCGTGTGTGTGTGTGTGTGTGCGTGCGCGCAGTGACATGCATGCACAATGCAACCTCATTAACTACTCTTTGTTCTTAACTTAACTTAGCATCCCATTTCCGAAGTGATATGTCACCCTAAATGTGGTTTACGTTGATTTTCTCACCTTGAGAAAATGACTTTGGAGTTTTCTTGTCTGTAAGGCCTCATGAAGCCTATTTGACGCATTAATCTAAACAGATTGTGGAGAGCTGTCATTATAGTTCAAAAGACATTTCTCAAGGTGAGAAAATTAATAAATAACCTTTTTTCATTTTAGGGTGAACCCTCCTTCAAGTAAAATTAAAACTTTTTTTGTTTTGTAAAGTTTTACTGACCTTGACACAGAAGAACTGAAGTGGAAGACTGGTTTAAAATAGAATACCTGACAATTCAGAGAGGGTTTCCATTATGCATACTGAAAAACACTTTAAAATATGATGCCATTATAAATCATTAATAAATCATTTATAACCATACTAAAGCTCATTGAAATTCATAATAACTGTTTAGTCCATCATGCATTCATTTCATATTATATTTTATGAAGGGGGAGACCAGGGTGTCACATGTACTTTTGCCATGTTGCAAATATGTCCATCTTAGTACAATATATTTTCATTTTATGTGATGTTAAACATATTTTAACCTCTGGCTGTCCTGATCCCCTTCATCATAACACATTCATTATCATTTAAGTACTGCCAGGCAAACCACCAACGAGGTATATATTTTAATTACACCCTGGCTGGTTTAGTGGGCTTCAGAGCTCACGCTGGTCTGTTCTTCTGGATTGTGAGAAGACTGGGAATTCTCAACTGGGAGAAAAGGTAGAGCAAGGCAAAGAAGATAAATTAAAGCAAAAAACTTCAGATTTTTTACGGTCATGGAGCACCTCAAAGACTTAGCCAACACTTACCAATATTTCATTATGAGACTCAGTCATGTTACCCCAGTGGGGGAGGATGGGGGGTGACTGTAGGGTGGTGTCTGGACCAGAAAAGGGATCCCCCAATTCTGAAACACAACTCCACCCCCTCCCCAAATACAGCACAGATGTATCTGAGATGTGTCCCACAGTTATGAGCGATGCCGAACCTGCTGGGGCAAGAGGGAATGATAAAACCACGACGTAGCAAAGAAAGCCAAATCATGGAGATAAAACATGGGTAAACAGCGCTTATCTGTGTTTAATTGCTCTGTGTATGCATTTAATCATTTGCTGTCATAATTACGCCAAATCTCTCGCTATGATACGCCGAGATAATGGTACGCATTCATCACCTCAAACATTCTACATGTTAATAAAGCTAACCGCTTCCCGGTTACGGCCCTGTACGTACACGTAATTCGAGATTCTCTCCCCCGTTCCGCTGGCAGGGGAGACATCCATCTTTACCGTAACACCGTTATGGCAAACGTGTGTGTGTTCAGGCCTCTGAGTAGCTCACACAGCTCAGCGTATGCTCGTGGTATGGCTGTGAGTTCTGTGGTTGGGTGACTTTGTGAGTTTGGCTTGGGGTTGAAAAAAGGGGCAGAAAAATCCACAAACAGCCATTTTATGTGATCTCCACATTCAGTGAGCGCTTAAAGGCTTCAGGATCAAAGTGGAGAATGCTGAAAAGTTCAAAAGCGAAATGAGAAAACGTACTCATTTACACTCATAGGGCTTTAGCATTTAGCCATTTACCCACCATCTACAGAGTATCCAGCACTGCATCAAGGCTGAACACATCAAAGCTGTCTGTCTTTACTACTTGACCTAACTACCTGCTCCAAGTATTGACACCTCTTTGTGTAAAATTATACATCTTGATATTGTTACTTAGAATTTCTCAGTACAGTCTGAACTCAACCTAAAAAATCTTTTGTAGTTTGCCTTTTTGATCCCTTTTATGAATTTAAAAACCTCAATTAAATTCCTCTCAAGTCTCCTTTGCTGTGCCTGAACAGGTTCTGTCTTGAGTCTTAACTATTAGCTTTTATGTTTTGTTACCAGGAACCAATTCATTTGCCTTCTTGTTCCTTTTTATTCACAAGCCTCGATACCTTTCTCACACACGGTGTAACAGGAAGCAGGCCGTGGAAGCAGAGAGATTCAGTTCTGTGACACGTATGTTGTGCCAATCAATTATTTTCAGAAAAAAGATGTTATGAACCATCTCTGTGTTTTCAGACCTTTTAACTAAGGCCTGCTGGACATTCCATCGATTTCCAATGGAACACCGTCTTCGCCAAAGCGCTGCCCTCAAGTTATTGCCACGTATTTCAAAGCGTCAATGAGGTGCTTCTCTTTGACAAGCCTGCTAGCAAATTCTGAAATTATTATTTTATTTTATTTTTTGCACGGCAGCTCTGTCCTACTGCGAGGGCACATTAAAGAATCATGATTTTTCTGTTCGATGTCCTTAAAATGCTGACAGTCGGATCCATTTCTTCTGTGAAATAATGCTTTTGCGTGTGCTGTTTTATGAATGTTGCTTTTTCATTTGATGGACATATTCGCCTTGCTATCTCTATGTCCTCAGACAAGCAGTGGCAATGAAATCTGCTATGACTGCTTAGTCACAGCCAGCAGTAAAGCTGTCACTGAGCTGCGCATTCGCTGCATAAGATCTGCAGAGATCTGCAGAGTTGCAGAAACTGCATCAGATTGGAGCATTCCATGCACAGCTGGTGCAGACAGACCGCAGGCACCGCAGTCGCCTGGAGGAACTGCTTCTGCGATATCTTGAGAAGGGAGCAATTCCCACCCACGGTAGGAGGCAGAACGTCACTCACACAAGAACATGGAGCTAAAATCCACTATTAATACCTAATGCGTCTCATCTACACAAAGAGAAAGAAAAAATCACTGATAGTTCACTACAGTGAGCATTGGGTTAATCAAAAGCTTCTGATCAAAAATGGAGCTGAAATATGAAACTTCTCTGCCACGTTCAGAAATCCAGACCCTCCCCCCCGACCCCCCACCCCATCCCCCCAGGCCACAGTTAGCAATGCCTGGAGTTCTGCGGCAGAAACTATGTTATTAATGTGAGTTTGGAATGTGAATTTAATCGGGCGTAGGCTCTTAGATCTCATTGGCCTGTGAGATTACTTTAATTAGTTTCCGGGCTTTGCAAGCTGCGCGGTGAGCGAGGACAGGATCGCGCGGATGTGCAGTCGAGGCAGAAAACGCTGAGCCTCTCTCGCAAGGATCGGCAACATGGGGAGGCAGTTAAAGATAAAATATCCGCAAAAAAAAAAAAAATGACACCGGGGCAACCGGTGTTCGGAGCGAACAAAAATCCCAAATCCTTTCATATGAGGACAGGTTTTCAGTGTGTTCAATGACAGATGCAGTCATCAACATTAATCACAGTTCTAAAAATAAATCCAGTGATTTTCTCAGTGTATGTATGGCTGAGGCAACATCCTACGCAAGGTAGATATATTTAAGTGTTGAAAATGTTTCTCCATAAAAAAAAAGCTTAATTCAGATTGCTGTTTCTAATTCTGAGAACCTTAAGGCGCCCTGGTCATGTAGACTGTTGTAAGGTTGAGTCAGGCAGGTAAGTGTGACCACCCCACCTGTACAGTCAAGACATTACACACCTCTCAGTCTGACCTTCTCCATCGCCCGTCAGAGTTCCCTCTTACATGGAGCGAGATACACAAACCATTTATGTGGAACATTTCTCTCCCCCTGCGTGGTATTTTTATCCTGTAGTTAACCATGTTAGATCCACTTATCCAAGTTCTCCTCTGCAGTGACGACCTGGAGAATCAACGTGGGTAGGAATTGCAGTGGATTTTAAGATATCAGGGTTTTTAGGTGGCCAGTAGAGTGCCAGGTTTTTTATGGGAATTTGACCAGGACGGTGCGGCGCACACCCCATCTCTACTGAAAAGTGCCATGGGATCTTTAATGACCGTTGAGAGGCAGGACCTCATTAGGAGCACGGTTTTTATCATCAGTCTACAGACACACGGGCAAGGTGGGAGGGCCACCTGTGTAAAGAATCAGCACTGCTGTTTATCAAGCGGCTCAGAGCAGGATCAATGATCCAGGGTGACCGACTACGTCCCCTTCACCATGTATTAATATTACTTTCTGAAAAGCAAAACTGATCCTAGATCAGCACTCTACACAAGGTGTGCTCTCTAGAACCGGCCAATAATGTTTGATCCCAGGGTGAGAATAAAAAGACTAAAGAGGGGAGGGGTGGGGAGAAAAATGAACCCCCCCGGAAAGAGGAGAAGTGCGTGTGGAGCCGGTGCCCAGAGGATGGGCCCCTCCATCCCCCAAACCAAATGTCACTGTGTGACCCCCAGTCCCTCGCTCTGAGGAGCCAGAACAGCAGGCATCCTCTCCCAGACTGACCTTATCTCTGTGCCTCGCTGAGGCCAGGCTTTTCATTTATTTATTTCATATCTTTTTTTGTTCTTTTTATTTCTTTAGTCTATTTTAGTTCTGAAGGGAAAGGGGTTCATTTTTCATCGTGAGACTGGAGTGGAGAAACTTGGCTCCTGAGACAATCGTCCCTGAGGCCTTCAGACCAGCAGAGATACTGACTGGATCTCTTAGACCAGGAGAGATACCAACTGGATCTCTCAGACCAGCAGAGATATTGACTGGATCTCTTAGACCAACAGAGATAATGACTGGATCTCTCAGACCAGCAGAGATATTGACTGGATCTCTTAGACCAACAGAGATAATGACTGGATCTCTCAGACCAGGAGAGATACTGACTGGATCTCTCAGACCAGGAGAGATACTGACTGGATCTCTCAGACCAGCAGAGATACCGACTGGATCTCTCAGACCAACAGAGATACCGACTGGATCTCTCAGACCAACAGAGATACCGACTGGATCTCTCGTGCCAGCAGAGATAATGACTTGATCTCTCATGCCAGCAGGGATACCAACTAATTTGCTAAATAACTTCAAAAATTGAATATCTTACCTGTCATATATGCAAGAACACACATCCTGGCACGCGAGAGATGGTTTTCTGGAGGGAGTCAGAATACTGACATTTACAGCCAAAATATGCTCATGCCTTCAGTGGCCAGTCATTCCTCAGGTCTGGGTCATCATGCATCACCATTTCACAGCACAGGAAGTGGTCTATCAGCTGAGCAAACACCCAGATGAGGCAGGAGGGCCTTTCGGTCTCCAAAAGCCTGAACACTAGCCTGTGTGCACTGAGCTCAGCAGCACCAGCGCTGAGCGGCCGAGCAGGCACCGCAGTATGCAGCAGCCCCGTTGGCGCTGTAGTCCTCCAGTGTAAGTGTTGATTAGTTTTATGGGTTTTGTGGCCCCTAGGATGAGCAGGACAGCCCTGCAAAAGCATCCTGTTATATGCTGCGGCGTCGGGGTGGACCAAGCCAAAATCAATGAAAAATTAGTTGTTTCTTAAAACCTTTTACGATTTTGTTACTCAAGCGCAACTAATATCAATGACTCAGCATAATGTGAAGGGAATTAGCCAGGGCTTCAGTTAATTATGGTGATAATTAAAATAAACAGCGGCGTGATGGAGGGAGGGAAGGAGAGAGGCTTGTAAAACAGGATTTCTCTGTGTGTGCTGGACGTTTTTATGTGAGAGCAAATGATTGCTTTTCTACGGCACTCGGCAAAGGGCAAAGAGAGCACAGCCTGCCTTACAAACGGATGCACGCACAAAAACATGTGTCACACATATCACACACACACATAAGTATCAAACACAAAACAGACAGGAACCACAGGTAAAGCACATGCAGACACACCCAAAAATGCACATCTGCACATACACACACCCAAACATGCTCACACGCATACATAAATCCATGCATGCTCTCACCCACTCACACAGACACGCAGTCAGTCTCTGACACCACCCTTTTCATTGCAGTGAGAGGTATCCCTCTCTCTGGCTCGCAGAACCTGATGTAAGTCTGTCCGAAGGACCTGAAATCCCTGCAGAAAGCAACTGGTCAGCAATACACACTATATACACTACACTCACACATACTCACACACACACACACTACACACACACTATATACACTACACTCACTCACACACACACACACACACACACCCCACACTTCACACACACACACTCACACACACGCTACATATACACACACACACACACACACACACCCCACACTTCACACACACACTCACACACACTACATATGCACACTCACACAGACACACACACTCACACACACAGAATCCCACTCCATTATTAAAACTTAATGTGGCCAACCGGAGGGGGGGGGGGGGTTGGAGTGGGAGATGAAACCCTGTAAGAGCTGCTGAGTGTAGAATTGAGCTGATGAAACAGATTAGTGGCGGGGTCACCGCGTTAATCGGCGGAGAGCTCGGGTAAAGAGCGCTCTCCTTAAATCCGTACAGCCCCCCACACCCAGGGAACTGAATCAGCCCATGCTGAGGATGGACGGACGGAAGTAGGAGATCTGGGGGTTCCGTGTTAGTCACACTTTTCTTTTAAATAAAACATAGCGGGGAGCCCCATCTGGACAGCGGTGCCGATGGAGATCTTGAGACAGAACGGTCGGGTTATTATGGGATAGGTGGCATCCCAGAGGGATCCTCTCATCCACACATTACAGGGATGGAGACCGCCCCCCAGCACGGCCGTGATTACGCCCACCCGCCTGTCAGCTGGACGTTTTCTCTGATCTGAGCAGCCAACAGCGGCGCAGGGAGAAATTCAGCCAGCCAAAAAAAAACAATAAAATTATTTTAAAAACTGCCCCTGGAAGCAAATCAAATAGGGGGTACAGAAATAGGAAATTGCATTGAGTTTGGAGGAGGGGCGGAAGCAGGGGTGCCTCTGCCCGGTCTAACAGCCAGACGGCACGGCAGGCTGGGGCTCCATGCTGCAGAGGCGGCTCAGCTACGGCAGGTTCAGGCCACAGCGTTCATACGGCCGGGGGAGCGTGGTATGACAGGGTACGATGAGAGAATGTGACAGAGCACTCAACGGCACGATCAATGTCACACACAAACTGCAATTTTTGTGCTGTTGTTTCTTTTTTGGGGGGGGTTTATATACAGAGGTATAAGACTCCAACTTCAGAGAGCAGATGTTCTGTCCCACCCATACACAAAGGGATCTGACTGTAATTACAGCAGCGCCTCAGTCAGGTGGGGGAGCTGTAAGACAGTATTGTAATTGTGTGTGTGTGTGTGTGTGTGTGCTCGCGCGCATGCGTGTGTGTGAGTGTGAGTGTGTGTGTGTGGGGCAAACACCAGTGTTACATCAAAGGGTGAACTCACTTCCACAAAGTTCCCAACAAGTCCAGCAAAGCTGCCGTGACAGCCGAGGCACCACTTCCAACACGCGCGGGATGTGGGACTCCACCGTTGCCGTCGACGACAGTCTATGCCAAGTGGTCTCCGTGGGAAGTGAAGCTCGCGACTGGCTGCTTGACTGGAACTTCGTGCGCGACATTGCTGTTCGGCTGAGGTTCAGCAGGGGATGCTGGGAGTTCTTATTCATAACTGCCAGCCGCAGAGACGCTGGAAGGCGCGTAGAGGATCCGCCGTTCTCGCATGTGGGCGGGAGGCCTGGAGATCTGGAGATGCACGTGTGTTCTAGATTAGATGGTGCTCTGCAGAACCTGGGGGGTCAAACAGCTCTCATACCAGCCCAACCCATACGTCTCACACACACACACACACACACACACCTTACTCACTCACATACAAACTAATACACACACACACACACACATACCTTACTCACTCACATACAAATTAATACACACACACACACATACACACACCTTACTCACTCACATACAAACTAATACACACACACACACACACATACCTTACTCACTCACATACAAATTAATACACACACACACACATACACACACCTTACTCACTCACATACAAACTAATACACACACACACACACACATACCTTACTCACTCACATACAAATTAATACACACACACACACACACACACACCTTACTCACTCACATACAAACTAATACACACACACACACACACACACTTACTCACTCACATACAAACTAATACACACACACACACACATACCTTACTCACTCACATACAAATTAATACACACACACACCTTACTCACTCACATACAAACTAATACACACACACACACACACACACACACACACACACCTTACTCACTCACATACAAATTAATACACACACACACACATACACACACCTTACTCACTCACATAGAAACTAATACACACACACACACACACACACACACACACACACACACACCTTACTCACTCACATACAAACTAATACACATATTACGCACACACAAACGCACACACACACACAAACACACACCTTACTCACTCACTCACTCACATACTAACTAATACACATATACATGTACACACACTCACACACACCATACTCACTCACACACTACCATACATATAGATATGTGGGTATACATACACACTTACTCACAACCACAGACACACTTAAACACACACATACGTACACTGAAATACTCATGCATACACATGAACCAGACCTTTTACTTTCAAACACCCTGCCTCCTTTCCAAAATCTATCATGTCTCTTCTTTGAATTGGCAAAAGTTTTACTTTTGTGCCTCCACAAATCAGATTGCTTTCCCGCGTCAGAATCAAGTCGTCAGTATTTTTTACCTCATTGAACTGCACCGACTTTCAACAAACTGTGGCAAAAACGCCCAGCTCCACTTCAGCTTTCCCCTCCTATCAGATATGAAAGGCAGGTTTGAACATTGCATTTTGGACTGGGTGTAAAACAAGATGAAAAAAGATGAAATGAAATGAAAAAAACCTTTTTCCTCAGGTGGAGAGGGGGAGGGAGAGTATGCAGCATTTGATGGCAGGTGTTTAAAAAAAGAAAACACGAGACGAGTGTTTGCGCAATCGGACACATGACACACTATGAGGAAGCTGCCCCTGATCTTTTGGGGCTGTTTAAAGGTTTGAGGATGACACATGAGGCTCTCTCGCCCTCTTGGCAGGATCCGTGCCGCTCGCGCTTCGCCTGTCTCTTCAAATGGAATCCTGGTCGTCAAATTTTAATTAGTGCAAAGATTCAGAGGCGAGCTCGTTAGCCGAAGATAAGAGGGAACAAGACAACACTGCAGCAGGTCAGGAGGCTGACCGTAGACCTTGGGATGAAGGCAACACATCACAGATCCATCTCATTCCTCATGTCTGCGGTGAGAGGCCTTCACACGCTCCTGGCTCCTCTTACGACATGAAAAAGGGAAGGGTTTGGCTGGAGCACAAACACCCAGGACATTTTATCATCAGCTTTGTTTTTTGTTTTTTTTTTTTTTTTTTTTTTTTGCAAGAGGAAGAAACAACAAGAGATTCATCTGAAATATTGTAACTGTCATTGTTTAACTATTTAGAAAAGCAAATAGCAAAATAACTCTTAAGTAAACTTGTTAAAATGTCATTTTCATAAATAGGATTCAAAAAGTTGACATTAAAACAAATAACAGCAGCCCAGTGTATGGGAGAGGGGACAATTTGATATCAAATTTATGCTAATACACTTATCAAATTATATAAATGTATCAAAAATATTTGATTTGTGCATTGTTTTCTAGTTTGCAAGCAATAAGGATTTAAAGTTTGAGGGAATGAAGTGGAGGCAGCAGATAGCTAAACCCAGAAACAGATAAGAGAGAAGAGCTGAAATGACTGACAATGTGTTCTGCATTGGGGGGGGGGGGGTTGGGGAGGTCCAGGATCACCCCATAAGGCACAATGGGCACTCCATGGGAGAGACAGATGCCAGTATGGGGGAGGGGGTATTCTCTTTCCCTGAGAGTGACACCAGAAGCAATGCTTTCTGGGATGTCAGAGGGATCAGTCTCATAAACACACATAAAGAGGTGTGTCTGTTCATCTTTTCTGCCTCAAGGGGTTCAAAAGGGTGGGAAGTGTGGAAAGTGCACTGTGTCTTCAGTCACAGATTGTGCAAGTAAACAGCACAGACCGAGAAGAATCAACACATCACGACATCACATTTGCATATATATGTATATTTATATTCATCATATTTGCGCTTAACATATTTGCTCCGAAGCACAGAAATGTACCTTAAGTGAACCTGTCCCCTTCCCTTTTTGAGATGGCTGGTATATGGTGAGATTTGGGGCGCTGGGCAGATTCTGCGGTAGGGGTTTCTCGGCAGGGGGTGTGCGCCTGAGTCTGCATCCCGCTGTCTCCTTCCCATAAACCCAGCTGCGTGATTCCTGTCCAGGAGGGACTGAGCATCACTCGGAGATGGCTGCCGCTTCGCCGCCCTCTTCCCCATTCGGAGTATTAGTGTTACTTTAGCGCTCTGTATTTATGAGAAGCAGAGCCCCCCCGCCCCGCCACTACGCCCCATCGGTGGGTTTATATAACACGCATGTCTTCTTCCCCTCAGCGGATGATTAGCATATTGATGTCTTTTTGCTTCATCTTATTGCACACGCTGGAGTGTAAGTGAATAGGTGTGCTTGTTCCAGTACATCTGCACATTGCCGTCCTTCCCTGTTACTAAGTGAACCGAATCATGGCAGCTTTTGTAATGTGGTTCATCTGTCCTGCAGGTCAGCATCCAAATCACCGTGAAAAAGTGGTCAACAGAAACATATGCATATAGTCTCAGTGGTCACGGTAGACTTGTGACACTTTTGTGTTTGTGTAGATCTGTCCTTTGGGTTAGCACGGATGCGGTCAACAGAAACGTATCCAAACAGTCTCGGCAGTTATGGTTGGCCTTTCAAATTCTGTAGACCTGTCCTTAAGGTTATCAACCAAACCAAAATGTGGTCAGCAGAAAAGCATCTAAATCATTTCGGGGGGTTACGGTAGACTTGCGTCCCTTTCATTGTTCTGTACATCTGTCCTTCAGGATAGCAACAGAGTCATGGTCGAACTGCGGTCAACAAAAACAAGTCAGGATAATCTCAGAATTATGTCTCTTTTGTGCTTCTGTATATCTGACCTTCGGGTTAGCACCCAAAGCACTGTAATTCTGCAGTCAACAGAGACGCGTCTGAAATGTCCAGGTGGTCATGGTAGACTTGCGTCCCTTTTTTAGTCTGTACTTCCGTCCTTCAGGCTAGTGAGCTAATCACAGCCAGGCTGCGGTGAACAGAAATCCATCTCCATAGCGTCGGCAGATTATGGCGGGCTTCTGTCCCCCAGCGCTGAGGGTCCTTTCCTGCGCCGGCGTGCAATTGGAGAGCCACGCTCCAGAACAACTCTTCCCCACACACTGTCTAATTAGGTAATTGAACTGATTACTCTCTTAATTGGACCAATTAGGAATTTTTCCTCAGGTCAAAAACAGGTAATGATTTAAATGGGTTGGTGAAGAAAAAAGCCTCCTGCTCGTCAGTAGCCCTGAAGGAGTGGATTTGAGCTTTTCCTTCCATAGCGAGAGAATTATGCTCCGGTGCTGTGTTATCTAAGGTACAGCATGTTTTTCTACAGGAAAAGGTATGTATTATAAATCACACAGAATCCTACAGCATCCTGTATCTCAGGCCATTCTTTTTGATTATTGTTGGATATGGTCTATATCTGCATTATTCTGTGAGGTCAGATGACCAGATCCCCAGAGACACTCACCTCGCTGTGTGGGGACAGTGTTTCCTGTCACAGTGATAACTGCACCAGGGAAGTGCCCGGTCGGATGGTCCGGGGTGGAGGCAGGGAGGAGGGGCAGGTTTCATAGCTCGGCTTAGACTGTGGTCCCTCCATCGAGCGCCTGGTGAAACATCTCTACTGCAGTATAAATGTAAAAGAGAAAATATAAATGTACTAATATCGATCTCAGGAAACTCACAAAGGGGAGGCTCCGGTATACCCTTACGCAAGTACATGAATGCAAATGAGAGCGCAGAGCAAGCGCATGGCTCATCTGCACATACTCAACATGCGTGATTACTGTCCCTGCGGAGGTTAAAAAAACAAACTGTCCTCAAGGGGCACTACAGGATAAATCTGAGCCTTTGTAAACAAAGGTTGTGCTGATCATTTCATTTGGATAATTAGAGAATTACACTGTTGCCTGCTATTCCGCCCCCTAGCTGCAGTGCATGAAATTGCAGCTAGCTCTGATGTTGTGTTACAATTTGCAGGTGACGTGTTTTTGAAACGCAACAATGTGAGATATTAACTTTGCATTGTATTTGCATGAGGTATGTTTCAGCTCCAAGGAGCCAAAATCCTCCACCAGCATGGTGTCATATACCAATGGTTCTCAAGCCGATACCTCTAACATTACCGCAGAAAATCAGCAGGGCAAGACAGGGGAAACCGCTCTGTATTCTCAGTCACACCCAGATTAGGTTGTCGGAATTGAAGCCATGTCACAAAAATCACACTATCTCCCAACGGGGCCTTTCAGAAATGGCTCACCGTGACCCCCTCATCGTATTTCACCACACGACCCTGACCCCGCTAATCCTTAATTACCATGTCTAATTATTCCCTGGCAGCGAGGTCAATTTAGTAATTACTGAAGTGGTCGGATCAAAGTCCCAGGCAAGAGGTACAAGAGCAGGTTTGAGACGATAAAGACAGGAGAGGGCGGGGGGCGGGGTGCAGGGTGGGGGAGGTGTGGGGGGAGGGGTGGGCAGTCAAAAAGCTTACCAATATGATGTCAGTTCCACCTTCGATAAAAGGATTTTTTTCTCTCTAAATTTATGATGTAAGGTCGCTAATTAGCCTAAGAGTCTTTGATGCATGGATCTCCAAACAAAAGAATCTGCTTGCGGTTCTCCTTTTGAGGTGGTCCCGCTGCTCTCCCCTTTATTGATTCCTCTCCGCTGGTTTGTGCTGTGGGTTTCTCAGATCAATTTTTCCTTTGCATATACTCTTTTTTTTTTGTTCTTCACAGGAACATCAATGGCAGGCGGTGGGCCTTACTCAGCAGTGAGGACGGTTGTCGTTTGTATGACCTAACTGCAGAGCTCCCCTGACACCCACTTTCCCTGGCATCAGAACAGCCGCCTCTGAGTTATGTCCCTCCTGAGGACCCAGCCCTGTTGTCCTTCGCTTTCAAGAACAAGCAGACCTGAGCTATAAAAGTTCCCAGAACAGTGACGGTAAACACGCTTAATCAACAGAAATCCTGCACACAAACGTGGGAGAGAAGCAGAATTTTCCACATATCACAAGTATGCTTTTGGTTGCAGTAAATGTGTGGACCCTGGATTGCATGTGAATGCATGGTTACATGTATGCATGTATCTATGCATGTTAGAATAACACATTCTATGCAGCTATCTGTTACTCAGACACTCAGCTCTGTATTCTTAACATAGAAACTTTCTATCTATATATATATACCTATATTTATATATATACATACATATATGTATAATATTTTATAATTATAGCAGAACTATAAACTTTATTTGGCTAAAGAGATGGCCTGATTATACTGTAAACAGCATAACACATTCGATAAGTGTGCATAACCATGGCAACGGGTGATATGACAGGTTCAGAGTTCTCAGTGACAGGATAAAAAAGACTGTATTTCCAGCTCCACGCTGACAGTTGTTCTGAGTGTAAACTAAATGTCGTTTTGCCCAAAGACATCTGTCTCATTCTAATTGTTTTTCAGCGGGCCAAGCATAAACCAACCTTAAGAGTGAGATTAGCTCCTTTGGCAGTGGGGCCTCCAGCGGGCTCATCCGATCTTTCTCTGCTAATTGTGCTCGCTGTAGTACAAAGCGGCTGGCTCAGGCCCGGGTGTGAAACCCATGGTAAATCTATGCCCGTTTCATACACGATCATTTACATTTCATTAAGGCTTGTATATTTGTCCAGAGAGACCCATACAGCTTACATTTGACAGGCAGTCATACAGCTGGATATTAACTGGGGTGATTCAGGAGAGGTTCCTTGTGTAAGCGGATCTTTTGGTGAGGCCCTACCTGTGAACTCAGGTGTTTTTAAGTGGTGAAAGCCCAGAAGGATAGTGGAGCACCTGGGGCTACAAAACGTTCACCAACGTTACCAATAGGATAGTGTACCACGGCGGTGCCCTACACTGGAATCAAACCTGCAACCTCTCAGCTACCAGTTCAGTTGCTATGGTTACACTGCAGTAATTAACCATATTTCAACCATTCATTATCTATAACTGAACTGCTTCATCCAATCCAGGGTGGGTTGGGGGGTTTAGGTCTAGGGGGGCAGGCCTATCCCAGCATACATTGGGAAAAAGGGAGGGTGTCCAGGTCACCAGTCTATCATATGGACAAACAGACAAAAACTTACTTACATGTACTCAATGAAGATTATCATAATATTATCAAATTGTCATAATCTTATCAATGGTATTCTCTTGACTGTGGACCGCAGTGTCTTTCAGGTACAGGTGCTCAGGTCCAGCGCTGACACTAGAAAGCTTTCGCTCGACATCATCAGGATAAACAGAGACATACGCGCTTGATGTTTGAGCACCAGCAGAAGCCTCCCCTTGTCTCTGCTGACCTCGGATGTTTGCCAGCGTCCATCCTGAGTCCAAACAACAGTTCAATACTCACCGAGACATCTGACCTCTCTCTCATAGCGACAGGAAAGAGGCCCTGACAGGGGAGTTTACACAACCCAGACCCTGCCAAGCTTGCACACATTATCTCTGGCTTTGTTTCAACACCTCTGCGGCGGACATTTTGGCTCCTCGTGCCACCAGTAAACACTATAAAGGTAGGGCAGTGCTTTCCGAGCGTGGTACTAGACAGAGACCCCTGTGAGTTCTGGATCTGAAGCCCTTTTGCTTGTAACGAGCTGTTAATTGTTCTTAATTATACACTTTTAATATCTCTCCAGTCACATTAAGCCAGAAATAGTGAGATGCATGCCATGGAGAATTCATGTCCCAAATCCACATCCCAGGACTTTTAATCACTGAGATAAACTAACACTCTCACTCTCCTACTGCGCTTCATGGGAACTTATTCTTTTACAAAGACATTGAACATTTTAAAGTGAGCGGAAGGTTACCTGGTCAAAGTGTGGACACCTGACCTCTGAAACAACGGCCAGGATTCAGACAACATTTATCCCTAACTTTGGCCCACAGTCACATGTCAGAGTTAATTTTTAATTTCATTGACACAGTTTGGAGAGTACCATGAATATTAATTTGTCAAGCTATTCTCGTACAGAAAAAGCATATCCGCTTATTCAGTTGTTACATTCCAGATTCCAGCTATGGGATTAGTGGACAACAACCACTATATAATTTCAGGTGTGGGGGAATAGAGTTAACTCAGCACTACTTTGTACAGAAAACTGCCCTGCATGTTTTATACTGATGCTCAGAGGTGCTTAGCCTTCAGTCCTGACGGCCGCGGGGTCTGCAGGTGTCTGATCCAGCCATGCACCTCACCTCCTCATTTTGCTTATTTGCTTACCTTCCTGGTTTGGGAGTTGAGCTAATTAGCGGAGTCAGGTGATGCAGTTGATGGCTGGAGCAAATACCTGCAGACCCTACGGACTTCAGTGACCTCAGGACCAAAAGTCAATTATGTTGGCACAACAGAAAAACTGCATTTTTTGCTTTGTGAATAAATTGTTATTGAATTATACTTTTGAACTACAAGTATTCCCCGGCAGAAAATTCAGGACAGGCATTTACATTGAACAGTGTGTCATGGGAAAAGATACAAGTATGACTGAGACTACAGACACCTGAAAGAAGCCATTGTTGCTCAACTGCAGTTGTGAGTCACTAGCATTTTAGCACAAAATAGCTGCTCTGCATCTCCTCGGTGGAGCTACATATTGGTGTTGGTTTAGGTGAGGTCCCCCCCTGTTCAAAGTAAAGTTAAAGATTAAGTACACGCCACAGCCCTTACACCACACACACTGCAAAACCCCCTCCAGACCACAGCCCTTACAACCACGCTTATATACCACACTCTTATGCATCATACACACATACACACTCACACACATGCACAAACATGCATATCACACACAGACCACTGTATAAACACATACACAAAGACCATGTTCCCAGACAAACTCAGACATTCTTATAAACAACACTCTTATGCACAACACACACACATGCAGATACACACACATACATATACACAAACCAAGTACACACATACACACACAAGAAGTTAATTTCATTTTGTTGAAACAGGATTAACACAAACACAACAGCACAATGCATCCCTCACAACCATTCACAGCCAAGCAAACAATACCTGAAACAAGCAAACAGACAAACAAAACAAATAGAGTGACACAAAGCTTTTGCTGCATAATAGTTTTGCAGTTTCTCTTGCAGGATGTGTGGTGCTGCAGGATTTATGCATGTAAATGTGTGCAGGAATGAACTTGAACTTTCATCCGCACAAAGGCTGAAGCTCCCCCTCTGCCAGAGTCAGGCACTCCGAGGCAGAGATGAGAATTTGATTATGTAAAGAGCCAGACAGCACTCTGCAGTATCCCAATAGGCTAAAGCCCTGCACCACCCGCTTACGTAAAATGTCAAATACAGGCCTACAGTCTCCTTAGCTGGGCCCTGGCCATCTCCCTGCCACACAAAATCAAATAAAGCTTCTCAAAATTCAATTCACACAAAAAGATAAGCTTCGAGAGAGTGGCTGCATTTCCAACGACTCCCTACAAAGCTGGAAATTCATAAAACATAGACTTTGGGCTGTATATCTAAAATATAACAGTTCCATATCTGTAGTTCAGGATATTGAACTGTAGGCAATGGACTGTATCTGTTCGTAAATATGCCACTCCAAGCTGTGAAATTATGCATCGTAGTAGCAGTGTACTTTGTTGTGTAATTACGGTAATTAGCGCATGAAGTACATGCATACCAGTCTGCCTTTCATTAGCCAGCTAATGCACAGATCAGTGTTAGCATCGCTAATCTCATTTACAAATATTTTACCAGAAGATTCTGCCTCAGTGAATGTATGTGCCTAGCATCGGTAATGAGCTGGTTTTATGGCAGGGTTTGGCATCAAGGACTGACCTATTCTGGGACTTCATGTCAACCTCTGCTAAAGACATACATACCTGTGAAATTCTAAATCATTACTCCTCCATCATAATAACAGGGTGTTGCTGTATAACTACAATTAAGGTAATTTGGAACAAGAGCAAGAGTTGATATTAATCACACATGTGAAACCAGGCCCTATCTCTTACAGTGTAACAGTAGCCATGTAATAGAGCTGGCTTTGTTTCATAATGTGTAATTATAAACATCAATGACTGTGTTCTATGTTACACATTTACCTTTCTATATATACCACAGCTTGGTTAAATACTCGTTTCTGATTGGCTGGAGGGGTGTGCATTATTTCCCAGTATTTCCCTTGGCTTCACCTCGGGGCCGCATCACACTACCCTGTTGTCGTTTTTTAATAGAACTGCACCACCAGTCATGGTTTATTCCTTACATGGCCTGCTGTTACAAGTAAGTTACTTGTAAGTAATTATGATGTAACTTGATGTACTCAACCACTTAATTATGATGTAACACAAGTAGAGGTGTTCATCCATTACGTTTAAATCAGTTTTTTACAGACTACTTGCACCCTTAGAGAGCTTATATCCACCAGCTCAAGCCCCAGTAAAACCATGTCAGCCTATCAGAAACAGAAACAGAGCACCACAAACCCAGGAAACAAATGGAAAGTGTCAAGATGTTGTAGCAACAACAAGATGTGGCATCAAAGGGACAGATCTCATTGACCTTTCAGGTCACCCATACACACACAAAACAAAGATGGACGCGCACACACACACGATCTAGGATACAGACAGTCACACACATACACACACGCACACAAACCCAAAGTAGGACACAGACAGTCATACACACAGACATACATACACACACACACAAACACACACACACACACACACACACAGTTGCAGCAGAGCACCAAAGCAGTTATCCCTCTGTATTTATAGGTATATTTCAGCTCTTTACTCTCTGGCCTGATGCTGCAGCACTGCTGTTTGCCGTCACCCCCTCCCCTCTCAGCAGTGGGTGTGTGGAGAGGGCCTCATCGCTGTGACAGAGAGCCCATCTCCCGTCCTGATGAAAGAGCAGTAGAAGCGGGGTGTTTATGTCACCCCTGGAAGTGCAGATGCTCGCCCACTTTGGGATCAATCCCAGAAGCACTTAGGGGTCACCACGGGAAACCAGCGCCGCACTGGCACCCGACAGCTACTTCACACCCAATGTAGCCACCAGTGCTGTCGCCTGGGGTAGCGAGTTCACCTGAAAACGCCCCTATCCACATCTTCTCCACGTGCAATTATCTTCCATTTCCCCTGCAACAACATGCTAATTTTTTCCCTATTTTTCATGTAATTGATGTAGAACAGGGATTGTAATTATTCAATTGGTTCTTTCCAGGTTCATGCATTTAGCAGGTTAGCCCAATCAGAGATGCCATGTTTGTTTATATGTAGTTTGCAGTGTTTTTGGTGCTAAATTGAAAGGCTTGCACTCAGTAATTGTGATTCATCTAGCAGTGTATTGAGCTGTGTGGTGCAAGCAGCTTTCCATATTACCGCTCATTTCTATAGCATTAAGTCCTGCAGCCAAGGTGGGACGCTAATGCACTTTAGCCATTAAATATGAGTAATGAATTTCATCAAAAATCATTATGATTATGATTTCAGTTATGATCACACTCCTTACATTCACAGAAACATGAGATCACTGCAATGACCCGAAATGCTGGTCCGAGAAAAAAGTGTGTACGTGCCATCAAATCAACATATTCTTCACCGTTAACTGGGAGCTCAGAATATGTTGTGTGACTTTTTTCATATTCTGTAATGTTCCCTAAAATTATTAAATGCCCAAGTTACGATGCTATATTTGAAAATAAGCAACTATTGGTGACTTAAGAATATTGCAGTCATATTGAAAATGGATCTTAATTTTTCAGTGAACAGCATGGTCACTGGGAAATAGGTCCAATGCACATCGGGCCAAGGTTTTTCAGTCTTTACACTTCCAGAAAGGGAACATTTTTCTAAGATTTATTGAGTGTACAAACTCCAAACTAACTAACCTAATATACAGGGCGTCTTGAATCTTACACATTTAAATCTCCAAAAATGTTTGTTCTGCTTGATGTTTTATGAAGACTTCTGGATGAAATGACAATTCAGGGGAATGATTCATGACATTAATTTAGATTTCATATATGTCAGATTATGGTCTAGAGAGATAAAACCACAAATATTCTTTAGAGATGAACCTCACTCCCAAAAACACGTCAACAGATGCTGATAGTTTTCACGCGGTGTGAAGGCAAATGGGAGCACGGCTGTACTGAACCGCTGGTTGAGCCGAGACGACATTAGTCATAATGCCAATGTGTGTGTGTGTGCTGGTGTGTGTGTGTTTGTGTGTGTGTATGTGTGTGTGCTGGTGTGTGTATGTGTGATGAGTGAGTGTGTGTGAGTGTGTGCTGGTGTATGTGTGTGCATGTATGTGTGTATGTGTGAGTGTGTACGACTGTGCCGGTGTATGTGTGTGCATGCTTGTGTGATGAATGTGTGTGTGTGTATGCATGATGAGTGAGTGTTTGTGAGTGTGTGCTGGCACGTGTGTGTGTGTGTGTGTGTGTGTGTGTGATGAACCGGGGGTGGGGAGAACTGGGGGGGCAGTGGCATGACACGGGGTTACTGCGTGAGGCAGGGAGCTGCAGCAGGCAGATAAGTCGACGTGCCGCCTCCGCGGTGCTGAGCGCCTGCAGCTGTGGGCCAATGACAGCGAAGGACAGCGCCTAGCGGACGGCGGACAGCACGCCAGCGGGGCTGGCACAGATAACCCCCCCGGCAGCACAACATGGAGGACCACTGTAGCAGCCACAAGATTATCACATGTGTCACACCCAGTTTCGCCTCTGCGTGCCTCTGTGTGACCTGCAGCCCTTCTCCAGTCTGAGTAACGTCATATCAAAGGGCTTTATTTGTTTAATTTTCTTTCTGTCCCACTCTTCTTTTGCTGGAATATGTCCAATTAACACACAATACCAAAACCAATAACATAAAACATTTACATTGTGGGAAATAGGAAGTCTGCAGTAGTTGGAGCATCAATACTGGTAGTAGCAGTAACAACACGCTACTAACAAGAAGTAGCAGTAGTTGTAGCAGCAGTAAAAGTAGCAGTAATGATATCTGTAGTAGCACTAGCAGAAGAGTTGTAATAGTAGCTGTAGCGGTTTGACCAACAGCTGTAGTAGTATTAACAGAGTAGCATAAAAAGCATTAGCGGTATTGGTCACAGTAGAATTAGTAGTATTGGCATTAGCTGTAGCAAACGGAAGCCCTTGCAGGGTTAACCACAGTAGTGTTAATAGTAGCATTAGCAGTAGCAGCACTAGCAGAAGAATCAGCAGCAGTGTTGGTGACAGCAGCAATAGCGGTAAGAGTAGATGCAGCAACTTTGCATTTTTGAATGTGATTAGCATTAGCAAAAGTAGCAGCACAAGGCAGAAGAAGCATTAGCAATAGTAGCAGCAATAGCAGCTGTAGCATGTTAGCAGCAGCTCAGTGTAGCTCTGAGCCCTTTATTCTGGTTTGTTTTTATGTGTCTGATAATCAGACATAAGGACCATTCTCTTCTGCTGCCAGACTGCCACATAAAAGCCTTCACTGAAACAAACTTATTCTCCCTTAGTTTGGGAAGGGTTGTTGGAAAGAATCCAGGAGGCATAACATCAAGGCAAATAGCTGAGTATTACTCTGAAAGATAGCGTTTTTTTTTTCTTTATTTAAGAAATGGAAATTCAGTAGTTTGTTTTTAGCAAACAGTCAGTGGACAGAAGGAAAATGGACTTTCGATCTTAACACTGAGTGCTTAACGCTGAAAACTTTTTCCCCACCCTGACTCAATGTTCAGGTGATGAAATTCATAGCTTCAGACTAAATGAAAAACATCCCCAGCAGTTAGAGGGAATAAACTCCAATACAGCCTCAACTGTCGCAGCCTGACAAGCTACCATCCCTGCTGTAGCACAACACTGCCCAACTCTGGGAAAACTTCTCTGCTAATAAACCATTGGTTAATACCTTTGGACAAACCTGATTATGTGTAGGTGGGTCTTAGTCGCAATCTGAAGCATCTTCCAAATTCAATAATGAGAAATATAAATGCAGGCAAATCAAATCCACATTTAGAAATCCAAAAGCACCAATAACATTCAATGGAGAAAAAAATGTTGAAATAAACCCCATTTTTGCATGTTTTTCACCCTTTATAAGAGATGGTGGTTTTGAGCACAGGCCACATTCCTTATAATTGATTGAGAGATCTGATAAGGCAGAACATTACAGAGTAAAGTCATTGAGTCAGTTTGTGAACATGCCGTTAAATTGAATTATGTGACTCAATCTAGGTCACTGATCTAGTGTGCTAATCAAAATAGCAGATAAACGTGTATGCCAAGTAGGATACAATCATCATTAACAAAAAGGGACAAAAGCATCGTTGGACGTTTTTGTCCAGCAGGCTTTTTGTCCCCGTGTGTAGCCCCCGATGTGTGTATTGTTCAAAAGCCTTGAATATATAAACTGAGCTTAACTTCAAAAAAAGAAATTATGCCAAAGAAACAGAAGTCTTCTGTGTACTGTCTATTGTCCTGTGGTTTCTTTTACCTACAGCTGAAGACTAAGTGTGCGATAAGAAGTTTGCTTACCATGGAACATTGGCCAATATGAGGAGCCATTTGCCTGTGGTTGAGTGTTCCAGACAGGCATCGCTGACCCTCTCTTTCATTAGATACTTTAATAATTCAAAGTTTCTGAGAACAACAAGGGTTGCAGAGTTCTATTTTGTCACCAGCTGTCAAATAATGACCGTTTGTCTGGTGTAATATAAAGGCTTATTGGAGGAAGGATCACCTGTGGCTGCATGTTGAAAGTCGGCTAGCTCTAATCAGAAAGGGAGCTGAAGTTCCGTTTGGTAATCACGAAGGGAATTTGGATAAAGGTCAAGAGCTCCTGGGTATTCAGTATTTGGAAGGGGGATTTTGGCGCACAGAATACATTTCATTTCAAAGAATACATTTCATTTCATTTCACATCAGGTGTCTAACAGGAAGTAAAACTTAGAGAATGTTTTAATAATTTATGTGTATTTTTAAAAAAATATTTGGCGAGCAGCAAATTTATTGGCAGTGTCTCTGTAACACCGTTGCTTGAGCCTCACTCCCACAGTGGGGATCTTCTGTGCTGGGTGGCATATGTACCCAACTCCCACATTCAGTTTATTTCATTTGTGCACACTGAATATTGGCTAGTAGGTTTAGCGAATGAAAAACACTGTCACAGAAACTATTCAAAGTTGACCAGAGATGCTAAGCGTGTGTTAGCTTCCCTTCAAATATTTTATTTGCTGAAAGACACAAGTTAAGCTTGTTTTGACATTCTTATTTTGTTGTTATTAGCTATTTCAAGCAATTGCTGGCTTTTATTCAGGATTTTTATGATTTTAAGTTAACAAGGTTTTCTTTGTTGATTTGTTTTTGTTATTGACACCTTGCGGGGTAACATTAGCATTGAAAGGTACAGGTAATGGAATGCAGAGCACATGTTGCATTACGTTTTACAGGCATTAACAAAAACATTGTTTAAATCTGATGCTATTCTTAGTTTCAGACGTTACTAATTTTGCATCCTCTTTGACTTGTGAGAGCCAGGGCACTCTGCAGAGAACTAATGTTTCATAAAAATAGAATAGCTTTTTTCATGAGTGCCTTAAATTCACATTTAAATTCTTATAAATGTAATTAGGTTGACATGCTGATGAAGGCATTAGACCCAAACGCTGGCAGTAAAAAATCTCTCAGCAAATGGAAGGAATACTGCTTTCACCTATTTTTTCTGAGTATATCATTTTTAAAAAATAAAGATTTTAACATGAATCACTTTCTGTGCATCTTATCTATTCAGAATAATATAAGATAATCACAAAGAACTCCAATCTATATTAAAATTGAATTCTGGTTTCAGGGACAGGCCTAGTGTTTGGACTGATCTCCCCTAACCTCTAGAACCTCATGAAATGTTTGCAGAGCCCTTGGCCAGCACGTATCTGACCTGGACTGTAGTTCCAAGGTTAGGTTATGAATAGCTGTCGTGGCTAATGCAGTGATATTCCTTGTCAGTAAGACATGTTCATGTTTGCCCCCAGAGGGTTACAGGTTCAAACCCCATGCCTGCCATTTCTGATCTTTATCCCCTCATGGCTGTCTGTCTCAATTCCTTCCATCTTGATGAAATGCAAAAAAGACCAAAGGAAAAAAGAAAGAATAGACTATCTGCAGGACATACATTTACCTGAAACAAAAATAGCAATAAGCCGCCAGCCAGCTTATTCTTTCCTTGTTTCTCAAAAATAGACATGTGTTGCCTTCTGAAGCATATTATAGGTTTCAGTGCCAATCAGTGTGTGTATCTAGCGATATGAAAACAGTGTTTACAGAAGAAGCGTGCATGCAATAAACATTAATTAGTTGTCCTGGGACAAACCCAGCCCACCACCACCCCCCAAAAAAAAACAAACAAGCTTAGAGAACCCTTTATTTTAGCACAATTCACAGATGTGGGACCCATTTCACAGCGCAGCACGTTCACAGCGCAGCACGTTCACAGTGCGCGGCGCTTTGTTGAAAAGAAAGCAGCCCAGTGCCTTTTATGGATATAAATTGTCCTCGGTTTCCATGGGGACATTTAGACTCTCCACCACGGCGGCTTTGTGTCCTTAACTTTGAGAAAGTTATCACATTTTTAGATTGTTGTTTTTCCCATTTTTTTGAAGCGTTATTCTCCAAAATGGAGTACAAAGTTTGATAGATTATACCCCCCCCAACCCATGTCCCCTCCCACAAAGAATGGACGAGAATGGAAGGCATCTCAGCATCTCAGCATCTTAGAGCATCTCGTTTCAAGACTGCCTCAACTTTTTTTGCCATCAACTACCTTGAAATTGTTTCCATTTTCTTTTTTTTTTTTATTTTATTCGTTTCACAAACAAAGCCTTAAAAATGCTGTTTTCCTGAAAATGGATGGCATTTTCCTGTCAGAGGAAGAACAAAAATAATGGGATGTACAAACAGAAGTTCTAGGTTTTTATTCACGATTTTATTTCCTTATTTTCAATTTCAAACAGGGCGGTGTACGTTTCTGGAGTGAGATGTTTGTGTAGATCAGGTACTTTTCTGATCAGCATATCTTTGGTGATAGTTTTTCTCAAACCATTCTCGATAATGAGCCTCACAGACAAAACACAGACCCTGCAATGCTATCTCAGAGTAGCCTCCATTCTGAGAATACTCAACATGATTGATGACTCTGCAGAAGCTACAGGCTAGATGGAGCGCAGTAATAACCTGTCGCGATGCTTTTCACAGCTTCCTAGTAACATCCCCTCAATTCATTGTTTCATTCATCTTCTTTATTTCTTACTATCTTACCTTTTTTTTGTTTTGTTTTCATTTTTAGAGAATTTACTTGTTAGTTATCTAAATATCTTTTTTTTTCATCTGGCTGTCCCTCATATTGGTCTCTGCTGAAGGACAAAAATGTATTATTATAAATATAAACATATCAGAATAAATTTTGTTGCTCATTGCAAACTATTGTGATTAATTCCCTATGGGAAAATTTCTTCTTGTATAAAGTCTAGCCTCTGCATTGCCTTATAAGTCACAGACAGATCCAAACAGCAGAAGGCCGTGCTGGATAACTAGAGTGTTCCAAGCATAAATTTCCCTTATAGAATGCATGACTTAATAATTGGTAAGTGCACATCAACAGATCCACAAATATACATCTGAAACAGTTCCAGCCAATGTTTTTCATTATTTCTATTACCTATCAAATTTCATGACATTCTCTTTTTTAATGACGATGCTTGTTCTCCCAGCCACCACCATTAAAAGGTGCCTGCAGCTGTTTATGCACAGTATATGAAATATTAAGACTAGCCTTCCTTAAAAATTGCTGTTTAACATGTACAGCGCACACAACTGAAGCTTGAAATGAATTCGACCTTTTCAGCGAAAGGTCAATAAGCATTTGAAAACAAAAGTGTGTAGTGTGTATTTGGATGCACATACACAGTAAATGGCCCTTAACATGAAGAATCATAAGTGCTTTCTAATCCTCTCTAAAAATAATAATAAACATCAAACCAGACCCTTTCTCTGGATTCTATTCTCCAATACAAGCATGCCGGGAGCCTTTTATGAGCTTTTATAAGCAAACTGTCTCTTAAATGTCTGACACTATTTTTAGGCAACATTAATTACAAACTGGATTTTTTTCTAAATCAGGACATTTATTCCATGGTAATGTAATCATCTAGGTGTAATCACACATTTATTTTTAAATCTCTAAATCTCCAGTGGGATTGAGAGCATTACTTTGTAAAATATCCCCACTGACATATCGTAGATTGAGTTTTATAAGGAGAGGTTCTGTCACATACCGACCCACGGGGTGGGGTGGAAAAAAAACTCATCAGGTTTTTACAGAAGATGTGGGGAGAGATTCACACATGCCGTAAACTGAATGTAATCGATAATAGAGTGTCACCTCCTCGCAAACATAATGTCACACCTTACCATGGTCTGTGATGGCCGACGCCACTGCAGAGTACCAAACTGCCAGCTCTCTAACATTCCCTCACAGTCTAAAATGATACCCACCCTCAACATTTTGAACTGAAGAGTCCATCATTTTTTTCCTGCAAACGTAAAAGTTTGAGTCCAGAACATTGTTCGTCTTGAGGCCACGGTACTGAACCTGTATTTATAAGGTGTAACAGAGTAGGAGTGCTGATCTGGGATCATCTATTCATGCTGGAAAGGCCCCCTTAACTGTATACCACCCCCTGCAGTTTGGGAATGGTACAGCACTATGATGCAAGGTCAAATATTGACATGTCAGTAAAACTATTTTAAGCTCAGAAGTCCAATTTATCACTCCTGACTTTGTCTTAGAACAATTGCCCACACATCATGATGCACGTTTTTACCTGTATTGCAGGTGTGATGCAGCTTATGTGTTGCCCCATTGACTTACAACTGCTCCATTACATGGACCAACACAGGGGCCAGAATCATCCACTCACAACCGCTCTACTATATAGACCAACATTACGACTAGCTACCCAATAATTCTGGACCAGAGCACCAGGAACTAGCACCCCACGGACCAGGACGTTCAGGACTGGCCCATTCACCTTGGGTTACTCTCCTATTCAGACCTCAGCATTAGGGTTGTCCCTAATCACCACCATGTGCCGTATTACACTGCCCAAAGGTCTGCAGTCTGATGCACTCGCTGCAACAGAGCTCTGAATAATAACCTCACAGGGGAGCTCGCTAAGCACCCCACGTGGTCTCTGAGCCGACATCGCCACGGCGACAGAATGTGACAGACAAGGCATGATGGCCCCTCCCACCCACTCAGCCCCTTTCCCCAAGACTTCAGGGCGGAGTCAAACTGTGAGCACAGGAAGAGCATGGGTCTGGCCACAGGAAGCAGGTTTGAGCACGGCGCGGGGCTGGGGCTGCTGAGCGGGGTGGGGGGTGAGCGTTGAGGAGAATGTAGGGGAGGGGGGGTTGGGGGGTCGGGGGCACAGGCTATCTGAAGGGGCGTCTCTCTCGGGCCGAAGTGCCGTCAACCTGCCGTGGATAGCGAGCTCCCACGGCACGTGGCCGTTTATATCATAAAGCCTCGGCCCGCCTCATTTCGCCTCGGCTCAGCCGGTAATTGCCGCTCGGCTCGTCGGCCCCCATCGCAGCCACAGACAAAGCCAGGCAGTCCTGCACTGGGGAGGGCCCATTCCGCCAGCTCGGATATTTCACACCGTACGGGCATTCATATGGTAATTTTTTACACGCGAGGCAAGGGACGGCCGGAGCGGAGGACAACGTTTGCTCGTTTAATTAAAGGGCGAGGTCATTAGCGCCCCCGCTTTAGCGGCTCTCAGAGGTGGAGATATATCTCCCTCATTAATATTCGCGTGGCCCTCGGACGCAGGAAGTTGGAAGGAAACATCAGCGTGAATCACACTGTCCTTTCATTACTGCCAGGACATGTTCCTTTAATCAGAAAACTCCTAATGAAGGAAAAAACTCAAACACTGCACAAAGTGTGTGCCCTGCGTCTGTGTGTATGTGTGTGTTTGTGTTCATGCTAGTATGCAAACTTGAGCCAATAAAATATCATGTATGTTGACAAAAGCAGACAAGTAAAAACTTTGCATGTCTACAACGCAGCTTTCTCTACACATCCCGCACAGACAGAGTATCCCCCCGGGGGCTTAAAGAGCAGCTGGGAAAAATGACATCCATCTGCCAAACTATGAAACCACACACGCACACACACGCACACACACACACACAGATCTGTGTAATATGCATGCTTGTATAAATGATATCCACCTGCCAAACTATGAAACTGCAAACACACATACACTCACACAGAGAGATCTGTTACATGCATGCTTGTATCTCACACATGTGACATGTAATCTGTGAGGAACACCACTGAGGGCCTAATCGTCACTAAATGCTTCCAAGGGCAACACTGAGGGAATGTGAAGAAGGAAATATCCGGGTTTTTTTTTTTTAATAACAATGTGGAACAAAGGGTCTAAAATGCTCAGAGGACCAGCCTATTCAAAGAAAAGTGTCTTTTTGCAAATTGAGGCCTCGGCTGTGGACTCTATCAATTAAAGCTACAGTAGTAAACATAATTATGCAATTCGACACGCTCTATCGAGCCACGCTGAGCCAAACAGGAGAGAGGATAAAGAGACGTAGCTCTGTTGTTGATTTTCTGCAAATTGCAGTCAGGGAAGAAGAAAAAAAAAAAGCTCTCTTGAGAGCAAGGTAGCGTAGGAACGAAGAACGGGTTTTCTTTCTGTGCCCAGCTGGCTCTGAATAAATGCTACAGTGGAAATGAATACAGGGGAAGTACTCAAGTGTTTCAGAACATGGAGACCGGCCGCATGCTGATGATGATGTCACAGGCTTACAGGGGGGGTACTTGAGTGTTTCAGAACATGGAGATCGGCTGCATGCTGATGATGACACCACCAACCAAAGACCTCTTCCACAGTGTGAGCCTTCGCTACTTCCTGCCCAGCAGATAAACCACCAACTATACCTATTAACTATCCCTTCGGTGGAACATGAAGTTCACGTACGATCATGACACGAGCCTGCAGGTGCTCGGTTGGGCCAGGATCACCCCATGGTGATGGAACTGATGATTTTAGGAGTTTATCCCCTCAATTTCTTCCCCTGCTGTGGCTGAGCCAATCACTGCCTCACCAACATGGACCACAAGCCATGCCTGGTAACCATGCAGCTGGGGCTTGATCACCAAATCAGGACCTACACCTGCACCACAAACACATACCTGTACACCGTGTTACCTGAAGGCCCTCCTCTGTCAGGGGTATAAGGACTCGACATGATTTTTATATGCCAAAAAATGAGCAATTTCTGAGACATGATGTGCACCTGACAATCATTAAATCATAAATTATGTAAAGATAAAATCCATGGAATACTCTCGCAGTCATTTGCCATATAAAGGCAGCACTGACATTTTCAGTGGTTAAAGTTAATGCTATGCAATGTCCCCTGCCAGACTTAAGACAGTCTGCATGTGATATTAATAACAGAATATATGTTAAGAGCATGTATAAACCACATCTTCCCGATGTAGAAATATACAGACAGAAATGTCAGGATATTGGCCCTTTTCGCCCAGAGCTGTGTTGGCCGAGGAGGACTGTTCTCATAATGACAGCCTGGATGAATGATTTTGAATTGAATGTTTTTTTTTTTTTTGGTGACAGTATGTCAATAGGGGCTGTCTGGAGAGGAATGACTATGCTCTCAGTGCAGGAGAATGCAACCTGAAAAACCCAGAGGTCTGGGTAAATAGTAGGTGTCAATCTGGTGAAACTTCATTCCGATGTATGCCAGTCCACCGGATTTATTTACATGCTATTCCACGGCGCGTTGCCAAGATATAATATTTCAGCTACGTATCTGGAGGGGCTCGAAATGACTTTAGAAGTTCAGTGAAACTGTGTTAGAATATGAACCTTGGGAAATGTTTACTGTGATGTACAGCTTAATTTAAGCTTTAGGAAATTAAAACTACAGTGTTTTGACAAATCACATTAACTACAGAGGGCATTTTCAGAGCTAAGTTTGTAATGCTATTCTACGACCAACCAAGCACTTTCCTGGACTTAAAATGTTGGGTTTTTTCCCCACCAGTGAAGAACCTTAAGACCCCTTGAAAAAACTCATCTTCTGATAGGTCATCGGGAGACCACGGTGGAGGTAGGGAATATTAAAACACGAGGGCCTGTGTCGCTTTTACTTTTTTTGACCTTTTCAACCCCTCAGTGTGATTGGAACAAAGGGGGGAGAGAAAGAATGGGAAAGGTGAAGAGGAGAAGCCCAAACAAAGCAGAGGAGATGGGATGGAGAAGGAGGCAGAGGAGTAATGATGTGGTTTTGAGGATTAATCCTCGAGGGTCAATAATGGAGGGGCATTTTTTTAACCTCTCCAAAGCCCCGTAATGGAAATCAATCTGTTACAGCGGACCGGCAGCAGAGAGAGAACAGGGGAACTCTGGGAAGATGGAGATGGCGACAGAGGGGAATGGCTAGAGGGGACGCTCTCACAACATGGAGATGGAAAGGCCTTCCCCCGTCACACTTAGAGGCTCCAGGTGACATGCCCCCATCCTCCCTCCTCCCAATGATTGATTGATAGGAAGGAGCAGAAGCCATGAGTACAACTCTCCGGTCAATTGGTTGGAGATCCTGATGGACGATGCGGACGCGGCTCGATGGCTTTCGGCCATTAGGGCGGACTCGCGGTTCCACTTCCTCCGGGGACATCCATAACGCGGTCAAGCAAGCTGGGGCACTAAAGCCATTAGCGTCATTAGCATCTGCAATCTAATGAAATGTGGAACGAGAACATTTCCAAGGTTAGCGACATCCGGACAATGAACCCTGATGCCAAAAAAAAAAAGTTGACATAGATCGCCTATAAAGACGTTAGGAAATAATTTTCCCATTTTTGATTCCCTCTGGAAAAAGATCCACTGTGAAGCTATGTGTAACAACCTACGTGACCATTGCTATTATTATTATAATTAAAAGAAATACATAAATTTATAATGTAAATGTGCAAATATGTATATGACACAGGGATGGGCTGAAAAATGACACAGGGCCGCACCACTGCTCTGAGCTCGGGGTGGGATGATGATGCGCAGATGATGTAATGCCTTTTTGGACGCTCGTGGTGACAGAGAGCGCCTCGCACACGCTCATCACACACCAGCATCTCCAAACCAGCCCCTGCGTGGGGGGCGGGAGGAAGGGGGGAATCCCAGCACACTAGCAATAAAGCTAACGTGCTAACATGCTTACATCAGCAAGCCGGATGTCACAAATAAAGGGACTAATGGCCTAAATGTAGTGCATCGAGTACAGGTGTTGGCTTTGGGGTGGGGGGGGGTGGGTCATAGATAAAGCAATAAAGCAAAGCCCCAACACCTCCCCCATCCCCCCCCCACACCCCCATTTCCCACAATCACATTCTTCTCTTCCAGGTCATGATGCCTCGGCCCTCAAAGACACTTCAAAGTGAAGAGGGCCATTCCATCGCTCATTAAACGCCATGGAAACAGGTCCTCTCCTCCGCACCATCATTTCCGAGCCTCCGCCATTAAGGGCCATTCACAGCGTTCCGGCGGGAAAGAGCCTCAGTAATGGCATACGAGCAGGGAAAGCCATTTGCTTTGATCATGGCGGTTTGGCAGATGATTCTTTGGAACACTCCATGGAAGGAAAAGGAGCCTGATGGTGACGGATTTATTATTATAGCTATTTCTACTACTAACTTTATTTGAATACCTGATCAGATAAATATCAGAATAATGTCAACTGGTTTCATGTTTTGCACTTCATAACTGTCAGTTTTTTTTTTTAAATAAATCAGGCCTATTGTATATGAGACTCTCTGTGCTGCTATGACTACACTCGTTGAATGTTATTGCATTTTCGCCTCTATCGCAAGACAGGAATAAGTAGATACATTTGTACAGGACTGTGTTACATGCACAGTGCAGTTAATGACAACATGTGTGTGTCTGTATGTGTATGTGTGTGTCTGTGTGTGTGTATTGTTGGCACTGCTCTTGCCACATAAGTGCTATAGAGCGCAGACATTACATTTAGTATTCTTCTCAGAATGATGCAGCGAGACAATTAAATGACAGGAGAAAGGGCTGATGGTTAATATCCGTTTGTGGACTCTGCCCCTATTGTTAGGGAGCGAGGTACACAGTCTTAAATGATGGACAGAAACCATAACTGGAGCGTGATTAAGCAAAAAACTCTGGCATGGGGAGCCTGACCCGTGTCCCCGGCCGCGCCCGATCCGGAATCAGCGGGTTTGTCAGCTAATATGCAGCTATGCGTCGGCCACATCCAGGCACAGGGAAGTAATAAAGATTGAACGGCTCTGCAGCGTATTCATTTGCTGTCTCTCATTGCGGTGGGTGACATTAAACTTCCTGGGACCTTATTACAGCTCCACCCATCTTTCAGCTAACGCTATTGTGGCACTGCACCACTATGTTCTCTTTCTAGAACTATGATGCAAAATTAGCCATATCAGCTAATTTAACAATGCACACAGGAGAAAAAATATAAAAAACTAAAGTCACAAAAAAAAAAACATGATTTTGAATGTTTCCATTATTATTATTAAACATTATTCTGTTACAATTAACAGGTTTTCACATACAAGTCATGTAATGCTGGAGACATTTTGGGTAAATGCACTGTATCACAAATTCGGTGATGGGGGAGAGAGGTTTCACAGAACCAAAAACTAAAGGAGCCACGATATAGAGCTAGTGACTCAACATTAAAAGGTTTAACTGCAATTGCTGAAGGTGAGCATGTTCTGATTTTCTTGAAGTTTTAATACTGAGAGGTTTGTCGTTGTTTTCGCTTTAACTATTAGCACTGAACGTTTCATCACGGCCACTGTCAAACCTCAGAGCTCTCAGATTTGCTTGGTGAAGAGGCGTAGCAGGATGCAGCCGGGTCTTTCTGAAGCGTCAGAGCGCGCGCCAGTATTTTAACTGTCGCTTCAGTATGCAAGACCACAGACCAAGGCGATCCCACTGACCTCTGACCAGTCAATAGCAATAATGCATTACAGTAATATCTCACTCATCTGCCGCTTACTGCATGTTGTCGGCAACTAATAAATGTGATTCATATTGGATTTTCAGCGCATGGTAATTGGTTTTTAAAGTTGTATTCACAGCTCTGTGTCACCGTGGTATATTTAGGGTAGCTGCTTGTGCTCGTGTGTTATGCTGTCAGTTGTAATTGCACTTGCACATTTTGGACATGCCTTATCAGTCAGTCCCTATAAATAAGGGTGAATGTCTTATTATTAATTGTATGCTAAAATACAGCAGTAGTAATAATAATAATAATAATAATAATAATAAACAGCATTAATAGTCATCTTTATGCATTTAAATGGGAAAATGACTTTAACATTTCCTCTGATAGTTTTAAGAACCATATCTTTAGATTTAAGATTATGCTTTGTTCCCATGAAGGACAAGATGGAAGACAGACCATAATATCCGAACCCTGGATTATATTGTGCCATATATCCAGGCCTCCAAAGATCTTTTTTAAGAAGATTTTATGACCAAACCTGACATCCTCTTGGCTTCAGAGCTGTCAGATGAATCATGCTAATGTGTTTGAATGAGAGGGGGTAATTTTACTACGTTATGGTAAAATTACTCTGCATCCATTAGCCAGACAGATGTGCTCTACTTTCTAACACACACATGCAGGGTTCCCATTCCACACGATGGCCTGTAGCCCTGTCTGCTGTAGTGTATATAATGCACCATCCAGAGCTGCTGCTTCCTGGAAAACTGCTGCCTGTTTTATCATGATTACATGATAAAACCCTCGATGGGACACATTCATAACTTTGCCTTTTCCCATCTGAATACATTTTTCATGACTGAGTAGCTCCCAAAGACATATCGCGCATTGATAGCGGTATAATGAATCTAATTTGGAGTCAATTTAATCGTACTTAGCAGGCAATGTTTATATAGTGCTGAGATCACCCTTAATGACTGCAAATATACATCTATTTTTCTTAACAAAGATATTCATCTTTCTCTCTGGTGTACATTAGCCGTGAGTAATTATCTCTGCTGTTGATTCAATGGTTGGTTTATGAATCCAACTGCATGGTATTGCATCAAGCAGTTTGATTGTTATTAGGCCATAAACATATTAATGAGGTATTTTATTACAAGGGAGAGACCAATGATAGGAGAGAAACACTAATCTCGATTTTCCACCCCACCAATCAGAGAATATATAGTGAGCTGCCGTACAGGTTGACTTCCACCAGTATAGATTACTCCCACTAATACAGATTGGATTTCCTTTATCCACGTCTGCATATTATACTAACTTTATCCACTATTATAGATTACGTTTCCATCCTCCACCAACCTAGATCACATTACCTTCTCCCAGTGATATAGATTAAGCTACCTTAATCCACTACCAGAAGTAACATTACAAAATACAAAATGCGTAATGCTAGGACTGTCGGTTCTAGGGTAAGATGAGACTCCCCTCGACCCACATTGGAGCTCAGAGGAGCATATGGTCTGCTAAGGCTAGGCACAGTTCATCCGTGTGACAGTGTTTCAGGGCTTTCATTAGTGAAGAATTACCTGTGTATACCTGGACAGCAGTTTATTGTTAGCAACTGACAGGCGGGGCAACAAAACAACTAGCTCATCATTGACACACTCATCCAGAGATTACAGGTATAGTTCACACAAATTACATTCATTCAAGGCAGTTATTAGCAAAGTATTAGCTGGCTGGGCATACAAAACCACTGTATTATTAGCATTTTTAGCACATAATGGCTGGCTCATCATTGACACTCTCACAGCTAAACCTCAGGGCTAACAATCACTCACAATGTATGTGATATATTACATACTGTATATAAATATGTAATTTTACATGAACTATCTATCTAGCGCAGTTTGGAGCTGTCCTCCTGGTGGGCATGTTATTCAGAGCACTGCCCCATATTAGCAATCAGGACTTCCTCTCAGCGTTTCAGCCTATGGTACAGAATGCCAAAGCCAGGGCAGAACCCCATACAACGTTTCTGTGAGGTGAAGATTAAAAATAGTCATTACACACACAAATGAGAGGCTCAGGGCTGGCATCTCATATCCCGATATCACTGACTAATGGAACAGCAGGTACGACAGGATATCCGGAGAGCATCAGACTCCTCAACAAAGCCATGGCACAGCGGTGGCCAGTCTAATCCGCTTAGGCCTGGAGAGACTGCAGGTTTTCATTCCAACCAATCAGGAACATACCTGACAGCAACCAATCAATAACCAATGAGGACTGATCGATTGATTGAATTAGTGTTCCTCCTCGGTTGCTGCGGAAACCTGCGGCTGTGCCAGGCCTCCGTGGAAGAGACTGGCAGCGTCTGCAATGGTGGCTGGGCAGTGAGAGCCAGACGGCTCTCGCCTCCTCAGTAATGCCACGGAAACAGATGATGGGGCGTTCTTGGGGAAAGATTAAAGAGTGAGAAATAATAGCCTAAAACCAGGGGTGGTATCAGGCTCTGGATGTCATGCCAACTCCTGCTTTTAATTATTTAAGGAGTCCATTCATTTGTGTAATCTGACATTTCAGCTACATTTATCCCGTTCACTGCTAACCGCATGACTGACAGGAGAAGACACGTGTGTGTGTGTGTGTGTGTGTGTGTGTGTGTGTGTGTGTGTGTGTGTGTGTGTGTGTGTGTGTGTGTGTGTGTGTGTGTGTGTGTGTGTGTGTGTGTGTTTGCGCCTGTGTCCGTATTCCAACAAGAAAATTAGCATTGATGTATATAATTGATAACAATCAATTATTAATGGTTCATAGTGATTAACAGTTACATAATTATCAGTTTAAAGGGTTCATTATCATTATAATGTACGATAGAACAGTAGAAACTAAAGTGTGCATACACACCTGCCCTCTAGGAATGGACTATCCCCAGCCCTGCAGCAAACATTCATGCCTAAAAAAAAGCAAAGCAATCTCTACTCAGCACACATTCTCCTGCCTGAAACACAGGTTTATCAGGAATGAGAACTGTTGGAATCTCACAGGAGAATTTTCTTGCATGTAACACCACCCCCCCCCCCCCACCCCCATCCCCAAAGTCCTATAGGAGGATACCATCAGCAAAGAGACATTTTTAGCGGCGTTCTGTCATTGGGGAGGGTGTCATCCAGCGGGCCGGTGTCGATAAGGACCGGACGCTGAGACAGCGCCACTCGTCAGGGGCCTCAGGGCATAATCCAATACAGCTCATCAGCCAGATCCAAATGGCTTTCCTTATCACCGCAGACTCCCATCTCGAGACGCGTGTCCCTGGCCTCTCCCGGACGAGCCCCCCTGCCTGCCCCCTCAGCTGTCCATATTAAGAGAAGCTTCCTTATCGGATCTGCTCCTGTATTACCTTTTTAACAATGCCGTATCTCCCCACCGCATCGTCCACTGCCATTTGGGTCCGTCTCCCGCATCTCCGAGAGGATTCGGGAGCAGTGCATGGTTCGTTTGGATTCCCACTTGGTACGGTGCCAGCGTGAGTTTTTGGGTGACGTTATCTGGAATTCAGGAGCAACACAGGATGTGTGTTATCGTCTTCATCATCACTCCCAAACCATGTCCACGACCAAACCACTGCAACTTGCTGAAGATGAGCTTGCATCCTTCATCATGTGTATTTGTTGAAATGCATCTAATTCACTTTTTAATACTTATGGTAATACAATGGTATATTGCTGGTGTTTTAAAAAAAAATAGCCTTCCACAACAAGAGAAACTTATTTTTACATTACAAAAACTTTAGTCACACTGGGTTCTTAATTCATGTCAAATCTATCCACAGAAAATGTTCTTATAATGTAATAGTGGCTGAAAGATGAACACCCTAGAGCATGAAAGTTGTTCCTCAAAAACTGAGTAATGTATCAGACGAGATTTGTATACCGTGCAACAAACACAAGCATGACTCACTAGGCCCAATGCTGATTGGCCACTTACACTACGCTATGTATCTGTGAGAGGGAAGCGAGCCAAAATTTAGAACTAATATATCCAAAGAAACCATGAATAAACTACAAAAAACTACTCACACAGATGTTTGATGTTTCTTTACCTTATCATGTAATTTCAATTCTGGATGAAAGTTCAGGAAAATAAGAGGTAGATCAAAAGTTTTGTAGAGTAACTTTGATAAGCTGTGAAGTATTGTTGGTACACAACTGATAATGCAAGCCTTCTGTTCATGTTTGAAATGGAAAATAGGCAAAAAAAAAAGGTTTTTTTGATGTAGCTGATATAAGAAAATGTGGCTTTGTGTGCGAGCCGAGCCAGAATGCACTGCAGCTACCCTTCCGCTTCCAGCCACAAGGGGCACTGTTTTAATGTATGAGTGTGACATTTGTGGCGGCTCTCTTTGTTCCTGGAGACTGAAGGAGTTTTTAATAATGAATGGCACCACTCAGCCAAACAGTAGCACCTGCATACCTATGAGGACGGCCATTTTCTGTGATTGATTTAATGCTTCCTGTATGAAAAGAGAGGGAGATACCGCATTGCCTAACTCTCGTTAAACAGATGTAATGTAAGTAGTTCTACGGCGCTGTGTTGTAGAGGGGCGACACGATCAAACCTGACAAAAAGTCATTAAAAGGAGACAGGTGCCCCCCATAAACACACCCCCCACACGGTCGTTTTGTGAATTTCAGGCTTCGCTCCCTCCCTCCCCGTCCACAAATTCCAAGAAAGCAGCTTCTGGCGCGACTCCCAGTGTAAAAGGTCTTTATCAGCTCCATTTTTATTGGCGGCGCTGTCACTGCATACTCTCTGTCCCATTTGGTGCAGCGTAAAACCCCCGCTCGCACCTCCGCAGTGTGAAAGGGTAGCTCATTTGTACGACACGCAGGTACTCCCCGCCCGTAATACCGCCTGAACCGAGGCCCGAGAATGAAAGATTAGGGTGAGGTGGGGGGCGGGGGTGAGGTGGGGGGGGGGGAGGTGGAGGTTTAGGTATGTTGGGGGAGGAAGGTGGATTTTAATGACATTCCAGTTCCTTCCCAGCGCCGGGGTGTTGTGTTTGTTTGATTGAATCGGTGATATAGAGTTTTTCTGACAGTTTGTGGATCCCTGGGTAGGCCCGGTATCTCGGCTGGCTTTGAAGAGCGCCAGGCATTCTTGTCTAATTTTAGAGTTCCTCGGCGCACAGGTTTCCCTTTGGGCCTGGTAAATAAAACATAACCTGTAGGGGAAGGGGGCGCTTGTGTTTGTTTGCAGCTCTCCTGAAAGCTGGCAGCTGGGGGGGCTTCTTCACATTCGCTACACCTTTAATGATCCATCCTGAGCTCCGGGGGGGACAGACGCAGACCCGGGGGGGGGAATACACACCTATTACTAGGGCTGAGCCTGGAGCTGGGCCCTGCCTTCTGCAGGGAGACAATATCTTATTTTTTAACGATAGAATTTAGGGAGGGCGGGTGGGGGGAATCCATCTTTTGATACAAGCTGCCTAGACAATGTTAACTGGGTGGGGGTGGGGGTGGGGGGGATGAAAATCACGATTTATAAAAGGAAAAAAAAAGCCGAAAATGTGTCAGATGAAATAGCTTCTCTCATAAAATGCTGAATTTTATTATCATTCTTTTTTTATCAAAATAAATTCTGTTTGCTTGTCAAGTAGACTTGCCTTAGGATTCTTATTAATAATTTAGGCAAGGACTTTCCTGGGATGCTCACTGAGGTTTGGTAACTTAACATCCTTTTTTAAAGTTTATTTTTATTTTTTTGTGATTCGTCAGCTTTCCAGAAGAGGATAAGGAGGACCTCTGTGCTCAGCTTTCTCTCCAGCTCAAAATAATTTAACCCTTAATTTGAACCCTGCAGTGTTTGTGGAGTTTTTTTTTTTATTCAGTTGCAGATAGATACTCTGCCAGCTTTAATAGATGTACCATGACATGCCACTTTGTTCAGAACTGATTTGTCTAGCGGAAAAGTGCAAAAATCACTTACATGACTGTACTATCGTTTACAGTGGCTCGGTCAAGAGGACAGCCCAGGGAATTTGCATGAGCGCAATGTGAGGATGGGCCTGTTTGAATGTGCTCGTCTCCTACTCGCTCGTTCAGCGTCTGATTATGTGGTCTGTTTGTTTGGCTAATGGAGCTGGCTGTGATGGGGGGGAGGGTGATAGGGGGTTGGGGGGGCTCACACATTCTCTGGCAAGCTGCTAATTAGCAGGAACTAATTAGAACACCGCGTCCACGATTGAAACTGCCTCTGTCGCCGGCTGTCCCAGGCAAACCCTGGTGATTCGTGTTATCGTTCACCTGGGGGAGGAGGGAAGAAGCGGGGGAGAAAATGCTGCAGTCAGTTTTACTAATGACAGTGGGGGACTTTACCGCTGCAGAGTGCTATGACAGAGTGGGTGATTACATCATCAGCTAGTGCTGTTGATTCTTAAATTTGTCAGCTCTGATTTGTCCAACAGTGGTGACCACAGCTCTGATTGGTCCAACAGTGCTGACCACAGCTCTGATTGGTCCAAATGCCCAAGCTCCTTATACTCTTATAACACTTCTCAAGCCCCCAAATGGGTGGGACCAGGACACTCAGGAACCATAAAACCGGATAAAAAGTGCCATAAAACGTTCTATTTGGCATAGAGCGAGACAAAGATTTATCACAGAGGGGGAACTCGTCTGTCATGGGACAAGTAATCGTAGCTTAATTCGGTGGGCCTCCTCTCTTCTCCGGAACCTTAAAACTGAAATAATAAGTTTGTCCTCTGAGTGAAGCTTGTAAGAATCTAATGAGAAAATATTGGCAGGCTAAATCAGGCTGACTGCAATAGGCCATTTATACCTGGGGAGAGAAAATGACTTCTAAAACGTCCTCCGTTCAAATAGAGACTCATCGTCGGATTCATGCTGACGACTTCATTTCGCGCACGGGAAATAATAAAAACGTGCATAATGCCGTAGGATTTGCACGTTGTGTCGCTACGACAGGGACTCGGTTTTGCCTCATAGTCCCCACACAATGATCACTAGCATGGCACGATCGCGCTAACGTCAAATATTAATGACTCATTATATACACTCCTATCGAAGGCTTGTTTGAGACTCGTGCTGTTTCAGCTTTACTGCATTCTTTGGATGGGTTGCTTTCTTATTTTTGCCTCTTTCTGTACAGCGCATATGTTTTAATGTTTGAACCACCTGTTTGTACTGCATAAGGGCAAGGCAATTTTTACACCCAGAAAAATGAAACATTATGAGCAGCTGATTCAGATAGGTATGAAATATGGTGACGCTATGCCTGTGAGTGTTGTGAGAAGTCAGGATTTCAAACTTGTGTTGACATGTGGTAGCAATGTTGAATTTGGAGGGGTTTCCATAGAAATGGCAGTTCCTCAAAGGAAAAACCTTGCAGCAGCTCTGCAAAGATGACATTTCTCCAGAAAGAACATGTGTGCATTTTTTTTTTTGATCTTTTTTTTTTTTTTTTTTTGGGGGACATATTTGGTCGGGTCGAGTCGGTGCATTTAACATACACAGAAACACATTTATTCGTGTATTTGACAGGTACTTACTGAGGCGAGATGAACTCTCCCCCCACCCCCACGCCACCACCCCCCCTCCATGTTAAGTACTGTAAGTCGCACAGCTGGTACCAGCGCTGCTAAATGCAGTTAGCGGGCCGGGAAAAACCCGATAACGGCACGGCAGCGCGGCGTCTATAAAATTGAAAACGGGGGCGTCTATAAAATCGTTTCACCGCCGAAGGCGAGAGAGCTGGAGCTTTTCCGACCGAGGATGGAGCCGCACTGAGCTCCTGTGTGTGAGCACATATTTCAGCGACGAGGCGATGGTTAGGAGGGGGCGAGGGGGGGTCATTTAATAGGATGTAATCCATGGAACTTGCACTAGTGTAGCTGACCTGGCAGAGTTTCTCACAGCCCAACCCTTCCGTCCTCCTCCCTCCTCTTGCTTCACCAGCTGAGGAAAATAGCTTAAACCTCTCCCCCCCCACTGGAAAAATTAATCCCTCCCAGCGGATGAATTCGCACCTTCGTTTCTCTACCCTGCGATTCTCAGAAAGCTTCCATTCTGGATACCCAAGGGCTCTCCTTCCAAGGACAGCCAGGGTATTTTCTTTACATGTGAGCGTTAATCCGAATGTAATTTCATGCCCATGTATGTTTGGTTTAGTCAGTGGATGTTGGGTAAATATTAAAATTGCACTTTAGCGTGCAGATAACAGTAATATTTTAGTCTTAGGTTGTTAAGTCCTGTGTGTCCTTGCCTGACGTGCTGGTGCGAGTGTAAATTGGGGAAGTGCATAGATTAAAAGCAAATGCTGCCTAATTTCATTACCCGTGCAATTAGGCTAAATAAACACAGGTTTCATTAGGGCCTCTTCAAACATTTTGTGTCACTGAAATTTATGAAGGAAACTGTATCCGCCACCCGTGCTTCAACCCCGTCCAATTACTGTGTCCTATGGACATCCAATAGTCATTTAACATGCACCTGTCAGTTAAACCATTCCGATGTGAGAGGGATAATTAAACAAGACTGCCATATATTGATATAAATGTGATGGAAATTACAGTGTAATAAGTCAAGTACCACTCAGTGATGGTTTGAAGCAGTGGAAAAACATGTTGGATTGTGGGTAAAATGCGGTACAGGGGTCAGGGTCTCGGACAGTAATTTGCTGGTGGATGCTGTCACAGGTTAGGAAGGGTAAAGGGATGCATGGAGGTCAAAGGGGGGGTCCACTGCCACAGGTACAAACTCAATTATTCCACAAGCAGTAAGTGCCCTCTTCAAATCCAGCATATTCAGGCAACGAAAAAGGTGAAACACGTGTGTGTCCACATCAGCCTCCTCTTCCAGTACCACTCGCTGGCGTATAAGGTATATTTTCACCAGGGCTTCCCTTTAAGATGAGAGTCTTCGTCTCAGTGGGACTTCCCTGGTACAATAAAGGTTAAACAAATACATTTAAAATGTCATTTTGTATAAGGCTTATCTTTAAATAAAACCAATTTTATGAAATGGGTAAGCTAAATTACATATTTAAAATAGCGTGGTAATTTTACAGCATGACACCTTTAAAGGGGTATTTCACTATGGTAACACTCAAGCTGTAGAGTTTCTTACCTCTGCTTCTCTTTCCCCTTGTCCTCCCATTTTGCTGCTATTGAGTTTTGAGGTTCATGAAAACGCAACATGCAAATCAGTGCTCCTGCACAACGTGGCACGGACACAGCCACATTCAACTTTGGGCATCACCATTACAGACACTGTCCTTCTGCCAGTGGCTCAGAGTAAAGACACACACGGGGCCACGGTTTGGTCCCCATTTGTTTTGGGTCTTTGGGTAGGTTTGTGTACAGATCTTGTGCGAATGAGGACCGAGTTACGTAGGTAAGATCTCTGGTGCAACCCAAAAGTCAAACAGTGCTTTCATTTTCCGAGAGCAACTAGGAGGCAGAACTTGTTGCTGAAGAGTGAGCTTCACCGCACTTAAACCCCAAAATCAGGGCCATGTATAGAAACTAGGATTTATGTAAAATAGTTAAAGTATGTTACTACAGTAATGTTAATTCTGAAACTTCTTTAGTGAATGAAAGACTTTGGTGATCATCAGATTTCTAAACCACATAAAATGTCTCTAACCAATCAATGCAGGCAGAACGTAGCACACCATGGAAACCCCCTTGCTGTTTGATTGGCTCGTACATGACTGACAGCCGAGCGCTGCTCCGCCCTGTCAGAGTTAATGAAACTTCATATGAACCATCGCTAATGACTGGGACACACTGGTGCTGGAGGGCTGATGGTGGGTGCAGCCTTTATTTTACACCAGTTACCCTGGTCCAATCAGCTAATTAGCTTCATAAACCAATGCCAGTTCATCCACAGACTGCAGCAGAGTAAAACGTCTCATTTAGGACGAGTCTTCAGCTGTCAGTCATGAACTTAGGAAGAAATGTAGCAATGATGTCATGCAAGGTTACAAATATGATTAGGCCGATTAATTATTAAGAGCACTCAGTGGCATAAAACCAAGACACTGACAAATCTTATCATATTAAATATTATAAACTTTTTTTTACATCAGGCCAGCGGTGTCAAACCTAGGGCCATGGACGGCTGTGTGTTTGCTGTTTTTCATCGCAACCAATTACTGCTGCCTTAATTAGCTCGATCACTCATCCAGTCACGTGCATGCAGCTCTCTGTTAAAGCACAGAATGTAGGCAACGGTGTTATCTTGAATACACGAACAATGTTTAACTTCATGAACGTTTCATATGTGTTATAAGCAAACTGACTGGACTAATTTAGCAAATAATGGAACTAAATATGAATATAATCCATATACAGGAGGGTTACGACGGTCTCGAGTTACGTCATTTCGTGGTTACGACGCACTCCCATAAATTACTTAAAAAACCTAGTTTTGACTTAAGCGGTTTGGTTCATAAATACAACCACAGAAATAAAGGTAAGGAATTGTTCTCTCTTTTTTTTTTTTACTGTTTCATTTAATTACTGTATTTTATATGTCCTGTATGTGTTGTGTATACAGTGTGAATGACTTAAGGTGTTAATTTAGGTATAATTTAGGTATAAATTCCAACTTACGTCGAAAATCGGCTTACAACACATTGTAGGAACGGAACTTGTTCATAAGTCAAGGACCCCCTGTATATAAATAATATCCAAACAGGAAGAGGCTGTAGAAAAAAACCTCACAAGGTCCTTCATGCCGCTGAATGTCCAACCAGACACAGGCGTAAATCACCAGCGGTCGAAAGTAGAACTACTACTATGCATTTGTTAAAAGTAAATAATTATTACATGGCACATATTATCAGATGGCAAAGATGCAAAACAGGAAAAAGATCAATATGTTTACCTTGAAAGGTTTGTACCATAAAAAGGGTGATAAGCCCACACCTGATATGTTTCACTGCAGGTGCTAAAGAGACTAATCTAATTCTGGGAAAGAACAGAAGCTCAATGCAATAGCTGCGGGTGGTGTTCGTTTCAAGGTTTGTAACATAAACAGTCGTGTACACTGTGTTATGCAGACCAGGTACAGTTTTTTGTCACCTGCATCAATTTGTGGAAATGAGGGTGTGGCCTTCATTTGGGCATCAGCCCAGCGGTTTACCCAGAATTCCAAGCAGAGGGAATATTTAATCATCAGCTACATGACTGCTACCATCTAATAAAGGGCCGGGGTGAAAGTGCGTGGTACGTTTCACAGTGGGGTTTTGGAGTCCAGGCCTTTTATCTGTGCTTTTGGAGGAGAACCACTGGATATTCATCTGAAAACACTAAAGCAAAGACTTCTGTCTGCATTATCTGTTTCCTTTTGTATTTATAGTTTTATCGACACACAAAAGTACAAAAGTAGTATCGCATTTTCCTGTTGCCGGCATCATAAAAAACCTGTGTCTTTCCATTTTTCACCGGAATACATGAATAAAAATGCTGCATCACCACTTGCATGCTGTCAAAACTGTGTTTCATGTCTTTGTGACAAATGAAAGTTATTCAGAACACCACGGCACTAAAACATGTCAAATGTAATGTAATAATACAAATTGTTTTGCATATTTATTGCAAAGTTGTCCTTGGAGATACAAGGGATTCTTTTATGACACTGACAAAATTCTTATCTCAACCACCTTTTTTCCTCTTTTTTTCCCCCACTTTCTTCCTCTTCCTCCCTCCTCCACGCCTCTGACCAGCAGGTCCAGCCCCAGGGCAGCTCTGTGGCTCATGTGCCCAGCGATGGTGACCTTTCCCCTGGGCAGATCCAGGGCTCCTCAGCCTAAAGCCTACGGGCCCATGCTGACCTGCTTTCATCACATGTTGTACTACAAGGCAAGCCACAGATTCCCACAGATCTCCTACCTTTTCAAATCTTTGCATTTCTACAGATAAACCTTCTAAAGCTTCAGTTGTTCTGTAAATTGTTTTATTGTTGGATACAATTATGAGTGCAGAATGGCAGATGACAAATGAATTCAGGTGTTAGTAAATGAAATGAAATGTCAAAACAAATCATGCTTTTTAAAATGCATGCTTGTTTTGCACATGAAGTAAAAAAAAAAAAAAAGGCTTGGTATTATTTTTGGTTTCATTGAGTTTTACATCCATTTAAATACTTAAAGACTTTCAAATGTGCTTTAAACTGCAAGTACTGATGAGAGTCAGGGGATTATGGGTAGTTTAGTCACATAAGTTTCTGTTTGGAAAGCACTAAAAATACCCTTCATTTCAAAATATGGAAAGATAACTTTAGTTTAACTATAAATTAGTTAATTATTATAAATTAGTTTAAAGATAAATTTAGTTGACATTTTCATTGCTTTAATAACCCTAAAATGAGACAATTAATTCAATTAATTGCAAAGAATTAACCCTGAATAAATTACGAATAAATCTTACAGATTCCATATTTAGTTAAACACACCTCATCAAAATGGTCTCCACCTGAGCTTCTGAACAATCTCCAAGCTGCACACAAAGGGGACATATTATATCCTTAACAGAATATAATAAAGTCCTGGAAGATCGTTTCAGCTAGGTCTAACTTTCAGGAAGGCTGTGTTACAGAGTTTACACTGTAAAGGAGAGTTTATTACTATAAGTCAGCAAACAGAGAGCCCCAGACTCCTCTGTGGAGAGTTCTGGCACCACTGTCTCAGAATAAAGTATAAAGAAATATCTGTACAAGAGCAGCCGGGGCCCATCCTCCTGTATTTACACACTTCCATTTATCCATGTTTCTGCATCACAGCCGTTAGGTACGGTGACACATTAAATAAGGAAATAAAGTTATGTGGTTTAAAAAAAATAAAGGTTGATTGCTTATTTCATGAGTCTACAGCTCTGTGTCGAATTTCCTCCCCCTGGGATTAGATCTCAGGAGAGTTTCTGCCAGAATGTGTCTGTGAAATTCAAAACAATTAATTCGCTTGTGTTCCTCTGCCAAACATCTGGTCCCTGGTAACTTTCTGAAGCTTTAGAATTAATGGTGATCATGAAAATTCTATAATGAGGAGGGGGGTTCCCATAATGCATTGCAGTGCAGAGATGAAATCGGGGGCTTAGAGCATTGAGAACTCAAGTCAAACCTCCAAACATCTTTTCATTCATCAGTCTGATGAAACATTTCTCAACAAGGTTTTTTTTGGAGACGAGCATGGAGGGGGTATAAACCAGCAAAGATGGGCAAGGAGGGATGTGTCGATTTCAGGATATCGTGCCAACCTCTGATCTTAATTATTTCACAAGTCCAATCATTTGCACTGCATGAAATTTCATCTGCATTTCTTGATGAGCTCCTGAAGGACAGCTGAAGGCACCTTGCAGGTCCCAGCGCTAAATGTTTTACCGGGGAGAAGAGAAAGGTGGACGGATCGGTGTGAGGGCGTTGCGTAGCGTGGGATCTGTGTGCGTCATTGTTCTGAAGGTTTTTTTTGGAGCACAGTTTTTCTGTTGGGTAAAATTTATCACCGCCTACCCTTTGTGCTTATCGCATGCTCTGTTTCCCTTCCGCCCCCTGTCTTACCTCCGCTCCATCGACAGGGAGCCCACACCCCCAAAAACCCATCCACCCAGGATGAAAAGAGTCACCCAGGGTCTGTGGACTGGGAATGCAATTCATCGGGGTGTGTATGAAATACATTTCCCATAATGCATGACATTGGTTTGGGTTGAACCCTCAACATTATGTGTGTGAACCTATGAATGAAATGCAGGTAACACTTCAATTTTGATGCCTCAAAAAGCTGCTTGTAAACATATTAATATGTAGTTAAAAATCATTTGTAAGCTATTTATAAATCATTGTATTTGTTTTTCTGGGTTTCTGAATATTTCTTATATTTTCTGAATATATTTTATGTATTTCTGAATATTACACTATCTGTGGCTTGAGTGGGGCTGATCTTGGTAAGCACTATGACCCACCGTTCTTATGCTTGTGCCGGGTCATAACACACCTAGAAACCTTATCAGATCAATTGCCAACAGTGACCAGATATGCAGCTGTGAAGTCGCAGACAGTGAAATTTACTAATGTTCACGAATGCATGAGCAAGTCTTTAAAAATATTAATAAACAGTTGATTATACCTTACCTATTAATGCATTATAAGCATTTTATTAACTAAAGTGTAACTAAAATACATTTACCATCACGTATAGCTGTGGATATGGCTTGAATTATCCAAAGGGAGCTCAAACTAACATACCGGTACTTCCTCTGACTCTTATGAGAGCATTTTTATACCAATGATAAGCTGTGATAACTGCTACAGTCGGTTGTGGCACTGAAAACTTCATATCGTCTCTGCTTGGCATGCTAAATTATTGTCTGTGCTTTTGTAAGTCGCCCTGCTAAATGCAGATGTAATGTAGTGGAATTGTGAGGCTCTGTGTTGAACCATAGCTGTGAGGGAAAAAACTGACCCTAGTTACGGAAGAATGGGGCTTTATGACATCATACATTGATAGAGCTGCTTTGTGCTTCTACTTCCTGACTGATATTAACCAATCATTGCATCTTGCTGTGGAGACCAAGGTGTTTAATTGGTTCAAATATATCAAAGACTGATAGCTCATTGTAGCTCCACCCCTTCACTGCTTTGAGCTTCTCCTGATCTCTGTCAACATCAACCTACTAATCATGTTTCAATCTATAATACAAAATTCCACCAGGACAACAAAATGCCGCCTGCTAGCAGATTCAGGCTAAGACTTCCAGCACAGATGGAGCTCGCACTACCCACCATCCCCATCAGACACAAACTCGCCTGTCCATGTGGTGGTTTCACTTCCAAATCCTGACAGATAAACACAGCCAAACGGCAGCTTCAGAACAGGCTTCAACCCCTGAGGAGCCGGCACCTTTCCCTGCGGTCCAAGAAGCAGCCAGTCTCTCAAAGTTTCTCTCTCAAATGCAGGCAGATTTGAACCCACGTGTTTCCCACACAAAAGCCAGGCGGCCGTCCTACAAATTCACGTACAGACAACATTTTTCTGTCAACATTTGTGCCAAGAACATTTTACCAGTTAGGCTTCACAACACCCATAGACTCAAACATCTTAAGTTTCAGCGGATCAAAAGTGTGAGATTCTGCCAGAAGCCAAACCACTCTGAACCTTTTGAATGTCAAACTGCTGAAGCTAAGCAGGTGTAGGCTTCGTTAGTACTTGGATGGGAGACCTCCTGGGAACAATAAGTTGCTGTTGGAAGAGGTGTTGGAGGGCCAATAGGGAGCACTCTTTCCTCTGAACCAATAAGAACTCGAATGCCGCAGCACAGTGATGGGGACACTGTGTAGAAGGTGCCGTTCTTTAAATGCGAAATTCAGCTGAGGCCCTAATAGGTGGTCAAGCGGTCATTAAAGAACCCATGCCATATTGATGATGATACAGCTGGAGCCTACAGGGCAGATTTAGGAAAAACCCACGGACACATTCACGTTTAAAACCTTCGACACCTCATTCTCTCGTCACCACGGTTAGGCTGGTATTCCATAAGAGAGCAGGCTTTCCCCTGTGAGTCTCTGTATACTTCATGTGTTCATTGTGGATTAAGGTGCATATCAGTGTCACTAACATGAGGTCTAAGGGGTTTTCGAGGCTTCGTTCAAACTCACGTCTTAATCCCTTCGCTGGAGCCATTGATTGGATGGGGAACTCGACTCACCTATGGGTCAGTGTGTCAGTCAGCGTGCGGCTGACAGTAAACACTATCAACGCCTGTTATTTGGGAGATCAACTTTAATCCCTTTTATCAGTGTCACCACTAAATCGTGAAGAAAACACTTTTAAAAAATCCCAAATTCAGGGGAGCACTGTGGCTGAAACTGATTCCCATGGCTTTAAAAAAAGAACTGAACAAGATGATATTTATTTGAGAAGAAGGCACACACGCAACGCACACCTTTTACATAAGAGCCATTCCTTTGCCCAGGGACCCTTTCACTAGAGGTTTGGGCCACGGCAACATGAACTACTGTGACATTAGACAGCATTGAGCCCCAGCTATTTCACTGCAGGCATCTGAACAAGCTCTCCCTCAATGGGTGACCCCTCTCTCTTTCTCTCTCTCTCTCTCTCTCTCTCTCTCTCTCTCTCTCTCTCTCTCTCTCTCACTCACGCACACACACACGCACACACACACTCACATGCCCCCACACACACACACACACTCACACACACACACACACACGCGCACACTCACACACACTCACATGCACACACACACACACACACACGCACACACACACTCACACACACACACAAAATCATGTTTTTCTGTAATGGTGAAGGATTTTCTTTCTTGATGAAAATGAAAAAGAAGCCAATCAAGGGAATGGGTAAATGATTGTATGAAACTATCTACGTATCCATCTGGAAAATGCTGTTATCCCCCATAAAGATTCTTCAGTTCTTTCCCCAAATTGACAACGCCTAATCTATTAAACTATTTGTTCAGACAATTTAACTTGTTTTGTGGAAAGGAGTGTTGACGTTAGAGTTCACAGTATTAATATGAAATGAGAGAGCTACAAACTAATAACCCTCCAAACGAATTACCCTCCATTTGCAAGCAAGTTTGTGTCATATTTGTAAAATATTCGAGCACATGTGTCACAGCATGTCGGTAATCATTTCAGAGAGAAAGTTTCCACTGCCAGCCAACATAAAAAATATCAACTTTGGGACTGGGATCATTAAGCAGCTCAATTTTCACACCACCGGATGTGCGATATCTCAGCCAGAAAACATCAACAGGAGTCAAGCATGCCTGTAACAGATCTACCCGTACTTACCATCTGTTCAGAAATCAGAGCCTAATCAGAAATATTACAACATATTACAGAAACACCTCAACCAGGTATCTGTGTCAGTTAAAAATTTCATTTTGCCGACATGTTTCATGATGAAAGCAATGCTAAACTAATGTGCTACACAGAAACAGTGCTAATGTGGCAAAAGATACAGCATGGCACTGCACTAATAAGTGCAGTTTCTGCAAACTATGGATTTCACTCTGTTTTCTGTGCTTGAGGAGCCCATAAAGCTCCATTCTATCACATCTGACTCCTTGAATGTGCTCATGAAATATGGAAGCAAAGATCGGTGAGCAACAGACTCCAGCAAAGTAACCAGAGAACTGTCCCTCATCCCATTTCCGTCTCATCTCAGTCACTTCACAAACATGATGGCCATGTCAGACGTGTACTGTATGCAGGAATGCACTTCACCGCATGGGGTGCATTCTTTGAGGAGAAAGTCAAACTTTTGCAGTCAAAAATATTCATTCTGTAATCTATGGCCTTGGATCACAATGTAAACCGTGGGATGTGTTATTTGACATCAGAGCAAGTTATGATGTTTGAGTAGTGATGCTCAATGTAAGCTAGAAACATAATGCCACACCCACATACACATACGTGCCATTTCCTGTACCAATCCACCTTCCGTTATGAGTTTTGTTGGAGTGTGAATGAGGCTCGATATTGCAGCGAGCCTTGCTACAAAAACAGAATACAGAATGACCTTGAACCGAAACTGAATTGAATGTCATGATCAACGCAGCTACGTTTACAGAAAATACGGCGCACTGTTTTTCCAGATTTTTCCTCGTGTGTGTTTAGATGACCTCTGATGAGGTATGGGAGCGAGTGGCGGATGGTCTGGGCGTCGTGAGTCAGAGTCACCTCGGCCTCTCTGCGCTTCCTGTGTGCGGAACAGATTGTCCAGCCCGATGGTGAGTTCAGATGCTCTGTCCGCCTCTTAAGACCGCGGCACGTGGAGCACGCCTCTGCGTCAGAGGAGACCGACTGTTATAAAACGGTGACCTCACAGAACACAAACGTCAACCAAAATGGGATCTTTTCTATTTATTCTTTTTTTTTTTTTTTTTTTTTTACAAGTTGTAGCAGAAAAATGTTCTTTCTAAAGCTTTAGTCTTTCACATGCGATCCTTCACATGCCATTACAGCTGAGTGCTTTGGAGGTCAAGTCTGAGCACAGAATAGTCAAAAGAAAAATCTGGTTTCATTTGATTTAACATTGCTGCACATTTTGGATACAATTCATTTTCTGATGTCAATATTTTTGTTGACTGAAACAAGCCTTTTATAAATTTCATTCACTATTTTTTAACAGATATGTCCAAATACTAGTACTCTTGAATTATGTAATGAACCATGACTTACCTCCTATCCTATTTGTAAAGATTTCATCGGGGCGTCTGTGTGGATCTCAGGATAAAATGTTGCCCGGGACCAGCAACTGAGTCACATGCTCGACTTCTCCTCCCAAAGCCATCATAGTGGGTGTGCAATGGGGTCAACCAACTGAGCAATTTTGGGTTGGGAAAAACGGGAAAAATCAGCCTTAAAAAAAAAAAAACGTAATGAAAACTCAATGTAAAAAGCATATTGCAATTGCCTATTGCTGGTTCCATGAAAACCTGCCTTTTTTAACTGTTTATAATTACCTCTTGTTTCATCAAAGGTGACCTATATTTCGTCACCACAGAGGGCGACTTAATTACCCAAGTTTTAATCCCCTCGCATTCCCAACATTTACATCCCTTTTTTTTCAAATGAACTCAACCTCTCCTCCTGTTTTGCTTTTCATTCTTCTTTTATTGTTATTCTATTATAATCACATCACCATTAATATCCATAATTCATATAATTGTATTGCACACATGTTGCTCACACTTAATGTGCTTTCAAAAGCTTTAATGTTTTACATGCAATGACAGCTGTACGCTTTGGACTTTAACCCTGAACAAAACAACCTAATCATCAGCTGGTCTGATGTAGTCACCATGTTAGAAAACTGTTACTCATTTTGGATACGATTCTCTGTTTACCAGAACGCAAATAAATTGCTTTCACCATGTTATTATTTACAAAAAAAATTCTAAAATCTGGTCCTTAGTCAAATGAGTAATGAGTTTCCAATTTGCAGTGTTTTTTAATTGTACTCGACAGACAGAGAAGTCTATGTTGAGACCAGCGAGCCAGCTTCAGCTTACTCAGGAGGGCTAATTGTCTCCAATTTCACACTGACATATGGGCTGAAAAACATTTTGGCTTTGTCTTTTTCCCACAAAAATTCAAAAAGCCAACTTCATTTTAAAACAGAGTTTAAACAGTGACATAAGCTGGTTCCTTAGTGTCGAGATTGTTGTAAGAATCTAGTTGGCAGTCAGTTAAGTGGCTTTGCCTTCTTCCAAAAGTGTCACAATTGGGGATTTGAAATTAGTCTGTAAACTGTGGTTTAAAAAATGCAAAACATTGCCTAAAATTGTTGAAATTCAACTATTCACATCACATACTGTAATTTCTCCAGGGATGAATAAAGTTCTATTAATTAAAGATCTATCTATCTATCTATCTATCTATCTATCTATCTATCTATCTATCTATCTATCTATCACTTATCAATGTTCTATCAGCATTGTTCTGTTAACAGCGGAACAGCTTTTTAAATCTTTGTTCACGTTCAGGTCTTAATTATTTGGCCCCATAGGACTGGGTTGGACCTTGATCCACATCAGCAGAACTGGGTCTGCAGGGTAGCCAGGGCCGGAGCCTGGTGATGTGGGTTCATGTTGTTGGCCCTGAAATGAGGAATGGGGCAGAGAATTTGTTTCAGTGTAATGTCAAATTGAACCCGTGCTCGATCTGAAATAGTGTAATAAATTGGCAGGCTGCCTCTTAGCATGGCAGCTGCTTCCAAGCCGAAGTTCATATGTACCAAATGTTTGGAGCGCACTGCAAAGCAGTTATCAATAAAACCCATTTAGCTCAACCTTATCTGTGGAATGTTCTCTCTGCGGCAAACATAACTCATTTATGAATGCGTCATGGGCCATATGAAGGGCTATGAGCTTCAGCCACAACGACGTGTGGAGCAGGAAGTTATGCCTTAGCTGGTGTGCTGCTCAGGGCTAATCCAATCCAGGCCCTGGAGGCCGTCTGTCTCCACGCTCATATTCCAGCCACATACCTAATCGCCAGTTCCTCTGATCATTCTTCGCCTGCCCTGAGCCCTGACTTAAAAATGCTTCTCTCAGTGCTGGGAAAACGGGCACAGCTTTCAGTCAATCACTGACTGGAACCGATAATTGTGCTTTTGCTGTTCAGTAAAACTGGTTTTTGATTGGTTCAGACAGGTTGGTGATTGACAGGTCATCATAGCTCTGCCCATTAATTGGGATTCATGACACCTGTGTCTCTCATCATGGGTCTCACAGAACCTTTGCTGCTTTAAACAAAGCACTTCATTGGAGCACAAAGAGAGGGGGAGAGTGACTGGGCTGAGTCAGTGGCTGAGTCAGTGACTAAGCTGAGTCAGTGAATGGGCTGTGTCAGTGACTGAGCTGAGTCAGTGAATGGGCTGACTCAGTGACTGAGCTGAGTCAGTGACTGAGTTGAGTCAGTGACAGCCAAAATTTCACACTGCTGTATACATAGCAGTGTTCAGAGTGTGACACAATGGCTGTGCTCCATGGGGAATCCGAAATCCAGTCCCCACCCCCATCTCCTGCTACCTCCGCCAAAATAACCTGGAGCGCAAATGAGTGGACCTTCTTCCCATAAGGCCCCCCTGGGAATGCAGGGTAAAAAAAATGGCCATATTTGTTATCCGCCAAGGACATTTCCTCCACCAAAAGACACATGGAGAAGCACCTTTGGCAAGAAGAATAATGCTGTCCATAAAAAACTTCCAGACCGTGAAGGCAGACATCCTGCATGGCTGATTACCCTGCGAAGACCCACACCAGGGCTGGGGAGAGAGGGAGATAGAGAGGGACCACACCAGGGCTGGAGAGAGAGGGGGGAGAGAAGGCCCACACCAGGGCTGGAGAGAGAGGGAGGGGGAGAAGACCCACACCAGGGCTGAGGAGAGAGGGAGGGAGAGAAGGCCCACACCAGGGCTGGAGAGAGAGGGAGGGAGAGAAGGCCCACACCAGGGCTGGAGAGAGAGGGAGGGAGAGAAGGCCCACACCAGGGCTGGGGAGAGAGGGAGGGAGAGAAGGCCCACACCAGGGCTGGAGAGAGGGGAGGGAGAGAAGGCCCACACCAGGGCTGGAGAGAGAGGGAGGGAGAGAAGGCCCACACCAGGGCTGGAGAGAGAGGGAGGGAGAGAAGGCCCACACCAGGGCTGAGAGAGAGGAGGGAGAGAAGGCCCACACCAGGGCTGAGGAGAGAGGGAGGGAGAGAAGGCCCACACCCACAGGGCTGGAGAGAGAGGGAGGGCTGAGAGAGAGGCCCACACCAGGGCTGGAGAGAGAGGGAGGGAGGGCCCACACCAGGGCTGGGGAGAGAGACCCACACCAGGGCTGGGGAGAAGGCCCACACTGGGGAGAGAGGAGAGAGAAGGCCCACACCAGGGCTGGGGAGAGAGGGGAGAGAGAAGGCCACACCAGGGCTGGAGAGAGGGGCTGGGAGAGAGGGAGATAGAGAGGACCACACCAGGGCTGGAGAGAGAGGGAGAGAGAGAGAAGGCCCACACCAGGGCTGGGGAGAGGGAGAGAAGGCCCACACCAGGGCTGGGGAGAGAGGGAAGGAGAGAAGGCCCACACCAGGGCTGGAGAGAGGGGGGGAGAGAAGGCCCACACCAGGGCTGGGAGAGAGGAGGGAGGAGAAGGCCCACACCAGGGCTGAGGAGAGAGAGGGAGAGAAGGCCCACACCAGGGCTGGGGAGAGAGGGGAGAGAAGGCCCACACACCAGGGCTGGGAGAGAGGGAGAGAGGGGAGATAGAGAGGGACCACACCAGGGCTGGAGAGAGAGGGAGAGAGAGAAGGCCCACACCAGGGCTGGAGGAGAGAGGGAGAGAAGGCCCACACCAGGGCTGGGGAGAGAGGGAGGGAGAGAAGACCCACACCAGGGCTGGGGAGAGAGGGAGATAGAGAGGGACCACACCAGGGCTGGAGAGAGAGGGAGAGAGAGAAGGCCCACACCAGGGCTGGGGAGAGAGGGAGAGAGAGAAGGCCCACACCAGGGCTGGGGAGAGAGGAAGGAGAGAAGGCCCACACCAGGGCTGGAGAGAGAGGGAGGGAGAGAAGGCCCACACCAGGGCTGAGGAGAGAGGGAGAGAAGGCCCACACCAGGGCTGAGGAGAGAGGGGAGAGAAGGCCCACACCAGGGCTGGGGAGAGAGGGAGGGAGAGAAGACCCACACCAGGGCTGGGGAGAGAGGGAGATAGAGAGGGACCACACCAGGGCTGGAGAGAGAGGGAGAGAGAGAAGGCCCACACCAGGGCTGGAGAGAGAGGGAGGGAGAGAAGGCCCACACCAGGGCTGAGGAGAGAGGGAGGGAGAGAAGGCCCACACCAGGGCTGAGGAGAGAGGGAGGGAGAGAAGACCCACACCAGGGCTGAGGACAGAGAGAGGGAGAGAAGGCCCACACCAGGGCTGAGGAGAGAGAGAGGGAGAGAGAGAAGGCCCACACCAGGGCTGGAGAGAGAGGGAGAGAGAGAAGGCCCACACCAGGGCTGGGGAGAGAGGGAGGGAGAGAAGACCCACACCAGGGCTGGAGAGAGAGGGAGAGAGAGAGAGAAGGCCCACACCAGGGCTGGGGAGAGAGGGAGGGAGAGAAGACCCACACCAGGGCTGGAGAGAGAGGGAGATAGAGAGGGACCACACCAGGGCTGGAGAGAGAGGGAGAGAGAGAAGGCCCAAACCAGGGCTGGAGAGAGAGAGGGAGGGAGAGAGAGAAGGCCCACACCAGGGCTGGGGAGAGAGGGAGGGAGAGAAGACCCACACCAGGGCTGGAGAGAGAGGGAGAGAGAGAGAAGGCCCACACCAGGGCTGGAGAGAGAGAGGGAGGGAGAGAAGAAGAGGCAGAGAGAGGGATGGAGAGAGAGGAGCAAAGAGAGATGTTCTTTTGTCTTGCAGCCAGAACGTGGCTATAAAGGAGGAGGTCCACTTCCGCTGTGCCGCTATGTCACTGTGCTGTTACCTGTGACCTCGCCAATCCACAAACCCCACTAATGAGAGCGCACTGAGCACTGACTAGCAACGGGAGCGAAATAGAACAACTCTCACTTCAGTTTAACTAACACTTCCCGCAGTACACCAAAATACCCAAATTCCTGATGTGTGTAGAAAAAAAAAGGAAAAAAATCCTGAAAAGATTTAGTCTGTGTCACAAACACACCGGAGCCCACAGGAAGCACAATGCACCGTGTGAACTCTCCATAGACATGGTGCTCATCACCTCCACCAGTGAGATGTCCTTCAGAGCAGCACATGCAAGAGGCGGTATCTATGGAAACAAACAAACAACCTGTCACAGACCGCTATTCTTCCTCCCTCCGCTGCCGAATACCATCCTGGGAGAATACCCGTAGCACCCAAACGCATTCCTACAGCTATCCAAACCCGCAGAATTTTTGCTCATTCTCCTTTGTTCTTCATTTCCTGTTTTCCTGTGTGAGATTGGGGGGAATATCACATTAGATAGGGTTCCCCTGCCACTTATCCAGAGATGCATTTCTGTCTCCTTTGTTTATTTTAAAAAGATGAAAAGGGAATTTTCTCCTACAGATCTGATAAAAGCCACAAAAGAACACTCAAACGCAGGCATTCACACCCAACACTGTTGTTCTCTGTCCTTAATTTTGAGGATTGAACTTGAGCTAACATATTTTTTTTTCGCAACTGTTCTCTTACATATTCAATTCCAGCCGTTCTTCCCTGACCAGGACTGAAAAAACTATGTTCAAATTGAGGGAAAAAATGTAATACTTGTTGTACAGTGTGACTCAGAGAAAATGTACCAGTCAGAAAAACCTCATCCAGGTGAATCTGTCTGCAGTCACATGGTGCAGGGGGCCATTTTCAGGAATCTAATGACAGTCTGAGAAACACACTCCAGTGGTAACTTAGAGTATTGCCCAGGCACTAGAATGCGTTAAGAACACATGACCACAGGTAATACAGGTGTAGTACACAAGGTGCTCGTTGACAGGATATCTTCCAGCTGCCCAGGTGTCCCATTTTACAGCCTCTCTTCTCATGACCCCAAAAAAGGGTCAGACACCCCATATTTTCAAGAATGTGTAAAATGATGAGTTTTTTTCCACTCTTGTAAAAGTTCAGGTGTATAAGTGTGTATAAGTGACTGTGAACTACAGTACTGACATACCCAGGGCTGGTAGTTTATATGACATTTTTGGTTTTCAATGTAACCCACATTAAACTTAATATGGGGAATACTGTCTTACTTGCTTTATGTATCTATAGAGCTACAAAACACTGAAAAGTGATGCCAGGTTGTTTAAAAGCGTTTCTTTAGGGCTCAGATTTTTACAGGTAAAGGGAATTTTGTATACATTGGGAGTTTTCAGCTTTAGCTAGTATTATTGCCCACCTAATAGCCTTATTACCATTTAAACATATGGGGTTTGGAGTTTTCCTACCTCCTAAGTCAGTATTCTCATCTCCTCACTTACACTACTGGTCATAGCCTTTGTTTTGGCATTTTGAGGAAAGCTGCAAATGAAAACAGAATACAAATTCTCATGTGTTCCCTCCATCATGGCCTTCTCCAGAGGATAGTCCCTGGAGCCGCAGAATTTTAGGCCGCTGTAAAAGAGAAGCGAGAGAGAGAGAGAACACGATGACAGACGTGGCGGACAAGGCGAGGGAAATTTTACAGCCGTCAAAAAGACGAGCGGCTTAATTCCCCTCGTTGCATCCGTGCGAGTGAGTGTCCCATTTGACCAGCCGGTCGGCCAGGAAATAGGATATGCATGATGTCAAGATGATGCGATTCAAGCGGCCGGCGATGCCTGTTCGCTCATGCGCGCGCTCGCCTCACGTTCCGGGCTGTTTGCCTCCACGATCGGCCCGATGAGCGCAGCGCGTGCGGAGTGGTAAACCCTCCTGCATTCAGTGTCTGAGGGCGGGTCTAAAGACAACACTGTTAGCTACTCAAACCGGTGATTCAAACTAAAATTATTTCAACTGTAGGCATGTGCAACATGCACCAAGCTTCAATTAATTTCCCTCTGAGGGTTCAGCCAATGTTTAAGGGGCTCTCTCTGGTCCACACATCATCTACCACACACAACACACAATCTACGCTATCAAAGGAGCTCAAGATCATCATATACTCGGTGCGTGTACTTGCAGGTTCCCAGCTGGCCACAAGTGGCCGCTAGAGAGCGATGATCTCTGTCTCATAAATGTGTAGCTCGGGCTACAGTCGGTCATGGCACGGCTGGGACTCCCATGCGCAGTGGCAGGACTCACAGCTGCACCACAGAAAAGCCCTTGTGCTGCGTGAGAGAGCCACCCACATGCCCTGACTGTGTAGGATCTGTCATATCAAATACATGGGAAGCGCAGAGAGAGTTACATGAGGCAGGATGTCCTCACCCCTCCCCCTAGGGTCAAACTCTGGGCCCAATGTTTTCCCCCTTTTTGCCATCGCTGGGGGTGGGGGGTGGGGGGTTGAGGTTGGCACTAGGCAGAGCTTCAGGTCTCACATTGCTAGCGCTTGGGGAGACTCAGATAAGCTGAAGATGAAACAATGCTTCTCATTTCCTGGGATCACAGCGAGAAAACAAAACGGGTCAGAGAGTGGGGTGGTGAAGGACAGGGGAGAGAGAGGCCCGCTGCTCTTTGGGCCGGCCGCCCGGGCCCAGCGGACGCTTCCATCTCATATTGTTCCGCCGTCGCTGAAATGGCGGGCGGCGGCGGGGAAATGTCAGGCCTTGATGTGGCTCCTCCGGTCTGTGTGAACGGCTGCTCCCCCCTGCCCCTGGGCCTGTGTGTCCCTCTCAGAGCCTCCTGCAGGGCCTGGGACCCCAGGGATCTGTGTGTGTGTGTGTGTGTGTGTGTGTGTGTGTGTGTGTGTGTGTGAGAGAGAGAGAGTGTATGTGTGTGTGTACATAGTGCACAGAAACCAATGTCATTTGTGTGAGAGAGAGTGTGTGTGAGTGTGCGAGTGTGTGTGTGAGTGTGCGAGTGCGTGTGTGTGTGTGTGTGTGTGTGTGTGTGTGTGAGAGAGTGAGTGTATGTGTGTGCGTGCGTGCGTGTGTAGTGCACAGAAACCGATGTCATTTGTGTATAATGCGCTTAGAAGGGGTTTATTGTGATGTTTCAAGTTGTATAAAGGTTCAGACATTTGATCTTGGGCTTGGACTCCAAGGGGGCAGCGTCATGCCTCACAATTTTTGAGTGAGGTGAACCCCCCACTGGACCACTAGAAGAGAAAGAAAAACAGAAGGAAGGAAGTAGACATGAAGGTGGAGATGGGGTGGGGGAGGGATGCCAGAAGCAGGGTGCATGATGGGAGATAAAGTACGTGGCAATTTAATACTATTAATGACAATACTTTACCCTAACTTTTTGTTTTAACAAACCACATAGCCATATATTCTGTGTACACACACTGCATGCAGCGCTGTGTGTCTGTGGCAGCACTTCATGCGTAGCTAGAACTAGTCAAAAGGAACGATTATGGATCATAATTGTTTTGTTGAAAATACTTTTATTCTCAATAAAAAAAGAAAGAACAGACCTGTTCTGTTTGCTTTAGGCTGAAACAGGCGATTCAAAATAAAAGAAAGTTGTCTGCAGCACAAGCAATTAAAATTTGTTTTGCTTTCCAAAAATAGGCGTCTTTACCTACAAATAAAACCAGCATTTCAGTCACAATTAATGAAAAACCAAACTCCAAAAATATGAAAAGTGTTTACCAAAGCCAGCAAACAGGCCAGCTAAAACACTTTTAATTTAAAATATTGCTTGAGAAAGAGAAACTCATTTCAGCAAATAGATACAATGAAACATTTTTTTTCATTCGTTAGCTAGTTATATAGCAGTCATGATCTAGTGAGCTCACTAGTCAGTTACATTGATCAAATCATGTTAGCTAGCTAGACAATACTAGATAAAATACAAATTTCTTTACTCTTTTTACAAGAGATTTAACAACACAACAATTTCAGACTGCTGCTCTATGAAGGTTAAGTTAATATTAGCCTAATTACTTGCTTGATTCACAGGTTAGGGCAATAACATTACACTGATTGGTAAGGTACTTCACCTGAACTAATTCAGAAAACCTCCAGCTTTAAAAGAATGCGAAATGTAAGCTGTATGAGTAGCTCTCAATAAGAGAATTTTGCTAAATACAGAGGAGCATGCGAGAGAGAAAAGTGAGAGAGAGAGAGAGATCCAGGCAGACATGGGCAGGGAGCGTATAGACATACACACATGGACTCACACAAAAGCATCTACACTTAAACAGCACCTAGGACTGTCACCAGAGACATGGGTCCAATCATTCTGTGAGTCACATTTAATTTACATCCATAAAGATGTGCTCTCACTGGTGTGGAGCCGTCACTTTATATTCCAGCTCTCAGTAAAGATGGGGGTGTCTCAGCCATTACAGAAGGCAGTGGAAAAGCCGCGTAAAACTTCATCAGAAAGAACGAAGAGTTTCTTTTCACCCTTTAGGCGAGTTACTGACAGCTGCTCTTCAAAGCAGAGAGAGAGAGGGCTCAGCCAATGAAAGCAAAGTAGACAGAGAGGGCTCGGCCAATGAATGGAAAGCAGAGAGAGAGGGTTCGGCCAATGAAATACATTGCTCCCATGAGACTCGATTATCTCCTGAGGTGGTCAGATTGGAGGGAGGCTAAGAATGGCTGCCCAAGGTGACAAACCAGGGGGGTGGGGAGGGGGGGGCATGACAGATATCGGAAGGGGGGGTTGGTGAAGAGTGATATAACAAGCGCTTTCAGCTGCAACCTGAAAATCAACCAACATCTCCATCACAGAGTACAACTATGTCACGTATTTTATTTCATAAGCTCAGTGCTATTGAATGAGATGCCCAAGGTCTGGATGTTTTCACACAGTGCTCATATCCCAACAAAAAAAAGGAGGAAAGTCATTTTCACTGCAGCGCATTGCTGAAAGCCGTAAATAAAGATGTCACTGCAGCTAATCAATACTTCTGCATTGTAATGTTAGTGTTAAAGATGACATTTTAACACTGCTATATTGTATTTTCACTATGATGTTTAGGTTGGAGTTATTGATTTCCCCAGCTGTTTGTGAAGTGAAGTGAAGGAGCGATGAAGGCCCGTCTGACAGGGGTCCCGGGGACAATGGCGGGGGGGCGGGGTGCCGTCCTCATTAATCCTGCCACAATGGCAGCCCATTGTTCCAGAATTCCCACAACAAAAACACATTGTGCTGCGTCTCTGCCATCACCACTTCACAATGACAAACAGAACGCCGGTCTTACCTCAGCGGCACTGGCAGTCTGCTGGAAAATAGAAACAAGGTGGATTAGTGTCAGGTGCATATTATTACAGATTTATGCTAGAATTTATGTTTGTATGAATTACATTGTTTAGTGCTCAGGTTTGAGTGTGGGGGGGAAGGTAGACTCTTATTTTGAAATACTTTAACCCCCCAAGTCCCTGGACAGCAGCAGTGTATCCTGGTTTTTGTTGTTACTCAGCAATTAATGACCAATTAAAATAGTTTATTGTACTTAAATTTACAAATCAACTCACCTGTATTCTTGGGTCTGTGCTGGTCTTCAGATGAAAACAAACAAAAAAAAAACCCCGGCATGCACCTTCTAAGACCAGAAATGAGATTAATGGCTTTAACCAATCAGACATCAACATTCCTGATTTCTCACCAAAATTCAGAGTAAAATCTTAATGTTGTGCAATAATGCGTTTAGGTTTTTAACTTTTTTTGAAAACTGTCTGGTATCTGCAGAATTTTCAAATATTTACGAATAAACGTATCCATACACCATAGAGACATGGGCTGTTGAATGATTATTGTGTGAGGCATTTTTGCACATCTGGCACATCTGCAGCGTGTGTGTTTGTGCGTGCGTGTATGAGTGTGCGTTATTCATGCATATGTTAGTAATTTGTGGGTGTATGAGGTGTGTGTATGTGTGAGTGACTCTGTGTGTGTTGGTGTGAGTGTGGGTGTAAGGCTGTGTGTGTATGTTCCCAAGTTATTCATGCATATATTGGTTATGTGGATGTATGTGGCTGTGTGTGTGCGTGTTAAATCTCCACAGAGGAAACTGACTGCAGTGTGTTGGGCCTCAGCGCGTATCGATATTCCTCCCTACACGCGGAGCGTGCCGCTCTCACTGATGCAGCCCAGTCTGGGTAACATGAAAGGGAATTATGCATGTGGGAGGTGCGGAGCTGGCTGGCAGAACGCACAGGAGATGCACACAGAGTTCAGTCCACACGCCGTGATTTCCCGGCCCAGATTACGCCTGGCAGAACAAAGAGCTGTTTAATCATTGTGTGGAGGGACAAAAATCAGCCATCCACGTAGCGAGCGTGCGACCGATGTGCAACGATGTCATGGAACGCTAGGAGAAGTGAGCATCGTACTCAGAACAGAGCGCTAACAAACACACACTGCACAGTCACTCACAACAGAGCGCTAACAAACACACACTGCACAGTCACTCACAACAGAGCGCTAACAAACACACACTGCACAGTCACTCACAACAGAGCGCTAACAAACACACACTGCACAGTCACTCACAACAGAGCGCTAACAAACACACACTGCACAGTCACTCACAACAGAGCACTAACAAACACACACTGCACAGTCACTCACAACAGAGAGCTAACAAACACACACTGCACAGTCACTCACAACAGAGCGCTAACAAACACACACTGCACAGTCACTCACAACAGAGCGCTAACAAACACACACTGCACAGTCACTCACAACAGAGCGCTAACAAACACACACTGCACAGTCACTCACAACAGAGCGCTAACAAACACACACTGCACAGTCACTCAGAACAGAGCGCTAACAAACACACACTGCACAGTCACTCACAACAGAGCGCTAACAAACACGCACTGCGCAGTCACTCACAACAGAGCGCTAACAAACACGCACTGCACAGTCACTCACAACAGAGCGCTAACAAACACACTGCACAGTCACTCACAACAGAGCGCTAACAAACACACACTGCACAGTCACTCACAACAGAGCGCTTAACAAACACACACTGCACAACAAACACACACTGCACAGTCACTCACAACAGAGCGCTAACAAACACACACTGCACAGCCACTCACAACAGAGCGCTAACAAACACACACTGCACAGCCACTCACAACAGAGCGCTAACAAACACACTGCACAGTCACTCACAACAGAGCGCTAACAAACACACACTGCACAGTCACTCACAACAGAGCGCTAACAAACACGCACTGCACAGCCACTCACAACAGAGCGCTAACAAACACACACTGCACAGTCACTCACAACAGAGCGCTAACAAACACGCACTGCACAGCCACTCACAACAGAGTGCTAACAAACACACACTGCACAGTCACTCACAACAGAGCGCTAACAAACACGCACTGCACAGCCACTCACAACAGAGCGCTAACAAACACGCACTGCACAGTCACTCACAACAGAGCGCTAACAAACACGCACTGCACAGCCACTCACAACAGAGTGCTAACAAACACACACTGCACAGTCACTCACAACAGAGCGCTAACAAACACGCACTGCACAGCCACTCACAACAGAGCGCTAACAAACACGCACTGCACAGTCACTCACAACAGAGCGCTAACAAACACGCACTGCACAGTCACTCACAACAGAGCGCTAACAAACACACACTGCACAGTCACTCACAACAGAGCGCTAACAAACACACACTGCACAGTCACTGGCCTGGGACCAAGCTCAGAGAGGAGCAGTTTGTTTGAAGTTGAGTGGGATGGGTATGTGAGTATACCTGTGAAGTTTGAGAGCCAGAAAGAGAGCTCGTCTCTCTGAACAAAACTGATGAAGTAACCAGCCCCGATTTCATGACTCACAGAAACAAAACCAAAAAGCCAACACCGAGTGTGGGGGCAAAGAGGAGGAGAAATAAAACCGTAAATGGGTAAATGAGTGTGTGTGGTTGTGGGGGGGTGTTGGCAGGTTTTTACTGCTGTCCCCTCAATTCCAGCATGCATTATTTCCATCTGTTAAAAGTGCCATTAGCTGCATTTAAACGGCTAAATTCTTTAAAGCAATCAGCATGCGTGTTTACTGAGAGCCACACTCTGTACACAAGATAACCGCTCATTAGCATACGCAAATTAGGTCAATAAGTTTGATCCACGGAGGAATTCCGAATCAGCCAACCTGGAGGCTGTTTTAAGAGATTAAGTCAAACAAACAAATAAATAAATAAATCAATTGGATAAAGGTTAATCTGGAATTCACGCGTGAGAAATCGCCTTGTGCGATATATGCAGTCTATTTCATCCAAAGTCGGGAAGAAGAAAAAAAAAATCAAGAGATATCAGAGAATATGTATCTGCAAATGAAATGGATGATTCAACCCTGGTCCAGATGTTCAACGGCTTGAAAATAAAAACATACAGCACTATTTCTGAAATTGTACTGTACAGATTGTTCTTGTCACATTTCAAGGAAGAAAGAAATATATAAAATTGACTGGTATAAATTCGAGCCAAAAGATTTGCATATATATGTAAGATATTTATTTTCATTGTTTGTATATACGATTTGGCAGCGTATTATTTCAAACCTTTTCCTTCTATATGGTTTGGGTACTGTGTCTGTTGGCAATAAATTATTTTTGTGATTTTTGTATGAGTAATGAAAAACGAGACCATGTCACAGCATCCTTTCAATGAACCAGGCCTTCACCTACATTTATGGTGTTAGAGGCAGTGAACGACCAGTACAGGAACAGCGATACGGGAGGACATCGATGTCCAGCAGAGTCATGTGGCCTGTTTCACTGACCAGTAAAAACAAACACCTAATTGGATAATTAAGGGACCGGGGGAGGCTGTTTGTGAGGCCCTCTCTGGGGAGGGTAAGAGCAGAGCATTCTGGGACTTATAGCGACAGATGAATGTTGAGGTGAATCTGAATCCACATGGAGAGATCTGGGACTTATAGCAATAGATGAACAAGGAGAGGTTTGACAAACATGTGGAGGGGTGTGGGGGTGGGGGGGGGGGGTGGTGTGGGATATTTTTGCTAAAGACTTAAGCATACCTGGTGTTACCAGGCAACAGATGGGTCGTGAGACTCTTTAATATGTCTATTTATATGGATCTCCTTTTGAGTATTTTTAGCTGTTGAGGAGCAGTGCTGGGTCTTTCACACGAACAGAGGGGGAGAAGAATTCACCTCGTCTCCTTTCTAGACGATGCCGCTGAAAGGGGGAAGCGGGCGGAGGGGGCTGTCGAGGTCAGGTGACTTCCAGTGTTTACCTGCGTTTTCCTCTCCTGCAGCTGTGAGCCTCAAAGCAAGCTGCACCCGTGAAGAACGCCACTCTCGGCCTTTTCGGAGGAAAAAAAAAAAGTTAATTACGGGAATAATTAACAAGAGACAAGGCAGAGGGGGCCTTGCTGAAGCCAGGGTGGGGGTTCTCCATGACAGCAGGGCTCAGTCGAATGGCAATCAGAAGGACCCATAAAGTCATTAAATGTATCCTTCTCCAATAAAGGGGGGGGGGGATGAGTTTCATCTGAAAGCCTTTTAATCACACACAATTAGCACGGTAGTGTTCGCCGCGCCGGTATCTGCATTGTGACAAGACGGCGCATGGAATGCCTGTGCTGACAGGGCAGCGCATCAGCAGCAGTGTAAACATTAACGCTGCAAATGCAGCTTCTCATTGGCCGCTCTGTTCACTGGGCTGCCATGGATACGGTCAGCCCAGCCAGACCTGGGTCACCTGTCTGCCAGTCACCTGTCAATTACTTTTCTAGATGCCAGAAAATTGTGTCAAGCTAAAACAAAATGGTCCCAGAACATTGGAGTGAATCTTGGTCATATTTTTGGTGGGGTTTGATATTTGACAATGTTGGACCGTGAGCATTCATATATAATTTCCTCTAAACACATTACATTGTTCCAAACAACCTCTGCCACAGTCACTACCATTGAAAGGAGCCTTTTAATTTTAAATGGTTGGTAATCTCCTTTCATCAGTTATATCCTCTTCAGTAATAAGCATCTTGCAAACACACAGAATTTTTTTTTTTCTCAGGACATATAACTGAAGTGGAGCGCAATAATGCCATATTTTGTCTATTAACATGTTATTAACAATTTAATAAATGCATGTCATGTATTACACATGTTATTAAACATATCTGATCTTGTCTATTACCATACTAACATATTTACGGACTCACTAATTAATTTGTTATAAATACACATCATTTTTATTCAATATGTGTTTATTAACATATGTAATGTGTATCTATAAATATGTGATATATATGTGTTATTACCTCAAATAAGTACCTGATATAGAACATTTGCATAATAACACATGTGACACAAGATACGTGCTTGTATGAAATATGATACATGTAACAGCTGTGTGTAAAAGATATGTGACACACAGGATGTGTGTATTAGCACAAGCTAAGCTGCCATACCTACAGGGCAGGTCAGGACTTAGGATCACTGGCTATGCCAAATGTGCAGAGCGAGCACTGTGGTTCACATATGACCAACAAAGAGTGAATACCATAAAAATGAGACTGTAATAATGGCTCTGACAGTCATGGCCAGCACACTCTATGACCTGTATGCATGTATGCAGTGTACATGTTTAATTTATATGTGAAAGCCTTAAAATGGGAGGAAGTCATGTATTTTTCACCTTTCCATGTTTATGACCAATGTTCCAGATTGCATTCTTTCACCAAGTTATTGTAATTATGCCAGTTAATATTCTCCATTAGCCTGCATCTCAGCAGCATTTTTGTGTTGTCCTCGGCACCTATGGTGTTCTTATCCAGAGCTGCATCACTGGACGAAGGCAGACTCAGAGCTGGAGTCAAACGAACTCTCTCTGGTCCAAGGCGCGTATTAGCAAAGTGTTAGCTTGATCCACGCAGACAACAGTTGTGTTGTTAGCATTGTTAGCATGAGAAAACTCTCAGTGTCCAGATCTCTGAAGTTGGCAGAAGCAGACTCTCAGCGCTGGAGTCGGACATTGTGCGAATACGCAGTGGTGCCGTTTGGGTAGAGTAATTTACGGCAGAGACCGTCGTCATGCAGGAGGCGACAGGCTCACAAAGCGAAGCCTCATCTTCCAGCGAAGCGGCAATTAAACTCCCTCTATGCAGGGAGCCGATCTAAAACCCCGCATAGTCCCCCTCAGCCAGTCTCAAAATCCCTGTGACATTCCAGACCAAAAAATGTGTCACCATCACATTTATATGTCAAAGACTCATTGTTCACCGTCACAGTTATTGTGTGAACCCAATATGAGGGTTAAAATCTCCTCTCTCAGCCTCAGTTTTATGGTCCCCACAACCTTCAGTGTGCTTGCTACCCTCAACTTCTAGAACATTCCGTGCCAGATTTCACCCCCCCTCCACAGAACATGCACCCCTGATCCCTCAGGCCTGGGGATGGATGTGGATCAGCCCAAACAGTGCAGAGTACACCTCCTTCCTCTGCCCATCGAGCTCATGGTCACTAATGTTGAGGAGGGATCTGTCTGAGCAAATACAAAAATAATCTATGTACAAAAATGTGACAATTCTTTTTAGGCTACTGGTGGGCAGGGGGTTGTAGAGGCACCAGCACAACGATTAAATATGGCACCCCCAAGCTTACATTTCCTTTTTTTGGGTGGGGGGGGTCCTGGACCCCTGCAGATGACCTGAATGTCAAACCTTGTTGTCTTGGATAGAGTGCTATTATCATGGATAGAGCGCTATTAACATGGGAATGAGACAACTAAGATCAGAGTAATCCCTCTCTGTGTATCCCTCGCCATAAAAGTCTGACTCTTGTGAGACCAATAAAGTCTGTGTCACATTCATAAAGTCTTTTCAGAATTTCCCAATTCCCCCCTTATCTAATTACCTGAAATAATACCTTAACAAATTGCAATCAGACGAACATTGTCCACGGCATCTGCTTATCAGTTGCCATGAATGCCTTTGTGATTTATATTCCACTTCATTTCATTCTTCTGTTTAACCTCATTTAAATCATACCTGCACCGCTACAGCGCTGGTTCACAGTCTGCAGTAGAAGCTGCTCTTCAGGTTTCATTCAGTGTCCTCATCCAAAGACAGTGTGAAGCCCCTCTTTCTACCGAATCTGAGGGTCCATCCGCTCAAGTAGCTATTTCTTTGTGGTGATCGCTGGTACCACTCTTCAAACAGGGTACAGATTTGTCGCATAGAGTGTCAAGAACATGGCTGATGCTTTTTCAGTTGGAAAATGATCCTCAATTTTTTTTTTTTTTTTTGCTACAATTACTTTTGCTATTGCAGGCCTTTCTCATCTTTTAGAAGTTCACCATGTTAGACTTTTGATAAGATACATCATGACATAACAATATACTTTACCAAACTTTGCTAACGGTCTCCTGTGCGAAGGCAGGGTTGCCATGGTGATCATTTTAAACTCCTTCCATTTCATTTTACCAGCTCTATCAGCAAAGTCTTGAAATTTTGTACGACCAAAAATGAAGCTGGTCACCTTCAGCTTGCAGGGATGACACACATTCGAAGAGAAAAAAAGAGAGGCAAAAATCAACCACAAACGCACTGGTCGCTACCAAGCTGGAATTCAGCCGGCACAGAAAGAGCAGCTGGTCACTAGCTGTTATGTTTATACATATTAATACTTGTGTATAGCTTTGCCATGATTACTTCCATATTAACAGATATGTAGATGACATAAATTCTCATGCAAAAATTCCATAACACTTATTGATGTCAAGAACTGGCATGTTTTTGTTGATACTCTGCAGGTAAATGATCAACTACAAAGAGTTGATTTCACAGGTAATCCACCTGGTTTATCAGGTCTGAATTCATTTCCCATTTAAAGGTGATGTTTCACTGGCCCTCCATGATCTACAGCTTACTGAAACGACAGAGCCAGTGGTTTTCCAGAGGGATTCATTTACGTATCTAATTAAACCTTTTTACCAACAAGTAATTAAGACACAGATCGGCCTTCCTTGTTCATAAATCAGAGCATTTGTGCCACAGTCTTTTAAATTCTTTGTATAATTTATGTGCTATTTCACACCCTACGATCAAAGCGTCAGTCCCACACAGTGAATCCATGGTGTCCCACAAACAAACCATCCTCCCCAGCCTTCTCTACAAGCAAGTTAAAACAGCACAAAGGATTCCCTATAGGTGCATATTAAATTAAACTAAAGAAAGTTCATTTTTATTAGAGTGCAAGTTTCAAGGAAGTACACATGTATTTAAATATTAAGTCTCCTCTTCAAAGGCAAAACATGAGGATTGGAATCCCTAAGATTTAATGTACAAGATTTTTTTTCTCATTTCTTCTTAAATTAAAAATTGCGACACAAAGTATGATACTAAAACAAGGCTTATGACACATTATTGAGTATATATAAATATATATGTGTGTGTGTGTGTGTGTATACACACACAAATACCAGTACATTAAGTAACGAAATTATATTTGTGTGTTCTCCGAGCTGTTTCACACTTTTCTCCTACTTTTCTTCTTCATTGTTCATTTACAGTGCAGAACCATTACATTTTATTTGTGTGTTTCTTTTTTCTTGTTCTATGTACATTTACAGTGAGAGACGTGGAGTGCATTTTGGTCAGATACACAACAGCAAATACCCTAACCATAAATCATGTCAAAAATTACAGCACCTACCTCTCATTCCATTAGGAAACAAACAAACAAACAAACAAACAAACAAACAAACAAACAAACGGTTATCACACTTCAGCTCAAACAAAAGAACAAAAGATACGAGGGGAGAGGGAGAAAATAATGTTTCGTCAACATTTTCGGCATGGATTGACTCAAAGAGATGAGTTACGAGCCCAAGCATTCGAACACCCATTGCACCTACCCTCTAATTGGACTCATTGCCCTTCCAGGCCAATCATAAACTTATATGGCACCGATCAGCTGGTAATTGAGTCTTTGACAGGCCGTTTAAAGAGAAAAGATGAAAGGCCGTTCAGGAGAGGGGGCGACCGCAGCATGAATTAAAAAAATAAAATAAAAAGCGCTTTCAATCAGAGGAATTGTTGCCCTGAAGCTACCGGTTTGCCCTTTGTCTGGTCTGATATACAAGATGGAGCAGGCACGTCATGTTTTTTTTTTTTTTTTTCGCAAATGGGGTTGTCTTGCTTGCGTTCATCGCCATGGCAGCTTGAAGCATTTGTTTTCCTGTCGGTTCTGGGAAAACGGGGCAAAGAACTCCAAGGCCCTCAGGAAGGAGAGCCCGTGTCTCTGCACAGGCTGAGCGTGACACATCGAGGTGAGATAGATTTCCGGGCTTCGGTTGAAGGACCAGCCGCCCCTGGTGACGCAGGTCACTTTCTCCCCTTTTTCGTCTTTCTAACATGAATATCTTCAGCTTTCTTTAGCAGGGAATCAAAAAGAGCAGCAGAGCTGCAGCCCCTATTTACATGTGCAGTCACACCCCGTGAAACCGCAGTAAAAAGGTTTATATACATATTCCTCCCCACACTTCCCCTATTTCCTGCCTCAATTTGCAGCCTCCACACAAACGTTAATATAGTAAGCCCTCAAAGAGGTGACGGTGCTATATTTGGCCACGACAGGAAATATAGAGAACGGAGGCGGCGAAATATGAAAAACCTGCCATCACACCACTATCAAGGTCAGGTGGGTGAAACGGAGGAGGAGACACTTGGAGGACGGCGGTGGATGAAGAGGGGGCATTATCTGGCAGGAAGTTACCCCTCAACCACCATATCATGGCCCAGAGGTGTGAAACCCAGCAGTGGATAAAAGGGGGCGTTATCTGGCAGGAAGTTACCACTCTATCACAGTACCTGGGCCCAGAGGTGAGTGATCCCACTGAAGGTAATCGTTCCATATAGAGCTTTAACCTCTGTGTGTGTGTGTTTGTGTTTCAGCCACACCTGAGGACAGGAAGGTGTGGGAGTTCTAACTTCCTGTCTCTTTAGACTCAAGGATTTTTATTGCAGGCAGTGTGATGGAGGTTCACCTTTGGACTTCAAAGGCACAAGAGAAAGATAGACATGTTTTTACAGAACATAGAACAGTCAGTGCCATTGCTTCTTTCAGGTAACCAAGCAACCCAAAGCTGAATAGCCAGTCCAGAGGTATTGATGTAAAGAAGGCATTTGAAATACAGAAATGGTTTGGTAGTTTGCAAAATAAATTGTTGGTCAACTGCTGCAAATGATTGTAAAGTCTCACCAAAAGAGAAGTTTTAGTCCTGGTTTAGTAGACAAACCCAGTTTAAAAGAATGCAATCACAACTACATATGAAATTCATGGAAGTCAATGTAGGATCAGTTCATGAACCTGCATGCACCACGCCGACCAGCAGAGGCCGCTAGAGAGCAGATGAGCTGGGTTACTTTAATCAGCTCAACCCCTATTGTTCCTCAGTGAAGCTGACCCTGTTACGGCCTTGTCAATATTTCTGTTTCCTCCCCAGCCTTAGTTTACCATCTGCCAGGCCGTCAGACTTTTTCAACAGAATCCACACCAACACCTCTATCCCACTCACCAGGAATAAAGATTTTGTTTGATATGTGTTGCTTCGCCATTATGCTGCCAACAAAATGGACGACCTGTCAGATAGTCCTTCACACGGCAGGGCTCAGGATAAGAATGACAGCTCAGCACTGAAAGTATTTTAAACGCCTTTTAAAAACATCCATCAGGATGCTAAGACTATGAAACCTTCTTCCTAAAACATCACTTAGCGGATGATCACGGCGACTCATTCATGCCACACCTCATGCTTTTGAAAGATGGTAATTTGACATTTCCAGCGGTGTGATTTAGCTCCAGTTTGGTAGTTCAGTGAGTGAACTTCACAGAGTATACGAAGGTAAGGTTCGCATCACAGAGTGGGGACAAACAAAGCAACGAATAGCTGTGAACAGCGGGAATGAGCTTCCTCTTGATTCCGCAGCAGATCCCAAACGATAGAGACATCCCTCAGAAACGCAGGCCATGGTGCTCCTGGGTGGTTCGTTCAGTAAAGGAGAGGTTTATGGTGTAGCTGGGAGTCATGTGACTGGGTGCTCCGGGTGGTTCGCTCAGTAAAGGTGAGGTTTATGGTGTAGCTGGGAGTCATGTGACTGGGTGCTCCGGGTGGTTCGCTCAGTAAAGGAGAGGTTTATGGTGTAGCTGGGAGTCATGTGACTGCGTGCTCCGGGTGGTTCGCTCAGTAAAGGAGAGGTTTATGGTGTAGCTGGGAGTCATGTGACTGGGTGCTCCGGGTGGTTCGCTCAGTAAAGGTGAGGTTCATGGTGTAGCTGGGAGTCATGTGACTGGGTGCTCCGGGTGGTTCGCTCAGTAAAGGTGAGGTTTATGGTGTAGCTGGGAGTCATGTGACTAGGTGCTCCGGGTGGTTCGCTCAGTAAAGGAGAGGTTTATGGTGTAGCTGGGAGTCATGTGACTGGGTGCTCCAATCTCCATAGGCTGTTTGTTATCAGTGACACGTCAGTGCAGGGAGTGGCAAGCCTGTCGACACGGGAATCAGAAAATGGCGGCTGGCTGCTTAGTCTGTGGTAGGCAGCCGCTTTGGTCGGGCTGATAGATTCAATTCAGGCAGAAAAATGGGGGTGGGGACAATGAAGCATGGAACAAGCAAGCATACAGTTTCCTCTTCACTGAAAAATTCTGCCATGAAAAGTCAAGTGCACTTGCAGGACTAATTGAATCAAACATACTTGAGCTCTATTGAACATACTTGCAGTTAATTTGAATTCAATATACTGGCTACAATGTGGTACAACTACCTTCTCCCCCAGTGATGACGCAGTTTGATCTCTTGGCACTTTGATGCAAAATTAATTTAATATCAGTCATTTCTGAATAAAGTGTATTATATTTCAATCAACGAAATGGTGGCTACTGTCATAATTGGAAGTTTTGACTGTACAGTTTATTCGTGAAGCACATGAAAGAGGAGTCATTTGGATTGCAGACTTTGAGCACGGTCCATTAAATTTCACCTTTTTCTCATTAACATTTTCACTTTTTAATGATTAAAGCAGCTGACTGAATGAAACATTATCAGGTCCATTAAATGCATACTTGTACACACATCGCCAAAGAGTTCATGTTGTTTAATTAGTTAGCTCGGTCCTACTTCTATTGATATATTTTTTTTTTTTTCTGTGTAGACTTTTCTGTTGGCCCACTTGAAAATACAAGCATTGTGGCTGGCTTCAAACATGACATAGATTTTTTTAGTTGAGAGAACGAGAGCTGATTTTATGCTGATTTTATAGAGTGAATGTCCCATTTAGGATATCCCTGCCTTAGAACTACTCCACAGTGGAAAAAAGCTGATGAGAAAAAATTATGAAGCTCTGTGTTCTTTGAGATGAAACCCTCTCAGAGGGGGAAAAAAAAAAAAAACATTGAAGTTGGTCTATTTTACAGTGAACCCTGTTCTGTGTGGATGTTGGGACCTGTCTCTGCTGTAGCCCTGGAGGACACTGCTGAATGAGCAGGTGAGGTTTCGGCCATTTTGTTTTCGCCTCTCCTTGTTCCACAGATCACAGGGTGATGTCATGAATCTGGCTTCCCAGGTCACCTGGATAACTTTGGTAAAAATGATGAAGTAAAACCATTTAAGGTTCTGCTTTAGTTCACAGACCGAACATCATCATTACCTTTTATTGTCTATGTTAATCACATTGAGCTTGATTTATTAACAGAGCAATGTATTTGTCTTCATAGCATGTACCAAAGTTAGCTGGATAACCATTGAATGAGCTTCACATTCTACCATGTGAGTGAAAGGAGGGAGAACTTAGCATGGCCCGAGGCTCATATGGGAATGTCTATCTTATCTGTGCTGTTATCTAGTCATGATTAATTATTCAGTGCAATCTATTTTCTTTTATTTTTTTTAATGCACAGATTGTTTGGTGGTTATATCATGTGTTCTGTGATGCTGCGAATAACATACTGATCTTGGTACAGTACCAAAACAGACTCTTTGCACAACACTAGGCAGCCAGCCTTCCTGTTGATGTAAAATGTTGATGTGGGAGTTTAAAATGGATCTTGAAACGGCGCACTTTTTTCCCTCCCTCATCGACTTTGATCCTCCTTGTGTGTGATTTCTGAACTCTCCATCATCACAGAGGGTATTCATCTCCTTTGAGTGGAGCAGGTCGTTGGGGAACATTAAAAATAGCGGCGAGTGAGCGGGTGATGACTGTTTTTGAGGCGTTTCGCACTTCAACCACTTCAAAATAAATAAATAAAACAATAAAACATCAGGGAGGGGAGATGAATTTCAGAAGCTGTCCTCCCCCCATTTTTAATGTCACACAGATCTTTATAGAGATGGATTTCACTCTATGCTTCTCTGTCTGATTCTAAAAACTCTACAATCAGATCTCTGCCACCGTGGGCTGCAGCTCTATTAAGTTATTCCCGAACAGAATCTAGTTTGAACCATATTTTCCAGCCTAAATTATTAAGTGGGTTTCATTTTTGCCTCCAAAAAGTATCACAGGGGGATTATGTTAAGGCTCATGAAAAATGGATTTTTCCCCTCTTGCAAGCACCAAACCCAGCAATGAGAACAATAATAATATTAATAATGAAATCCATCGGCACTCTGTGGGTGAGGCGCTAGCTGCGCTAGCGCCCTGGCTTTCTACGGTTCCTCTGAGTGGAGGAGGAAAGGATAGTTCTGAAGTTACGTAATTTTATCTGGGCTTCATGTAGGTTGCTCATCAGAGAGTAATAGGGGTTTCCCTCAGACACATAACACAGACTTCATTCTATCATCATTTTAATTAAACGCATGATGTAACATTCTCCCTCCCTGATGTCCTCCTGTCTACAGTTTGCAAGCTAAACCCATCATTATAGACATTACGTTACGAAATCTGGAACAGGTAATGAATTCATTTCCTCTAACCTTAGAAACGTTTTTCTCCTGACCTGATATAGTCTGCTGAATCCTGTCACAGCTTGCAAACTTCATGGCAAAAGTCTCTTTAGAATCTGTACCAGCACCCCACTCTGGTGGACTCCAGAACCGCGGGTTTCTCAATGGAATGACTGAGAACTGGAACACTGTGGGCAAAGAAGGGAAGGAAACGCATGGAGGTACATCACCTCAAGATGAGGTCATTAAGATCACAACATTAAGGTCTGTGGCAAAGGCCAATAGTACACAATGGCGTGTATGTCGCTGCTATCTACATTAGCGATTTTACAGTGTTCGGTGTGCTTCATCATCGCCTTCCATGCTTTGACTGAACGGCGTCGACATGACAGTGGCTCCGTTAACGACTTTAATGAGAGTTTTATCACTAACGCACGAAGCCAAGTGGGGAAATATGTCAAAAGGTGATGGAGAAACAGAAGCCCTTCAAACCACAGATTCATCATGCTTTTCCCCACGACTCTAACGCAGATGGATGAAAACGGCCATATTAAAAATAATTGTCCTTGGAACATATTGCAACGCAGCTATGAGTTATAACTCCTTCCCTCTCACGCCGTAATTGAAGCTGACCACGATAAATTAGCGACGCTGCTCACTCGCGTACAGTTGGGAGCCGAAGATTAAACTAGCATCCGATGGGCCACGGATTTATGGCACCAGTGCCAGTCTCGCGTTTCGCTTGCCCAACCATAAGTCACTTTAACTGGACCTCGGCGATAATTGTGCAACATTCTGCATGGCGGTCCATCGAAGATGGACGTTTCTTTCTCTCTTTTTTTTTTTTTTCTTTTTCAAAATCTCCACCTCCCTGAGTAGAGAACATGTGAGAGCTGGCGATGATGGCGGAAACACCGCTAAGATTCTGAGAACACAGATCTACACTCACAGAGAGGGAATGGAGCCTGCGGTCACCGTTCATATGTAATGGTGTTTGAGTTCTGTGCATGAATCCCTGCTCAGATCAAGTTCATTTTTATGTTTACGATTTTTATGATCACCACATTAACATCTGCTGTCATTTTTAACTTTGCAACATATAAAAATTGTGTTAGTTTCTGCTCACCTGGAGAATTAAATGCAGTTTAACCAGGGGGTGCCCAAACTTTTGCATACTGCACAAACTCATGCAGAAACACACACATTTGTCTTTGACAAACACACACTCACTCCCACAAAATATCTTGCATCTCTAAAAATACACACAACTGTTCAGACAGGCTTTCTATTCATGCATCTATCAAAGTAGAAAACACCCAGAATGGTAATACCAGATTTTTTTAAAGTTAATGTTTAGTTTCTTAACAAAATACTAAACACTGACTGTAAATAGAGAACTGCATTTATTTTATCACATCTTATTCTTTTCTTCAATCATTTTCTTTATTTGCTTTGTCAGACAAGTAGGTAAAGAAAAATGAAATGCATCCCATAGGCCTTGATAAATAAAGTGTGCGATCTTGAGAGACGATCTTTTCACAGAGGAAAAAGGCCGTACAGCACGGTGAGAGCCCTCCTGATGGAACCTGCCAAGTGCCAGCTCTCATCTCCATCTGCACTCCGACGCAGCAGCCGTGGAAACAATACCGTGCAATCACAGCAGACGAGCATAGCCACCCATCCACCCGCTAACCGCCAGACAATTAAGAGAGCAAACCGACGAGGACCCTTCAGGTCTCTCGCATGGCGCACGTTCATAAACACGCACGTTCATAAACACGCACAAAGAACTTGCCACTGAGATGGGAGACGAGTTTGTTCAGCTTTTGCTAATTTTATTAAAGCAGCGAAAGATTTAAATACAATGACAAAGGTTCATTGTTGGGGAAAACATGGTCAAACACTGTTTCTGCTGCTGAGGCCAGATAAAGACTGAGAGTGCCCTGTAAACACCACGGAGAGAGAGAAGCACATTTCATCTCACCACCAGAGAAAAACAAAAAAAACAAGAAGACTTCCTACATGAACACCATCATTTTTACCATTCTCATACGTTCTGATATACATAATTTTTTTAAAAAAAAGCAAAAAATAAGCTCCTTGATTTTTTTTTTTTTAAGTTTATGTTGGTTTTTCTAGCTTTTTTTTGTTTTACTCATAAACATTTATATTTATATAGTTTTCTTTATTTAGGAAGCATTTTCTCAAAAAGCAAGCTTGGGAAACCGGGAGGGGGGGGGTGTGAAGGTTTATGGTTTTCCCAGGCACACTCTCTCTCTCTCTCTGTCTCTCTTTCTTTCTCTCTCCCTCCCTGCCTTCTGCTTACTGCTGGAACAAAACCGTATTCTGGGGGCTTGCCAGTGGGGACCCCCAATTTCCCCACAAACGGAATTAGGGGAGAGTGGAGGAAACAAGCGCTGGAGGAGGAAGAGGAGAAGGAAAGAGATGCACAGAGAAGAGAGACTTTTGACTTCTGATAAAAGAGGAATGGAGGAAGAATGTCAATGCAGTTGTTGTTGATGTTTTTTTTTTTTTTATTATTATTATTTTCTTTCTTTTTTTTTTTCTTTTTAGTGTCAGCGTGTCTTCCACAAGCGCTTGGTCTCGGAGCGGTGGGAATTAGCGGTTGTAGCCAAATTCATCGGCGTCATCGGCCCGGAAGTCTCCGTATCGCCAAATGTTCAGCTGCAGGCAAAAACATTAAAACAGAAAGAGTCAGTAGAGCAAGATGACAGACTGAATTTACTGCTAAATTAATTAAAAAACGTATTTGGCATTTTTGTGTAGTGACACTGATTACCTTCAATGTGTGAAGGTAACCAAAGACACAGCTCTGACATTTGAGTTAAAAATGTCAGAGCTGTGTCTTTGGTTGCTATGTTAACTAGTCGTGTTTAAACACACAAAGCCATAAGTGGAAAATATTAAAATGGTCGTCAAAAGTTATATTTCATAAACCCCCATTGTGGAAGAGCAAAACCATTTACTTTGAACTACCATTTTTATATTTGTGTGGCCCATTAAGCATTCATTTTAAATGACATTCGGCGATTTTCATCACATAAAATTTAGGGGAAAGGTTTTTTTCCCTTGGGAAAAGCACTTGAGGTTTTAAGAGTAAACATTAAGCTTATATGATGGAAATAATGTGACTTTTTCACCATGTTTGGCTACGGAGGGGAAGGCAGGGTGGAACAGCTTTCCTCCCATGATGTCAGGATATTATTCCAAACCATGAGAGCTGTGGCGAATTAGCGGCGCCTCAAATTAGCACAGCCCTCACCGAAGATACACAGCCGAACCTCTGCTCCTGCCTCCTGTACTAGCGCAGGAGTTTCAGCGTCTGAGTGTCTCGGATCAGTGTGCACCTGATTGCAGTTCTCTCGTACTCACCCTGGCGGTTTTGGCAGACTCTTGGCCGTTCAGGTATTCCGTCACCTATGGAACAAGAACAAAGAGGGTTAAGAACGGGACACATGCCAGCGACAGATCTCACCTGCGGCTTCTGTTAAAGTCTACCTTTTGTTATTCTTATCACAGAGAGAAGGACGAGCAACGTAAAAGAGTTGAGTGAGAAATGCAGGTAGCTGCAGGTAAGTCATAGGCCATGGACATGGGGGACACTGTAGTGACAGAGCTTGCCCCTGAGGAGGGCCGAGGCCAGGGCCACCAGGGTGAAGAGCGACCCCAGCATGTACACCATGCCCCACGTTGCCATGGCGCTGTGTCCAAGTACACGCTGTTCCAGTCCGAGTACAGGGGCACGAACATGGGCGGGGCCAGGAGCAGGAAGAGGTCGTGGGATTGGTTGGAGGTGAAGATCGGAGTGCTGCTGAATCCCTGAGCAGAGCCTCCTCTGTCCTGTGCTCCTCCACGCTCATCATCACACAAGCCCACAAAGCCCTGGGCTCCACACCTCCTAACGTCTAACGGCCCTGCAGGTGGGACTGCGGACACTGGGCCAGCCCAGGCCTCCTTTGACCAGAGTCTCCTTGACAGAAAGCATCATGGTCTAAGGGGGATTCAAAGCCCCTCCTTCAATGGCATATTAACAGAGTACGGGGAGCAAAAAGAAAGAAAAAAACACAGCAGAAACTCCTCCGGCTTGTTGTTCGGTCTATAATGTTAATTGGGAGATTTTATGTCAATCAGAATCGATGGGTGAATTCCCATACTGTACGCGGTTGTTGAGGTTGACATGCGGAATCGATGAGAGCACTTCTTCATGGCATGGCTGAGAGCGTTCTGCCATTCATCAAGCCCTTGTCCAGCCTGAGCGATCTAAGGCCTTGCGTGTCTCATAATGGCTTATTCATGAGGGCCCTGCACTGACATCATGACTCCGCTGCTATTGCAACACACGTGTGTGACACGCTCAGGGGAGGGGGTGGGGGACTCCACAATGTGTTTCAGCAGTGCCCTCCAATTTTAATCAGCTTTAGGAGTAATCAGAGCCGAGATTATGTAGTACCTGTACTTTTGTGGAGGAAAACACACGCGCAAACACACATACACACATGCACGCACGCACGCACACTCATATACATGTGCAAACACACACGTGACCATACACGTGTACAGAAATACACATATCCACACATAGCATACACACACGCACGCACACACGCTGACATAAAGCTTAATGGAGCCAGCATGGTATTACAGCCTATTTCCATGGGAAAACATACATGCATAATATTCACCTCCTGATTCCAGTAGGATCTGTCACTGAGATTTCCATACTGGCTGTGGTAAGAAGTTAAGCGTTATTGCATAACCTGGTGCATATTGACGGTTTCTAGCAGCGTACCCATTTAGAACCAGGGATCGACCCGGGATGAGTCACAAGTTTGCCTGAACTGAGCCAAGTTATGAAGAGTGCTCGAGTGCTGGAGTGTGCATGTACACGAGTTTGGGTGCGCACACGTGCGTGTGTGTGTGTGTGTGTGTGTGTGTGTGTGTATGTATGTGTGTGTGTCTCCGGTTGTGTGTGTGTGTGTGGGTGTGCAAAGGCACATGCGTTTTGTGTGTGTGTGTGTGTGTGTGTGTGTGTGTGTGTGTGCAAAGGCACATGCGTTTTGTGTGTGTGTGTGTGTGTGTGTGCGCAAATGTACATGCATTTGGTTTTGGTGTGTGTGCGTGCGTGCGAGCGAGCGAGCGTGCGTATGGTCATGCGTGTGTGCGCTGATGTGCACATATCAGAGTGGCAGCAGGGTGGTGCATTTGTATCCGGTGTGTGTCTCTCAGCGCGGGGCCTGATACATAACTAACAGCCAGAGACGCCAGGAGCCCTGCCGACCAGGAAGCTGTCCGTCAAACCACACCGCAGAACTGAGCGCGCCCAGAAACCCAATATCAGATTGTCTGCTTTTGTGATGGTTCAATTTCCAGACCCGGCGGTATAATCGGCACTCTGTTCTAATTCTCACTGCATAATGGCGCTCATACGGAGCGGCCCCTCTCCGTCTGCGCTCGCCTCCCATCATAACTCAGACCCACCTGAGGGATGCGACTGCCAAGCTTTTTTTTTTTTTTTTTTTTAAATACTCTTAGGTTTTTTCTTTTTACTTCTCCCGTTTACTGCTCAGCATACACGGCCTTCGCTGCTCCTCTCTCCCCTGGCTAATAAGCTGGACAGGTGCCACGCGCGGGTCCTCTGCACATGCAGGGTAAACCACACAGCAGGGGCTGAATTGCCTTTTATGCCCTTCCGTAATAAAGCACAACAGCCTCTGCGCGTCGGTTCAACTGCTCTTCCAACTTTTCATTACCCCCTGCAAATATTAATTCATTTAAGAAATGGAGTCTGATCCAATACTGCTCCAGTCTCCCCCGTACCTGCCACCCCCCCAAAAAAAAATTACCCAGCATCTCCGGTTTAATGTCAGCACCCTACATCCCACCATGGAGCTGGATGTGTCACTGTTAAAAATCTTAAATCTCTAAATCAACTTCAACTTCTCAGGAATAATAAAAAAAAAAAAAAAGTGTTGATCCATTACGCTAGTTTAGTCATGTGGTGTTTTGAATAAACTTTATTAGTCGCTGAACTGAAAACACCCGATGACGCACGGAGGCTCTTTTGCATCTCGAACTGAAAAATTTCAGACTTATTTTTTTTAATAAGACTGAGGGAACACTGTGCTGTGTGTGGGAGACTGGGGTGCTTAGGGTTGTCAGAGATAAAGACTGACAGTGCGGACCGCAGTAGGAGGACATGGCTCTCCCAGCAAGCCTCCAGGAGGAAGATACCAGCATGTGTTTTTTATTTAAACCTCAGAGCCGGTCCTCTGCACACGGTGTACCCTCCGCCTCTATAGGCCTCACACGCTGAGTCACTGCTGTTTATGTAACCCACAAACAGGGCTGGAGATATATCGGGCCTATTGAAATCCCACACCGCGGTCAAAGGCCGCCTTCAAATATGCTTCTCCAGATACGAGCGGGTTCCGCTCAGGGTTCCCCACACTTCGCTGCTCAGAGAACAGCCCAGACCTTCGTCAAGTTTAGTTTCCGAGCATACTTCTGCGCAGTGCAGCGCGCCTAATGGTGTGACAGACGGACGGACTTCTGACAGGGTGAGGGGTTGGGCGGGCACAAAATGAAAATCCTGAAAAATTTTGTTAAAAAAAAACAAAAAGAATGTGGAGACAGTGCGTTTCGTAACTCATAACTCTGTCACTTATTAATATCAAGCGATAGATGCACGTGAGAGATGTTATCCGCGTTTGTGGGACACCAGCTGCAGGAGGGTGCATCGAGGGCGTCTGCTTTCGCTGGCCGTTTAATAGCTCAGCAACTCTGTCACTTACTCTTAATTTTCCCTTTTTCACCCTAAAATGACGCAAGTGCATCATTTGTTCTGTTTGGGGGAGGGGGGCAGGTGGAGATAATTAGATTGAGATACAGTGAACGATGCAGAAACAAACGAACGGACCGTTAATCAATACAAGACAGACCCTACCAGCCACATTAACTGTTTCTGTTTGAGAGAAAAACAAATAAACAACCGCCAAATAGACAATTACGTGGCACTCTATTTATAATAATTTGTGCGGCAGGCAGGCGGGCGCCCTTCACCAGTGTGTTTACATATTACCCACTTAGGCAGCTGCACGACAGCAAAAACTGTGAAGGTTAAGGATCTCCTCATGGGGTGACATGGCTGTGCCTCTTACAGGGATTCAAACTGGGAACCCTGCCTCAGGTCAGGAGTGGGAGGCACTGGAATTGGGGACCATTGTGTTTGGAGGTAAGCTCTCTCTCAAACTGGTTCACTAAAAGCTAAATATATGCGTGATATATACTGGTGAAGGTAGAACTGGGTTTTTACAAAACTAATTCTACCAGTTGGCACAACGTCTACTCATGTAAGATAGCCTGGCTAGGGACACACTCCCCAGGTAGCTGCAATCTGCAAGCTAGATGACAGCGAACAAGCTAAGCTTATCTATCCAAATAATGACAAGCTAAATGAAATGTACACAAAGGCTTATATACAACATTTGGGTGGGGAAGAATGGGTGAATATCATTTTAAAGGGGAATAAAGTAGAAACACAGACTGGTCTGTCCTGACTCTGATGTGTCATGGCTGGTTTGGGTCTCTCGGACGGCTCACGGAGGTCTGTCTCTCAGGCCGCCTGCTGGCCGCCGGCCTGGGCCATAACCCTCACTGGAAGTCTGTTCATCTCCACTCGAACATCCCCGTCAGACTGCACCTGGACTCGCTCAGCTGTGCTCAGATCTTCCTTTTTTCACTGAGAGCAGATACTGCTGGAGCACTCTGCCTCCCTGCCATATTTCTACCAAACTGCCTTTGTGTTGTGCAGGGATCTGATTTCTACCACACTGTTTTCTACCACCTGCGCAGGGTTTTCAGGGCCCTTTCGGTGCTCCAAACACACGCCACATCACAGAGACAGCATCACTGACACTGTAGCTGCCCTAAGGAACACATCTGAACAGTGTCTGAATATATGATCATTTTCAGCATTGCACTCTTATATTCTGTGAATGAGTGAGTGAATGATTGACGTATTCTGTGTGCCCATGTGTCCGATATAATATAAAAAATGACACATAAATACATAACTACACAGGTATAGCTCACGACACCAACCCACAGCTGAGGTTTTATAACCACAAAAGCAGAAAAGGAGAAAAAATAATATTCTGCAGGAATTCCTGGCTCAGGGGTGAGGGTAAAGTGCAGAGTGCTTTGATTGAAAGTGGGGCCAATCTGCCAAAACAAGAGGCGCCCCTGGCTCCACAGCGGAGAGCCTGCCCCGAGCTGGACCCCATCCCCCCCTCTGCTGCATCACCCTAAACCCCTAACCCCGCCCCCCCTCAACACCATCACAGCTCCCAATTCCAGCATCTCTCGGACGGCGTCTGAAACCAGGCTAAAGCAACTTCACACCCAGTAATATAAAAATAAAAAAGAATGATGCTAAATATATAAATAAAGGCGTTTTGTGTGGCGTTGCGTTTGTGCCTCTGAAAGTTAATGCGTCCCCTCAGTAATGGAGGACACCACTCTGGAGCTCTCCTGCAGCTCACCCCATGCCAGCCAATCCAACACCTGCTCCTGCCATAGGGCCTGGGCGCCCCTGCGATAGGAGCACTGCTCCTTTACTCATTTGGTAGTGAAGTCCACGGTCTGAGCCTCACAGCAACAAGCCAGTGAGCTATCGGCACACAGAGATGGGCGCCAGCGCTCGCTAACCTCCACCGGATCCTTCACGTGCAGGTAGCTTCACCCAGACGCAGGGCGGGTCACGTGCAAACAGCAGCGGAACAGCGGCGGGGTGCGTAAAAAGCTTTCCGCTGCAGGCACAGATTTACATGCTCCATTGTCATACCTGATCAGCCACAACACGCCGCACGACCAGCACGGAATTCAGAGGAACAAGCTGGGGCTTTTAGTTCACGTCACCCCGGCGCTGTAATGGAAAGAGGCTCGTCATGTTCACAAACACATGGGGGATCTGCTCTTACGAGGCCGGGGGTTGGGGGGCGGCGAAGGGGAAACCCTGCTTTCATTATTATTCATTATTTATACGCTTATGCTGCAGTGGGCAGAGTAGCAGGGCTCATACTTTACAGAGTAGGCCGTCTGACATATCAGGCTCATATAAACTCATAAATAATATCTGCATATGTGATGTAACTTAATGCCTCACTTCTGGTTATGCGTTTCAACACCAAAAAAAAAAAAAAAGTTATTTGTTACTTCTGAGTGTGTAGGTCAGGTAGTGTTGTACATGGTTGCAGCAAGCATTAAATAAGATTTTGTGTTTAAAAAATACACTGTGAGAAAAAAGTTGTGCTTTATTTACATGGAACAGCACATCAATGACCTACTCCAGCCAATCTTACTTCCTGATTTTACTCAAAGACCGAGTTATAAAACAGAGGCAGAGAAAGGAGACGTAGGAGTTCACTTTTTTTCACAATTTTCTCAGTAAGCTTCTCAGCAGGATTACTATGACACAATAATAATAATGTAATATCTAGAAAAGGAATACCGCAACACATGGGAAACCACGTTAGGAGGAAGTTCTGACTTTTATGGACTAAACGTTCGTACTTTGACTGGCAAGACAGGCTTCGGTCTCTGTGCAGCAGGGCACAGCATGTGAGATATATATATATATATAACGAACGGCAGGTTGAGTTAAGTGGGCCTGTAAGGTCACACTCACAGAGTCGATGCTGGGCTTTTGTCTGAGCTCAGAAAGGGCCCTGCCAGAACTGGCATCACACAGACAGACAAAAGAGGGGAGAGGGGTAAAATCCGCCCCCCCCCACGCCCCCTTACACAATGAGAACGTCCCGTGCGATACGGGACGGGCTGCTGGCCATTAGAGCGCACTGCTGGGGGGGCCTGGGGGGGTCGATAGAGGAGAGGAGAGAACTTCAATTAAAAGCCACTCACAAGCCCCTTTGGTTAATGAGGTATTGAGCCGTCACCAGGAAGTGGAAGGCCGCACACTTTGGAGTCACTGGGTGGTGAGATGTGACCTGACAGATGCCAATACAGAGAGTGTGTGTGTGCGTGCGTGTGTGTGTGTGTTCGCCCCTGTGTGCGTGTCCGTTTCGTGCTTGGCAGAGAGCATTATGGGAGGGCTTTTTGTGACCAGACAACCGGTTCATGTCTGCTTTGATCCAGCACCCCACGCGCCCCGCTATTGAGCGAGGGGACTGGAAGAGGTCATTAAACTCTCGTAAACCGTTCCCGGCTGAACGTCTCCCATTTGGAGTGCCACCCCGATATAGACCCGGCTCAAAAAAAAAAAAAAAAAAAAAAAACCACTCTGATGTCACACATTTCATTGCTCTTGTCCCCAAATGACCTGTGGAGGACTGGGAACAAGCGCACGTGACAACAGATAAGCGTTTGACCGTTCGTTACCACAGTCTGCACCACATTCTCTCTGCAGTGCCCTCGAGCCCTCTCAAAAAAAGAGAAATAAAAATCTGTTTTATCAGTTCATCTCCAATGCCTTGACACTGTATATATAGGAGAGACTTGTGAAGTTTTGTTAGAGGAGTTTAATACAGAAAAAAAGCACTCTCCCGCTCTGCTTTCTTTGTGGAAATGTCAGACGAGCAGGGGAGTCCATTTTGTTAGCCTCTTCAGGTTCTACCAGTGTTCACTTTGAGGAGGAGTGATGTCATGCAGTCACATGATTAGGGCTGATTGGGGGACAGGAACTCACTGCACATGTGCAGCCCTGCTACAAATTGTGTCCACCTTGCAAGCTCCATATACATTTTTGGTGCAATGCATTACGGGAAATGAGTAAAAAAATGTTTGAAGCTAATTAGGTATTCAGACCGATTAAGGGCCTGCGATTTGGTGGCTGGAACGAAAACTAGCATACGCACAGCCCTGCAGGAGGTCACCCCCAACCTAGACTGAATCTGTGAGAGAGAGAGAAAGAGACAGTGTGTGTGAGTGTACGTGTGTGAGTATGTGTGCGCAAGTGAAAGTGTTTGACGAGGAGGGGGTGTGTGCGTGTGCGCACATGCGCATGTGACTGTGAGAGAGTATGTGTACAAGAGTGAAAGTGTGTGACAGTGTGTGTGTGTGTGTGTGGGTGATTGTGTGTGTGAGAGAGACGGTGTGTGTGTGTGTGTGTGTGTGTGTGTGTGTGTGTGTGTGCGAGTGTGAGACGGTGCGTGTGACCTCCGCTCGCCGCGGTAGCGTACACTGCGATGCTAGCGTATGGCAGCGCAGGCCCAGGACGGGGGCTGCTTCCCCTGCACCAGAGGGGAGATGTTCAAACCGCAGCGTTCCAGATGGCTCCATTTAGCACAAGCGCTCCTCATTAAGGAGGGCCACAGCGTCTCCAGCATATCCCCGACAACTGCAGAAACGCACAGTCCCACGGCTTTCATTTGTGCCAACATCGCAATTGTGGAGTGTGTACTTTTCTCATCCTTGAGGATAAAACCCCACATGGCATATACACTTTACTTTTTTTTTTTTTTTGTTATGTTCCACTTTTCATCATCAGACAGGCAATTTGAGCACCACTTCTGTTGGAGCAGCTTTAAGAGCAAGAATCAGTACACACACACAAGCACGCACACACTCTCACACACACACACACACACACGCACGCACACACTCTCTCACACACACGCACGCACGCACACACACACACACACACACGCAGGCGCACACTCACACACACACACGCAGGCGCACACTCACACAAACACACACTCACGCACGCACGCACACACACACACTCACGCGCTCATGCACACGCACTCACGCGCTCATGCACACGCACTCACGCGCTCATGCATACACACACACACACACTCACGCACGCACACACACACGCACACTCGCACACACACACACACTCTCACACACACACACACACACACACACACACACTCTCACACACACAGACACACACACACACACACACACACACACACACACACACACACACACACACACACACACACACACACACACACACACACACACACAAAACAGACACACACAATCACACACAAAATGAATCTGTCCAAGACCTGTGTTGTTTTTGTAAAAGGCTTGACACCGCTGAATTTGTGCGCTTCCCGATTCGTCGCCCTAAGTAAAATTGAGTGGATTTTTATTGGATTGAAAATTGCCACGGTTGCTCTTAAATGACATAATTATACCTAGAAAGGTAATTTCCAGCAGAAAAAAGGCAAGGCAGCAAGGCTTACATCAAACGCCACCATATAAATTCAGTGTAAAGCAAGGAGCCAGGCTAACTCTGTGATTTATTCCCTGTTTAAATTAGATTGTGATCAAGGGCTGCTGAGATTATTAGCTGTAATGTTAGCATAAGTGGAACCTCATCGATGTTAGCCTGATTCTGTAGCGCCACTTCAGCTAAGGGCCGTTACAGGCTCACCATTCCTTGTCTGTATGGCAAAGATAGCGCACAGACCGTTTTTAAATTTTCATGCCGTCTGGTAATTTTTTAATTATCCCAGTCATCTGACCGATATGCCATTTTTTGATAAATGCTATGACAAGCTCATGAATGACAGCTGTAGATTGTTGTCAGGCCTCTATGTCAAACATCGTACTGTGGTCTAATGTACGTATGTTGATGCTGCAAATCCGCTAATTGAGCCAGGGTAACTGATGGAGAGGGAAAATCTACACGGACACACAAACCGGCTAAACCCTGCTCCATACCAGTCAGACCTTGGAGATGGAGATATGACAACATCCTTTCCCAGAATGCAACAGACTAGTCCTGGGATTCTGAAAAGGGAGAGTCTTTCAAGCGAAAACAGGCTGTAGAAACTGCACTATGGGTGAAGACACTGTGACCGGAAGACTGGCTGTGTGTGTGTGTGTGTGTGTGTGTGTGGGAGGGGGGGCGCAGGATGGCGGCCCGTTTCCGTCATACTTTTACATCCAGCAGGTTGTATAGAGTCCAAGAGCAGGCTCAAACATTAAATACTGTCTCACACACAGCTTAATGCCAGCAAAAGCTTCCCTCCTCCCACACAGAGAGGGGGGGGGGATAAATAAATTAACATCTTCAGCTGGGGGCTGGGGTTTGTCTATTTAAATAAAGGCATCTCGCTGTCCCAGGGTGGCCCGTGGGGGCTGTTACTTTAACGGCCGCCTCTCGCCGGATCTCTGGAGACGGGCTCCTGGCCTCTCCGACGCTGGCAGTCTTGGCTGAAGCTCCAGAGCCACAGAGAGCGAGAGGGCGTGTGAAGGATGAACATGTGGAAGTGCCAAGATCGGGGGTTCTTCTGCCCCAGTGCTAATGTAGATTATTGTGTTTATTAAACAAAAAAAAAAAAAAACATGAAAATTAAATATCGATTCCCGGCGTAATGCATTGCTATTGATCCAATGTGTTCTATGGACACATTATGGCAGTGATCAAGCATATTATTCCCCATTTGGGTGAAGGCAGATGATCTACAGACCTTCTCCAACGCCGTTTTTACCCCCATCCGTTTATTCAATGCTCTGAAAAGCCTGATCCCTGTGAAGAGTTGTGGTTTCACTGGTCCTCAGGGTGGCATGGCACTATCAAAGCGTTCCGGCCGGTCTCCGTAGAAACCATCACCCCGGTGACAGCAGAGGGCCTTGAGCCTCAGCAGTGCCAGCCCTGTAGAAACGCCAAGGGTGTCGGTCACCTTAGCTGCCAGCCAATCACAAGTTACTTCACCCACTTCACAAGGAACACGAGCTTCACGGCAGAGGGAACCGAACGACAGACAGTGTTGAGGAGGAATGAGGAGCGCGTGAATTTGACGGGGCCTTTCACCACGTACTCACGGAGCGTTTTAGTGTCCGACCTCCGCCTGTGAAAGGCTCAATTCATTCTGTTCGGTTTCGTCAACGAGATGTAAAATCATCACAACGGTTTTCAGAGGAATCCAAGTGGAAAAGCTCACGTACAGGACAGATACTGGGGGAAGCAGAGGGGCTCATGGGAACACAGTGGCGCGCCATATGGGAGAGACGAGTGCTTTGCATTGTGCTCATTTTGGAAGCGAGCCATTTTTACGTGATGAAAACTCTTTGTTTTCATTAGACACAGTAATACTGCTTTTTAAAAAATGGCTGTGATACACGTACATTAGTTATCCTCGTAAAGACACACGGGCAAACAACTGCAAATAATTGAAAATGCAAAACAGGCTTTGAAAAATTGCCAGAGTGATATTGCAGACCCTACTTCTAATTCTGTTGCATTCTCCACTCTTTTCAAAAGAAACGACGACAGAGGCGCGAACCTGTGTACTCGAAATGACGCAACGGCATGTAGCGGAATGCGTGTGCTCGCGTTTCACCAAAGACGCTTTTCTAATGGTCTCTCGTGTTGAGTGGCTGACGGGGAGAGGCTGTCAAACCACTGCAGGTGCCGGAGCATCAAGCTGGGGTCTAAATCCAAAGCAGCATCAATTACTCTCAGCGCTCTGCGCTACAGAGCTGGGGGTAAGAACAGGCCCATGGCTGGATCTTTATTTGGGTCTCCTCTCCTCTCTCTCTCTCTCTCCCTCCCTCGGCCTTGTGCAAGACCAGGCGCTGTTGCCTTGGATACGCAGTGCCACACTCTGAAGTGGCCGGTGAATGACCTCGTTAGGGAGGGCACAGGTGCCCCCCGCGGTTTGGGCACGTTGGAGAGGTGCCCTGTTTTGTCCTGCGGGGGGACAGAGTGCAGTGTGCCAGGGTGGCAGACGCCATGGAGAAGGAGGGGAGGGGGGTGGGACAAAACAGGGTGACCCCCACCTCCCCAACCCTTCTCCCTCCTACTGTTTCTGCTGATGAGGACAGTCAGCCCCCAACCCCCCACCCCCACCCCCAGTTCTCACCGCACACTTCTGCACTGCCCGTATTTACTGTAATGAGTGCTCTGGGACTTACAATGTCACAATTTTTATTCTGTAATATGAGTGTGTGTCTGTGTGAGACTGCGCAAGTGTGTGTGTGTGTGTGAGTGAGTGTGCGAGTAAGTATTAATACAGACTGACTACAGCAGGTCACCCGAGGCATACATTCTTCGTTCGCCTGACCTGAATTCTCCTCAAAATATTTTCCCTTTTCCCTCCCTTCCCCCCCCTCTCAGGCCCATGTGGGACTCCTCAGACGAGGTCGTTACAAGGCGCACACACACACTCGCTCGCTCGCACGCACGCAGGACCTGCACACCCCACACCCCAATGTTGCTCTGAATGAGAGCTGATTGCGTTTACGCCTGAAGAGGCACGCTCCGTGTTTGTGTCTTTATCTCCTTTTCTTACCTTTTAAACCAAAGCAGGGATTAACATAATAAACCTTTAAAAACCTCGACACTCGGAGGGAGTCTGTTGAGCCATTGACTGGGAATCATATTTGGTAGGGATAATTATTGATATTTGGGAGAGCAATGATGTTGGCGGTATTGAAAAGACGTGCTTAACAAACGCGTGATTTGAGCCTGATGAAGTCGTCCTACACAGATTTAATTGGCCATTTCGCATCATTTAACATCTGATTTTGCTTTCAAATCCCACTTTCTGCAAAAACCACTGATGGCATATTTTACTAGATTATGCTCAGCTTGAAACTTTCCATTTCATCTCTACCACATCAGCTGCACACACAAACACAACCGCTGAGACTTAAAATCGTGATGTCACTATAATTTCCTTATTTCTTTCCTGCATAATATCAAACAGATATAATTTAAAAAAGACAAAATGAAAAGCCAACAACCAAACACTTTCCTGCAAAGCTTTGGCAGCTTTTAACTTATAAAATAACAGTATAAAAATACATCTATGACATTATGTAAACGCAAATTTGGAGGGAGCTTAATTACCCCACAGCAGTAAGCTGCGAAGCCCCACCCAATGTACACGGACACTGGGAAAAGGACCACATTACACTCGTTAGATCAAAGAGCTCGAATGGCTAACGGTGAACACTGATGCTAACGAGACTCCGCATGACCGATCACCGCCTGTCGATAGCCTGACTGTTAGAAAGTTAGCCTGCACAGCAAGGTAGAAACTTTGTAATGTTGCCTGTTTATACCAAGAGTTGTTGCAAACAGGTAGGCCCAATAAGAAACTCACTGATCTCCTGACATCTCTGCAGCAAACTACAATAGCAAGCTAAGAAGCATGAGCAATTAATATCCACAGCCTTTTCCTTTTCTAGCATAGGACTGTATGACTGAATGCGATTCAGCAGTGTGGCTTGTGCCTGTCGAGTAATTCCTAAAATGTAAGGTGCAGCACGAACACCATGCGGACAACTTCATTCCTGCTCATTGCCATAAAACAGAACCGCTTACAGCTACGGTCCAAACATCACAGTAGCCGAGGGGTCTGACCATGAAAACAGAATTACACAGACTGGCAAAATCACCAAATCGTTCAAACCTGTGGCCCTTCCAACACTATTTCGCAATGCCAACTGTAAAGGAATGGTCCACACCATCCCCCTCCCTGTTTGCTTGGTTGGACCCCATTTGCTAGCTGCTGGGCCAAGTACAAGGAAGCGCAAAGCAGATGACATGTGCACAGTTGTGCTAGCAGCTCAGGGATTCGTGGGATTGATTGTCTAACTATTCAATGGGAGCCAAAGCGGCCGCGTGGTTGGTTGGGGGATGCCAAGCCCCAGTTTGGACGAAGTGGAAGAGCATGCATGTCCATCACTGTCATGAAACCAGGCCATGAGGAAGACCGATTGGGCAGGAGGGGAGGGGTCTATGAATGATGTCTCTATCACCTTCTGAGAGGCAGTCATGCTAAAAAAATAAATAACAAACCCATTTTCTCTACTTTGTAGGAATTTGTAGGATTTGCTGGAAAGCATGCAGCCGTAATCTGGGTTTGCTCTCTGCCTCTGTTACCTTTCTTTCATTTATTTTTGGAAGTTTTAAAAAAAAAAAAGAAAAGAAAAATTGCAAACAAAAGTCGTCTTTGTATGGTGCGTCCGCTCCCTATTCAAACGGCTTCGAGGAACACTTCTCTTCCCTTGACCCCTCCGAGAAGCGTTTTTTCGAATCAGAATGAGATGTGCGCGGCACGCGAACGTGTGATGAATGAATAAATACAGGTATGAGGGATGTAAGCGCTTAATGGGAGTAATTACCGCGCAGAGAGGGCGGCACCTTTATCTCTGCCCGCGCGGCCGTTCAGGGGCCGCTACATTAGCATAAAACGAAAAGGCCAAACCTCCACCTCTGATTAACACTAAAAACCTCAAGGCCTCCTCCCAGGGCCTCAAGTGCAGCTTAAATGCAAAGTGACAGCAACAAAGGATGTTAAACAGTCATTTTTTTGTCTCTATGTGGCGGATGCAGTGTTTGGCGGTGGCGAAGGATTAGTGCCCCCACCCCCTTGTTACACAGATTGAAGCATAATGCACAATTTCATGTCTGAGGATTCGGTGGGGAGGGGACGGTGGGGACGGTGGGGGTTACTTTTGTGCATGAAATGAAATAATGAGACTGTAGGCTTTTAACTCGTGCTGATTTACGCACGAACAATGCGGCAGACAATGCTTCACACAGAAATCTCAGTGTAGCATTAAAATGTTTCCCAAATTCCATTAAGTTAAATACTGTAGATATGGGCTCTATTAACACACAGTGTACTATGCAATGAATGAAAACCCGAGCTTTAAAATGGCCGCTCTGGTCTCCAGCCTCATAAAATACATTCATTTAAGCCTCTGCTTTGAACCGTTGTTAGCTTTGTGTGATGTCTTCCCTGAGTATGGAAATATCAGAAATTTAATCAGAGAGAGAGAGAGAGAGAGAGAGAGAGAGAGAGAGCCTTGAGAAGCGCCTTGAAAACTGACAGGATTTCAAAATCCTTACAAAAAAATGAATGAATTAATGATTATGCCAAATCTCACCAATTTCATTTGCCATTGGATTCTTGGAATCATTTCAACTAGGTCAGGTTGTCAAAAAATGAAAGAGCTTTTAGAGTTCATAATTTGGAAGTTTGACTGCAACTGAAAAATCTGGATGCTAAAAGTCTGAAGACTGAGAGAGTGTCAGAGCAGTGACACTTTTTTGTGTTTTAAGGCCAATGTTGATGAATCATGGACAGAAAGAAGACTCAAAGCAGTGACAAAATACAGGTCACCATCAATCACTAACCAGCACGTCAAGCCGCCGAAAACAGGCCGAAACCGATCGGTCTCAACGTGCTCACCAACACCGTTAATCAGTGCTGCCGAACAGCAGAATAATTAACAAGAAGTGATTTTTCTCTCGCTCTCGAGAGTCTCTGCAGCCCTGGCGCTTTCAGGTTCTGTTAACTTGACATGATCAAAAAGATAAATAAATAAAAAAATCTTTGACTTTGAAACGTCCCGTGAGCAGCTGTGTCTGACATGTGCAGCACCACCTATCCATTTCTTAATTGCTCACAGGCCCTCCATCAATACAACGGCGATGCGGCCATATTCAGCAGACCCGCGCCGATATGTACAAGTGGACATTATCAAGGTGTGAGCAGCTGGAGGGGAGCGCTCTTTCAAACATCCATCTACTTATGCCCCCAAGGAAAAACGAGGGATAATCAGGGAAAGGTTATGTCGCTGTCGGATACAAATGGAAGGCCAGCCAAATCATCCATAACCACTACTTCCTGACAAAGGAATGAGAGAGGGAGAGTGACAGAGAGGGAGGGAGAGAGGGAGAGAGGGAGAAGTAGTGGTGGAGAGGGAGAAACTGACAGAAAGTAGGGGAGAGGTAGACAGACAGAAGGAAAGCGAGGGAAGCTGGAAGAATGAAAGGGAGAGTGAGACACAGAGAGGGAGGAAGAAGGAGTGTGTCTTCCATCATGTTATATTTTTTGTTGAAATCAAAATGTAAATGGTAATTATTGGAAATGTATGCTATAAAAATAAAAATAAAATAAAAACCACAGAAACCCCTGCAGACCTTCCATTTCTCATTCTGCTGATGCGAAGCGACAACAGTGATGGAAATCCGGCACTTTCAGTTTGGGCCTGATAACTCAGTTATTTTCATACGGTGAGCCACTAAAATTAAAATGTGGTAAATCTTACAGAAAAAAAACAAATATTTACCCAGAATTCACGCACCAGAGCCCTCAAGCTTTTATGTAGCCTGATGCGACGCGATTTGAGGAAGTGACTGTGATAACACAACATCATTTGTGGGTAGGGTTTTTAAATCAGCCCACGTCCCAACGTTGTCACCTTGATTCCATCAACGAGTTTGAGGTGAATCAGAACAAGAACGGTATCATGCTTGAGTCTAGTCTCAGATATTCCCATCTCACAAAGTGAAAAGCATCAAGACAGAGAGAAAAGAGAAAGAGACAGAGAGAGAGAGAGAGACACGTCTGGAGAGAGGACAGGACAATGAGAGAGAGAATAAGAGAGAGCGCAAGATTACCTCAGTAAAAAGTGCAGAGAAAGAGGGTGAAAGAAAGCATGAAAATGGAGAGAAAAAACAAAGGCAAGTGTGCACAGAGGAAGGGAGGAGGTGGAGAGCTTGGGGATGGAAGGAGGGAAGAATAGACACATGCATGATATAAAAGATGGAGGAAAGTGACACAAAATCCCTCCAAAGAGGTGGGGCCGGCACAAAGAGGACGGTGAACACCACTTCCTGATCCCTGCATTAGTGCTGGCTGAAACTGGGCGAAACGACCAGCTTGGGCTGAAGGGGGTGAATCCCGCCACAGGAGGGGGGCGTCCCGGTGCCACTCTGAGCAGGGGGGCGTTTTTTTTTGGGAGACTGCTGTGGAATTATAACTCAGGAGAGCTCCAGTCCAGCGGTATTCATACGCCTTCCCACCACCCCCAACGATGACCGTAAATCACAGAGCCCACGGTACAACCGTAACCGGGAGTGGGAGCACGAACGGGGAAGAGGGGCAGAGAATTATGGGTAGGGAGGGATGGGGGGGCAACATGGCCTGCTCAAGCAGGGCCAGGGAAGGCCGGCTGCAGGCACACAGAGACCCAGAGCAGAACTCTTATTTATGCGCTGGGCCTGTGTAAATCTCCCCTCCATTCCCCATCAACTCCAGCCAGCACTCAGTCTCCTGCCCAAACTGCTTATTTCAATTGATCGTTTTTTTTTTTTTTTTTTTTTTTTTTTTAAATCCCTACCCCCTACCCACACCCCACCTTTCCTTATACCCCCCACCCCCCACCGAACAACAACGCTGTACACATCCATTTCACAGAAGGGATCTGCACCAACCCGGAGATGAAACTATGAATCAAACAGAGACTTAAAGGGGAAACACAGCAGGCCTGAGTGGGAAGCCTCACAGTGAGGGCCGTTGCTGTACTGGCGTTTAAACCGCCAACGCAGGAGGGGACAGGGCCCCCTTCGGCGCCGGGGAGAGGACACAATGGCATCACAGGGGGGTGGAGGGGGGCGTATTGATTAGGGCTCCTGCTTTGTAGTTCTGGGTTCTACAATTAACAGCATCTTTGCATGGATTTCCACAAACAGCCTCCCTGGTGCTGCAAACAGAGGCCCACTGAGTAATGGAATCCTCCGGATCAATGCTAAACAAAGCGCCTCTCACTCAATAACACACACGGACACACACTCTCACTAATGTGCGTGCACACACACACACACACACACACACACACACACACACACACACACACACACACACACACACACACACACACTTCCTCAATCTCACACACACACGCTCCCACATTTGAACAATCACAACTCTTAAACACAAACACTTAAACAAACCAAGGCTTAAATACAGACAGACACAAACACACGTACACAAACACAATAATACATACAGTGTATGTATTACTGAGCCGGAGGGGAAAAAGGCTGACAAGCAAAATCTGGCCAGAGATAGGGACACTGTAAAAGAGGAGGTGCATATATGTTTATGATCTCATTCATTTAAGGCATTTATCAGACTGATTTGGTGTGCGCACAGATTTCAGGAGTGTTGTTTTGTAGATGCGCAGGTGTGCGTCCAGGTGAACGTTACCATTTTCTGCAGGTGCTTCTCTTTCCGCACGTCCACCATGACCATGCCTTCCTTGACCAGTCCGAGCCCCACGTCCTCCTTGGAGTCGGCGAACTGTAGGGTGACGTGGGGGCAGGTAGCCCCGGCGTACTCCACATTCAGCAGGCACTGTGTATTCTGGATGTCCCGCACCACGCTGTCCACCACATCTGCCCGGGCGTCCTCCTGCAGGGGGCGATATGGAGGTTACCGCACTGTCATGACCTTGCCTATACTACAGGGAAGGAAAACCATCTTCCCCAAAGCACATTCCAGTTCTGGATTTCATTCCAGCTTCTACTCTTCACTTATTTATTCATCAAATACATTAGTGTGATTTGACATTTTAGCAAAATTTCTTGAGCTCTTGAGTGATGGTTGTTCTTGTAAGCCTATTATGAAAACTTTTACTACAGTCTGTGCTTACACTACAGTGACTGCTAAATACTGTATGCGCTATTCAGCTAATTAATCCAGGGTACCTGGTGGAAATACAGACAAAAAAATGATTAGGCCATTTAGGAAGAGAGTCCGTCCCTGGCGGCTGAGCAGACTGCTGAAGGTTTTCTGTGAGGCTCAAACTCAAAGTGTCACAGCTCTGATGACGAGCCACTGATGTCTCACAAACACAGTAGACACATCTGACTTTCTGCAATTACTTTCATCAGTGGAGACAACGACATGCGTGCACACACACAAACACACACACACAAACTCATTCAGAGAGTCCAAAGAGCTGCTCCAGAATCGGGGGGGGGGATCTGGTGAGGGCTAGGCGGGGCCACCCACCTGCCTGTCGTCGCACCTATCCCCATCTCCATGGCAACCGCAGAAGCGACTGTCCTTGGAGGAGACAAAGCCTTTTCATGGAATAATTCAGAGCGCTTTTGGTCTCTCTCACACACACACACACACACACACACACACACACACACACACACACACACACACACACACACACACACACACACATCGGCCCGAGCCAGCATGACACACCCACTGTGTGTCACCGGGCCGCTCTTATTAGCCTCCAGCCCAGGCAGGAGGCCGAATGCGAAACAGCAATGGACCCTTCTCCTGAGCCCTGCCACTCATCTCTATCCTCTGCTCACCCTGGAGGCCGCGGTGGCGGGGGGTTATTTAAACGCTAATTTGGAGACACAACCGAGCTTGTAGCAGGGCCTTCAGAGGGGTCAAGGCTGAGGGTCGGTGGTCTGCAGTTTGACAGGCCTTGGACTTGCGACTTTAGCCGTAGCACGTTTAGCGTCTGTTATAGCACGTACATGCACGCAACACGTTTAGCATATCGTGTAGCATGTTTAGTGTCTGTGTGCCTGTGAAAAGTTGAGTATCTGACCATGGCACATTTAGCATAGGCTGTAGCATGTTTAGCATTTAGCTCTGGTGCATTTAGCATTGACCGAAGTATGTGCAGCAACTGACCATGGCACACTTAGCGCAGGCTGAAGCATATTTAGCATCTCCACATTGCGCACACAGTGTAGGTTGTAGCATGTTTGGCATACACTGTAGCAGGTTCAGAGCCCATTTAGCCTCTGGCCTTAGAATGTTCAGCATGGGCTGCAGCACATTAATAGTAAGCCATAGCACTTTTAGCATAGGCCCTTAGCACGTTCAGTGCCTTGGTGTAGCGCCTCTGGTTGAGCCATTTTGGGTTTGAAAATCAGTATTCAGGGAAAATATCAAGCCTGCTTTCCCTGCTGGTGGATGACAGGGTCCCCTGAGGTAACGGCGCCCCCCTGCCTTTGCAGGTGGCTGTGAGATGAATGCCACCAGTGAGTTTGCTAACGGATTTAGCACACACAAACTACTTTAGCACACATAAACCACTCAATACAAACTGGTAGAAATCCTGGTTTTGCTGGCGCTAACACTTTTCCCCCTCACACCAAAACCCTTAGTAAATCTGCCCTTAAAGGAGAAAGTCACCCAAAGAATCAATTTTTGATGGTGAATTCGTCTGGTCAAATAATATGTTCCCAAAAAAAAAAAAAAAATGCAGAAATTACAATGCACCAGTCTCTAAGATACCAGTCTACTACCCGCCCAGGAGAAATCTGTGTGAGTGATGCAGAAGCTTCAAAAAATCGATTTTTGGGTGATTTAAAGTTTAAAAGCTTAAACTGAATTTAAGTTTCCCCATAGAGACCGTGTCTGCGGGGGGCCAGAATGCAGCTCAGCACTGAGACTCTTACCCTTAAAGTCACCCGTACTGCACAGAGAGGAGACAGGAAGCTGGCTGATGTCACACTTCCTGTAAGCGAATGTGTGGGGGGTGTAGGGGTGGGGAGGTGGGGCTGAGGAGGGGGTGAGGGGGTTAGTGCTGAAGTGAGGGGGGTGTAGGGGGCGTTGATGCTTACGTCTTGCGGGACCTGGATGTAGGCAAAGGCATACTCCGTAGCCTGGGCTGGCAGGGTTCGGATGTTGAAGGCCGGGGAGAGAGCAGCCAGTCGGGTGGAGGGGACTGTCTCTCTCTGGAAAAAGAGAGAAATACAAAACAGGAAGTGTTACAGTCCACTTGTTTGACGGCGCACCTCTCAACAGTAGTGCTAATTTCTTTCTAGACACAAAAAAACACTGGAACACCATTCACACTATTAGCCCTCTGGAAACTGAACAAGAGACAAGAGTACAAACACTGTTAGCATTAGGCTAAGGCTCTCTCACTGTTAGCATGAGGTTTAGCTTCTTTGAGCATTCACTGGGCTACCTCTACAGATAGGGGAAAAAACATTTAAAAAATTAGCACTGTTAGTATTAGCTTCCCTCTAGAGAAGCCAGGCCCAAAGACCACTGAAGACAGCCACAGCAGAAACAGATTTCTCCCAGAGGACCCAGAGTGATGATAGTCTGAAAGGCTTTGAACAGAATCCTTCCTGCAAGTGTTTCACAAACTCCACTCTCTGCATGGAGGCAGCCAGCTCAGTGTTACTGTGGCCTCCCAAACATGCTCTGACATTCTTCATTCAACAGAGAGAGAGAAAAGAGAGAAAGACACATGTACGTACAGGCCAGTGTTTACATATAAAATTATGTGCAAATATATAATCAATATTAGAAATGGAAATTTGGAGACATATTGCACATTCCTTTTGGCCATAGTGTATGCTGCTTCAACACTACTGCACTGAGCATATAATTTAGGATGTGCATTTCCTGTATACATACTCCTGCTGAATTGAGCTCAACTGAGCACGACACGGAGAGCGAGAGAGAGAGAGAGAGAGAGAGAGAGAGCGATGGATGGATGATGGAGGAGAAAGTGTTAAGACAGGGGGAAGGTGAATCAGTGAGAGGAAGATAACCTGAAAAGGAATAAAAAGCCCCTTCAGAGAAGTGACGCTTGCCTCCTCTCTCCTTCCCACACACTGAACTCGGGTCCCTCCATCCTTTCTGTCTCTCCACTTGCTTCCTCATTCCTCTGCAGTGCCATACTGCAGTTCTAACGCCACACACACACACATATACATATGTGCACGTATGATCATTCATTTACATATACACACACACACACACATACATGCATATACATATGCCAACACACACATACCATCAGACATGCACGCCTACGCATGCGCTCACACACATACACACACAGAGTTGCACACACACACCACACACGCACACACGCACGCACACACTCACACACGCACACACACAAACACAGGTTTAACGACCCAAGTTCTGTGGGTTAATAAGAGCTCAGAAATGTCTTGCAAGTTGAGGAGTAAACTATTTAAGTGCTGCAAGAGGAATTTATCTCAGTAATATATTTTGATTGCGCAGTAAAAGTAAGCCATTGAATAATGACCGGCTATTCTTTTAATCTCTTCACATGGCACTGTCGTTTGCATATCATTATCCAAAAAAAAAAAAAAAAAAACTTCAACGCCGTTTCTGCATGTGAAATTTAGTTTAAAATGTTGTTAAAGATGATGAAATTATGTTCGTTTTTCTCCGTTTTTACACAAAGCCTCAAGATCATAGGCTATAATTCAGAGTTTCATCTGCACTGCAAATAAAAACTCTCGACAGCTTGACAGAGTGGGGTTCGAGAAGTCTCTGTGCGGATTTAGGATATTGCATCCAGTCCAGTAATTCATTCAGGGTGTCCGATGCGAATGTGTTGACTGTGTCCCATTAGAGAATGGTGCCCTGGGGACGGCACCCCGCGGTGGTTAGCATGTTTGTGTCTGCACAGGGTAATGTTTCCTCCCAGGAGAAGGTAATGTCACGGTGTCTGACACGTTTGGATGTGGATGCTGGTTTATGGGAGCGTCTCCTGGGAGCCGGCTGCCATACGTGTTTAGCACGGACACGTCAGCAACGCGTCTCATTATGCGATTCAGGGCGTCGGGCACAATCCCCATGGTGACAGAGGGCCTTTTCTCCCCAGCGTTATTCCGTCACGGGTTACGGCTTCGCCCCCGTTTCCACTGAGTAAGGCTTTCCAGCGACGTGCCAAGTCACATATAAATCTGCCCCCGTGATCTTCTGCCCAGGGCTGCGGTCTCTGTGGCAACCACTAACACACGGAGCAGTGCACTCTGGGTAATCCAACACACTCAACATCAAGGGCTCCACCATCAGCTCAGAGAACACGTGCATGCATGTGTTCACATTAGTGTGTGTTTATGTCAGCATGTGTGTGCGTGTGTTCACATTAGTGTGTGTTTATGTCAGCATGTGCGTGTGTGCGTTCACATTAGTGTGTGTTTATGTCAGCATGTGCATGTGTGCGTTCACATTAGTGTATGTTTATGTCAGCATGTGCGTGCGTGTGTTCACATTAGTGTGTGTTTATGTCAGCATGTGCGTGCGTGTGTTCACATTAGTGTGTGTTTATGTCAGCATGTGAGTGTACGTGTGTGTATTTCAGTTCATATCAGTTCATATGTCTCTATGAGTATGAAATGGTATGCGTGTTGTGTGAATATGCATATATTTGTGCATGTGTGTGCGTGCACGTGTGTGTGCATGTGTGTGAGTATGGACGTGCATGTGTGTGTGCATGTGTGTGAGTATGGACGTGCACGTGTGTGTGCATGTGTGTGAGTATGGACGTGCACGTGTGTGTGTGCGTGCATGTGTGTGTATGTGTGTGTCGTGCATGTGTGTGTGCATGTGTGTGAGTATGGACGTGCACGTGTGTGTGCATGTATCAGATTCACTTTCTAGAGGACATTAAAGGAGGACAAACATTGAGGGCACCACAGTGTTCACTGAGAACGATGTGAAATGTGATGTGAAAACCCCAGGGACGGACAGTAAGGTTTGAGCCAGCACACTCTGAGGACCACGGTACCCCTCTCACACACGAGCCGAATGCTCAGCTTTGAGCGGAATGAACCTGAATCTGAAAATCTGTGTGCTTAGGGACACTGCCCATGTACCCTGAGGACCATTCCAGAGAATTTAAAGACCAGTTCCAGGAAAACAGAAATGACAGAGAAACTCTCATGAGGTAATGAGGTACACATCTTAATTGGCAAGGAGGTACAGGGAACAAGCTATAATTTTCAATCATTTACTTTTCTAAAAACCGGCTTAAGTTCTCATTCTCATTTCGGCCTCCTCTTTATGAAGCACAAGCCGTATTCTCAGAGCGTAACCTTAAGCCTGACCCACTGGAGATAACTGGCAATTTATTTGAGTATTTCAAGGCTTAAGATTTTCAATCTTCAATTTTAGATCAAGTCCCTTTCCAGATTATCACAATTTCAAAGCAAACACTGAGTCACCATTATTCAGCTGCACCTGTTCTCTTAGGTAGTACTTACGTTGCCGTAGTCGATGTAGAACACGTGAACTTTTGCTGGAGATTCGACCTTCTCCACCCGTGCTCTGTACCTGCAATGGAGACAAAGAGGAGGAACGGTCACAGTGTGTGTGAGTGAGAGAGTGACAGAGAATTAAATTCCCTTTCGTTATGAGACGAGAGAGAAGGAGAGAAAAAGTACACTGGCAGATGTGTCAAACTCCATTCCTGGAGGGCCGCACTGTTTTCAGAATTTTTTTTGTGGCCTCTTTTCAATTAGCAGCCAGCTTGGAAAAATGGTGTAGGGACTCTCCGCCAGTCAGTGACTTAAATAAGCAGTCGAGTGCTGAAATGCACCATGGTCCAGTGAACACAGCGCCCCCTCTGTACTGGAGGCTGTAATGCGCACATGGGAGGCATTCTCATCCATCCAGCGGAACAGAATCTGAACTGAGTTTCAACCCGCCTTTATTGGGTATATTAAAGGATCCATACAATACAGGTCCAAACCATCACTTTCAGAACAGCTCACATAATTACATTCCTATTCACGTAACCTCTCTGCTCAAAAATGGAAAAAAGCCACAGCCCAGCCTCTGCCAAGAGGACAAAAGGAAAGGGGGAGAGGAGGAGGAATAGAGTGATAGAGGGAGAGAATGAACAACCATTTCAGCGTGCAATTTTATCATACAATGGACCAGTGCAACTATGGTCTGGTCACATTTACTTTTTTCCCCTCTGGCTTAAAAAGAGAGAGAATGTGTGAGGGAGGGTAAGAGAAAGAGAGACATAGAGACAGAGAGAGAGAGGGAGAGGGAGAGAGAGAGAGAGAGAGAGAGAGAGAGAGAGACTGTTTCCCGTTTCCTGGGGGACCCATGGATCAGTGGACATGTCTGCTCTGATCATCAGCACAGAGGGGGTTACGCACACAGTGGCCAAGGAAACGAGGGGGTCAGAGGTCAACTGCTCGGAAGACGGGAGGGGATAGATGAGCTGATGACTGCCACCCCTCCCCTCCACACGAACGCAATGAGCGTGCTCAGACCACGATTCCAAGCCAGGGATGTGATTGGTCCTACATCTTGGAGTATTCGGCTTTATTGTTGATTATTTCCTCCAGCTCATCTTTATGAAATGTGCGTGTGTGTGTGTTTATGACATACCTAAGTCACCTTTGTCTCTCCTTGGGACTTCTGCCGCCTGAAAATAATCAGTTTTTCCGTATTTCCTCACTAATAATGAACAAATAAGGAACAAGAGAATGCATTCTAACAGAGCCCAGCAGCACGCTCTCTCCCTCTCTCTCTCCACCCCTCTCTCTCTCTCTCCCTCCCTCCCTCTCTCTCCTTCTCTTTCTCTCTCCACCCCTCTCTCTCTGTCTTTTTTCTCTTTCTCTTTGCTACTCATTCCTTCAGTCGCCCGTCAGAGTGGGGGAAGGCCCCCTGTGTTCATAAGCTGAAGCGCAAATCTCTGCGCTAACGCTGCAGCCGGCAACCGATCTGTGACAAACGCGATACGAGAATACAGGAGAGGGGGCGAGCCTCTAATCTGAACACCCCCGAAGTCCTGTAACGGCAAATGCAGACATCCATCCCAGAGAAATGAGAAAAAGGTAAAGGTTCACGTCACAAATCATCAACTAACAGTCATGCATACCCCGACAGAACTCAACTTTTGAAGATAAAGGCCTATTCAAGCAAGATTTAAAATAAATAAATAAATAAATATAAAAAAAACTATGAAACAGAAATACTTTGGAGACACAGGAGTTCATGGAACGAATAGGATAGATGTCACATCTCTAAGATCATACGTCATGGAACATGGGAGATAGTTTGAGTATGATTTTAGAAAATTGTCCTTTAGGGTGAAAACACAAATAGTTTTCACTGGCATGTCAATTTTTGGACTTCTGTCAAACTGCAGGATGTGATGTATGAGCTGAAGAGCCTCCGGATGATTCTGAGCGTTTGTATCTTCTCTCTTTCTCAAGATGTCCAGCAGGAGTGCGGACATGCCGAGGGCACACTGGAGTCCAAATGAAGGGGTCTGCAGGAGACCCATAAGGCCAGCCAAACGCACCATCACCATGTGCTTTATCGTCCCCTAAACCCTGTCCCACTGCCCTTTACCTTTACCTTTGCCCTCTACCTTTATAGACATCCCATAATACACCCTTCCTAGGGGCATACCTGATTCATACACATCCCATAATACACCCTCCTAGGGGCATGCCTGGTTTATAGACATCCCATAATACACCCCTCCTAGGGGCATACCTGGTTTATAGACATCCCATAATACACCCCTCCTAGGGGCATACCTGGTTTATAGACATCCCATAATACACCCCTCCTAGGGGCATACCTGATTCATACACATCCCATAATACACCCTTCCTAGGGGCATGCCTGGTACAGGTGAGAAACTGAATAAAGCTGTCAGATGTTGGTCCCCCGCCCTGCTTCTTTACGGCCTGTGGTCAGGTGTATTTACAGCCCCCGATGCTCCCCCCCATGCCCTACACTCAGCAGGCCTGGAGTGGGGGGGTCAGAGGGAGGCCAGGCTGAACGCCCTCTCCCCATGCCCCCCCGCAGCCCCTGCAAAGCCCCCATTCATCATATCCTGACCTGTGAGTCCTGGAAATTAAATACATTACATCTGATGGGGGCAAAGACAGATGGAGGAGCGGAGCTCTGGCAAACGGCGGGCGGGGGCCCGGTGCAGCCGTGGATCGCCGTGGCGACGGGCGGAGTAAAACAGAAAGTAGGCCATTCCCTGCTTTTGTTCCAGGGTGAATCTTGTCAGCGCCGCAGGGCCTTGAGGAAACAAACCTCTAATTAGTTTTATGAAAATGAGCCCAGCTCTGCAAACACGGGAGATGTGCAGAGAACAGGCAGGAGAACGGGCAGGAGGAACGGGCAGGAGAACGGGCAGGAGGAACAGGAGGAACGGGCAGGAGAACGGGCTGGAGGAACGGGCTGGAGGAACGGGCTGGAGAACGGGCTGGAGAACGGGCAGGAGGAACGGGCAGGAGGAACGGGCAGGAGAACGGGCAGGAGAACGGGCAGGAGGAACGGGCAGGAGGAGAAACGGGCAGGAGAACGGGCAGGAGAACGGGCAGGAGGAACGGGCAGGAGAACGGGCAGGAGGAACGGGCTGGAGAACGGGCAGGAGGAACGGGCTGGAGAACGGGCTGGAGAAACGGGCAGGAGAACGGGCAGGAGGAACGGGCTGGAGAACGGGCTGGAGAAACGGGCAGGAGGAACGGGCTGGAGAAACGGGCGGGAGAAACGGGCGGGCGGGAGAAACGGGCGGGAGAAACGGGCAGGAGAACGAGGGTAGGAGAACGAGGGTAGGAGACCAATCCAAATTGAATGCTTGACATAGATCTTCAATGAGTCATCATTAATTCTAGTGTAGGAGGCTTCAGATGTGAGCTGACCAAAGATATTTCTTTTTTCCCCTATGGTTATAGTTTGCCAACTGCACAACAACAAAAGGGTGTTGAAAGCGAAAGGGTCTGCTTCAAACCACACAGTGCATCCCTATTCACCCACAAGTCCTGGTCGTGATGAACAGTTCATAGTGAAATTCTGGACCCTGACCTGTGCATAAAGGCATTTTTCACCCGCAGAGGTTAGAGAAGGTGAGAGTCGTCCTTTTCAGAAGCACTGAGTCACGGCAACACCGCAACTGTACCGTGGCTGCTGTATGCCAGGGGACAACGAACTCAGAGTCACAAAAACAAAAGGCTGGGGGGAACGTCTGCGTCTCATAAATACTGCAGAATCATGGCTCGACGTCGGTTCACAGGGTAAAACACTTTCCCTGTAGTTGAGTGCAGAAGGTCACAGAAGGTTATCTTTGCACCGGACTGAAAAGTTTCTCCCCGGTCGCTGTACTTTTCTGCTCTCTCTCTCTCTCTTCTGTTCTCTGGTTCTCTCTGACTCTCTCCATGAGTGCTGTTTACGCAGGGATCCCACTCAATGTCATCCTGACGAGCGTGGCGTTTTATCATAATGACTCCCATCTGTTACCGGCCCATTTGCAAACTTAAACACCAAGCGCTGCATTCTACCTTGTCTTTCAAAATGCCTCCCGACGACAAAAATGCAACTTTTAAATGGAGCCATTAACCTTAATTTCCGCCGAGCTAACAACCTGGAAAACTTCCGTTAAAAACAAAACAAGAAAAAAGTAAGAGCAGCCCAAAATAAAGAAAAATACTTTTGATTGGGTCATTGTAGCTGTATCTTGAAAATTCATTCTCTCCTAGCACTTCTTGAGAAGGACGTCCTGTAATCTGATTGGCTTGAGCAACTTTCAGTCAGCCTCAAGCTGCAGGCCATTGGATGAGTGGTCCTATGGGAGGTCTTGACTCATCAGAAGGTGAGTGTCCATTGGTTCATTAGAAAGCACATCCCTGGAGTCTCAGCCTTGTCAGGCTCATATTACCCTCGGGTTATGATCCTGACAAGTCATGCTAGCAATCAAATTAATCAATAAATGTATGGCCATTGACAGGTTGTCACAGCACCACACAACACACCTTTTCCACAGGGAATAGAAGGTCACGTTTCTGGAAATAGGAGGAATGAAGGACAGAACAGCTCGATAAACACAAATTCGGTGGATAAACATGGCAGTACTCTTACAGCTGGCAGAGTAACTCTGGGCCTGTGATTGGCTGCTCCAGCACAGATCTGAGTGAGCCTGCAGGGGGCGCTAGACTCACCATTCCCCATCAGCGAATTTGGAGATGCAGTAGTCCCCTCTGCGTGGCATGTAGGAGCCCTCCACTGGAGGGTGGGCTGCGATCTCCGCCCTCATCGTCTCCATCAGATTCTCCAGCTGAGTTCCTATGGAAACACATGGGGGGGTCATGAGTGCCATGCAGGTCTCAGAGTGAGGTTTCACTGAACCCAGCATGGATGTGTTGGAGGAGCTGGCAACTATCATGACGGACTGCTTTTTGTGGAGAAAAAAAAAAAAACATTTCTGATTGGTCAAAACATCACTGACAGCAGATAGCTCCATGAAGTTCGGGAAGTTTCGTTCTTTCATTTCAAGACCTGCAGTCTAGAAACAGCACTTACCATGGCAGTGATAACCATGAAGGACATGCCAGCTTAGACATTGGTCAGAGTCTCACAGGGGCTTCACATTGAACAAACACCCCTCACTATTCAATTCTAATCTCCAAAAGGACAACTACACTTTTCAGGGAGTTTCCCATAAATGGGTCAAACCCATGAACCCTCAGGATGTAAATACAGACACAATGTTTTATTCGCTGATTTATGATATTATTATGATATTATGATATAGAGGCTGTAGCAGCGGCTGAGGTACGGCTGTGGGCTGAAACGAGGGGACAGACCAGCACTCAGAGAGACTGATCGAGTTAAGGACGCTGTCATCATTCACCCCATCAGATACACACTGGACGCGATGCACTGGAGTCCCCATGACAGTCATTTCACATCTATTTTTTCCCCAATACCAATCAAAAAATCCTCAACTTTGTGTCGATCCGCAATCAGCTTCCGCGCCCTCCCCCTGAGGGCCGATCCAGAGTCGGAGGGTCCACTTTCCTAATATAATAATGTATTTCTGCTTGTGTGCTCATCTACAGCTGGGCGGAGACCTCTCCTTCACATCGGCCCGATGATCATCATCGACCTGCATCGGCTGGAAAATCCAAACCGTGCTGCGGAGCGCGAGGACTCGGAAATCGAAACGAGTGCCGAGGGGCTGGCTTTGGGCGATGACCGGCCTAAGTGCACTCATCAAAGTCCGCTGGTTCTGATAGTGTGCCTCAGACACTCGCTCCGCCCGGTTTAACACAACGCCAGTGAGAAAATAGGTTATCAACAAATCACCATTTGCTTACATCGATTTTCTCATGGGAGGAAAAAAAAAATCAATTTAAAAAAAAACTAGTAGTGTGATACTGATGCTATCAGATACCCCTTAATTTGCACTTGAGAACCTGTCATCAACGATTTATGAGAACCATATCGTTTATTCAGCTGATACATGTAAAAAAAAAATGATAAAACAATGAAAGTACTTTTGTTACTTTTTTTTTTCTCCCTGCAGTTACACACTGTTCCTGTTTTCACATAAAATGTGAACAGCAAAGTTAACTACATGGAATAACCCCTTAGGGTCTTGCATCAGTATTGGTCTTGTTTTATAGAGCAATCGCTGAAATCGTTGAGCCTCCGTGAGCTTCGAGCTGTGCGGTTTAGGCTATGGGGTGACATAAACATCATCCAGCAAGTTCTAAGCAGGGTGAGACTGGTGCTGTGTTATAATTACTCTATATATATATTTTTTTTTTTTTTTGGCTGAAGAACGCCAAAGAACAAACCACCCCCAAAAGGCAGTGCCATTCATTAACTTGAAATTTGCAAAATGGCCACACCAATTCATCCCCCAGCTCTAAGACAGCAAATCAAGTGCATTATTTTCCCCCTTTTTTTGGCAAATATACAAAACAAAACAAAAAAAAAATAAAAACGCTGTTGAGGTGACTATCATGCTAGCAGCTATCGTGCTACACATGAAGGCCAGCCAGCCAGCTCCCCACATGGATGTTTCGAAACGGCTGTCCTGATTATAGCTGCGCCATGGTAATCGGGCCGTGTGGTGCGTCAAAGCCACATAAGCAGGCACGAAGTGGAGAAGTTCAACGTTTCCGTGCAATTTAGAACAGCTGAGATTAAACACACAGCTCACTGGGCAGGGGAGAAAATAAAAGGCAGTACAGTGACTTGCAGGCCTCAGGCTAACCGATAGCATTTGGAATAGCAAGGAGGCCTCCTGTCCTGCTAGGTCCTCCCACCACTGCTACTCGCACACCAACACCCCAAACACACACACTCTGTTCTACACAAATATAATCCACTGCTTAGCATAAAACATTCTGTCTCTTATTTTGACAGAAGCCAAATAGTGTCAGGAAAACTGACATGCCGCCATTTTAGGTCATTGGAGCCAAGTGTGTGCGTACTCAGTCAAATGGCTAAAATCTATCAGATGCCCAAATGTTAAGTACTTTGAACGCTGAACACAACGACAGTGGACTGGAGTTGGAGTTTGAGGTCCCTGGCTTACAAGCTTCAGTGCAGAGACAGGAGGGAAAAACAGAACGATGAGCAGGCCATCTGCATAGCAAACACTGCATCAGCTCCCATGGCAACCCTCAGCTCTTTAGGGGGAAAAAACAAATGTACACACATCCCATAATGCAAACACGGCTCCCTGTGATACATTAACAATAACACAATAACAGTTTTAACCTCCATATATACATGAATAACACGCTTTCACAATGAAAGTCTTTGTTTTGGAGGTGCAAAGTCAACACGCATTTTTTTTGTTGTTCCTCTGCGACCTGGCAGTACGAATTGTGGTCACTTCACGAGTTGCTCTGTAGTTAATGAGTTCCAGCGAGATAACATTCACTTAACAATTGGCAGGCCTGTTATTGTTAAACTGAAGAATATAGACTTGGACGTTACGCAAGATCTCCAGCGAACATCCTCCTATGGATCTGTTTGACCTGCGCTGCAACAAGCCTGGGCGCCCACCGACCGTCCGTGCCTGGCTTGTCGCTAATTTATTAGTCTAATTAAGAAAAGTTTGAGTCTGCATTTGAATGCAGCCAGCCCAGCACTGATGCGTGCGGAGTCCACAGAGATCTTATTAAATAATGAAAGCGGTAAGCGGGTCCTTTGAATGCCTTAATTGTAGGAGCCGAACAGAATCACTTCATTTAACCCAATTAATATCGGGATTTCTCATTATATGTTAGTGGAGAGAAAGAGGTGGGTGGTGGCGGGTGCTTGGGGGGGGTGTAGGTTAGACAAGCTTACCATTAAGTTCAATTTGCAGCATAAACACCCAACAACTTTGTGTTGTTAACAAAAAATATATATACATATAATTTCTGAAGGAGATAATACATCGATCTAGATGTATTTATTTATGTTGTTAAATTGTTCTAAAGTATGGAAAAAGAAGAAGTCACTCTGAACCCCAATACACTCAGAATTAGCTGTGCCATTTCAAAATCCGCCACCCTCCCTGCCCCATACACCCCCCGCCCCCATCTTTAAAGAAAGTGCTGTGGCGCTAGCCCACTTATTAGAGCCATAAAATACACAATAAAGCCTGTGTCCCATGTCGTCGCCTCCTGACTCTCCTAAATGAGTCTTTATTGCACTTTACTTATTTATAATTCTCTTCCCGACCCTGTTCTGATATATTAGCGGGTGAGGGCGGAGGCTCGGATTTGAATATAATCGCTTTTTTGGGGGGTCATGCTGAGTAACAGCATGCAATAAATTCCCCCCAGCTATTACCGTCACCCCCATCTCCTGTGAATGAACGGCTGAAACCTTTCTGGAAACCAATCGGTTTGCTTGTTCTTGAAGAGTGATGAGCCTTATCTGGCCAATGGGAGCGCTCCATTCCCAGGAAAGCATCGCTGGCAGAGAACAGCAACTGGGTAAAGCAGTCTGTTTCAAATCTCAGTAACACAAAAGGAAGCTCTCAACACGAGAATAGCCAAATTTGAATCATGTTCACTAATGTACTCGATGAGAAGACAATTACACTTAAACACGATCAGTAACTGAATAGAGTAATGCTGAAGGCAGGCAGGTTTTATTTTCCATGTCTCAGATGTGAATTTGAGAAAATAAACTTGGTACAGATACAGCTCAAGGCTGGAGTTGACACTAGAATGAGAAAACAGGAAGGAACTATGTAACATTTTTGGATTAAAACAAAAAGTTACTGAAACACTGTGAGGCCACTATTTTAGCAATTGACTTAACGCATAAAATGAAGTATGAAAATCTAAGATTGCAGTGATTAAGAAATAAACAATATTAATATAATTACTGCAACAATAAAAAAACCTTCTTAGTCATTATGAGGTCTTTGAGAGGAATACCAGCAAGAACGTCTTAAAAATGCATTTTAATACAGCCAATTGGAAATCACTGAAGACAATACACAATTACTGTCAATCACAAGGCTAAAAACGGCAGCACTTCCATAAAAATGTATAATGGCCAATCAACTAAGGCAAAAATATGACCTTCCAGTGCAAAATGGAACTGACTGGCAGTGTCAATAACAATAAATATATTAAAAAAAAAAAAATTCACTGTCATTATCATGCATATTTCTAGATTGCAACAAATAGGCCACAAAAAAAAATCTTAGATAAAAAATACATTTTTTTGGAAGAATGTGTTCATGAAGGAAATGGAATTTTACTGGAGGTTGAAGCAGCAAGCAGAACACGGCGTATGTGAGCACACGTAGGTTTGGCCTTGAGCGTTTGTGTGCAACGTGATGCTGAATCACTGTAGGTATTTCTCTATCAGAAAGGAATATAAAAAATATACAAAGTTCTTTTTGTAAACCGGCTGCAATAGCGGCCCTCCATAATCTTATTATAAACCGTAACAGCGTCGAGGAAAAATCATGAGCAGTTTTATTCACTATGAATTAGCATAAAGAGAAAAATGAACTTTTTGGGTGACAAAAAAAATCACATTTCATTTTTTGGAATGTGATGAATGTTAAAATAATAAAGATAATAGAGTTAATAAGAGTTATGATGAGTTCTGCTCACATTCTCATGCAGTCAGAGTGATGTCTGTGATTTCCAGTGTAATGAATTGACCAGGCTGTCTCAGTGATGGGCCAAACAAAACAGACTACAAAGACTCGGTATTTTTCCCTTCATAAAAAAGGAAGTCTTTATTTTGCAAATATGACCTCATTTCTTTCCTTCTTTCCTAAAGACTCGTTAATACTTGTGCGCCTAACTCTGAAAAGGCCGTCTATTTCACCTGATAAAGAACACAAAACAAAATAAACAAACCAAACATTTGCCAACTGTGATCATCTTTACTGTTAAATACACAGAGCCTGGTTAAAAATGTAACAAAATGTCTGACACAAAAAAGTATGACAAATTATGCATTTCTACTTGGTCGAACTTACTCATTAATCTCGCTGGAACTTTTAATTATCCTTTTTATCGATTCACTTTCCCCTGGCTTAGCAGGATGCAGGCACAAAGTATGAATTTTTACTTTTGCTTGTTTGTGTGTGTGTGTGTGTGTGTGTGTGTCTGTGCAGAACTGCAGGTCACGCAAACTGCATGCAAAATCACATACAGTCCAATATAGCTAATGGTTTGGCTCATTGTATAAATCAGGCCACAGGTCGGACACAGATTTTGTCATGTACGAGGACTTGGTTGAAAGGCAGTGAAGGCGGAATGTGTCCATGTTTAAGAAACAATAAGAGTAAACGCATTTAGGAGGGCCAATCCCCCCCCCGCATGGGGATTCGGTGGGGGCCAGAGCAGAGCCAGGCGCACAGACCGGCCGGAGGCGACCGTAAACACATTTTCCCAGAGACTGACTGATGGCGGTTACCCCCATAAAGGGACAATTTCGCTACGCTGCGCCGCCTCAGCGCAATGGAGCGCCGGCCCTTCACCAAATTTCTGTTTTTGTAATTTGAAAACGATTATGGGGGAGACTGGGGGGGAGGGGGTGAAAGACATCTGTGCTTCTCCTCCGAGTACGACGCTTCATTTTGATTGCGCGCATTCCGAAATGTTCCCCAAAAAAAAAAAAAACTACTGCAATTCCAGAGAGCTCAGATGCTAAGAGTGGCTTTTTACCCTCCTGCAGATGCATTACTGAATAACACTCAACAAAGCGGCCTTTCATTAATCAGATGCTGTTAGCCAAATAAAAGAGCACATATATAAAAAACAATTAAAATAAGAGAGCCAAACTTGGCCTGGTATCCCATAAGCCCTGGGCTGGTGCCATGCGGGAATGAAAGAAATCTCTGCATCACAATGTCCCATCATGCCCCTGTGATTTATCCGGCGAAATAACCGCAGTGAATTATCCGCCTGTCTGAGCGCGCTCAGTCCTGCACGGAGCCATGCAGCCACTGCAGCTGCGCAGCTAAACGGCCGTCTTTCTGCCCTCTGCTCCAAATCTGCGCAGTTTTTCCTCTAAAAACATGAACAGGTTGTAAGTTGCATTCGATAAGAGTATCTGATAAGTGCCTGGAATGTAATACAGTATAAAATAGCCCAGTGTGACAGAGGACCATCAACACGTCAGGAAAAATGTGGTCCTGAGCTGGAAATTGCAACAGTATAAAAACAGATCAGCGACAAAGCCAATCAAAGTTTTCGGGTGACATGAAGAGTTCACTCCTTTTTTTCAGCCAAATAGAGTCACTTCTAGCTTGTGCTATACTCTGTGTTTGTGTGCGATGGCCGAGGAGCAGTGCAGCTGTATGTGAATCAGAGGAGATTGTAAACACCGTGGGAGAGGTTGCGCTCTGGCGCGGAGGCCTCCATGCTCCGAGCAGATGGTAGTCAGAACGCGGCGCTGTATTCAGGGAATTACAACCATCGCTTGTATTTCAAATCGATACAGGTTTTAATTTGTCTGACTTTCTTCTATTATTGAACGGTACCCCAAAACACAGTATTCTCTAAAACTGATCTACAAACACAAAATTGATTTTTTAAAATAAAAAATATGCAAAAAAAAAAAAAAATTGCATGAAATTAAAATCTGTACTGGCTCTTGTCCTTGTGCTGTTAGCAAATAAGCTTGCCTGTTATTTATTTATTTTTTAACTTAAATGGAGGTGGTTGAACTCCCTTTTCTAATTCCCCTGCTATGCAATTTTGACAGCAGTCTGCGTGTAAGTGGGAAACATTGCATTGAGGAGAAAAAAAAACTGATAAATAAAAAAACCAGAGCCGTGCGCCAGTTATTTAGGTACTCACATCCTCAAAGAGACAGCCAGGGAGCCCCGGAACCCTGAGAAGCGCAGGGTTCCGAATGGGAGTGGCTTGTACATCTATCAATGAGGCAGAACTCCGTTGGGCCGGACACACCCCCTTTCTTTCCTCTTAAAAGGCTGCCGTGAGGATCAGTGTGGCGTGCAGCGACAGGGGCTTCCTCCCATTCATTTCCTCTCTCTCCACAGACACAAATTGATGGGAGTCAGGCCGCATGACCGGTCAGGGAGCATCGGCTTGTGTCTGCTCAGGGACGGACGCTTAATGGGTGTACCGTTACACAAAACCTCCTATCGGCTGAGGGCTGGAGCCGTCAATAACATTTAAACAGGAAGTAAGAGGCAGGGTGATGGAGGTGTGGATGGGAGAGAAGAGAAATAAAAAAAATCAAAGCTCTAATGGTGTTTAACACACAACTCCACCCACTCTGTCGTCCTGAGCCCTGAGGTTGAAATATCTACAGCTACTGTATGCTCTGCTGATACACTGTCTCTTCCTATTGATACATTTGCACTTCTCTCTATTTTATGAATATGAACATGACATCAGGAAAAAAGCTCCTTTTCTTAATGTTGAACTCGGATGTTCATCATTCACTGTTGTCAATTTTGTGTATTTGATGAATAAGAGACGTTTTCAGAGTGTAATGTAATTGTGTTTATGTTTACGGCCTCCAATGGCATCCTTTACCTTCGGCCATGATGAGCGGAGTTCGTCAAATTCTTCCACTCAGTCTATAAACAGGAAGTTGGTTTTGGCTCGTAGCGCAGGGCAGACACGCAGGTGTACGGACTCATCAATGGAGTTACCTTGGGGCGTTTCCCGCCACCTGGCTGTAAAAACGCGCCACCAACCGCAGAGCGGCGAACATCGGTCCCCATGTATAACCAGGCTCATAAGGGTGAAATCGATCTCCGAAAATGAAAAAGGACAGACAGACCTCGCTCTCCTCCCTCCTCACCACTCTGCCCCTGCCCTGCCTGCCTGCTCTTCAGGAGCTCCCAGCATCCTCTGCTGCAGAGGGCCTTTCATCTCTGACATGTGTGGCTCTACGTTGCAGCCAGCAGGCGGTCCGCAGCAGCGGGGGGGTGCGGACACCCCTCTGATGCAACAGGCCATCAACACACACACACACACACACACACACACACACACACACACGCACGCACGCACACACACACACTCACACACACACACACACACACACACACACACACTCACACACACACGCATAAACAGACAAACACAAACACACACACACACGCAAGCACGCACACTTGCACGCACACAAAAGCATGCGCACTCACACACGCACACACAGACAGACACACACGCAAGCATGCACTCTCACACACACACACACACGCGTGCAAGCATGCACACTCGCACGCAAACACACATGGAAGCATGCGCACTCGCACATAAACAGGCAAACACATACACACACACACACACAGACAGACACACACACACACACACACACACACACCACACCAGACCAGGGCCCATTCCCGTGCCGCGCCCCGTCTGCATATGGCTCCAGATGCAACTGTCTGACAGCGGCTGTTTGTTGTTTTCTCCAGACAGCACGGCCCCTCGTTTCGCCCCTTTCGGAGCGGGCCGACTCTTTTCGCCGCGTGGATCTGTTCATTACCAGCTTCCTGGCGCCACAGCGACGATTCGCAGATCACAGCCAATCAATTTTAATGAGTGTGCCAAAAAAAGCTGCACTTGGTAACGTTTGCTACCGGGAAAAAAAAAAGAGAAAAATGCCCACTTGCATAGACACACCAATCACACAGCTGGGCGCTAGTCATGTGGCGAAATAGAACAGTGTCAGCAGGTAAAATGTATGCTGCTTGCTGTCTGTAAAATGGACCTGCACTGCACACCATGCATACTGGAGAATGGGGATTAGTCATTCATATGCATTAGTAAAATGGAAAATTTAGCCATTTTGGCTCAAAACGATAGATGCAGATAAACAGATATCTATGGTAAATCATATCCTTATAGTTAGCTCACTTGAGTTTACAATCACTCCTATGTTTTCAAAAACACGAGGCTCGCAAACCTAAGTTAGAGACTTTGCCCAATCCAAGACGATCCCTAGGTTTTATTTATACTTTTCCACAGAAGAGTGTTTTAACCCTGGACAGCTGGGCAGCACTTCTGAAAACCAGGCTGATTCCTTTGGGCTCAAACCAGGATCTTCAGTGGCCTAGAGGCATCTTTCGATGGTTCAGGACCAGCGTAAACCGTTGGCCAAGTTGACTCACATAGAGCAAAGAAAAAAATTTATTAAATAAATGAAACTGGCAAGGAGCCCCTGAAAACCCAGCCCTGTAATCAGCTTTAGCTGGAACCTGCGTGGCCTTTGCAAATATATAACAGTGTGAAGTTCCCAGTCCTTTAGCACATCAAATTCTGTATTAATTAACAATATGGAGGAATAGGGACACTTTGAAGAGTTACGACCTGGCAGCTGTCATTAGCTGAGCTGGAAAAGCGTACAGCAGATTGGGCTGGAGCGTAAATCCACCTGGGGGGTTCGGGTAACAGCTATTAAGTGTTAAATTGTAATGTGACAAATGCGGACGGTGGCCCACCTGGTTCAAAATGTGCAATACATCACCTCAGCGCCCCCAAATGCCCCAGAGAAAGGGGAGGGGCGGGGCTATCGTTGGGGCTGAGCCAATCAGCCAACGCATGAATTCGAATGCAGGACAGAAGCCGATGCCAAAGAAACCCCTGAATTACAATCACGCTCCAAAGTTTTCGCTTCACTTCTTCTATCCTCCCTCCCCTCTTTTATTAATTTTCTTTTATTTTTTACCTAGCCAGGGTTACATTTCTGCACAGCCCATCCACTAAGAACCCAATTACGCTGTGCTCTGGGAGAGTCTATCAAACATATAGAAGGACCCATAGACCTGAGAATTCATTTCCCAACTATGGCAGCAACACCGAGATTTGAGTTAACCCAGAAATTACTCTCTCAGTAATTAAATCTGCCTAATTAAAAACTGTGGCGGGGGGGGGGATGGTGGGGGGGGGGTTCAGCCCCATGAGATCTGAAAATGAGGGAGAGAAGACGCGGCATTTCTCTCCAGCGTTTAGAGAAGCTGTTATGCATGTAGGAGACAATAAACAAACATGAAAACGGATGCAGCGCACATCCATCTTACACCAAGAATACGACCGTGGGACGACAACTTCATAAAATTAATTAATAGTTTCACGGAGACGGTCAGGAGAGGTATGGTTTTTAAATGGAACATAGGCGTGTAAAACCAGCCGTTATATTTTTAGACCGGTGCAGACTCTGGCTAATCATAGTGAATGTACAGGAGATGAGAACCACTGGACTGATTTAAAGAACTCACACACCACCAATTACACTGACTTCATTTGTGTCCATGTAGCCTGCACACCATGAATGGGGCAGTGCACTAACATGGAACACTCACAGCTCAATCACATTCACTACAGGGCAGTGAGTGTCCACACTTAGTAGTGTGCACTCCTGAAGTACACTCGCCTACACACAAGAGACTAACCACACTATGGGCTGTAGTGTGCACTCATTTGGTGCACTTTCCTACACACCTGTGGCTATCCAAGGTATAGCTCCCAAAGTGACTGTCCAGACTTCAAGCTGTAGTGTGCACTTGTAAAGTGCCCTCTCCGACATAGCTGACTTATAAAACTATGGACTGTAGTGTGCACTTATTTGGTGCACTCTCCAACACACCTGGGACAATCCAAAGTATAACTAAAGCTGTGACTGTCCACTCCTGAGGCTGTAAGGTACATTCCTAAAGCAGCATGCTATGTAGTGCACACTATCTACAGTGTTCACTCCTCAGGTGCACTCCTCCACAGTCCAGTGGCTATCCACACTCCAACCAAAAGGATGCTGCTGGCAAGACACTGTTGATCAGGAGAGAGGTGTATTTCTATTTCTCTCACGATCAGGAGCTGGAAGCCCATTGGCTCCTGGTTTGCCATGGTAACACTGTCACAGCCAATTGCTGAACCCTGCAAAGTCTCAACTTTAGGCCAAACTCAGGTTCCTTCACCGTGAAAGCCATTTCAGGCCACGCTACACTTTATTAAAGGAAAAGGAACAGGAACTTTCTAGAACAAAACACATAATGTGCAGCACATAACGACCTTCTTATGACGATTTCAGGGAGGTTAAGGTGAACCCCTTCACACTCCCCGTGTCAAAAGGCTCTGAATGAGAAGAAGGCCGAGGCAATTGTGTTCCAAGATTACTGATGATTGTGGGACATATTAAAACCTATTTAAAACTGGCTCAGAAAAAGTATTCATTAACAAAGGCCGTTTCAAGAGTGCGAGGGGGACAAAAAGAAATGTTAAAGTATTTATCATAATAAAACGCGAAGTCATTACCCATTTATCTTTTTCAAAAGAACGGTGAAAATGGCTGTGAAAAGCCACATGAATCCAGCGTTTTTCAGGGGTTCATCTTGTCGGCGCTCTTGAACCTCTCGAGAGGAGTGCTCTTGGTCAGAACTCCTCCCAGCTGAAAACAACAATCATGAGTTTTCTTACTTTTTTTTTTTCTTCTTTGGAAAAAAGAAAAAGAGCTTCTCGGTGTGATTGTGGAAAGCAGCCTGATCAGAACCATAAGCTGTGTGCGGTCATAAACATAAATCTTTCAGGAATTCACTGAGGCGTTGGTGCAGGTGGGAGTCGATCGTGGAGTGGCCAGTGAGCGAGGTTTCCGTGCACAACGAGATGAGCTTTCTCCATCGCTGTTCCTGTATGCATAATTAACCGCTCAAAAACAGCCCGGGGAAATGAAACTCAGGTGCCTTACTCAGTGTGCGCCAGTCACACGTAGCGCACTTAGCGGATTTCACTGTGGGCAGATTTGATAAGTTCTAAAACTTTTAACTTTTTCTTTTATTATTATTGATTTTATCCTACGTTTATTTCCAGCCATTATAAGGCATACAGCCTTAGCAGCGTACGTTCACAGCATGTAGGCTTCCAAACACCAGGGTTGAACAAAAATGGCGGAAACCAGTTTATTTGATATGTGTCCATCTGATATATTAGCGGTTAAGCCCTCTCTCCCTTCCCCCGAGTCTAACTCTCCATATTTCACAATTTAATAATTCTGATCCCATGGAGCCATTATGACATCACAATGACTGAAGATTCCTCGTGGATTGGGTCAGTCCCCCCCTCTGACCCTCTGTCCTGCATTTGAGTGCTCCGCCCCACACTACCACATCACCCACTACCCCGACCTAGAGAGGGAGAAAACAATGGCTCCTGTTTAGATCTGTCATGCTCTAATGTCTGCCTAAAGGTACGAAGCGATGAGCACAAAGGACACAGCACAGAGGCTGCAGTGACACGCATTAACGCTCAGAAATGAGCCAGCACCGACCTCTGCACAGGGTCTGTGAGGAACACTGCAGCAGAGCTCAACCACAAGGGCCATGTTTTAAGTCCAAATTTATTTTAAAAATGGAAAAAAAAAAGCCACATGTCCCCTCGGGTGAGAGGTACTTTGTCAGGAGGGAACTCAAAGAATAAGACATATCCCGATGCACCTCTGGGTCAAAACAAACAAAAATAAATAAACGGACAAACCAATACCAGCCAAATCCCAGGAGTGAGTCACAGACTCAAAACGAGGGCACTATTTTCAGAATGGTGTTGAATTGGTGATTCACACATTTGCATATGCAGTTATGTCACCGGAGTGTGTGTACTTTTAATTACACTTTGACATCTGAGGAGAAAGCCTGCTCAGTGCAAACTGAGAGATAAAATCTGATTAGGTGCACAGAATGTTTTATCATTCTATTACAAGAATTAAAGTGCCCTCTCCGAGTGTTTAACAAATGCCCTCTCCACATTTAAATGGCACTCCTGAATAACAACCATGAAAAAACACTTCAAATAGTTTTATTGGTTTCAAACGAAGGCAAAATCAGCCATTTATCATATTGATTGTTTTAACAGAAAACAGTGAGTTTCATTTTGCATTGCTAAAGGAAGTGGATTCCATTTCCCCTGACTAAACTGCAGATTTCAAGTGACAAAACTGGATTTCGGACAAGCCACTGTTAGCCTGTGCTATGCGTTCGGCAAAGTTTGGTCACGGGCTTCATTTCGCTCGAGATCTGAAATGTACGGTCACTCGCTGCATTTCACTCGAGTCCTGCAGCATCCTGTCACATGTTGCGTTTTTGTGTTGCTGGATTGAGAACCTTCGGGCGCACTCTGAAGTTTTAACCCAGGTGATAATATGCTGAGCTGCGGGCTGCGAGCAGGAATTTTACTGCAGTGTAGCTGGAGCTGCAGGATGAAAGGCCCATGGGGGGTGCCACTCCAGCATGCCCCCCCCTGCCCCCCCACCCGTCCCACCCCTCACAGGGTAATTCATTTGGCTGAAGGACCTCATTACACGGGTGGTGGGGTTATTGAACTCCACCGACCTTACGGGATAAAATAAAGCAAAAGAACGGTGTAGAGTCTCCCCTTTTCCCGCTTTCTCCTCACTCACTGGAACCTGACATGTTTAACTTCAACTTATTTCTTTCTTTTTTGCTTTTTTTTGTGTTCCGTCACACCCATCCCTGAACCCAAAACCCTCAGTATAACCAGTAAATACTGAGTGACTCCTTTATTAAGCTGAAAGCTTCACACAAGAGAGAGATATTCACGATAGAACATGCCCTTCCATTGAACGCATTCAATGAACAGCTCCCAAGGACTAACACTGGAAAAAGAGGAAAAAAAAAAATCTCTCAATATTTGTAGCTTTTACATAAAAGCCATTTCTGTGCTTTTCGTAACTAAGGGAACCAAAGGCAATCACTGTAATCTGCTGGTATGTACATTAAGAGAAATTACACAATACACTTGGTTTTTGAGGATCATTGTTTGGCAGCATCTAAGTGGCAATAATGTTGCTTTTATAGATCGTGTGGCTCAACGATCACCAGTGTATGATGTACGTTTCCCTTAGGTATGACTGTAAGCCAGGATCACTTTGCTGTTTCTTATTTTTGCAATGCCTCTCAGCTCAGCGTCATTATTTGCTGTCATTTAGGCTGCCTGTGTAATTGTGTTATGTCATATTTATGCAAACATCGTATGGCTTTGTAAGTGACTCTGATAGGCTTTAGCGGGATGTTTCGCAAGCGTCACCACGGTCACATATGAGCCGCACTGAGTAAATGAAATGCCGCCTTGGCCGGGTCCATCTCTGCAGACTGCAGCTAAACGCACTCCACTCTTCCACATGAATCATAACTTATAACACTTGCGCGGGAAACAACATAACACAAAGAATTTCCTGCAATTATTTATATTCACCCCACCACCAGAGAGGAAAAACAAAAATAAAGACAAAAAGACAAGGAGATGGAAAAGACTGCATAACCAGACGGGGGAATTTTAACAGACTGGTTGCTTTCCCAACCTGTCTGGAGGACATTATGCAAAACACACAGTTAAAAGCACAGCTCACACACACGGCCAGATCCACGCTCTTTGCTGTACTACAACATCCAAACAGATCACTCACTGCATCGCACAGTTCAAATGCCCCTGCAATTTTACATTCTAAATTTAAATTGAGCAGAAAATCTATTAGTTAATGTGGTTTCGCAGCACATTTTGTCCTTTATACTGTTGTGATGGAAAATATTGCATAAGATTATCTTATGTTATTTCCCTTATTTGAAAATGCCTGTGGCCATTCTCATTCACAGGCAGAAACACAGCGACATAAAGCTCCACTACATACACACACAAACACAACTACATGGCACGCACACACACACACACACACACACACACACACACATCGCCAAGGACTAAAGAAAACAGACAAAACAACACTCTGACCTCCAAAGGGAGAGCTTATCTCTTATCTCTGCAAGTCATTCTAATGTATCAGTTGCTTGTTAGACAAGTCTTTAGCAGACACAGAGCACTTATTTCCTCGGTCTCTTTGAACAGAATCACATCAATGTGCCAAGATCCGATCTTGCAGGGAGGCGTTTTCTCTCTAAATGCTATGCTTTGATGTTCGGTGACATCAAAATGCAATTTCCCATTTCTGGGATCAATAAAGTTAGACCAAAACAGTCTTTAGCTTTTTGTTAGTAAATGTGTCATCACTTTTTCTTTTTATTTGTTAATCATACGTCCATTTCCATTTCCACACTTACATTGTGACAAAAAAACTATGCTAAAAAGAGGTAATACCGAGTACATTTTCTTTGGTTTTTGCTTAAGCATCATACGTTGCGCAATCCAGGAGCTGGACTCAGAATCAGTGTGTATATTCAGAAACACCCGACTGGATGAGGCACGTACAGACCTGGCTGAGTAAGATGGGGGCTAAACCAGAATCAGAAACTAGAATCAGTTTAATCGCTCTCTAGCGGCCCCTCCTGGCCAGCCATGTGCCTGCAGGTGTGTGACCTGAGCATATGCTGACTTCATGTTCCTCTCACGCCACAGTGGGCACAGCTTCCTGTCCCTGAATCAGCAGGAGAGGCTCACTGCAGCTGGCAGGTAAGTGCAGCCCACGTGAGGAAAATGGGGGGGGGTCATATCCAAAATGAAATAAAAGGAAAACTATTGGTGCATTGGACGAGGTGCTAACATCACACCACCCCTCCCCCTCCACCCTACCCCACCCTCATCCCCTCCTGTCTGGCTTGTGCTACAAGCTGAAAAGACGCACCCGACACAGAGAACAGAGCGAGAGGCGGGGTGAGAGGAGAGCTGGTCCTTGTTTTCTCGCGTGGTAGAGAATCCGTTAAGTGCAATTTCACGGCTGGCTGGGCAGAGGCCTCCTCCAGCGGAACCGCCTGGCAGCTGCCCCCCCCCCCCCCCACCTTATGGCTGTGCTCTGCGCTGCACGGGGCACGGAAGGTCAACTAATTAGACAGATGCCTAGACCTGCCACCTCATCCACACCGCTCCCACAATGCACCGGGTAAGAGATGTGCAGTACACACAACAGTCTCAGGTCTTTGATATTTTGGCATTTCTACACTGACCACGTCTTTGGGAGATATCCTGACAATACTCACTCCATCCCTGTCTGTCTTTCCTTTCATACATCGAGCTGCAGTCTTCTGCATACATCAAATCCCATCTCCGTTAAGACTGCCGTGCTAAGTCCCTACTGGTCCGTAGATCACTTGCCAAGTATGATAAACAAGAGATGTTTAATTTGGGTGAAGTGTCCCTTTAAATCTTTGCTACAGGAAAAGGGGCGATGGGCCAACTTTTGTTTGCAATCAAAAATCCAAACACATGCCCTGTGTGTGTGCAAGCTTTGGCCTCTCCTGTCTGTGTGGGCTGAGCTGCTTCCTCCTGCTCCAGCCACCAAAACTGACTCATGGCTTTAAGGGCAGTGAAAGCCCCTCTTTCGCTGCAGGCACCCAGCATCTCGATTTGTGATTAGCATCTAAGGGCCTGATTCCAGATCTGACCCTAAGGAATACTCATTAACAGGCAGCAGCAGAGTGGTGACGCAGGATTTCGTTAAACTAGCTGCAAAACAAACACCCCTTCATTTTGCTTTCTGAACAGGATGGCGACATGACTGTAAAATGGTTCTTTTGGAAGAGGTTAAAAAAAAAAATTGGTTTTGCAATCTGGTAACTCATACTTTCACTGACATGTCAATTTCCAGACCTCATAATCATTCCGCAACACCCTTTTCAAACTTCAGCAAAAAAAAAAAAAAAAAAAAAAAACACACCTAGATGAGTCAGGCACTAGCATTAATTCACCTCCAAGATATCACTTTTTTTTAAAAAAAATTTTCACTGGGGGTGGGGGTGAACCATGCCCCCAGGTTCAGTTCTACGCACAAAGCACACAGTACGTCAAAGGTCTGCCCTCACGAAGACGACTGGGGGCAAAGAAATGTTCCGGCCCACACATCCGACTGAACATGCTCCCCGGGTTGAATGTTCTGGTAGAACACCCTTGGGGGCCTTTTAAGAGAGGACATCACCCGAGTGTACGTCTCTGGACCCCCGAGCACACTCTTAGGTGCACATGTTTCCCGTAAGACAGAAAGGAAGGGATCTCAGCGCTCTGAAACAGAGCGGTTTAGGGCGGCCGGATGGAGACCCTTACATAATTGGCCAGCGCTGGCTGGGATCCAGGCCTTCACTAAGGCTCAGAACAGCTTCTGCCTGACGGGCCTCAGAGTCCGAACAAGGAAATCAAGGCAAGAGTCAAAATAAAACAACAGCATGTGTGCGCCCGACTATGTGCATGCGACTGTGTGTGTGGGGGAATACATGAGTGTGCACGTGTGTGTGTGTGTGTGTGTGTGTGTGTGTGTGTGTGTGTGTGTGTGTGTGTGTGTGTGTGTGTGTGTGTGTGGGGAATGCATTGTGCACGGCCCCCAATGAAAATGATAATATCTCATTAACACTTAATTTTCATATGCATTTTTTTTTTTACATTATTGTTTGTCTTCTGTACAGTACCATGCCGGAGGTAAACCACCCAAGACTTACACTCAGTAATGAACATGTTTAATTAAATCCATTTTCAATATAAATGCATTAGCGGTAAAACTGTAAATACTACTTCTGCTACCTCACAGGTGCTGCTCATGTGCGCCTGACAGCGCATTTTATTTCCTCACCAAAGGTAACCTTTATTTAACCAGGTTAGCCACACTGAGATCTCAGTCTCTGTGACTAGAGACAGCCCAGGCCAGGCAGACAGGCCGGGCAGACAGGCCCTGCAATCTCAGATAGGGTGACACTGAAACACAATGGGAGCACTGACTGTGGAATACAGAATGTAAAATCCAAGTGAAAAATGGCATCAATTCCAAAACAATCGCAATTTCCCACAGATTCAGTTTCCAAATTATATAAATATACCAAAAGGCTAATTTACCAGTATGTTTCAATTTACAAAGCTATCACAGGAGTGCTTGCTTGTACTAAAGCAGAATTATAATACAGATCAACTTCATTCCAGCCATCTGTTGCTTTGTAAAGTTGCCTGACCTTGGACAGAACTTGGGATGACTGCTTTTAATTGCTCTGCAGACAAATGCCAGAATGATCTTCAGAATCAACTTGAACTCTAAACTCTCAACTCAAGTTTTCAATGTTTAATTCATGACACTGTAAGTGAACCGTGGACCTGATTTTAATCTTGTTTACCCACTGTATCGGGCTGTGACTCTTATCTCCTGTTTATGTGTTGTGTTATTGAGATATTGTTTTTGCAGTTGTGCATATGTTGATTCAGTTCCCCTTGAAAAACAGCTGCACTTCCGAATGCAGTTTTTTTAATATAGTTAAATACAAGTTCATTAAATGAATAAAAAAAATTCCAGGACAAAACAATGGTGTAAGAAGAGATAAATGAACAGAAGTAACAGTCATGTTCCTAAATCTTCCCTTACTTAAAAAATGATGCATGATAGTGATAGAACATGAAATATAACTTTAACAAAATATATATTTTCAGGTTCATATCTACATACTGGATTGACAGAAGCAGAAAACAGGAATAAATAAATGATTATATATGATTGTAACACTCTAAAGAGCAAACGTTTGTTTTGCAAAACCTGAAATGTCATGTAGAGAGGAAGGTGTGAACATGAGGTCAAAGGTCAGGGGTGACTCACCAGTCTCGACATCCTGGGTGTAGAAGTGGAGTCCATCTGTGATCTCCGTCACGTACACCCCCCTGTAGTTGGCCACACGCTCCTTCTCCTCCGTCACCTGGACCACCTCCTCTGTGGGCTTCTCCTCGTAATTGGCCCAGATCTGTCACATGATCACAGAGGGGAGGGATAGACGTGAGGCTAGGATTTACATGACAAGATGCAGGATGAAAGTAGTGACGTAACAGGATGTAGAATGGTTTCTCGCTGACATTCAAAACACCAAACGCACGCAAGCATTGACTGGACGATACACAATCAACGCCATCAATTTCCAACACAAAAAAACCTAAAAACTCTCCAGGAAACTACTTACATGACGACTGGCACATTTTAAAGACTTAATTCGTCAAGTCACAGGTACTCTTAATTTACCTTCAGAAAACACCCTGGCAAACCACCTACTGGAGTTACCTGTGAGTATCATCACTATGTGCCATGCTGATCACTGACCAGATCAGAGAGTATCCCCCTGAACAATACAAACAAAAGCACAGTCCATCAGTAATGCGTATTCGCAACAAGGCCGCGCTGCCTGGATCCGCAGGCCACCGGCTGAAGGAAAATCCCTGGAAGACGGTCCACGGAAAAAAATAAATTGATTGGACACCACCGTGACATTTAATTAATTAGGTCCCATTAAATGTTTTGAAATGCTTTCTAGATGTGGTAGGCCACCGTGTTCGGTGGTTGGCATTTTTCTTTTGTAACAGAAGCTGCTTACGCGCACGGGTGCACTCCATGGCAGGGAATCACCTACACCAAACCGGCTGTGGCAGAGCATGGGGCGTGTGTGTGTGCAGGCGTGTGTGTGTGTGTGTGTGTGTGTGTGTGTGTGTGTGTGAGCATGGGGTGTGTGTGCGTATGCAGGCATGTGCGTGTGTGTGTGTGTGTGTGTGGCAGAGCATGGGGCGTGTGTGCGTATGCAGGCATGTGCGTGTGTGTGTGTGTGTGTGTGTGTGTGTGTGTGTGTGTGTGTGTGTGGGTGTGTGTGTGCAGAGCAGGCGTGTGTGTGTGTGTGTGTGTGTGTGTGTGTGTGTGTGGCAGAGCATGGGGCGTGTGTGCGTATGCAGGCATGTGCGTGTGTGTGTGTGTGTGTGTGTGTGAGCATGGGGCGTGTGTGCGTATGCAGGCATGTGCGTGTGTGTGTGTGTGTGTGTGTGTGTGTGGCGTGTGTGCGTATGCAGGCATGTGCGTGTGTGTGTGTGTGTGTGTGTGTGCAGAGCATGGGGCGTGTGTGCGTATGCAGGCATGTGCGTGCGTGTGCATGTGTGTGTGTGTGTGTGTGTGTGTGTGTGTGGCAGAGCATGGGGCGTGTGTGCGTATGCAGGCATGTGCGTGTGTGTGTGTGTGTGTGCAGAGCATGGGGCGTGTGTGCGTATGCAGGCATGTGCGTGTGTGTGTGTGTGTGGGGTGTGTGTGTGTGTGCAGGCATGTGCGTGTATGTGTGTGTGCGTGTATGCAGGCATGTGCTTGTGTGTGTGTGTGTGTGTGTGTGTGTGTGTGTGTGTGTGTGTGTGTGTGGCAGTGTGTGTGTGTGTGTGTGGCAGGCATGTGCGTGTGTGTGTGTGTGTGTGTGTGGGCAGAGCATGGGGTGTGTGCGTATGCAGGCATGTGCGTGTGTGTGTGTGTGTGTGTGTGGTGGCAGAGCATGGGGCGTGTGTGCGTATGCAGGCATGTGCGTGTGTGTGTGTGTGTGTATGTATAGAGCATGGGGCGTGTGTGCGTATGCAGGCATGTGTGTGTGTGTGTGTGTGCGTGTATGCAGGCATGTGCTTGTGTGTGTGTGTGTGTGTGTGTATGTGTGTGTGTGTGTGTGTGTGTGTGTGTGTGTGCGTATGCAGGCATGTGCTTGTGTGTGTGTGTGTGTGTGTGTGTGTATGTGGATGCATACACAAACTGCCTCCATATTGTATCAAGGTTATATTTATGCTTGAGTGCGCCGAGGAAAAGCAAAAACAAGTTATGTCACCCGGCGCGATGTACAGGCTCATTAAGGTTGTGGCGAGTGATTGTTCGGCCGCTGGCGAAGAATGAAACCGCGTAGAAAAAGAGTGGCCTCATCAACGCCCCCCCCACTGCCCTGCTCTTCTTTATGGCCTGCCATTTTTTTTCCTTTTTCATTCCCGCCCCCCTTTCGTTTGAAGCACATCCATATATTTTATGCGAACTGGGGGTTCTATTCCCAGAATAAACTGCACGCTTGAAAATGGCTGTGTAGTAATCATGTCTGCATGCGACGGCGTACGAGCATACGTTTATATTGTGAGTGGTCCTAATTGATAGGGGACAACACTTGAGTAAGAGCATAAGGGATAGCCACTGAAAGACAAAGAGGCTCTCAGAGAGTGGAACAGGCTGCCACGACCATACTGAAGTGGAAGATGGGTACTTTTCCTTTGTACACAAGTGTGTGTGTGTGTGTGTGTGTGTGATTTAGGGGTATGTGTGTGTGTGTGTGTGTGTGTGTGTGTGTGTGTGTGTGTGTGTGTGTGTGTGTGTGTATTTAGGGGTATGTGTGTGTGTGTGTGTGCATGTGTATTTAGGGGTATGTGTGTGTGTATGTGTGTGTGTGTGCATGTATTTAGGGGTATGTGTGTGTGTATGTGTGTGTGTGTATTTAGGGGTATGTGTGTGTGTGTGTGTGTGTGTATGCACATCGAGACACACATACACATACTTTTATTTTATATATACATATATATGCATTATGATGATGATAATATAACAACAATAATAATAACAATAATAATAATAATAATAATGTTTTTTGTGCTCTTGAGTAAGACACGAAGGGGGAATGCCCCAGCAGACGTGTGTGTTTCTGCAGTATGTGGGCTGTAATTGTGGCACACGTTAGCTGACCTGGTTAAGTGGATAATGTAAAACAGCGTCTCCTCTTCTCTTTTACTCACACCCGTGGACGCGTTCGTACTTTTCACGTCCATCCACAGAACTGCATTCAAACCAGAAACCCGCTCGCAAACAAAGAAACATCATATGAGGAGTAGATTCAGTGACAGCAAGGTTAATGAGAAACTAAATATATCTACCTGGTGAAGGCCTCCCGCCTGCTCTACGGCATCTCTACTCTAAATCATCCATCTCACAGAAACACACAGAGACTGTGCAGAGACTGTGACAGAGCTGTAGGTTGAGTTACAGAGGGACAGAGATGACCATGTCAGCCTTAATTATGGGGAGGGGGCACCCATATGACCCCCCCCCTCCCCCCATCACAGCTGTGCTGTGAAAGGCATGCTGGGATATTATCCAGCAGTGCACACGCACACACGCACACACATACGTCTGTATTGTCCGTTCATGTGTTTGTGTGTATGGGCATGCGGATGTTCATCTGTGTACAGCGAGTGTAAGTGTCTGTGTATAAGTGTGTGTGTGTGTGTGTGTGTGTGTGTGTGTGTGCATGTGTATTTAGGGGTATGTGTGTGTGTGCATGTGTATTTAGGGGTATGTGTGTGTGTGTGTGTGTGTGTGCATGTGTATTTAGGGGTATGTGTGTGTGTGCATGTGTATTTAGGGGTATGTGTGTGTGTGTGTGTGTGTGTGTGTGTGCGCATGTGTATTTAGGGGTATGTGTGTGTGTGTGTGTGTGTGCGCGCATGTGTATTTAGGGTATGTGTGTGTGTGTGTGTGTGTGTGTGCGCATGTGTATTTAGGGGTGTGTGTGTGTGTGTGTGTGCGCATGTGTATTTAGGGGTATGTGTGTGTGTGTGTGTGTGCATGTGTATTTAGGGGTATGTGTGTTGTGTGTGTGCATGTGTATTTAGGGGTATGTGTGTGTGTGTGTGTGTGTGCATGTGTATTTAGGGGTATGTGTGTGTGTGTGTGTATGTGTATTTAGGGGTATGTGTGTGTGTGTGTGTAGGTGTGTGTGTGTGCGTGTGCATGCATGTGAAACAGCAGCAGTTGCTTGACTGCCACAGCTCTGCACTGATCTCAGGACAGTTTCTCCACCTTCACTATGAGGATCCCAGTCACATTCCTTTACCCAGACCCTGCTGGAGCTGCACCGCCTGCAGCACCCACTGCATATTAGAGCAACTACCACACCTTTAATAACCCAACAGATGTGCTTCTGCTCCTTACACACCTGGCTGAAAAGCTCATTTTCACAGCACACTACTTTAACACAAGACAACATGGAAAAAAAAAACCCTTCACTTTGTGAAAGCAAACCTCATGACTGAATTTAAATGCAGCAGTGCCGGGGGGGCAGGGGGCGGTGGGCGTGGGGCGGGGTGCATGGGGTGTGGGGCGGGGGGCATGGGGCACGGGGTTTGAATGCACTGGAGTGGAGATTTGCGCTCACAGTGGCCACTGCAGCTCCCCCTTTGGCTGTAGCCTGTCCGTGTTGCAGGAACCCAGGGGCTGCAGAACCCCCCAGTGTGTCCTATCTGACCAAACAAGGAAAATATGACCTGAATATGGCGCCGCCCAGGCCGGCTTCTGCATAATTAATTGCATAACTACGGGCAGGAAATACTAATGCTTCATCATAAATCAACTTTCAGCGCCCATGCCCACACACACACATTAATTACAGAGCCATTATAACCGTATATATAACCATAATGAACACACTCCACGCCTGGAACAATGTCTCCATTGTGCAGGCCATTATGAAACATGTGGTTGCGCTGTGTAATCTGCGTGTTTCAGCCATATCGTCCACATGACAGCACTAAGGGAGAGGGTACACGCGCTCACGTCTGATCAGAAGTGAAAGACAGCGGAGATATCAGACGCGAGTGGAGATAGGAGCTACAAGCATACCCTACTGCAGGGACGCGTGTGTTTGTGATTTTCCTCTTGATAAAATGAGGAAATTTTTTTTTTTGCTCCCTAAGATTAATCAGGAAATTCAGAAGTTTTAAAATATCTCAGCCAGAGATAGAGGTCTTGGGTAGGGTATAATCTCACACATCAAGAGGTTTTGCACTGTTTGGCAGCTGATAGACAGCAGCAAGAGAGAATTTTCAACAATAGAGCGACTACAGTATGTCTCCCAGAGAAATTCAGGGTCTGAAAAGAAATGCTTAATTTCATGATTGATCAAGAGAAAAAGGAAAGCAATCACTTCCCTCGGGCTGATCAGGGATCTGCCCTCCTGGGTCAGACTGATCAAACTGGTGGCTTTGTATCACTGCAGATATTTGATAAAATCTGAGCGTTGATTTGTCCCACTCCCCAGAACGGGAGAGACAGCGTCTAGGGGAGCCGACGCCCACGATGTTTGCGCTGGGCCGACGCCCACGCTGTTTGGGTAGTGGTGAGCTCGTGGGCCGTCAGTCTCATGCGGAGAGCTGCTCTTTCAGAAGGTCACATGGGCAGGGAGGGACAGACATTCTGCCTGATCGCTGAAGAGACGACACCGATACCGCCAACTTACTCCCCCTGTTCACTCATGACTGCAGCATTACAGTACTGCAGTATGACTCTCGACCGGTCATTTGTATTCTTACACACTTACTGACAGTCAGATGCTAAATCTCTCTGCTATGTGACACTCTGTTATTAGGGTACTGGGTTGAGAGGTGCTGTTACTTGCAGTATTTCATGACAAGAGCAGGGACTGGCATGCTGGTTTGAGAGGTGCAGTAAGGACGGCTTGTTTGGCTGCTGATCTGACAGGTGTAGTTCTCTGGCTGTTGGTGTGAGAGAAGCAGCTGTTTGGCCGTTGGTTTGAGGGGTGCGCTTGTTTGGCTGTTGGTTTGAGAGGTGCGTTTGTTTGGCTGTTGGTTTGAGAGAAGCAGCTGTTTGGCCAATGGTTTGAGGGGTGCGCTTGTTTGGCTGTTGGTTTGAGAGAAGCAGCTGTTTGGCCAATGGTTTGAGGGGTGCGTTTGTTTGGCTGTTGGTTTGAGAGGTGCGTTTGTTTGGCAGTTGATTTGAGAGGTTCAGCTGTCTGCCAGTTGGTTTTTGAGGTGCAGCTGTGTTGCAGTCAGTTTGAGATTTGTGGTTGTGTGGATACTCTATGAGGGGCCCAGGTTTGGTTTGAGATCTGTGGTTATGTGGATACTGTCTGAGGGCCCAGGTTGGTTTGAGATCTGTGGTTATGTGGATACTGTCTGGGGCCCAGGTTTGGTTTGAGATCTGTGGTTATGTGGATACTGTCTGAGGGGCCCAGGTTTGGTTTGAGATCTGTGGTTATGTGGATACTGTCTGCGGGGCCCAGGTTTGGTTTGAGATCTGTGGTTATGTGGATACTGTCTGAGGGGCCCAGGTTTGGTTTGAGATCTGTGGTTATGTGGATACTGTCTGAGGGGCCCAGGTTTGGTTTGAGATCTGTGGTTATGTGGATACTGTCTGCGGGGCCCAGGTTTGGTTTGAGATCTGTGGTTATGTGGATACTGTCTGAGGGGCCCATGTTTGGTTTGAGATCTGTGGTTATGTGGATACTGTCTGCGGGGCCCAGGTTTGGTTTGAGATCTGTGGTTATGTGGATACTGTCTGAGGGGCCCAGGTTTGGTTTGAGATCTCTGGTTATGTGGATACTGTCTGCAGCTCCAGGTCTCTCCCCCTGCAGGACTCTGGGCTCAGTGTTACATTCATAAATCTTCAGCTCGGCGGCCGTCACCGGCACACAATGCCCCCCGCGCAAAGAAGACGTCAGACTCACCCCTAAACGCTGATTAAACGAGACAGCGTGTCAATTCCAATACAAACCCTGGGAAGCTGAGCTCACTGTGCTGTCCACACTCACATATATACACACACACACATACGCACACTCACATATATACACACACACACACACACACACACACATATATACACACACACACACACACACACACATACGCACACTCACATATATACACACACACACATACGCACACTCATATACACACACACACATATCACACACACACACATTAACACACTCACATATATACACACACACACATATATACACACACATACGCACACTCACATATATACACACACACACACACACACTCACATATATACACACACACACACTCACACACACACACACACACACACACACACACACATACACACTCACATATATACACACACACACATACGCACACTCACATATATACACACACACACATACGCACACTCACATATACACACACACACACATTAACACACACACACACACACACACACACATATACACACACTATATATACATATATATACACACACACACACACACACACACACTCACATATATACACACACACACACACAGCGCCTGTGTCTCGGTGCGGTAACAGGGGTGGATCGGCGGGACTGAAACAGGAGATAAATAAGGAGAGAGAGCTAGCAAGTGGGCTAAATGAAATAACCCAATAGAAGAGGCCTTACAGTGGATGCCGATCCGTGTCACATTAACATGATTCAGGCCGCACAGAGACCTGAGGGGGGAAAGTGCAGGGCGTGCTAAGCCATCGTGGGAGACGGCGACACCAACGCAGCGCGAGTGGCGAGCAGCTCCGCTTGTGTTCGTTTGGGGCCAAAGCTGGGCCTACCCCTGTGACTCCTATCCTGGTTCACGCTGAAGGTCATGATTAACATGACATGCACACATTCACGCTATTCAGCCTGGTCTCCAAGGGTCTCTGCCTCTACTGCATGAGCTGGCAAGCAGCTTCACACTGTGACAGCTCTCAGTACAAAAGGACTGCTCCCAAATCAGGGAGGAATTTTGTAGTACCAGTCTAAACCAGTCTAAAAAATAGTCTGAATGGAGAGAAGAAAAAAAAACCTTTGAGACAAAGTTGGAGGAATAAGGCAGTCTCCGTTTTGAAAACACTCGCAGACAGACCCATCACCACGGTAAAGAGAAGGGGCGTGGTTGTGGTTGGGGTCGACGCTTCCTGTGTTGTGCCTGTGGGGGCGAAGGAGGCCAGGCTAATGGGACACGCGTACACTGGAGGGAGACGAGGCCAAGCGGGGCGGGGCGATGATAGATAGTTCCTGATATCATGACAGAACGTACCCTCAGCTAATGCCCATCAGCATCACCTGATCTGAGTTCTGGATACAGGTCCTGGATGACTCCTTTCGTGGCCATTTTGTGGCACTGGTTGACGAGACCACGCTCAGACAATTAATGTTCAGAAACATTAAAATCAACCAGCTGTCATTCATGAGCTTGTCAATAAATGCAGTCAGACCCCAAAAATGAGTTGGCTAATTAAATAACTAAAAGCAGAAATCCAGAAAGCCCAACATGCTCCAGCGTGAACTCAGATCTGTTTGAGGGGATCTAAAACTATTTCATTGCTGCATCTGAAATGGCTGTTGACTTTCGTCGAATGAGGCACAAAACCAAATGTTAACGCGTGATTGTGACATTTCCAGTAACTCAGACAAATCGATATGAGCTTTTCGCAAGAGCCACACAACTCCCAGCAAACAGTGGCCGTCACCTTGATCCTGGGTCATTTTCAGGCTTAATTTATTTAAGAAAGACACAAGAAACAAAAAATCAACGTGGCCATCTGTTTGGTTAACAATGGCACATGTGCTCCAGTCAATTCAGCCTGCGTTATATTAATAAAGATAATAATAACATGCATTAAGAGTGGAACCATGCTGACACACAGGAGTGCTGAATGAGCTCCATTCAGTGCTACAGAAAGAGAAAGTGCAAAAGGTCTTTACTGCAGATAAAAAGGGACTAGAGTTTCCAATTAAGCCTTTACAATTTACAAACTCAGTGACCAGCTTCATACATTCAGTTCTCCTGGTTCTGTCAGCGTGGATTCACTTTTTATTGCATGTTTTTAGTTTTAGCTTTTCATCTTTGCATCTTCATGGTTTTCAATCTTTTGTTCACACTCAATTTTTCTGTTTTTCAACTTAGAAAAAAGATTCTTCCTTTCGCCTGAGATTTTACAGGTGAGCTAAATTCTGCTACCTTCAATGATCCAGGAACCAGTCTCCACCATCCAATGAATGAATGAATGAATGAATGAATGAGTGAATGTGAATGGGTGAAGCTCTTTTCAGCCACAGCTGCAGGTTGTTAAGATGCAGCATGCCTCGATCATTGCACCCAGCAGGATTGTAGGTCCAGCGCACTGATCAATTTTCATCAGAGGACAAATGGCACACGATGGTGACATGCCATTAGTGTGAGGAACGCAACATTTCCGCGGCCGAGCTCCACCGCAGGACCGTAACGGGACAGCAGGGGGGAGGGAGAGCGAGTTTAACCACAGCAGATGATCCGGGATTGGGCCAACTCCATGATCCCGCCCCTATCGACGGAGCGATTACAGAGGCGTAACGATTAACAGGACGGAAAAAAGATGCGCGCACAGGGCGGACTCTGCGCAGCCACATCACTGTTCCCCCTGCTCCATTTCCTCTGAGATTATTGGTTCCCCTGATCCATTGAGCTGAATGGAGCAGTGCACAGCTACAGACTTCCACAAGCACACTGTGCGCAAAGTGCACGGCTTTCAGTCCAAGTCATAAAATTCACAATGCAATATACATATTGATACAAAATGGGCTGCGTTATATAAAAAAAAAAAAAAAAAAAAAAAAAAAAAAAACTGTCTCCAAAAATGTAATTTTTCAGGAAATCAGAAAAAAAAAACATTTTTACACAATAGTCAAAATGTCATTGTGTTCTCAACAAGATGCATTAGTCATAGGGCCAAGAAACAGTGCCAGAAGACAACGGATGACACAAGCTTTCTATTCTTGTGCCAAACTAAAAAATGGCAAAATAAATTGAGATACAGGGGGTTTTTCATGCTTTTTGTGATGGTGAGATCATGCAATATAATTTGCCTTAGAACTCACTCAGAACTAGAATGTCTGCCAAATAAATAACATATGACGTCATTTATGGGCCTGTATTCAAAATGGCAGAGACCCCTGGCGGGATTCAAGCCCAGGTTTTTGGGCAGTGCTGGATGCTCTCTCAACAGTGACAAAGCCGAGATCGTCTGCACTCATGTGTGTGTGACTTTGTGTGTGTGTGAGAGCCAGGGGGGCCGGCCCGTTTGTGAAATGGGGGTCCCGGTCACATGGCTGAGGTCCCCAGAGCAGAGGGTGAGATTAAACCCCACTGAGGTTTAATCTATCTGTACATAAGGAGCTGGATCTTGGGGGAAGTGGGTGGGAATTGCAAGTGAACTACTTCACCTCATACCTAATCACACACACACACACACACACACACACACACACACACACACACACACACACACACACACACACACACACTAATGACCTGCCACCTTACAGAACACGGCGGAAAGCTCAGGTATGTTTACAGCACAAAGAGAGAAAAAATGGCATGCTGTACTGCCACGCCACGCCACGCCACGCCTCTCCCCCCTTCCCTCCACCTCCTCAGGATACACAGACCCGTATGACGGTGGTGTAGGGTTATAAATAAATAAACAAACAGGGTCATAAACTGCTGTAAGCGCAGGTGACATTCCAGGACATTAACCCCGCCCGTGGAGGGTGGAAACGGGAGCATCCCTCTGATTTAAGATAGCTGCGGCATTAGCATTCTGACCGGGTCCTCTCCCGCTCACATTATATATACGGTGCATGAGTGCTCTCCCGCTCTCCCGCTCCAAAGCGCTTTCCCGGCCTTGTAAACTGGAGGACACTAAAACGGGCTGCCTGCTCCATATTTTCTGATTGGGGGAAGGGGGTTAGTGTAGTGCAGGGTATTTTGGGATTGGGGGTTAGTTTAGGGTTTTATTGCAATGCAGCAAAAATGGCATGAACTTGAAACGGATTCCAGGAAACAGGAGGATAAAAACACTTGGCCTGTTATCTGTGCCATTATCTGCTTGTGCTGATGTGCTGGATGAATCAGATGGAAGACTTTGTGATGGAAGAAGTGTGTGTGTGTGTGTGTGTGTGTGTGTGTGTGTGTGTGTGTGTGTGTGTGTGAGAGAGTGTATGTGCGTGCGTGTGTGTGTGTGAGAGTGTGTGTGTGCGTGTGAGAGAGAGTGTGTGTATGTGTGTGTGTGTGCACGAGTGTGCGCGCGCTTGAGTTTGTGAGGAGTATGCGTGCACATGTCGGTCTGTAAGCTCATGTACATGGCTGGCACTGTTCTTATTGACATGGAGAGAGCAGGCTGCTGATCTGCGCACGCTGGGCGCGGGACAGACACAGTGTAAATACATTACGCATTCAGCGCCGCACAGGTGGCTAGCAGGATCCCCGGGAGCAGCTGGGAATGGAGGCAAGGCCGCGATGGGGAAAAGACGCTCCTGATTTCGAGACCGCGTTCAGCAGATGGTCAGCCATTGTTCAGCGGATCCTCCAAAAACACGACGCTACAACCACAGAACAGGGCTGGCTGCTCAATCAGACTCCTACAGAATCAGTGTGTGCAGACCCCTGTTAACCCAACATGAGGGGACTGTGATAGCCTGTTCAGAGAGGGACTGCACCCCAGGTCAATCGTTTAAAATAATAATTTACAAAAATTAGTTGATTTAGAGGAGTCAGCAAAACACTGAGTGTACAGGGAAAGCTCTATCTGAGAGGCTGGATGAAGTCACACTTCCCCCTTAAGGACTGGTCATACTTGGCTGGAGTTCAGTATACAGGCAGTGTAAAATATTAAGCACTGGGATAGGTGGGAAAGGTATTCATGATGCTGGGAAGTGGCTCTTATTGAGCACTAGGGTAGAAGGGAAATGTAGTCCAGATGCCAGGACATGGGCCTTATTGACTGAGTTCAGTTAATTGGTCAGATTTTAGAAGCCACTGAGTGCTGGGGCAGATGGGAAATGTAGGCCAGATACTGGGGGTGGCCCTTATATTGCATGAGCTCTACACCACATCTGTGAAATTCTGCATTCATTTGAGATTATAAAAAAGTATAATGAGGAGAACAGGCCATACAAACTCATCTTATCTCTGATCATCTTATCTTATTTCACGCTTACGCTTCCTTAACTAATCCCACGTTGGAGGGAGATTCACTGCGACTTTCTCATAAACGCAGGAGGTGGATGATAATACCGGATAATGATTTTGTTGTTTTCTTTGACTTAAGCAAACAACAAAATGGGCGCGCTGCTACAGTGACAAGTACACACAATCATTAATACAACAACGTGGCTAAGAGTGAATGAAAACACTCTAAAAATAACTTTCAAATACTTGAAAACCACAAACTCAATGACCTTCCGTATTTCACATATCAGGAGGTATTTCAATAAGCCCTTCTTTAACAACAAGGTGTCTCCTCAATCACCTACTAATGAATGAAGTGTTTAAAGCAGAGAAATGCAGGGTTTGTCTACTGAAACACTGGCATCACTGAGAGGCAAACAAAAAATAACAACAAAAAAAAGATACTGCAGCGATCATTCCCATTTCTAAATGGACCGAAGCTCCAATAACATGACAGTGAGGTCAGTGGCATGAACGTGAATATGAGGCGCATGCACATACAGAGACAGACACGCACGCAAACAGACACACTCGCACGCACGTACGCACGCACGCAGACACACACACACACACACACACACACACACACACACACACACACACACACACACACACACACACACACACACACACACACCCACACCCACACACACACACACACACACAGAAACACACACACACAGAAACACACACACACAGAAACACAGAAACACACACACAGAAACACACACACGGGACCGTGACTCGTGACGTGGGCTGCCGCGCTGGCCCGGGTTCACTCGCGGTCGCTGACGTAAGCTCTGAGCTTCTCCCTTTATCGCGGTGCGCGGTTTGTACAGGACCGCCACGGGGCAGAAAGCACACAAACACCACCGCTCGACCGCCAGCACGCGGCCCCAGCCTCTACACACATCAATAAATAATAAATAAAACACCACACCGGAGCACTTAAAAACACACATGAATACCACCGCATATTCCGCTGACCTTGAAAGACAGATGAAAAAGCAAAAAAGAAAAAGAGAAAAACGGCAGGAAAACACACTTTTAACCCACAGCTCAGGCCTACACTGCATTTTTCATTCAATCGCTTCAGCGCAGGAGAGATCATTCTGAAGCCACAGGCCCGGGAAAGCATGACGGAGGCAAATAAACCCTCCTGCCACTGGGGGTGAGACAGGAAAGCCAAAACGTCTCTTGTCCCGCTTTCTGTGATGGAAGAGTCCCGCCCCACCTCAGCGAGTCAACAAAGCGCATAACATGCACTTAGGTGTTAATATTTTATATGAAGGAGCCAGGAAGGAAATCAGCGCCTCATCCATTTTTAATGGCTGCTTGCTTGTTCCTTTGCCGTTTCAAGGGTTTTCTCTGTCGCAGGATTCGTGGGGCCTGACCTGAAACGGGGTGGCGGAGAGTGGGTGATCTTTCCTGACATCTTCAGAGATTTCCAGGACTCATGACACAGGCGCTTTTCCAATTTAGCCAAGTCTCACTTTGCCGTGTTTACCCAAAAAAAAAAAAAAATGAAACCCTAATCCCTAACCCTTGCCGCGAGGCAAACTTTCAGGCGATGTGAAGATTGTTTAATTACTTCAGTTCCATTTACGCTCGCCTCTTACAAAACAAACACGCAAACCAGCCAACAGGAGAGAAACCGAATTCCCTGTTTGTGTCTCTGCGAATTCTGAAAACATCATCACATTTAGCCGAAGTGCTCTGACTGGCTGATTCTGGAAACATGCCATCCGTTTATACTGAACGGTAAACTCCAAATGGGATGTGGCTTGTCTCTCACAGTAACTCCATGAGAATAGCTCCGACTCAAAGACAGCAGTCCTTCACCGGTCCATCCTAACCTCCTGCCTGCGCAGCGCCCGGACCCCAGTGCTTGACAGTGGCCCCAGCGTTGGCCTTTTCTGTTCTGGCTCTGCCCTTCCTTTCTGCTTTTCCTGCTTGTAACACTTTTTTTATCAGTTTCTTGTATTGCATTCTCTGCTTTATTGTAACTTTAACACACACCGCTTTCGATATGCAATGTTAATATTATTGCTGTTATTGTAATTGTTGTTATTTTTATGATTGGTATTTTGTGGTCGCAGAGACATGGAGACTGCTGATGTTATAAGGTTTTTTTTGCTGGTTCATGCGGGTCACACTGTAAGTGCGTGTGACTCACATTTACACACAGGGAGGCCATTACACAGAGATGTGTGACTGCAGAGCTGTCAGCCTCCATCATGCAAAGCAATTTCAGGTACACGGAAAACATCGGATCAATATCGGAGACCAGAAACCTCCCCCCCCCTGCCACCCCCCAATACCCCCACCACCCACCCTCCCAAGGGGCCAGTTCAATCAATTTCCTTCAAACGTTTGGGACAATCTTACAATGTCAATAGCTCCACCCCCCTCCCGCGATGGCATCCCCTGCCTGTAAGCGAACGCCGCGGTCAGCGCTACATGATTACGGTCGTAATGCAGAGGGGTTTCTGTGAGTCACAAAATGGCTGTCATTCCATTCCTGATGGCCCTTTTGCTTACAGCTCATCCATCAAACAAAGAGGCATGCTGTAAGTGCGTGTATGCCCACGTTCAAAGCAATCGCTGCAAATGACAGTCAACTACAGGAAAACACCGGATTCATGTTTGAATATGCAATTAAAAGGCAATTAATCATCTTATTTTTTTTTTTCTTTAACAGAGCATTAATTCAGTTGCCATGGAGTTTCCATAGTGATATTTATTTCTGTGGCCACAGAGCGTTGTCATGAGTATATTCTCCTACACAAGCCCATCCACTTCTACTCCAATCAGAAGAAAGTTCCTCACTTCTCGCAGTTGTTGCCATAGAATGTAGACACTTTGAGGTGTGCTGCAATCTGGCATAAAATAAAAGCTCTGCAGGGAGGAGCATGAGAAAGTGAGGGTTCATGACCCCTGAAGAGGACGGAGCTTCAGGTAGCTGTCAATCATTGAAGCCTATAAACCCACAGCAGAAAGCAACAATTCAGAAGCTCCTGATTGGAGGAGATGATGCCCAGGGGTAGCCCCGCCTTTTTAGGGCATACTGGACCCATATTCATCCATCAGTATGGAGGGGTGGAGCAAAGCTGCAGGCCAATGTAACGGTCAGTCTCCCCTGCTGGTCATGGCGGGGAGGGGGAGGGGGTGTGTGTGTGAGTGCACGTGTGTGGTGGGGGAGGGCTTGACCATTCCCCTGCTGAGGGCATCGCGCCCGTCTGCCTGTGCGAGCTGAGGGCTGGGCAGCGGGCCCACAGACTCCAGCACAGGGTCTGCGCTCGCATGTCCCTGCGCAGAGCGGAGAGAGGCTCGCTCTGTGGCTGGCACTGAGTGCAGAGGCTTTACGTAAGAGCCGGCCCTGCAGGGCACCACTCAGCCCATCCAGAGCCTGACCCACTCAGACAGACGAGGAAGAGGAGGAGGAGGAGGAGGAGGAGGCTGGTGAAACCAGTCATGCTCAAACACCCTGAAAGGTATAGGGGCTTAATTACAGAATCATAATAATAACAACAACAATAATATTAACAACAATAATCATCTTCATCATCATTATGAGGAATGACTAACTCCCACTGACAACCTCTGCCTTTATGTCACTTCACATATGTATAAATATATGTGAAACATATGAAATATGATATAAATATGATATTTAATAGAGCTGCCCAGGATGAGGCTTTTCCTCCACACTTTTAAACCTGTGATTTTAAAACCACTTCCTTCCCTTTGACCTACCCCATTCTGACACCATTATGCCATATGATAAGTAATTAAGATGTTATAAACATGTAAGTAAAATGTTATAAACATGAATCGGTGTCAAGCTCAACTCTCCTGACCCAGATCTCTGGAACAGTCTGTCCTTCCATGACAAATGGTGAAAAGAGCATATGGTTGGGTTATTTCACCAGCATGCATTTAGCATCGGGCCAATATGAAATCCTCAGCCTATATGCGGACATTATCAGTGTCCAACCAGACGGACACAGACATCTGCCGTCACTGTAATGTAACAGGTAATGCAGAGACCAGCGCAACACAGGGGTCACCAAACCTCTGGAATTATGCCATACGTTAGCGGAGAAAAGGCTTCTCTTAACATGGCCGTCTGCAGATGCATTTTCCCCTGAGAATGACCTCCTCTTCCTGGGTCCGCCCCCTCCATTCCGCCAAGCCGACCCAACCTCGCGGGGCCGTGGTTGCCCCCGGTGATTTACAGCGGGGTATAAAACTTTCGGGTCCACGAGGGGTCGGCGGCGCCCGGAGAGCGATGGGTTTTAAAAATGCTAAACCATCCCATGATTGATGCTGGTAGGATCTAACTTAACGACCTGCTACAAGTCTAGAAGAAATGGACTGTCAGGCAGCAAACGAAAACAGAGCACATGGCTCTCTCTCTCTCTCTCTCTCTCAGTTAAAAAAGTCAATTTCTGCTCTCAGCCAACCTCGCCATCCCTGACCCCATCCCTCCCGCCTCCCATCTACACCCCTCCCCGTCTACCACCAACCCCCCTCCCCTGCTTTGTGTCTCAGCAGCTAACGCTGAGCTAACGCTGAGCTAACACTGAGCTAACGCTGAGCAGATGAGTGGGGCACTTCCTGTAAAGATCACCACAATCTGACTAAACAGTGAACAGCCGCAACATAAAGGATAGTCTTGATGAAGGATATACCCATTCACAGGTGAATTACTTCATTTATTCTTCAAACTTTTTTTTTTTTTTTTTTCATTCAGACGCTTACTGTATATATTACAAGAAAAGAACAAGTTTAAAAGAACGAGACCATTGTGTCTATTGGGGCAAGGCACTCGCTGAAGATCACAGAAATGCAGAATGAAAAGCGAAGAGACGTGAAGCTGAGGTAGAGGCGTAGGACCTCCACTCTCAGGGGCCAAATCCATATGGTCATATGCAAAAAAATATTTTAAAAAATAGATAATAATAATAACACTAATAAATTGGTTTTTCATTCAGAAATATTTTTGCACAAATGAAACAAATTTTGTGTGCACTTCAGCATTTTCTCTCACATCTACACAATTCGTTTAAATTTGGCCCCCTCCTTTGCGGTGCAGAGTCCAGATGGGGAAGCTCCAAAAAGCGGATCCGCCCCCTCCCGGCCCCCCGGCCACCCCTGAGCTGATAGCACACAGGCCTCTCTCCCTCCGTTACCTTCCCCTGCCACACAGACAGAACGCTCCGGTGACTGCAATGGGCCGGAGAGTCTAAGAATAGCCACCCTACAGTAAAATACTTTTCTGAGCAGGTAATAAAGTGAACTGATGAGACATTAGTCACAGCTAGGTGCACTCTGGGCTCCGGATTCACGGCCGTAAACCTCTCGCAGGGGGCATGGGGGAGGCACGGGGCAGCTTGGAGACCGCTGTAGGTGGCATGCTGACTGGGGGGAGCAATCTCCAGACACAGCTAAGGGGTGGGGGTGGGGGTGTCCTCAGTCTGCAGGGGCTGCGCAGGCAGTGACGCGAGGCTCTTGAAAGGTACTTTACATGAGTCACACTGTGTGGGGCGGGGTTTGGGCGGAAAAGGCCTGCGAGTGAATCACACACACGCACATACGCACCCACGCACGCACGCACGCACGCACGCACTCACAACATACAGATGCAACTACATACGCAAAAAAAAAACAATGTTGTCCGTATTTCATCCAGCTGGCAAGTCTGTATATTAATTACATTTTTTGTGATGTTCTCTGATACATGCAGCTCCAGATTTAACCACACTATTTGCGATCATCACCAAACATTCCTAGAAACATAACTGATTAGTTATTAAAATAATGAAAGTATTAGCTATATTCTAGGCTGAACCGCAGAAAGAAAAACTATTTTAATCCGATAAATTTGTTCTGAAAAGGGGCTTTTTGAATGTGTGATGCTGTAATATCTGATAATCATGGGTGCAAAAATGACTGCATGTCACCTGAGCGCTGCGTCTGATGAGTCATGCAGGTTGCTGCGTTTCTGAATTGTCAAACTTGTTTGAAATTGCCCTTCTGCAGCCCCTTGAGGAAAGAGATTACTGGATCATTCCAAGCAATCGATGCACCAGCCAATCAATGAAGGAATCAATCAACTGGTTATTGACAAGTGTTCTCAATCAGCACTTTACAGAAATAGCAGATGAAAGGGGAAACTGCATTACTGTCTTACCATTTTTAATACTTATTTTTTTTTCTTCTACGTTTATGCAATGGTCACACTGTACTCTGACTAGCAGTAGTTTCAGTAACTTATTTTTTGTACTGTTTAATTTTCTTTTATTATGCTACTGCAGAGCACTTAAAGCCTATTGTCTGAAATCTCACACCTAGGATCAACCAATACTTTCTCAAACACACACGCACACACGCACGCACGCACACACACAAAACTACACTTCCCATCATGCTTCAGCTGACAGGAGCAAGTACCCATCCTTGGGACAACCATGCTCCACAAGGGCTGCCCAGAGGGAATGGTCTTTTCAAAAAAACCCTGGCCATTTCCAGCCTTAATGCTTTCCATATCAGCCTGGTTGCCACTGCAATAGCATTAGTTGGCTATATTAAGGCACTGAGCACTATGGTAACTACAAAGACAGGAAATAAGAGCACAGAGCATGTAAGCCCTGCCCCAGCTGCATTTGCAAGAAACGTCTGGACAAAATGGAGGCCACATTTAGCTACAGTGCCGTGGACCAGCTCTCCTGCTTCCTGTCTGCTCGCCACGCAGGTACCAGTCAGGCAGGCGGCAGTGAATGGCTAATTGAGACAGCAGGCCGTGAGAGGAGGCGAGACTCTCACTCGTGCAACCGCCATGGCCGGGCGCAGACCATGCGTGAGTAACAGCTGACTGCGGGACTGCGCGCGAAGCAGCAGCTGCGGGACCCGCATGGCGCGGGCGAGACGTGGCACAGCCGTGGAGCCCAGGGGGCGGCGGGTTCAAATCCCGGGTGGCACGCTGCTGTCACAGCCCCGAGCGATTAACCTAACCAGAATTACTTCAGCAAGTACACTTAAGTAAAAAACAATACAAAATAATTATGCTAAATAATGGATGTAGGCTGCAGACTGGATCTGGATTCAGAGAGATAGTAACCTAGAATTACTTTGGCATAGTCTACAAGTCTACAGATGAACAAGACACTCAGCTCTGTATTTTTAATACTGAAAGTTCTTGACATTGAAAGTCTCCACACGACTGTAACTGAAACATTCCATTGATGCTGATTGGGGTAGTGGGTGGATTCTGATTGGACGTTTGGGTTGGTGGGTGGATTCTGATTGGACGTTTGGGTTGGTGGGTGGATGCTGATTGGGCACTTGGGGAAAGGCAGGTGAATGGATCCCACGCCCAGACTGGAAACACCAGCCTGTTTCCACAGTGGCTGGGGAAATATAGCAGGGAAATCGCTCCCAGACATACAAGTGCAGCACTTAAAATGTCAGGAAACACCATGTGAAATGGGGGTGATCCCGCTCCGTGGCTGCAGCAGGCCTCTGAGGGCTTCACAGGCCATTCCCATCACGTGACACTCATACATATATGAAACAGGAACGGCGCAGGACAGAAAACTCATGCATCATTTACGACGAGGGATTCCTTACATTACACCACGACGAGAGCCGCAGCGCCATGGCGACCAGGAGCCCGTCTGGAGTGCAGCAGCACCAAACAAAACAAACTTTGTTTTTTTTTTTTTTTTTGTGGTGAATCACTAAATTGTCTCAAACGGGATGCAAATAACAGTCCATTAGCAATAAGTGAATAAACAAACACATAAGTACTGAAGAAAATACACCTGAACGGGAGAACAACTTCAATTTAATGATGGTGGATGCAACTGTTAGCAAACTTCCTTTCAGGAAGAGTTCAGAGGAAATTATTAAACCGCATAATGCTCCGAGCTGTGTGCGTGTGTGTGTGTGTGTGTGTGTGTGTCTGACTGTGTGTATGTGTGTGTGAGAGGCTGAAGGTGTGTGAGCTTGTGTGTGACAGAGTGTGAGTGTATGTATGTGATTGCACTTGCACGTGTGCAGACGGGCTCTCGTTAGGTGCGGACAGACGGGTTGGGGACACAGTTGGAAACAGAATCTCTGATTCAGAGGAGCTGTAATGAGACTGGGAGAGAGGGGGAGGAAAAAAGAGAGAGAAAATAAAAGGGGGAAAAGGGTGGGAGCATGGGAGGGGGGTGGGCTAAGAGTGAGCACTTTAAATGTCAGCCACAATCTCACAGCCGCTAACCTGGGTCTCAGGTGAGGAGTTCAGATACATGCCTGAACATCTTATGAGACCCAAACCCCAAACAGGGCCAACCTACACCCCTGTGTCAGGGGCCCAAAACCCAAACAGAGCCAACCTACACCCCTGTGTCAGGGGCCCAAAACCCAAACAGGGCCAACCTACACCCCTGTGTCAGGGGCCCAAAACCCAAACAGGGCCAACCTACACCCCTGTGTCAGGGGCCCAAAACCCAAACAGGGCCAACCTACACCCCTGTGTCAGGGGCCCAACACCCAAACAGAGCCAACCTACACCCCTGTGTCAGGGGCCCAAAACCCAAACAGAGCCAACCTACACCCCTGTGTCAGGGACCCAAACCCCAAACAGAGCCAACCTACACCCCTACACAACCTACACTGTGTCAGGGACCCAAACCCCAAACAGGGCCAACCTACACCCCTGTGTCAGGGGCCCAAAACCCAAACAGGGCCAACCTACACCCCTGTGTCAGGGGCCCAAAACCCAAACAGGGCCAACCTACACCCCTGTGTCAGGGGCCCAAAACCCAAACAGAGCCAACCTACACCCCTGTGTCAGGGGGCCCAAACCCCAAACAGAGCCAACCTACACCCCTGTGTCAGGGCCCAAACCCCAAACAGGGCCAACCTACACCCCTGTGTCAGGGACCCAAAACCCAAACAGAGCCAACCTACACCCCTGTGTCAGGGGCCCAAAACCCAAACAGGGCCAACCTACACCCCTGTGTCAGGGACCCAAACCCCAAACAGGGCCAACCTACACCCCTGTGTCAGGGGCCCAAAACCCAAACAGGGCCAACCTACACCACTGTGTCAGGGGCCCAAAACCCAAACAGGGCCAACCTACACCCCTGTGTCAGGGACCCAAACCCCAAACAGAGCCAACCTACACCCCTACACAACCTACACTGTGTCAGGGACCCAAACCCCAAACAGGGCCAACCTACACCCCTGTGTCAGGGGCCCAAAACCCAAACAGGGCCAACCTACACCCCTGTGTCAGGGACCCAAAACCCAAACAGAGCCAACCTACACCCCTGTGTCAGGGCCCAAAACCCAAACAGGGCCAACCTACACCCCTGTGTCAGGGGCCCAAACCCCAAACAGGGCCAACCTACACCCCTGTGTCAGGGACCCAAAACCCAAACAGAGCCAACCTACACCCCTGTGTCAGGGGCCCAAAACCCAAACAGGGCCAACCTACACCCCTGTGTCAGGGACCCAAACCCCAAACAGGGCCAACCTACACCCCTGTGTCAGGGGCCCAAAACCCAAACAGGGCCAAGGACTGGGCGTTCAACAGCCACCGTCTCCCACTGACCAATCAAAATGCCATAATTACTTGTTTTTCTCCCGTCTTCCCCGTTAAGTGTTAAATGGCACAAATGAAAGGTCGACAAACTAGTGCACGGTTTTCTCTTATTTTCTTTTCCCCCTCTTGTAGTGCGCGGTGGTGGTTTTGTCGTTGTAAGTTTTTGAGGGCCCCTGGGGCTCGATGTTGGGGATCTGTCTGAGAGCGCCAGGGCGACGGAGCTGACAGTAACACTGTGCCGCAGCGCTGGTGGGCTTGCGGTCTGCGGCTTCCTCCCAGACACAGCATACTGCTTTTCTCATCGTCCCCGAAACAAGGTGTTTAACAGCATTTCCACAAGTTCCACACCACATCTTATGGGAACAAAACGCATTAGAAAAATAAAACGTGCTAACAGAGACGGCATTAATCTGCGATGTTTGAAACAGCACTGTGCACAGGAGAGAGGGAGGGAGGTGGAGGTATCTTCTCCTTTGTTGCTGTCTGTTATTCTCCCTCCACCCTATCTCCTCTCTCGCTCTTTCTCCTGCTCTCTTTCCCTCCCTCTCCCCCTCTCTCTCTCTCTCTAGTACAGGCCCCGGAGCATAAATAGCCCCATATAGGCCATAAAGTGAATGGAAATGACAAGTGGAGCTATCAGAAACACACAACAGGACCAGATTGTAATTATGCGGCCGTACATGAGGTGAGAGAGGCTGTTACCGCGCTGAAACATCTGCTGGAGAGGTGAGGACAAAGAGTGAGAGGGATGGCCGGAGAGCGGCGACACGGCGGGACTGTGGGATAGGCCCTTAAATCACACCGCCAGAAGCTCCGGGGCCGGGAGAGCCCGAGGGCTGGGACGGGACGTGTCACCATGAGCTACTTTTGGGCATCTGGTACTGCATCACAGCTGAAGTAGTCCTTGATGACCACTTCCTGTTTACTTCCTGCTCAGCCAATGAGCCTGACCAGGCCGCTCATAACCTTACAGCGCTATGAGCCTGACCAGGCCGCTCATAACCTTACAGCACTATGAGCCTGACCAGGCTGCTCATACCCTTACAGCGCTATGAGCCTGACCAGGCTGCTCATACCCTTACAGCACTATGAGCCTGACCAGGCTGCTCATAACCTTACAGCACTATGAGCCTGACCAGGCTGCTCATAACCTTACAGCACTATGAGCCTGACCAGGCTGCTCATAACCTTACAGCACTATGAGTCTGACCAGGCTGCTCATAACCTTACAGCACTATGAGCCTGACCAGGCTGCTCATAACCTTACAGCACTATGAGCCTGACCAGGCTGCTCATAACCTTACAGCACTATGAGTCTGACCAGGCTGCTCATAACCTTACAGCACTATGAACCTGACCAGGCTGCTCATAACCTTACAGCACTATGAGCCTGACCAGGCTGCTCATAACCTTACAGCACTATGAGCCTGACCAGGCTGCTCATAACCTTACAGCACTATGAGCCTGACCAGGCTGCTCATAACCTTACAGCACTATGAGCCTGACCAGGCTGCTCATAACCTTACAGCACTATGAGTCTGACCAGGCTGCTCATAACCTTACAGCACTATGAGCCTGACCAGGCTGCTCATAACCTTACAGCACTATGAGCCTGACCAGGCTGCTCATAACCTTACAGCACTATGAGCCTGACCAGGCTGCTCATAACCTTACAGCACTATGAGCCTGCTCATAACCTTACAGCACTATGAGCCTGACCAGGCTGCTCATAACCTTACAGCACTATGAGCCTGACCAGGCTGCTCATAACCTTACAGCACTATGAGCCTGACCAGGCTTCTCATAACCTTAAAGCGCTATGAGCCTGACCAGGCTGCTCATAACCTTACAGCACTATGAGCCTGACCAGGCTGCTCATAACCTTACAGCGCTATGAGCCTGACCAGGCTGCTCATAACCTTACAGCACTATGAGCCTGACCAGGCTGCTCATAACCTTACAGCACTATGAGCCTGACCAGGCTGCTCATAACCTTACAGCACTATGAGCCTGACCAGGCTGCTCATAACCTTACAGCACTATGAGCCTAACCAGGCTGCTCATAACCTTACAGCACTATGAGTCTGTGCTCCACTCATAACCCAAAGGTTTACTCCCAGTGATGGATCATGATCTCCTGTCAGTCAGGCTGCTGGAAAGCCGATACCCAATCTCCCCCCAGACTCTCCAGTGACAGGGCATCTGTGTTATGGGGCAGCGATTCGCTCCACGGTCCTGAATCAAATCCAGACGGATCGTGTGCCAGCATGGCGGAGGCCCAGGAGAGACACATAATCACAAAGCTGGCATACCACACCACAGCGCAATTCTGCCCTGAACCCTGGCAAAACAAACACTTCCTGCCTCAAAAACTTGCCGGAAACCTGCGCAGCTTTCACTGGGGGCTCTAAAGGGTTATTCTGAAGTATTTCAAATAATTACTTGATCCAGGCTTGAGATTTATATATAGATTTGATTTTTTTCCCCCCTCTCTTTCCCTGAGAAACGGATTGTGGATCGATTTCAAAAACCACAATTAAATATAAATGTCTCCTCAGCACTTTAAGGTGATTCTGGTGCCCTTTTAAATTGAAGCTGCAGGTTGGGGCTCGTCTCGGTTAATGAACCCCTTCTCCACACCCCCGTGGATCCGTTCGCCGGCTTCCAGGGCCAGTCCGCCAGCTGCAGAGACGCAGCTCAGGTACGGCAGCCCTTTGAAGCCAGACTCATGCATTCTGGGAAGGGCGGTTTTCCGCCGGTTTCCGTGGAGCGAGTGGGCGTTTGAGAACTCCAGTGGACGATTATGTGCCAGGAATCTCTGATCGCCGTCAGAGCGGAATGGAGAGGGAGGATCGGAGCCCAGCCGTGGCATTCCCACGCAGATCTGTCCCTCCCCATCCACTCTGCTGCCTGATTGGACACCCACTCCGAGCCAATCAGAGTTCAGCACTTCAGCAGTGCACCGCAAACCTCATACAACCCACGACCATGGAAACCCAACTCTTACTTCACTGTGCACTGCACATACAGTGAGGGGTCTTTGCAGTGGTAGATCTTAAATTTCAGCATCAATATAGAGCTGAGCATCTGGTGTGCCTATAGAATCTGTGACAGAACTTTCAGTGTTAAGAGCACAGAGCTGAGTATCTGGTGTGTCTATAGAATCTGTGACAGAACTTTCAGTGTTAAGAGCACAGAGTTGAGTATCTGGTGTGTCTAAAAAATCTGTGACAGAAATTTCAGTGTTAAGAGCACAGAGCTGAGTATCTGGTTTATCTATAGACTCAGTGTTAAAGCAATATCAGCATAGTGTCTCTGTGCTCAAGTCCAGTTCACTCCCCATTCTGCATTACATTATCTTCTGTGTCTACAGGATCTGTGACAGATCTTTCAGTGTTAAGAGCACAGAGCTGAGTATCTGGTGTGTCTATTGGATCTGTGATGGTGTGGAGCTCTGAATGAAGCCACCAATCAGGGCTCTGAGCTCGGCATGGGGGTCTGGCCGACGGCAGGGAGCGCGAGCGGCTGGTGACTGCGCCCTCATTAACGCTGCCCTTGAGGAAAGCAAATACTCTGCATGCCGTAATGAGACAATAAGGGCCATTTCCCTCTTTTTTTTCCAACACCGTTCTGCTTCAGCACCCAGAGAGAGAGAAAGAGAAAGAGAGAAAGAAAGAGAGAGACAGGGACAGTTCAAGTGAAGCTGCGAGTGAAGAGCTTCAACAAAAACACGTTATTCCCTGATCTTCTCCGACAGTTTTAATTGGGCGACAGGCAATTACAGGGTGTTTGAGGATGGCACACCTGAAATGAGCGGTGTGTGTGTGTGTGTGTGTGTGGGGGGGTGAGTACCACTGTGTGAAATGCCAAACGTCAGGCCGAAATGCCAGGGTTAAGTTCTGTGTTAACAGGAGGAGGGAACCGCAGGGCCTTGGGCACCGACAGGTTCACACATTACATGTTCTGGTATCACTTATCGGCCCTTTGATCGCTGGATTGGGTCGCCTCAAACATGTTTCCCTAACATCTACATCTGTAACTGAAGAAACACTGGACATTTTTCGGCTGTGGTAAGTAAATAACCATTGGTTTATTGGAGAGCACATCCCCAAAGCTGGACAGCTGGTCAGGCTCATGACAGTGAGGCCTTCTGGGTGTTTTTGTATTCTGGTAGTCATTCGGTTTATCGGGAAAAAATATTGTCAGTGTTTGGCAATGCCCGGTTCTATGATGTTATTGAAGTTTCTCCTTCATTGCGTTTGACATGCCCACTCGCTCCAGGTGCCCCAATCCAACCTCTGAGAGAGACTTCTCATCAAAATCCATTCTGTGGTGTTTGGCAGGGTCCATTATTAATTTAGAATCAGTCTGCTGTCCTTGCCTTCATGGGAGGTAAACGGCTCAGTTTGCACACAGCAAGCAGGGCCACCTTTAACAGCTGGTCAGATGCTGAGCCCCAAACCATATTCATAAATATTCTCATCCATAAAAAGCAGCTCTTTATTTTCTATCATTAATGTTTCATTTAATTCACCCCTCGACTCCCCCAAATAATTATAATTGTAATTAAGTTGGGAAAAATAATTAAACACTCATGGAATTCATGTTAAAGCCATGTTGTGTTCCATTTCATTTTTTTTTTTTAATTTTTTAATCAGTCAAGGATTTTTGGGACATTATGTGCGAGGAGCAGCAGTGTGAGGCTGTAACTGGGGTTTTGTGATCAGGAGGTTGCATGTTTGACACCCAGGAGAGGCACAGCCGGGGGAAATACCCAGCTGTGTGAAACGGAAGCCCGGAACGGAGAGCAGCCCGACGTGCTGATGCAAGACGGGGTTTCATTCACGGATCAGCCCGCGTCTGGCTCAAAGTGCGAGCCGGAAACTCCCGCCACGCCAAATCATGTGGAAAAATGGCCGCTTCCCGCTCAGCCGTGAGGGACGGTCCAAGACGTGAGTGAAGAGGATGAGGGAATGAACGTTCCTTTACCCCACATCTGAGTAACGGGGACGAGGGAGCGAGGGACAGAGGGAGAAGGGGAAAAAGAAAAGAACAGTCGCAGGGGCAGGCAGCAGTCATGTGTGTGCTCGTTACTGTGTGTGAGCTGAAGCATGGATTAATTAGCAGCAATGCAATTCAACGTGCCACATCTCATTACTGTCAGCATGACATGGCTGCCCCCGCCACACACACACACACACACCACACACACACCCCCACACACACACCCACACACACTACAGAGTCATACAGAAACAGAACGACATATGTATGCACAAATACAGCACACAGACATGTATACACACACATACTCACACACACACACACACACACACACACACACACACACACACACACACACACACAGGTGTGTATGCACACACGTACACGGGCACACAGGCACGCACACGCACACACAAAATTGCTTCCAACTGACTGTTAAGTGGCTTAATTACTCCAACTGTTATAAAGTCCTAAGTGACTCTTCACTTGGCTGTATAAGTCTTTGTGGGGCGGGGGGGCTCACTGCCCCCTCCCTTCAGAGGGAGGTTATGAGCCGCATTGGGCTGAGGAGGCCTGTTGACAGGTGTATTATTTAGACAATTTGAGAAATCCTGGAGTGCGTTTTCAGCAGTCTGTCAGAGTCCAGGCTGAAGGCTGTCACTCTCCAGGGCCACAGCGACATGCTAATGCAGGGGAGAAGAGCTCTCAAAAAAAAAAACCACAGACAGCATCACTGTGCCACACAGGGCGCACACACTCAAAACATAACAACGCACGCACGCACACACACACGCACACTCTGTGGAAAGTATCGATAGTCTGGATGCTCTGAGATGTGATCGCTGCACGGCCTAGTCTCATTCACCCTGTTCTCTTATTGTTCTTTACAGACATGAATTGCTTCAACACTTCGCAATTTTAACTTATTTAATGTTATTTGTCAGCTTCTCACTATGACTGAAAACCTGCAGACTCAAGTGATTCTCCTGGTTCACCATATAACAGTAATGACAATAATTATAGCAGCGACAGTAACTGATGTCATAAAATGAAAAATAAATTGATTAAAGGAAATGACATCTCATAGGTTAAAGGTGGGAAATCAGGGGGTGCCCTCGGCTTCACGGTGCCATGTGAGCGTGCCCGGTACCCAAGCAGGGGCCATAGCAACTCTGGGTTGCCGTAGAAGACCAGCAGTCACCTGTCCCCTGCTGTCCAATCAGGTTGCTGAGGGGGCTGCTGGGATGTGGGGCTAATTAACTTGTTTTGCAGAGTCCTTGGGGCCTGCAGATAGCCGCATGTCACTGATCACATGACAAAAGCACCACTTAATCAGCAGCGTGCATCAAAGATTACCTTCAACATCAGACAATTACAACCCTGCACCATGACACGCGATATCAATCTGAACTGCCACACGCTACACTGCTTTCGCACGCACGCACGCACGCACGCAGGCAGAAACTCGCACACAGGCAGAAACACGTACGCACACGCCAGCCCAGGTGCATACACATGCACACACACACAGGTATAAACACAAACACGCACGCGTGTGCACAAACACATAACACTCACATCAAAACACACACACACACACACACACACACTTGCAGAAGAATGGAAAGAACACAGATGGGAATTTACTGCCTGGGGCAAATGCCTCTAATGAACTCCAGAGCTGGCTGACTCCTGCTCCATTACCAGCCTTCAGGAAGCAGAGAGCCTCTGTCACAGCATCACCCTTACGTTTACATGCATATCATTACATTATGTAATATACGCTCCAGAGCAGGGCTGCGGAAGGAAACAATAACAAAACCAGGCCTGCCACCGAAGGTGACATTACAGAGCCGAACTTCGGGACAGCAAGGCTTCACCATGTATCTAAGGGCACGCCTGGAGATTAAATATCAATTATATAAACACAAAGATGACTTGCACTGCATTGCTCATATTGATAAAGTGTCTCGGAGAAGGAGCACTGATGCAGGGTCAGCCTCGCCTCTCAGGTCAGGATAGGATATGGACAGGAAAGGCTGATCCCAGGTCAGCCTGATCCCAGGTCAGCATTCCTAACCTGAGGTATATCATGCAGACAATGAGGTCCAGGGGTTTGGCAGTCTGAGCAGTCAAACCAGGACATTTTTGGGAATTAGTACTGATTCTATGAACTCAGCGGATACCCAGCCCATGCACTCTCTCTGGTTCATGGCTACAGGAGATTTCTGCTGTATTACATAACAGAACATCCATTTCCACGGTATGGTCTGAGGTCATGCAACCCCCAACCCCCCCGTAACGAACCTCCACTGGGCGAATCAAATTGGAATGTTTCGGTTTGAATGACCCCATATGGTCATTTCAATTTCAATGTTAAATCATTCCAGGGCAGAATGAATGTGTACATTTTTAATAATAAAAATGCCCATTACATACATTCATTTCCCTGCAGCTACCTCTATCCTTGAAATGCACATACCCTTTGAGGGGGAAGGGTAATATATTCATGTAGTCATATTAATGATGCACAGTTCTGATTGGCTGGTGATTTCCCAACCCCCTCAAGACATAAACAGCTTTAAAAACTGAGCCGAGTATCTAATGGGTCTATAGAAACTGTGATAGAACTTTCAGTGTTAAGAGCACAGAGCTGAGTATCTGGTGTGTCTAAAGAATCAGTGAGAGGACCTTGAGTGAGTATCCGGTTGGTATGCAGAATCTGTGATTGTGAGTGGTAACTCTTGTGTGGAGTTAATCTCCAGGGCCCTGCAGTAGAACCTGCTGCTTCCTGAGCCCCGTGTTAAGGCCAGCACAGACAGCTGTTCTGTGTAGCTCACACAAACACAAACAAAAACTCTGATCTCAACCCTGATCTCTTATTTATTCAGCCATTTACATCCCCTTTGCGGCGACTGCAGTCACGTCTCCTCCGTTCAGAGACCGAGAGGGAGGGCCGCCCCTTTCCTTCCCTTTCATACACAACCAAGAGCTTTTCTGTGTCTTTCCTTCATCTCTCCCCAACCCGCATCCCAGTAAAACATGCAATAAGTCCATTCTGTGTTTCTAGGTCTGGGCTGCTTTTGAAATGGGTGCATTACATTTGACATCTGAAACCACTTAGCGAAACACAAAATCCGCTTGGTGCCCTGTGACAGACAGACAAGAGGCCGGGGTAATTCCCTTAAGTATGACAAAACAAACGATAACCATCAGAACGTCTCCGCCATGCTACTACATTAGCGTCAGAAACCTGAGCGTTTCTGCTTGTGAGTGTTTTAAGTCATGCAAAATGGCCTAAATTCTCGCCTCACCAAGGTGCTGTAGGGCATTACACAACACCCAGCAAAACAATGACAGATTATAATGCTCTGCCTTAGCTGCACTATAACCACAGGATAACTGTTACACATTACTCATACAGCTTATTACGAATATTACTCATACAGGTTACTCGCCAGGTCATGTAGGTTAGGCAGAGACCCTTGCTGTGCTCAAGTCCAGACTTGCTGCAGTGCCGGATGCTCTTTTGTTCAAATGGTGAGCTCAGCTGGGTCTAATGGCCTGTTCTCAACATAATATGTTCGGCCCAGGAGGAAGCCGGTCATCTCATTTCCAAGGGTGACGCCGCCAACACAAAAACAAGCGGTTACACAAGACAACATTCAGTACAGGTTAGTTAAGACCTATCAATCTGTTCACATTATGGACACAATCATGTTTTCAGCCCATCCACAGCAACTCGCTGAAGGCAGGTGGTGCTGGGAAGATGCTGGCAATTCAAAATGGCGGTTTGTTTGTGAACTGTGAGAGACAGTGACTCGGCCGACCAGTAGGAAGTGAGCGTTAAATATGCTGTTATTCCACGGACTGAAGAGAGTCCGAGGGACGTCTGAAGCCGACGCGTTGCTGCCGTGGCGACCGCCGCCACAGGAAGTGCAGTTCGCAGTCGGTAAGACTTCTCAAGCATCTGGCCACCCGGGCTCCGGGATCAAGTATTAAATCGGTTCTTTTGTTAAATTAACTCCGGACCAGGTTCACACAACGCCTCCCAACACGGCGGAGACCTGCCGCTCTCTCCTCGCAGAAACGCAGCCCGTTCTTGCTGAGGGACACTGTGCTCTGCCTAATTGGGTTCTCTTTTTGCTCAAATTACATTGTCATTTTTGTGCTTCTTTTTTGTGCCTGACACTTCTGCTTCCCAATTAGGCAGAGCCAGCACAGGTGGGCCATAATGAAAACATATAATCACCTTCAGCTCAGGCTGGATTAGTCTCATTTATTCGCTGAGCCTGCCGCAATTTACAGAGAACGCAGGCCCCCAGGATTTCTAAAAAAAAAGGGTACATTAAAAAGTAAGGTTAAATTGCCAAATAATAATTTGCTGAGGTGAGATCACCCTTTTCATGAGTGCAGATTGAAAAATCGAGAGTCTGAAATTTGGAGTGGAAAATCTCTCAAACACCCCATTATTTTCTTCAAATGGCTCTAAACGATCTTTTCAAATGAACCCGGTCCAACATCGGGGCTGGCTTTCGGATTGTTTTTTTTTTTTTTATTGCCATGGCAATGCTTGGGTTTGCACTGTTGTTCAAGGGAAAACCTCCATCGATCGCCTTTGTGTGTCTTTATTATGTTGACTGCATTGTGCGGGACATTGCATAGTCATCCATGTTTGATAGAATGTTCCTGGGACCGGCACCATTCAAATGTGTTTTTCAATCTGTGAGAGGAGGTGAGGAATAGATCTGCAAGACTACAGAGGTGACAGACTTCAGATTTAATTAAAAAACATTCAATTTGTGTTAATCAGGACTGAGTCTCTCAAACAAGCAGAAGAAATGCGCACTTAAGAGCACTAATTACAAACCACTACACACCAACAAACTAAACTTTCACAGCGCTTTACATTTGGAAGAAATGAAAGAAAATCATATCACATGAAGGTGACTGAAAGATTAATTAAAAATCACTCATGAAATCCATTTGAGAAATCATTGATAGTATGACACTTTCATCTCCAGACATTCAGGTGGATTCAATCAATAGTGCTTATTCTCATCAAGGCTATGGGCAATTCAATGAGAACGGACCTTACTGCTTTTAATGGTGTTTGATATTCCATTGCAAAAAGGTAAGACTGCCTTTCTTTTTGAAAGGACATTTCTGCTTGTCTCCAATGAACTGCATAGGCCCTTATAAAAAAAATCAAGTGTGTTTGATCGAATCTCGCCTGTTGTGTTTGAGGCTGTTGACTTCTCTCAAATCCCGGTGATGCCAATCTCTCCCTTACTTTCGCAGCGGACCCAGGTGTGGAGCGCGCTGACTGCACAGAAAGCTTGGCCGCGCAGAGGGAGGGGATGAAGATGTTTCAGCAGCGCCGCTAATTGGACTCTTGTTCAAACACAAACCCCCCGCTTACTGAAGCGTCTAATTTCTCGTTCCGATGGGGTGCCATGCAGCTTGGGGCTAGGCCAGTTGAGAGCCCCGTAAGAGATAACACCCTCAAGTATGATGTTTGTGCGGACGGGAGGAAAAAAAAAACACGATTTGCCAGCTCTCACAGCGGCTCATCCAAATGGTTCGGTTTCCTTGTTCTTCTGGCCAATCGGGTTGGAGAGAGGTACATGTTGTGTTGGATTTAAAAACGCCCTGATGTCATATTGAGTCTGGTTATCAGTGGCCCCCATTCATAATGTGCAGGAGTCCCCTTTTATGAAATAAACCGTCAATTATGCGCTCAAATTGGATTCCCCCGGCCCCGAGTCTCCGCCGGCGCACGCTAGATTATCCTGCCATCAGCAGCAATCAACTGCCCGTTCCTACATGGTGTCCCCAACCTCAGAGCCAGTGCAACACGCAAAGCCACGCGACGGGCCACACATGACAGACGCATTATGGTATGGCGGCAGATCACTGCAGCAGCTTCATGGCTGTAAAATTTTAGTTTGTCCACAATGCCAATTATTGAGGAAAAAAAGGCCTTGGTTTTGCTGGCGCTGTGTACGTAGTGATAGAGCACTGCGTAAAATGAGATGTATTCATAACCATCTGATGTCAATTAAGGCTTGAGCGAGCGGCATTACCCGAAGCCGAGAGCAGGGATGAGCTTGATTTGGAAGTAAAGAGATGATTATTTCTGACGAGGCCTGGCTGCTTAAGATATACCTACTGACACAGTGCATGTACAGACCGCTGTCCACACGGTCAGTAATTCACGACTAACCAACACTAGGGACTGCACTGTTTCAGTACTGAGTGCAGGGTTTCTTCGCTGACCGTACAGATCCTGAACAACTACAGACCGCATTGGTTCACGACTGATCACACTCTTACTGATTCACTTCTGTTTCAGTACACTATCATTAATTCACTACTGACTGCCCTGCCACTGACAATACCAACCACATCGTTTCACTATAGGCCGCACTGTCAGTGATTCACTGCTAGGAGAAGAGAGAGATGGTAGTAGAGAATGGAAGTAGAGAGAGAGGGAGTGAAGAGAAAGAGAAAGAAAGAGGGGAGGAGGGAGCGAGGGAGGGGAGCGGAGGGTGGGACTGGCTGCGATATTGAGCACAGGGAGCTGGTCTGATACCTGAGCAGGGCTGTATCAAAGGCCTGATCGATCACAGAGGGGGATCGATAGCGGTGTTAGCGGAGCGGACACAGCCTGCGCAGGCGGATGGGGATTTAGCCACAGGGACCGGGCTGCGGGAGATGGTCCCTGGTGCAGGGGATCATGGGAAGGTGGAGGTGTGAAGGTCTCTGGGCCCCTACGGAATGGTGGCGGCGCCATGGCAACTCCACACACGCATGCTTGCAAGAGCACACACACACTCACTTATACACACGCACACACAAAAACACACACACACACATCAGGGTCAGGAACGCACTTTAAACTTTCAAAGCTTCCCTGTTCTCCCAGAGAGCTGCTTTTAAACAGACCCATGCAGGTGGGCCCATTCGTCTTCCTTAGACATCAGCAATGAGCTGAGCACTTATAAAGAAGCATTTTTTTAAATTCTTGCCAAGATCAAATAAAAAAAATTTAGCTTGAGTTCACAAAAAATGCAAATTGGCTGTGCAGCTTGCCAAGCAGGAGAGTCTGTAACAATCAGAGCTCTGCTTAAAAACCCAAACCTCCTGCAATTATCACTAAATAACGGCTCTAATAGCTAAACTAAATACATTTTTAAACAAATTTGATAAATTATATAAGCATATATATTATAGTGTGCACACACACACACACACACACACACAAAACGCACACTGGGTTGTAAAAATGTACCATTGAGAAATCAAATTGTGCTTGCAAATCCACAGAGTCCAGAGTTTGAGAAGTACTGAGCAGGCTTTAGTCAGTTTTTCGATTTCACATAAAGCAGGTATACAGAACCTGCAGAAAGTATATAAATATTATATAATCATCAAATATATAAAAATCAAACAGAAGGTTTATGAGCCCTGCGTTCACTCGAAAGAGCCAGAAGAGACTTTCAAAAGAAACTCAAGGTTTTTTTGGGGGTTTCAGTACAGTAGTAAAACAAACCAAACCCAGAGAAAAAGCAGATTATTGCAAGAGGTTGAAAGCACAGGGCACAGACAGCAAACAGAGGAAACTGACGAGACAAGAGAGCGAGAGACGCGGACAGCAACGACCCTCGCTCAATGCGCCTGGACGAAGAGCTACAGTATCTCTGATCTCCACAACTTCAAAGCCAGCGAGGTTCACCTGTCACGTGGAGCTCAGCGGCCGGAGAAACAGAAGCCTGCGTTTCCTGAGCCAGCCGCACCCTCCCAGAGCGCCGACCACAAAAACCTTCAAAAACTGAAAGATCACCCCACCCCACCCCACCCCAGCCCCAGCACCACCTTGGATAATGCTGTTCTTTGCTCAGTGTGCCCTTGTGTTTTCTTTCTTAACCGTAAAACAGAAATAATAAATAATATTTTTTTCAAAAAATCATTTTTGGAGAGTCAATTTCCTCCTGGTCGAAAAGTGCCAGATTAAGCATCACTGTAAAAGCCCTGTTATCACACATCTGCTTTTATCTGTGAGTGTGAGTGTGTGTGCGCATGCGCTTCCGTTGTCCTTGGTTGTGTGTGGGCGTGCATGTGCATGTGTGTACATGTGAGCGCATGCATGTACGTGTGCACAAATGCATGCAAGTTTGCATGGAGTGCATGCAAACTTGGGCATAGGCATACATGCTTGCAAACACATGCGCATACACGCACACTCTCTCTCTCTCTGTCACAAACACAAACACGCAGCTGAGATCTGTGCAGGCGGGCGGGCGAGCGGGCGGGCGGGCGGATAGCAGGCTGGCAAAGAACAGGGCTTGGCTGGCTGTAATGAATTAAGCCCATTAAGAGTGAATCCGGAATTAATCTGAGGGAACGCGAGCGAGGGGCGTCCATGGAGACCAGCGGAGCCGCGGCCCAGCTGTGCTGGGATCAGGGAGATCACACAAGCCGCAGGTCTACCAGGGACCCCCGTCCTTGTTCTCGGCCCCCCTCCAACTCCGTAGCAGCGGCCCATCGCAGCACTAATCTTCATATAGCTCTTTAATTAGATTAGAAAGCCCTTGCTCAACAGAAATCCCTGCTTCTTTTGAGGGCTCTCTTGATTTATATCATCATAATTAGTCTTTTCCAATTATCAGGGTGGGTTCTGTCTCCCGCTGCCTCATTCTCACTCTCTCGTTACACATACACAGGCCGTGTCTGGCTATTGTAATAGTCTACGTGTCACCCAGGCATATGTCAAACATTTTTTTTTTTTTAATAAAGGTCATCAACTTTTATGAGAATGACAGCCATATAGTATGGATTTTTAATCACAAGTGCTCAGAGCTTCTCCATGACAAAAAAAGACTTTCTTTCCAAACAGACTTTCTTAATGGGGAGAAAAAGAAAACATTTGTCTTGCTTTTGGAAGTGCATTACAGAGCAGTGTTGAAAGAAAACAACTGGATGCACAAAAAAAAAAAAAAGCGGTGCTTAAAAAAAAGCCCATAGAGGGGAATGTGACGGCGCTGCTGACTCAGCTGAGAGATGAAAGAGGCTCAGCGCAGTGAAGGGACTGCAGGGCCCAGCGCGGGACAAACGGCGCGGTAATCCACATCACATCTGCCGCTTCGCATCGCCAACGGAGACCGCGCCGAGCCGGCAGAGGATCCAGTACCCGAGGGGGGGGTCACCCAAGACGCCTTAACACAGGGAGGACCGAACCCCCCCCCAAAAAAAAAAAAACAGCTGCCGTGAGAAGCGTACAGCTGGTGATGGAAGCATTGAGGTTTCATTGAGCCAAAATGGAGTACATGCTAACGTGCTCTGCCAGTGACTGTTGTTGTCAGTTGAACCAGGAGGGTCCCATTGAGACCCAGAGCTTGCATTTCACAGGTCTGCGATGAACAGGTCACTGTAGCTCCGCCTCTTACAGGGTTCCTGAAGCCCGAATCTCCCATTGGGATGTGCGGCACAGCGCTGTTCTGGATTTCAGTGCCGTACTGCTCAGGGGCCATGCTCCCTCAGGACAATGCACCGGGGAACAAGGAATGCTCTCATGCTAGCCCCACTGCTAAGCCTAACGTCCGCCTCCTTGCCCTCAGGTTGTCGGTGCTACATGTGCCAAAGGGAAAAGAAAAAACCCGGCCATTAACGACGGAGCCCAAACCTGCGAAATGTGGAGCGCTTTGATATTCACCTTGTCAGTGGAGGATAATGAACACACAGAAGTAGGCAGCGGGAGGGTGGGTCCTGGGCAGGAAACGCTGACAGCGAATAGCGCGCTGCACAGACGCGGCGGACATGTTGACGGTGATGCCGTGGCGTTAATCCATTGTCAGAACCGCGCGTGCAAAGTGGGCTGATGGGCGTTTGCCTGCTCGTATCGGCCGCCTTTCATCTGCCCCACAATGCACTGCGGTCGGTAGGCCGCGGACAGCCCGTACCGAGGCGCGCGGTTTTCCCTGGACAAACGCAGAGCGCAGCGCGTTGTCAGGCCAAACCTTAATGAGAGAATCTCCAAATCCACAGAGTCCTGTACATCGCCTTAAAACTACTCTTAATGGAGCTGTAACACATACAGCTAAAGGGCCGTGAGAGAGGAGAGCGAAACACACAGGGAGGGGGGAGAGACGGAGAGATGGAAGCAGAAAGATAGAGGAGAGGGAGCAGGAGAGATGCTTGACTTTTAGGATTCCTTTATTTCATGAAAAAGGAGTCCTTCAAGACTACACATTTTCCTTCATTCTCATTTACATAAAATACAAAACGAGATGGACAGAGAGGGGAGGATGGAAATGGGGAGAGAGAGAAAAGGGAAGAAACAGGTAGAGAAAGGGACACGGTAGAGAGAGAGTGCAGTGATCCTGAAACCCTGATGAGTTAAATCCAGCTCTTCTTCAGTGAAAACTGTGGCTCTTGCCTCTTGGCAGTGACCCTTCCCCCCCAGATTAATGAAGCCCTAGGCCCTGTGGCTGGAGGTTTGGAAATGAAGGCTCACACCAGCTGGACCCCGCCTTGCACCCCATGATCACCCCGGCTCCTGCTCGCCCCCTAACGCCACACTCGTGGGCGTGTCTGAACACTGCGGTGGGCGTGTCTGAACACTGTGGTGGGCGTGTCACAAATATTCCACCATCATCATCAGAGGTTTCCCCTCAACATGCCTATAAATAATTCATAAATAAAGAGCACCTAAACAAACTTCTCCAGCTTCCCGGAGATGCTGGTTCAGCCCAGACGCCTCTGGTCCTGCAGCCTGACCGCGGTGAGACAGGGCAGGGTGGAGTGAGGGGGGGCTGGGGAGCGGAACAAACCCAGCCGCAGATCTCCCCGCTCTTCGCCTGTGCGTAGATGTTTGCCCTAGCAGCAATCCTCCACCGCACAGCCCTCTGAATAAACAGCAGGAGAGAACGCTGCGGTGGCCTAGAGAACAGGGTAGCCCTGGAAACCGCTGCCTAGAGAACAGGGCAGCCCCAGAAACGGCTGCTTAGAAACCAGGGTAACCCCGGTAACACCTAACCAAGATGACGGGGTGGCCCTCATGAAACATAACCAAGATAGAGGGGTTGCCATAGAAACACCTGACGAAGAGAACAGGGCAGTTGCTCTGGGAACCCAGTAGAAACACCTGCTCTGGAACCCAGAGAACAGGGCAGTCACTCTGCTCTGGGAACCCAGTAGAACAGGGCAGTCACTCTGCTCTGGGAACCCAGTAGAACAGGGCAGTCACTCTGCTCTGGGAACCCAGTAGAACAGGGCAGCTGCCTTGAAAAGAGGAGATTAAAACCAGCTGACCAAGAGAAGCAGGGTGCGGCCTCAGAAACAGCCGTTAACATTAAAGCACCCGTTAACCAAAATGGCAGAGCAATCCGAAAAACACAAAACGAGGGCACCGTGACCTCCGCCAGGTGAGGAGAGCAGGGTAGCCCTGGAGATGGCTGCAGACTTGGGCTGTCGGACAGGGCTGAACATGCCTCTCCCAGCCCGGGTGGGCAATAATGAAGAAGGGGGGATGATGACGAAGGCGCTGGAGTAAATCAATCACGTGTGGAGGCAGGCTCCCTTCAGCGCTGATACTGTTAGCAGGTCTGAATAGATGGATCTGTTCCTGGCAGATGGAGCTGGTGTCTGGTCCTCTCAGGTAATGTATTTGCTTATCCTGCCGCAGTCATATGAGGATGGATGCTTAAATGCATTTCGCTGAAATTGATGACAACACTTTCCTTTCTCTCTACATCACCTGTCCCGTGCCCCCCCCCCCCACACACCCCCATGTCGGGGAGCGGTTTATTGGACGGACGTTAATGTAGACTGATGCTTTTCCCACGTCAACCGATTTGGTTTCCACCAGTCTTTTAAAATGCCTGCTTTTTTTAAAGAAACAAATTACTGAAGTATTACCAGAGTGGAAATACTACTCAGGTGCCACTGCACGCTAAACAGACTGATGGATCACCAGTGTGGAAGAAACACGACTGAAACAAACTGTTGGCAAAGTTATTCTTAGTCTGTGGGACGGAGGAGCACAGTGGGCGGAGTTACAGAGCTCCACTGGGGGGCTGTGAGTTTCAGTCCTAAGGGCATAGCGGATTGCACCCTTGTGCTGCTGCTCTATTTCTGAATTGAAACATTGGACCAACAATGCAAGCTGACAATCCATGACAATGCGATGGAGATGTGTGACAGGTAAGAAAGTCTGTCGTTTATAAAGAGGGAATCCAGCTAAAAAAATCAAGTTTGGATGGGAATTTATCTTCAGAAAAACAAACATGTGGCAGTTACATGACATCAGTCTTTTCAGACATGGACTCCCTGTAAAAATCTACCCCAGTGACATCACTAGGGTTGCCATGCCCACCCTCAGCAGCCAATCAGTACAGCCGAGTCAAGCAGGCCTGTTTCCAATGCAGACCATGGCAGGGAAAACACCCAGACAACCAGAAATACATGATTTTTTAAACCCTCCGACACCAGAGCTGAGGATCAATACATGACAACAACATCGAATTAGGCTTTAGTATCCATTTAAATAACGATCATCAACTTCCGCTGGGGAAATCGCCTCGATTCCATAACCTGCATTTGCCGCTCTCGCAAAGCCACAGGAAATCAGAGCGTGGCTGGGGCGGGTTGCCGAGGCGTAGGTCCGCAGCTTTGCTGAGCGTGACTAAACGGGACCAGAGAGCGAAAGGCTTTGTGACACCTGAGCAAGCTGCGTAAGTGGGAGCCGAGCGTCGGGCGCTTCAGCGTGGAGTCACTGTCAGGACCCAGAAACCTGTCACTCTCTCTCCTCCTGAGTGAGACGGACCAACTCTGGACGCTCGCTACACTCCTACACAAAGTTTCACTCTCTATCTCCCCACCACTCTCTCTCTTCCTTAACGAAACGTTCACCGTTTAGAAAGTAGGCCAACCTGGGTGTACCTTTCTGACAACCCAAGATATTTTACGACCGAAAAAAACACAAATGACCCTTTTCCTTTGCAGGTGTTTATGACTGAGCTCGTCCCCTTCAAGTATTCCAAGAAGATAAACATGAATAAAAGCCATACCTATGCTTTGTTAAAACTGGCACTACTGGAGAGACAGGTTGCTCATTTTTTTTTAGTAGTTTTTTGCTGCTTCCAGCAAATTGCAAAAAAATGATCAGGTTTCTTTCCTTTTTGATCACCACTTAATCATATGGTACCACCAACTGCTGTTCAACACCAAAGCGTCTTCTGTGGTTGAGTCTCAAACTGGGTGCTTTTATTGTCATCAGAATTCAGACTGATTCATCTTCCATTTGATCGTCACAATAAGGGTTTGCGTTTACAAATACACTTCGAATGAATTCCCAAATGCTGATGGCCAGACGTTCTCTGAAGCTTTGATTAATGTTAACATTTATAGAAAAAGCCCCCTGCAGCCAGTTTTACCTCTAGTTTGCTTGCACAAATACTCCAGAACAAAAAAAAAAATGGAGGCAGAGAGTGGTGACGCTGAAGTTCACAGAGTTAGTTGGAAAAGTCAAACCCCTTCATTTGTTCAGAATCTTTATGGCAAGTCTTGTAGATTATGCCAGACCATTTGTCATGGCGTGTGGGGTGTCATTGTGAGAAGAAAGAAAAATGATTATGAAGCCAAGAAAAATCTATTGTGTCAAGCAGGGCTTTAATAGGTCAAATGGGCCCTTAAAATCAGTATGTTTGTGAAAAGGAACTCTGGGAAGCCTTTCATTTGGCCATCCCAATCCTGCAATCTGCCCAGGCCAAACCAGACTTGCAAACGCTTATCACGTCCAACCAGACCTTACCCTCTGTTTTATCGTCTTTTACACCGACACTGTGTGCCCTTTGAAAAGACTTAGCCCACTGCAAATACAGCAGAAACAAACATTAGCATATATATGCGTTTTTGTTTCTAAAACCTCTCGAGACGCAAAATAATAATGACCTTAACAGCGAGAAGCTTCAGACAGCGCGAGCCCATTTCCCGTCTTATTCTAAATAACAGCGAACAGTTCCCAAAGTCTGACGTACACACAAAACGGCACAAATGTCACATAAAAGACAACCTACCGTTTGACCTCAGAAGATACAGCAGATCACGCCAGGGGAAAAAACAGCATAAACTTTTCATCAAATTGCTTTAATTTGCAGGGCATACTGATGCAGATAATGAACCCCCCGTTTATGCACAGCGACTCATTAAAATGTCAGTTGGACCTCCAGTTGGAAATGTATAAAGTTTTTGGCGTGGGCTGAACAAAATAATCAAATTTTATCTGGGTTTCTATAAAACTCGGCGGGAGGAGGGTGGGCGGGGGTGGGGAGAGAGCATGCTGGCTTCCCCGAAGCTCGTTTTTGGGATGTAGAACATAAGCGGCATCAAAGGCAAAGTTGTCGGGAGGAAAAGGAGTGAAGTTTTCTGAGGGATTATTGTTTGTGCACGGCACGCTCCGAGCTGGAACATTGCTGGAAACCAATCAACGGCACCCTGCTCCTCCATGTGACTGAGAGGTTAACCATGAGCCAGCTATTGTGACTGCTGTTTCTGTTCTGACTTTGGAGCTGTTCTTTGCGCAGGGTGCAGGGACACATGCTGTGAATGAATCTAAATGCTTTAGTTGCAAGGACTTGTATTACTTTTAGCTGCAACCTGCAGCTCTACAGCTCGCTCTGTCGGTCGGTCGGTCAGTCAGACCACAAAAATTTCCCCTCCCTTTGGTGGCCACAGTTTTCGCCCTAGGAGGGTGCGATTAGGCATGGAGGTCAAGTGCTTATGTGTGCAGGTGTGCCTTTCTTTTCATGCCAATTGACTAAAAGTGGGGCGTGGCAGTTGGCATGGCCAGGTCGCAGCTACTGCAAATTCGTGCTTTTATTTTTCCACTTAATGGTTAAGCAATGGTCATGGCTGCCTCAAGCTCACAGGCTGCGTCTGCGAGCTCAGACCCTCTGAATCACGTCACAGCACCACGAAAGGTGCAACACACTCTGCAGTTTCCGTGACAAAAGACTGAACACACAAACCAGTGAGCCAGCCAATTTGCGTTATAAGCGCGCCGACGTTGTGAGACCTGATCCTAAGCGACATCGAGCCAGCGAGGTAGTGAAAAAACACTGCTCTCCTTCACTCGCTGTGGAGGTGTTCTCATCTCTTTCCTCCCAACAAACTGGGAAATATTATGACTTTTCCCATGACTTCCCTGAGAGAATGTCGGATATCTCTGCAGGAGGGTTTTGAAGGAAACGCTCTTACCTTGTCTTTCTTCTGGCGGGCGGAGTCCTCTCCTGACACCAGAGTCTTGTAGTAGGAGCTGCGCTCGGCTGTGAAATGGACCTTGGACAGGCCGTGCTCCACCAGGGCCACCGACAGATTCACCCCGTCAATGTGCAGCCAGCCGATGAAGTTCCCTGCCTTGTCCATGCTCTCCACCTCCACCTCCACCTGAGAGAGAGAGAAAGAGAGAGAGGGAAACTTAGTTACCCTGTACAGTTCTATTTACAACTGATCAATCTATCAATCAATTGCCTTCAAATGAGAGAGAAACTGAGTTTGCTTCTATAGCCACATTTGCAATCAATCAATCACCTTCAACTAAGAGAAACTGAGTTAGCCACGTTTGCAATCGATCAAACAACCAACTGATCGATCAATCAACCAACCGAACAATCAATCAACTTCACCTGAAAGAAATGGAGTCGATAGATCAGTCTATTTTTTTTCCAATACAGCAGAAGTTGAGTGTGCTGTCATTCAACACTTCTCGGACATACTCCACAGGGAGCAATGAACAACAATAAATAAATAAAAAAAGAAACAAACTTGGCCAATCAGAGAATAACTGAGAAATTGTTCCTTAACACCTTAAATCGTGACTGAGCTGCACATTCTCCAGTCTGGCCTTCCAGGTTGAGTACAAATTCATGCATGATGGCAAAGACTGTCCTCCTATTGGCCTCTCCACCCTTAGGCATCAGCACGGTCCACCTCGCTATCCCCTACGCAACACCTCACTGGCGTTTCCAACCAACATTAACTGAGAGATAGCCACTATCATCTGCATTTTAACAGAAAGCTACCTGTCATAGTGCAGTCCTCCATTTGACCTTGAATGCAACCCCTTTCTTACCATCCTGTTACCTTCAGCAGAACTTCCACTGCAGCAACATGTTTAGCTGCTAACACTTCCATAAACGTTCATTAGCAATGCCGGCACCCCGTCAACACTTCCGCCTCCGCTACTCACTCGGGAAGAAGCACCCATGCCAAAATTTTGGATAATCGATCTTAAGGACCGAATGACCGAGAGGGTAGATGAACTGCAGGGTTACAAAAACCAAAAGAACAGAGCCCGCACACTGTTTACACTGGTCACCGGGACAACAAGATGCATCACCTGATGCTGTCAGCAACTGCTGTGGCGCTCCGCGCTGATGCACACTGGGGAGGCTAAAGGCAGCTGATGCTGCAGGAAGTCCCGGGGGAAAGATCCGGAAGGTCTCCCAATCATCAGCCTCCAGTGGGCCCCTTTATCTGCGTAACGCCATCCCTCAGCTCCAATTAGCAATGACTCCAATTTATTATTTACTAAGTCCAGATTCCAACCTTGAATTAGACGTATACTGTAATTCAGTTTTTGTACAAATTGCGTTTTTCTTTCCAGGGACTTTATTATACTGGCTCTGAGGTTATGCTGTGAAAGTGTTTTTTTTTTTTTTTTTTTTTCCTCTCACTTTTCTTTCTCTCTGCAGTTTGACTCACTAACCATGCTGTGCTGTGACACCATTTACACTGTAGTTGATGGGCTCGCTGGTCTGTGCTTTGACTGAGAGCCCTGCTGGACGTACCTCTCTTTAACTGCGCTGCGTTCGTCTCTGTCCCACAATTAAACTCATCAAAGATTCAACAGGGACTGACTTTATTCTGACATTTTCAATTACTTTTATAAGGAGCTGGGATATGAGCCTAAAATATTCTGCAGTTTGTTCTGAGAGGCAAAAGATATTTTTGGACAGTGATCAGAAAAGGGAGGCAAAGAAACACACAGGAACACTTAAGCTAACATACTGATATACATGACACACACTCACACACACACACACACTCTCTCACACACACACGCATGCACTCACACACACACATGCACACACACACACACACACTCTCTCTCTCTCTCTCTCTCTCTCTCTCTCTCTCTCACACACACGCACGCACACACACACAGACACACACACACACACACACACACAGTCTCTCTCACACTCATACACTCGCACGCACGCACACACAGTCTCTCACACTCATATACATACATACACACACACACACGCACACACACAATCATAGAGGCACTGCAGTCTCCTCATGTCTAAGGCATAAGACACTGATTCTCTCTTATGCTAGTCACAGTGACACCACAACCCTCTGAGCTTTCAAATCAATAAGCAGCTCCTTACACTAAATCACTGTAAGAGACCAAGCCTGAGAGCAGTTAACCACTCCACAAGTCTATCAGCCTCTTCACTGCTGATTGGCTCCCCATTCTCAGCTGGGGCAAAGGTCCAGCTACGAAGAACCACGCCAAAGCGGTGATCTGATTGGAGGAGCTGAACACAGCCAAGGTGCGATTGGCTGAATCAAGGATGACTTGACTAAATCAGGGAAGGGGACAGAACATTTAATTTGACAACCACTTCAGTATAATCTGCCTGGAAACCATGAATCAATTACTGAGATGGTCACTGAGATGCTTATTAATAAAAACAAAAAATAAGAATTTAATTCAAACTACTCTGCTGCAATTACTCACTGCTTGAATGTGAAAGGGTGCATGTGTGTTTGCATTGAATTGTTATTTAATCTGGCCCATTTTCACAAACAGACTAGAAATTCTGATCTAGGATCAGTTTTGCCATTTAGCTCAGAACGGATAAAGCTGGGATATGGGCAGGGAAACCTGACCCTAGATATCTCACCCAGGAGCGATGCGGCTTTTATAAATAGCATTAGTGTCTTTAGCGAGCTAAGGATTTCCTAAAATCGCTTTACCTCAGAGAAAAAGGATCACACACTGAAAGAGGCCGAGCTTCAGTAGGCCGGTGTCTTTTAAGCTGAACTCTTGGACAGCCAGCACCGTGAACAGACACCAGCGAAAACGCATCCACCCCCGAGCTCAATAAGAGAAAATTCACGGTGCTCAGCTCCACTGTTGTTACTTATGGTTACTGCGTTAGTCATGTACACTCAACACGTCTTTATTTGCTTTCCTAAGTTACAAAAATAAAACTTTGGCAGCTTGAGGCAATGGAACACATTTTCTTAACATTCTTTCAATTTTTTTTATTTCTGTTACAACTACAGCCCTCCAGGCACATGAAGCTTTGTCATGTCACAATGGCGACCGGGTTAATGACATCACAGAGCCACGTCAGCATGCGCAGTCCCGGGATCATGCTTGGCAGTTTAGCAGGAGTTAGCGTGAGTTAGTGTGATGTAAGCAGAGTTAGCGTGAGTTAGCGTGATGTAAGCAGAAGTTAGCGGGAGTTAGCTGGAGTTACCAGCAGCAGCTTGGCCTAAATGGGCACTTGAGCGGATGCAGGGGAAGACGCAGGGCTCTCACACCTGGAGTGGGAATCCCAGCCTGGGCCTGAATGCCTTACAGACCCCCCAGCGCTACAGACACCACTCAGATAGGCCCGGCGCCCCCAGCATGTACCATTAAACATCACCACTGCCACTTTTCACAGGCACGCACAGTACACACAATCACAGACACTACACAATACACACACAAACACGTGTATGCATGCGCACGTACACACACTCCACAAGCACACTCAGATGAGTGCACACGCGCACACACACACACACACAGCCATGCTTGAGAGACCTTCCAGCCTGCCTCCCATGCAGAACTAATCTCCCAGCACACGCTTGGCCACCGCACACATGCACAACATCAATATGCTCGGAAAGCTTAAGGAACCGCGTGGCATGGAACAGGGGCCTCCACCCTGTTTAACAGAGCGTTTTTGACTCTGTGCTAATGGCACACTGGCCCACTCAACCGAGCACAAACATGCGACATCTGCATTAGCCTTATGTAGCATGCGGGCCTTAGCAAACATACTAGCTACAGGCCTGCTACGACAATATGGCCGCCCATCTGATACCGGGCACGAACACTGACACTGTCCAATCACATTATATAAGAAAGTCCAGCTAATATGTAGCGGCAGATTCACACTCTTTTTTTTGCGTGTTGGTTTTAATCAACTCAAACACCAGACTGACAGTGGGTGAGAGAGAGCCAATGAATCAAATTATATCTGTATTGATTGGTGGTTTATGGAGTCGTGGCAGCGATCCACGTTAAAGGCAATATCCGTGACGCCTCTCACTGACGGATCTGGAAGCCTTGTGTCAGCAACATACAAACACTTCCAACGTTCACAGCACACGGGCGGATAACGCAGGAAACACAACGACGATACGACAACATTATGAATTATGTAACACGCATTACTGCTGCTACCACTATTAATAACTACGTTTACACCTCTAATTATGATGCAATATTAAAATTGAGTTCCGCCAGCGGTAGTCAGTGGAAAACGTGTGTAACTCCTAAGGAGTCGCTTTCAGACACAGAAGAACAAAGCGAGAGGGTGTTGTGCGAAGACCTTGAGTTATCAGTGAATGTGTACTAGCTTCCAAAAAAAAAAAAAAAAAAAAAAGGTCTTTAATGAATTTTAATTAAACCTGCTGTTGACATCATATCTGTTATAAAATAATTAAAAAATCTTCACATTGGGGACTAAAACTGCTTACACCGGACCAATTATTTGTTCATTACGGGATTTTGTTTCATAGACAAAAATGACATGAAATATTGATCCCCCTCCCGTTTGCTTTTTGGGTTTTTTTTTTCTCGAGTGTGTGGGAACGGCAGGTGCTTGAAATGGAATCTAAAAGCCACGTAATTAAGAGTGCAAATGCCCAGCCTCGCGGCCTCCTGGGAAACCTGATGGGAATTAATTCCGCAAACCGCACTGCATCCTGGGAAATAAAAAAGCATTTTTTCCCCCCCTCTTAGATGCATTCACTATCTAGTCCTTGATTGAGCACAGTGTTGGCTCTTACCGTCCTACATAAAATCAAGTAAGGGGGAGGGAGCAAATACAAGCCTTTCTCCTTAAGCTTGAGGCACCCCCAGAGTGAGGGGGGAAAGGGTGGCGTAGGGGTGGGAAATCTGTGCCTGCAGAACTGAAGCAGCATGGTAGCGGTTAGCGAGCTGTGTTTTTCCCCCCTTTACATCTAGGTTAGCTGGAGCCCTGAGGCTAAAGCTAATTAGCTCTTCACCTGTCTGCAAACTGTACAGCCCCTCTTAGTGGGGGGTTGGGGGGGAATGGAATCCCCAGGCCCCCACCCAATATTACCCACCGATGATGGGGGAAACCTATTTTGGAGAGAGACAACCACCCCCTAATCCCCCCCAAGGGTCTCAGAGGAGACTGTGCCCCCTCGTCCTCTCTCTGCAAATTTGGGGAAAATTAAAAATCTGTCCCTCTTCTTCTGTCCCTCCCCCTGCTGTGCTGCTGTACAGTGTGTGTCTGGGGGGAACTGGGGAGGGGGGTGAATTCCCATTCTGTCCTCTGGTGCCAAAGCAGAGAGAACACAGCCTGTATGTTCCATCCACTGTCTCCTCTCTCTCTCCCTCTCTCTCCCTCTCTCCATCTCTCCATCTCTCGCTCTCCTCCTCCCTGAATGCCCTTGTAGTTATATAAGAGGACTCCAGTCACTCGGCTCTCCAACACTCCCAGCATCCAAATGTCAAGCGATGAAGCAGGGGGTTTGGGGCGGGGGGAACAGCAGGAGGGAGTAGGCTACAGCTGTGTGTCCCTATTATCTCTCTGTCAAACACACACACACACACACACACACAGACACAGACACACACACCACACACAGACATACTCTCACACACACAGACAGACATACACACACACATACTCTCACACAGACATAGACACACACCACACACACATACTCTCACACACACACAGACATACGCACAAACACACACATACTCACACACACACAGACATATGCACAAACACACGTATGCACACATACTTACACATATGCATACACATATACTTACACACTTGCAAATACACAAATACACACGCTCACATACACTCACACACAAAAACGCTTGCACACACACACGCACACTATTTCTGGTTTACATTTCTGCTCCAGGGGTGCTTGCAAAAGTGCTTTCAGAATGCATTTCCTGTACTAATCTGTCACATACAGTCTAATATTGTACTTTATAAGGATGTGAAAATGTGCAATAACACAATGACAAGCAAGCACAAATCACCTGGAGCTACATTTAAAAAACAAAGGAGAATAATCGACTTGTGTTCCAGCAATGAGATATAACACCTCGCTCTGCCCGGGCTGTGTCACAGACGCTACAGCAGCCTCGAGGTCACTCAGCCCAACTCCTCACTTCATGATTTTTCACAACAATAAAAGAAGAAAAACTGGCATATGATGCCATAGTTCAGAGGTAAATACAGGGAGATGGAGGTTGAGGTGGCTCAGTTCTCCAGTCTTCTGACACCTGCACAAAGGTAGCTAGCATCACTCGCTAAAACGAAAAGTCAGTTTCACAAAATTACTCCCCGCCTGTTCCGTGATAATGGCATACTAAACTACTGCTTGATTTCACAGCAGTTATTTATTTCTTTGGCTTTTCATAGTTATGTAATCCATCTTGTGCCCTTAAAAGCTGCACAAACTGCCCATTACTAATACCCAGATACATAATCCTTAAAAAAAAAAAAAAAAAAAAAAAAACCCAGTTAAGGAAACCCGCCCTGACACAAAAGAAATTAAATAAAAGAACAGCAAATGTTCACACAGGGAGAGAAGAGGGGGTTAAACAACAGAGGAGAATGAGCGTGTGAAGTGAAGGGTTGCCAGGGCGATTCTCAGAAAAACATTACATGTTAAAATGACTGAAGGGGAGATGGCTTGGGGCAGACCTGATAAAATGGCTCTCTCATGTAAGCCCGGCGATGGCCTATCGCTCCTGGAAGACAAATTTACAATTGCAATAAAAAAAGGCTTTTCTAATCATGAGAAATTTGAATGTATGGCACAGCGGGCGACTCTGTCAAAGTGTTTCCCTCCTCTCTGTAATTGACTTGCCCGTCTCCGACCCCTTCCCTCCCCATTAGCCAGGAAGAATGTCCCCGCCACAAAGAGCAGGAGAGCAGGGGGTCCGTATGCCGTATCATATGTTAGCGAGGCCAAGGTCTGCGCTAATAGGCCAGAGAGAAAGCCGTGCGGCTTGCGCTAATAGGCTAGTAGGTCTGTGATATTGCGCGAGCTAAGAGGCTAGCGAGGCAGTATCACAGTCAGGGAACTAATAACATAGTGAGTTAACCATGTGTGTTAATGGACCAGCGACTGTGGTTTGTGCAAATAGGCTAGTGAGCCTATCATAAAAAGGGTATTAATGGCCTGGAGAAGATGTGGTCTGTGCAAATAGGCTCGTGAGGAAGCTGTGTAATTTGTGCAGAGAGGATAGCAAGGATGCAGTGTAGGATGTGCTGAGTGGCTAGTGAGTCTGTGGCACATGCCCAAAGAACAGGAAGGATGTAGCTTGTGCTCACGGTCTGGACAGGCTGTAGTCCGTGCTAACAGACTAGTAAGGTTTTATTTTTATGTTAACCGGTTGAGGGGGAGAAAGCCAGGGGAACTGCTATAACACAGTCTGAACAGAGGATAAATTTGGCCCATTGAGTTCCACACATGCAGATGCACACAAACACACAACCTGTTTCTCTCACGCACGCACGCACGCACGCACGCACGCACGCACGCAGAAATAAGCCCTGTATTGATTGGTAATGTGGTTGCTGGGGCCGCTGATTATGAAAAAGTTAATTTGCAGCATATAAGAGGGTCATAATGGACAGGGAACCTGATCACCTCCCTGACAGCCTCGCACATTAAAAATAATGGAGGAGGACGTTTACCTTCCGGCTCTAATGATAACAAATAGGGCCCTGCTACAAAACAAACAACACATCCTCTGGAGCCCCGACAGGAAGCAAGCAACTCAGGGTCCCCAAAAGCGCCGGCACATCGCCCCCTGCCCCTGTGGACAGCGAGGGAACGCGTCACTTTCAGAAGAACGCTAGCGACTCGATTGCTAAACGCTGGGATTCGCTTTGTGCCAAAGAGGAGGAGGTGAGTATTTGAGCTCCGCCCCCGAAGATCGCCTCACTGTCAGCCGTCAGTGTTAGCACTTCATGGAGTGAGATTACTCATTATAGTCCTTTTGAGTGCGAACCATAGCATATTAGCAGGGCTGATAAGCCCAACTACAGGCTTGGGGACACACTTAATGATCTCACTGCTACCTCCTGGTCAGGGCTTGTACTCATCACAGAGTAAGAGCACTGACCCAGGATCAGCTTTACCCTGCGCATATCCTAACCTGAGTAAAAGCACTGAGGATCAGCTTTACCCTCATATCCTAGTCCTTTCATCACAGAGTAAAAGCACTGACCCAGGATCAGCTTTACCCTGCGCATATCCTAACCTACCCCTCATCAGGGCTGACCCAGGATCAAGCCCCTAACTTACCCCTCATCACAGGTAAGAGCACTGGGATCAGCTTTACCCTGCGCATATCCTAACCTTACCCCTCATCACAGATCACTGACCCAGGATCTGCTACCTCCTGGTCAGGATCAGCTTTACCCTGTATATCCTAACCTTACCCCTCATCACAGAGTAAAAGCACTGACCCAGGATCAGCTTTACCCTGCGCATATCCTAACCTTACCCCTCATCACAGAGTAAAAGCACTGACCCAGGATCAGCTTTACCCTGCGCATATCCTAACCTTACCCATTATGAACCTAAAGGCTAAATAAAAGGCCCATAAAAACTGCCATAAAGTAAGAGCTGATCTGGGATCAGGCTTCCTCCTCCACATGCCCCACTCTCATCCCTTATGAGCTGAAATGACTGTTCCTAGGCCAGCACTTCCACTCACTTCTTGCATGTGGGTCTCCCTTGTAAATAAACTGCATGGCCTGTATAAAGTGAACCTGCAGCACTTTGGCCAGGTGGCGGGCTGGTAAACCGCTAAACCCCGCGGGGCGCTGTGTTCCCTGCACCCGCCGCGTGCGCGTTGATTGCGGTGAGGCGGGCCTGCGAGCTGATCCCTCCTGCCGCCGTCGTTTAGCGCGGCCACGCGGTTATTTTTCAATCAAACGCGTATGCAGCCGCGGCGGGGGGCAAATGGGCCGAGCCGCGGGTTTCCAGCACGATTTTCTCCCGAGTCCAGATGTCTCCCATGAATACATAAACACATAAAACCGCGGCGCACGCCCCGAACAAATCTACGGCGCACTTACAGAGCCCGGGTTTGCAGAGTGCTGTGGGCCTCTCGCTCTAAGGCCGCAGGAAAAACTCATTTATGTTACAGAGGCTTAAACTTAGCATGAGGCTCCCTGCAAACAGCCATTTAGAGTCTGTGAATAAACACCCCCTCCAAACCCCCCCAACAGGAAGCATTAAACTTACTAGGCCTTGCAAACCTGAAGTTATAAACATTTGACACACAACAAAATGCAATCGCGGGACTTTTTACCGTTCCTACAGAAGCACCTCCAGTGCCTTTTTAAAAAGAGCACACAAGGCTTTTTGTGTCTCGGTTTCAAGCCCCGTTCGACTGTGCCAGAAAGTAAACAAAGGAAAACCAGGGCACTTGACTCTGTATTTACAGTCTCAGGTCGCTCCCTAAGTCATACCCAGTGCGTGTGTAATTTAAGGATTTAGGGAGACTCAGTACTCCAAACTCTTAAATAAGGTAGCTAAGCTGATTAATGTTTTGTTGTTTCTTGTTTTAATGATATTTCAGAGAGACTTCTCCTGTTCACACGCACCGGCTCCAGAGATGGAGCATCGCGGGGCAGACCGCAGCGTGCTGTCCACCGCACTGCATTAGCGCAGCATTAGCTCCCAATGAGAGGCCTTATTTTTCTGTCTTAAACGCTAATTAGTATGCGTTCATTAGAGCTTATTTTCCCATATTACTAAGAAAAAAAAAAGAAAACTAATGATGGAGAATGAATTAAGACAAGCTTGAGAAGTGATTTTACAAGAAAGCCTCTCTCAACTGCATCTTGCAACAAGCTGTTGATGACAGCAAGTAATTTTCCAGTAATTCAGTCAACTAAAACAGTGATAACAATGGATTCGGCTCTCATCTTTCGTGACCGGGGAAATCAGTAGCTTCAAGATGGTTTAGCTGATCTCAGGCATGACAGATGAGCACACCTGTGTATTCTGGGATTCAGGTTTGTATGTTAAAACTTTCCAAGGTGGATTTCTTCTGCATACCTGCCCCTTATGTAGAGGGGAGATTTTTTTTCATGTCCATGAAAGGAATGTCCATAAAACACAAGTTCAAAATAACGACATTCAGCTTTAATCTACGGCTCCCTACTATCAGACAAAAGTCGTCCAGTCAAGTTCCACTGCTTCTAATTTGTAGATTCACATGGCTTTCATTTGAATAACAAGCCGATCCAAGCTGGAACTAGAGAGACTACAGTATGCTTCCTCATTAATTTTCATGAAAAAAGGCATTTCATGAATTATAAATTATACCAGCAAGGTTTCCTCTATGTATATATTATTAAAAGTGCTATAAAATAACCAACAGTGAATTTAATGACCAAGGAAATTAGATTTATATATGTTTTTGTTGTTTGCAAACTTGTACAGATATATGCAAAGTTTAAAATAATAATAAACAGACAGTGAGGAGGCAGGAACAGAACACATGGGGGGTAGAACACAATGTGCAGCACACTGGAGTTTTACTCTGAATATAAAAAAGTTCAAACTCCTCCTGTTGGTTCTTTTATGCAATGCTATATTGATTTTTCTTCGCATATCACCTTGTCGGGGGAGAAATCCACACTTGCCCACTGCTCAGCTCACACGGGCGGGGTTTTAGAGGAGAAAATCAGGAGAGCAAAATGTCTCCTGCGGAAACTGCAGGCAGGCCTGCGTGACCCTACTCCAAAAATGGAGGAAGGGAAGGGCGGAACTCTCCTGGTCTGAAGCTCAGGTGTGGACAGACTTTCCTCCCTCCTTTTTTTTCTTTTCCTTTGTATCTTTGTCTCACCGGGTCAGCACAAAAAAACATTCTGACCTTAAAGTGCGATCGCTAAAGCTGTGGTACATTCAGGTTAGCTGAAAAGACCGGCGCGTCGTGACTGCTGTTGTGGCTAACAGGATGGACTGAAGTGTCTACGGTTGGATCTGCCGGTTAGATGTGGAGTCTTTTTTTTTTTTTTTTTTTTTTTTTTGTGCCATGTCACGATTTTTGTGCTTGAAGAGGGATGGAAAACACAGTTGCTCACAGCCCAGGTTCCGCCCGCAGCTCAACTAAAGGAATTAGCCGTTTGTCAAAGTGAGGAGAGAGTGCTATTGAAAGGGTGGTGGTGGGGGGGGGGGGACAGGGAAGGGAACGCTTACAGGAGGAGCAGAGGAATGGCCGGAGAGTGGGTTTTTCCTGTGTCTGGGACAGATGAGATCTCCAGTGACCCATTTAGACTGGCGCTGACGGAGCGGTTCTGTCTGGAGCCGGGCCCGGGCCTTCTCCGTGACAGATCGGGGGAAGAGGGCCGCGGCGGCGCAGTCTGTCGGAGAGGTAATCCGCCGGGCGGAGGGAACACACCCCCGTCGCCTGGGCCTGTCCGGGGGGGCGCGGTCTCCGGACCCTAAATCTGCTTCCTCCAGGGCCCCCTCCCCCTCCCCACGCACAGAAATGAAGTAGAAGACGTGTGATGCAGCAGGATTACGGCAGGCAGACACATACCCCTTCCAGAGCTTCAAAGCTTTGACTGAGAAATGAGGAGGGCGACACAGTCTCAACCCGCTGCCCTGAAGTTACCTGCAGGGACGATGAAAAAGGGCGGGCTTCTCCCCCTCCCCAAAATCAGCCACCCTACACAAACAAGTCCCTGTGCACCCATTAACCCGCCCCGCACTTATCAGCTCTCCATTTTCACGCGGGTGTTTTGCTTTCTTCCATGCCCTTGGCAAAAAAGAAAAAAATCAAATGGAAGGAAGGAACGGCCACAGTGTCCAGGACATCTGCTACGCAGTTAGAGAAATACCTCTTGGGGAGGGAGAAAGGAATATTAAGTTGTTAGGCGCGCAGTGCACTTGAAAACACTTGAGCTAGGGTGCCCTGGAGAGAGCTGTTTGCTGACTCAGTGTAGTCGAGTGTACCGTAAAGATGCCATTTCAGCTCCGCGCATCTATAGATCTAGAAAAATCTATTTCCTTGACCAGACCCTTTTCCAACGGATGAATCACACATATATACAGAAATAAACTGCATTTTCAGAGCTTACAATCTAAAATATTGAATTACTTTTCCTGTTTAAAAGATTTATGTCATATGCATCTTTTATGTTGAAAAAACTAATTATTCTGAAGATACTGTATTTCACCTTGTTTTACCAGACTGATGAAAATTTGGATACATGCTCAAAGTAAAGGAGAGGAATGTCAAATGCACACAAGGCACATTTGTGTGTGTAGACTGGGCCATTACATATGCAAGGACAGTTATATATATATATATATATATTTTTTTAGGATTTTATGATTTTTTTTTTTTTTTTTAAGAAAAGACTTTACCGTTGCCTGCGGTCGCTTTTGTTCCAACAAAAGATTTCAGTTAACAGTGCTATTAAATTTGTTGACAGGAGCGCTGTGAAGGCGATGAAGCGCAAACCTGCGCTCGGTGAGAAGACGTCTCAATGCACCTGAGTCACGATAATTGCCGCTCTCCGGAGGTGCACGAGAAAAAGGCAGGGGAGGTGTGGGGGGCATGATGTCATTAGAGGCATTTGCAATGCTCAACCAGTGTGCTCTGCCTGCATGGGGTCATGACTGCTTACATAAAATCAGCCACATCTGGACACGCACGCGCACGCTCACGCACGCACACTCACATGCACACTCACACGCACACACACACACACTCACACTCACAAAAAACACTACACACGCACACACACACTCACACACACACTCACACAAAACACACACACACACACACACACACACACACACACACACACTCACACACTCACACACTCACACACACACACACACACACACACACACACAAAAACACACACACACTCACGCAGACTCACACAAAAACACATATATGCCTGCTTTTAATCTTCCCCCTCCCACCACCTTGTCTTGAAAGAATCAAATCACACAGAGCTCAATTACCGTGATAAAGACATGCAGCTTACAGGCTTATGAGAGGAGAATCTGAGCGATGCTCTTTCCTGCATCTCCACATGTAACATCTGAATGGTACCAATTAAAGGGCTTTTTAAAAAGGATTACTCAGGGCCGAGAGTTTCGCGCCGCAGCGCTAAAGCTACTCCAGCCGACGTTCCGGCCTGCCGCCGCCGTCAGAACCACGCCACCTAAACTGATAGCGAATCAGCTGCATAGGGAGTTATGACACCTGACATAAAGCTTCATAGCTCATTCATAAGGGCTGTAGAGACATTCATAACACCTTTCATATGGCATTCGTACTTAATGATACACTACAGGACATAGCGTGTCAAAGCGATGATCATAGGTGTTTCTGCAACTGTTTCCGTCTGCCTTGTGTAACATTAAATTCCGCATTTATGTCAGCAAGTTATGTAAGTGTTGAACAAATGCTTTATAGAATGTTATGTTTCTATACCCTGGCGGATGTACAGTGAATGCTTTATGTAATCCGCCCTTGAAAACATTACCTTCACCTTTTCTCCATCACGGATTCTCAAGCTTTGCTTTACCCACATGTGCTTTTGCTTTAGTCACATAGAGCATTATTCGCACTGTATGTGTGGAAATCACAGTTTACAACAGGAAGCCCTGTTGTTTTTGGTTACCTGGCGACTGAGCAGAGCTCTGTGAACGTGAGGGGAATTCGGTGTGCAATGCCTCCCCTAAAAATGGGTCCAGGTGGGATGTACTTCCAGGGCCCTGTAACTCTGCTCTGAGTCTATGGCACACTGTTACAATGCTACCCTCTTAGCATGCTTAGGATAATGTAAAAAAACCCAGCGCTCTCTCAATGCACTACACTGGAATACTGCTTCATTCCTTTTCTTCCCCTCCTTTGCACTTACACACATAACCCACTCACCAGCTTCTGTACAGCCACTCCCTTACTTATACAGTTTAAAAGACTTGTGCTGATGTAAAGGATACATATAGGCTATAGACCGCAGTCGGATGTCTGTTTGGTCACTGGCGGTGTAATGTAAAGTGCGGTTTTAGAGACTGCTCTTCCCTGCTCCTCCCTGCTCTTCCCTGCTCCTCCCTGTCTCGATCTCTCTCTCTCTCACTCTTATCAAATTGTCCAGTAAGCTTTATTGGCGAGACCAGAGAAACGTGTGCTGCTTAAGCACTGCAAACAGAAAACACAGATGACCAAAACCCGCCCGTCTCCCTCTCTCTCAGGGAAATGGCATGGAGAAACCCAAAAGCTGACAGCTTATTATCTTTTACTTTCAGAGACGATAAAACAAAACCGAAATAAATAAGTACATGTCTTGTACTACAAAGAGAGATTTTATATATTTATTTAACAATTTGTCCCTCTTTTGAGATCCTGCAACGTGACTTTTGACCAGACCTTCACACTAAGGTTAGTGATTGGTAGTTAGATCAAAGCTTTACAGATCACCGGCAATAATAAAACTATTTATGAATTTATCCTTCTTTGAACGTTTGCTCAGAACCGAGGCTTTTAAATAATGTGCTACAAGTGTAATTTGGGTCAAGAGGAGGAAGGCGACTGCAGACAGCAGAAACTGATTCATTTGGGTGTGTGTTGCATGCGAGCTGATGCATAGCTTTTGTACACATTATCAGAGTCTTCCTCACAGCCCTTCCTCATCAGTAAACACTGTCAGGATGAAGAGGGGTCCCTTGGCCGCAGAGCTCAAAGACAGAACATCAGAAAAAAGGGGGTGACATTCCAGATTCTCCAGAGCACAGAAAAAAGATAATTAACAATATAAAAAAAGCATGTGGTCTGTGACTGGATCCATTTTATAGATTACCTAATGCACTGGGCTCCTAACAGCACAAGGGCTGCACTAATGTAAATAGAGAGTTAATGAGGTTTTTAATTAAGGTCGGCTGTAAGTGACAAGTGCTAAAATGAATGGGTTAAATATCATTAAGATATAAACGAGATTAATTAAATGCGAATTGTCACTCACACAAAGGCAGATTAAGTTCCGCGAGGTAAGAAATCTAATTAAAAACACCTAATCCCGTTTCACGTACAACACTGGCACAACAGCAACCTGGAGCCGCGAGATGCGGAGATGCGATCCCAAATGCTCTCTGCGAGAGGAGGGAGAGGCGCACAGACGCAGAGGAGGCCAGCGAGCGAACCCCTGAGCAGATTTCAGAGAGCCGCTGGAGAGTTTCATTTGCTGATTATTGCAATTTACTTCCCATTACGAAAGATTCTCAACTTGATTGGAAAAATGTCATTTCAAATAGGGCTGAATAGGCCGAGGTCATCCATTCTGTTTGGATTGGTACCCATCTCTCTCTCTCCCCCTACTACCAGTCAGGCCTGCATTCAGGCCTACTCTAGCTCATAAGGTTCACCCCCACCTCCTGTCACCGTTGTTCTATTGGTGGAGAGAGATGATAATGACTTTAATGTTGTACATGGTGTACAACAAGCCCCTCTCCTCACAGACACTGCGCTTGTGGTCTCCAGGCTTTTTGACAGCAAAATGACGATAAATTTGCTTCATATCCATGTTTTCACTCCCCAAGCGAGTCTGGTGCTGAGTTTTGCTAAAGAGATAAAGCTCCCACCCTCACTGGGTCATATCCTACCATCTCTTATGACAACAATTTTATCTTTTAAGTACGCTTACAGAGGGACAGCAGCCATAACAGTATTGATTTGGTGGGGGGTGGCGTTCCCATTTCCTCCTCTGCTTTTATGAAATCTCAGCTGAATCGTATTCCGTTTGATCTGAGATACTCAGGTAACGATCCATTCTCTCCTGAAGCACGGGCGCCGGGGGGATTCCGCCGGCCGTCCTTATTGCCTTTGATCAAGAGCCCTGCAGTATCGATACCGGCGATGACACCCTCCTTACGGTCTGCTAATGGAGAGAGGATATAGACCCTGGGCCCATTTGCGCTCTCCCATTTTTTGAAGCTGAATTAATTTAAGCTTAAATGGCTCTGTGGGATGAAATAAAACAGAGCCCAGAGAAACAGGGGTGGCTTTGAAATGAAAAACGTCAATAAAATCACAACTGTATATCAGTGCGGTCTGTGGGTGGATCAAACCCAGAGATTCATCCTGCCATTCACATTCAAATAATCAAATAAGATATGCCTTCATTTAATTATTATTTTTTTTACTGGTCGCTTTAAAGATGAAAAGCTCAGAGAACATAAACATGTTCCATGATGAATGTAAGGTAGACTATAGACAGCCACCCCCCCCCCACTGAAAAACCATTTCTGTAATATAAATGGAATATGGTTTTGTTATTCAATCCATTATATCTTTGAAAATCAAGACAGGAGCCTTCATTCAATTCCCCATAAAGGAGAGGGGGAAACATTACAGTAAAGACAATAAGCTGACCATCAACCGTATTGAAGTATTAAAAATAAGAAGGGGGGAAGGGGGTTAAAAAAAATTGTATGTCAAGGGCAAACCTTGCCACGCGCAGAGCAGAGGGGCTGAGGTCATCGCTGGCAGGAGCGCGGCGGTTTATTAAATACGGCGGGGCTTTCCGCGTGTCTCGGGGAAAATTATCCCCCCGCTCATTTCTGCTTAGGAAAGGAATAACCTAATCCACCTTCATTACTGCCGACCTGCACCAATTAAATCCCACTCTCCCCTTCCTACGCACAGGCCCAAAGCTCTCCTGTCACATCTCTTACTTACCCTGAGTGCACAGCATCTCCTCCTCTCCCTGCACGAAAAAAAAAAAACACACTTCGGGCGAAATAACGGACCAGTCAAACTTTCTTAGGAAGAAAACAAGTCCCCCCCCCACCGCAGTCTTGTAGCTTAATTACTGGTGGATGCACTTTTTCTGAGAGTGAACTATGGAAGCTGGTATCATCTGTGACATGTCTCAGCCAATCACAGGACACGATATTTTGCATAAATTCCCATGCTGCTTTGTGTCTCACAGCCCCAGATATGGGGGAAGTGCAGATCGATCATGAATGAATTATTTACATCTCCTCATCACCACCGCACTGAGTACGTGTGATGTGCATCTAGACGCCTTGCAGTGTGTGTGTGAGATCATACCCTGGCCTGAGAGACTCATGGTCCTTTGGGAGGGTCGCTCAGGGGCCAACTGGAGAGGGTCACCCTACTGCCACACTCTCACGCACGCACGCACGGGCATGTGTACACACACACACACACACACACACCTCCTCACATGCGCGCGCACACACACACACACACACACACACACACACAAACCCCACCGTGGAGCACACACACACACACAAACCCCCCACCGTGGAGCAGCGAGCCGCAGACGCGTGAAATGGGCCCAATCAATGGAGGAACAACACGGGACGGGGGAACGGGGGAATAAAAAAAGCGCAAAAAACAACAACTGCAGGCTTTTATGGGAGACGGCAGCAGGGCCGGGTCAGCCACCACCGCAGAGGAAACAAAATCACTGAGCAAAGCAATAAACGGTCAGAAAAACCTTCATCAAACGGTGACAAGCTTTTCCATAAACATTCACAGCTCTTTTATAATGATGCCGGAGCTCGCTGACAGCCGTTAAGCGGAGCCCATCACATTCTGCTTTACACAGGGCCTTACATGCACCCACCTCTGTGCTTTTCAATCTCCTCCGCATGGGACAGAGAGATGGGACGCAAACGCGTCTCTGCAGAACCTGTGATGCACAATGCTACCTACCTGTGCATGAGGACACACACAAACGGACACACCTAAGACAGGTAGCCTTTACCTAGACACACACATATGCACACAGGCAGGTGTATGAACCCAGTACCATGCTGATGGACACACTCCTAAACCAGGCATTCTCTCTCTCACACACACACACACACACACACACACACACACACACACACACAGAGTGGGGGTGTGTAGACAGAGAGAGAGAGAGAGAGAGAGAGTGTGTGTGTGTGTGTGTGTGTGTGTGTGTGTGTGTGTGAAGAGAGGGAGGACAGGACGAGAAGAAGGGAATGTTGAGGACAGCTATAACCACAAACTGACACATGTGGTCCAGCAGAACACGGAAGCTGCAGAGCGTCTCCCTCGGCAACCTGGGTCGCCATGGGGACAGGCGTGTGGCTGATGTCTCAGCACATGCAGGTGAGGGAAACTCAGGCGTATATTTGCTCCTGTAATGGGCAGACAGACCAGCCGGGTCCTATTGATCATACTCACTCAAAAGCACATACATCACTGTCACACCCCACGCTATTCCACATCCAATCTTTTCTTTCTGCCCGTCTACATGCCGCGCCTACAACCGCACAGAAAATACATACAGTACCTCCCATACAGCTACCGTGGCCACTGGCCGCTAATGAGTTTCTCCCTCATCAATAGATAATTAATGTTTGTATAAAACACGCTTCCTGTCCAACGATTAAAATTTAGACAAATAACCGGCCCCTTCGACAACGCGATAAAACACTCCACGCTGCCAGTTTTAATGCTGCATGATTTGCCGAGGAGGATGAAGGAAAAAAATCATGCCGAGGAGGATGAAAAAAACGTTTTTTTAAGAATGGTGTTCGAGTTTCCCCTCGTGGTGAACTGCGTACATGTTTAAAACGAGGCCTGCGTCAGTGATTACAACGGCGCGGTGGAGTTCTGGAGCATCAGCATTTTAAAGGAGGACGGCGTTCGCCGGGTAGCCCAGGAAGAGAGAGAGATCAAAAGGCACTCGATCCCACGAGGGGATTGGAGACTGAGAATATCTGCAGATATGCTCATTCCTCCACTCTTACGTTCCCCACAATTTTTTTTTTTTTTTAAATCGGCAAATTGGAACAGACATCGACAATGCCCCATGAAAGCGTCCAATTAAAGGCTAACTGAACGTTCTGTTTCCTACTGCAGGCTTTTAATGATACATATAGCTGTCATGGCCTCACCTGAGAATTCCCAGAGTTTAGCCAGCCCAACACGCGCTCACAAGTGCACAAAGATGAGCACGGCAGGGAAGGAGGCTCTTAAAGTCCTCTAGCCATTTTAAGCTCTTTATATTTCTGTTAATAGACGTAGAGATGAGCGCAGAACAGGAAACGCTGGGGAAAAAAAAACAAAAAAACAAAACATCTCACCGAGCTGCCTGATCTAAAGCCCAAAGTGGCCACAGAGCACAAAAAGTTCCCCTGGGAAAAGAAAAAAAAAAAAAAAAAAAAAAAGAAAACAGACCTCCTTCTCCATTTGTGCTTTTTCCATGTTTTTGCTCCATGCCCTGAGCACAGATATAAGTAACCACTGCCGGTGCGCACAAAAAAAAAAAAAAAAATAAGATCTACAAAAACACTTTCCATTGACCAAGGCCAACTGCTCCATATTCACAATACCCTGTGTATTTGTCTTCCTGTTTTCAGTTTTAGAGCGCTCCAATAATCTGTGCTACCAATCCACTCTGGGGGAATATGGGGGGGGGGGGGGGGGGCTGGCATCCATGAGGCAGGTTTCGTTTCTCTCCCCTCTGACTCATGCTTGAAGGGAACCTCAGCAGGCCAAACCCAGGAAACGTGGCGACCACCACACAGATGACAAACATTACCTCTCGTACTTCGCCTGTGTTTTCAGATCAGTATTCCTGCATGACGATTCTGTTCCTCCTCCTGTTTGCCGGTCTTATTCCTTGTCTACCAGCGCTTTTAAATGCTCTCATGAAAGACCCTTGTGATTTCTGTAAATACAGATGGTAACATTTAGTCCCATAACACTGTTAGCTGAGTAACACAAGAACACCGTCAGTCTAGGATAGACTACGGTTATTCCACATTGCACGAACGCTTAGCTGGAATATAAAGCCAGGACAAGCCATACATCTCCATGTAAAGCTACAACCCAAAGTGATCGTGCTAAGAAGCCATTCCAATCCCGAGTGAGTCACCCTGAGCAAGTCACCATTGGAGAGGTTTGCCAAATAATTTATTTAAAAACACCACAGTCATATAAATAAAGGATTAAATGCGAGTTTGGAGATTTGAATGACCTCTGGATGACCTTACTGTTAAAGAGAAAAAATGCTCCCATCTTGCTCTATTCCTCGTATCTATTTAAAAAAGAGATTATACTCTGTTATAATACCACACAGTTTGAAGCACGGCGGTTTTGTACGCAGGAACCGTTTCCAGGCATGGGCACGACACTGCAGACTTGAGGCTGCATTACCGTACAGCGTTTTCAGATGTCGCCGTGCTTTAAGTGTAATATAAACGTTGATGCGTACTACATTATTCACAACGCACGGAGACGAGCTTCTTCTTTATCTGATCCAGCATGCAGCTGGGAGAAGGCTTGATTAGGCTTGAGAGGCAATTCATTCTCATTATAAGATATGGGTCTGGCCTAAGCCAAGCTGAAAGACTCGCCCCACTCCACCCCAGCGCACATTTAGGTGTGCCGTGCCTCCTTAGATAATCGCTTCTCAACACAAGCAAACAATGAAGATTGAGCCCATTTTTAATGGTCTTTTTCCCCCTCTTGGTGGATGGGGTAAAGAAATGGTGCTCCCTGGTTAAGTGTAAGTAGGGGGAGTTTGCTGACCTCCAAAATGTTGGCAATAAAGTATTTAGAGGCAAGGCCCTGCACAGGCACCCAAAGGGTCGCTTCTGCGAAATGAACAAACTATTTTATTGTGAGGCCAGTCAATCTTTTTAATCTTCTGGAGGATGGGAACTCAGAAACAATAACCGATCTGGCCCGGCGATCGATACGAGTCAAGCTTTGGAATAACTCATTGTCCCTGAAGATCACCTGTTCGATTGGTCGAGGAGTGAGGGAGGGGGGTGGGGGTGTACCGTCGGTGTGATCGATGGTTCATCTTCCACACGTCGCTCAGAGTTGGCCCCGGCAGGTCGGGTGAACGGCGGTCCGCACAGGCAGAGGAGAGACCAGGCCCAGACAAATATTGGAATGAATTTTTCCCATAACGAGCGAAAGTGGGAGGGGCGTCTCAAAGCTTCCCGATGAATAGAAGGCACTTACGCGCCGGAGAGAGACTGTTTCGTCGCACCACTGAATTAAAAGCACTCTGGATGAACCAAAATAGTCTAGTTATTAAAATCAATAGCAATAACTACCAGCTCCTGTTTTTTTCCCTGACTGACATTCAACTCAATCAATGGATATCAAATTAAATGTCTAATATTGCAGAGAATTCTTTTCAAGGGAAAGATGGATTATGTATTCACAGGAGGAGAAAAAAAAGACACCTTAAAATATGCGGATAACATTTGATATAAAAGCAAACATTTAGACAAAGACTTTCTATAAAGATAAATTTTGAAAATTTTCCCTTTAGCACAACATGATCTACAGTACTTATATATTTAATAGTCTGTGTTTCACAGATCTGAATATAATAGAGGGGGTTAAATGGTTGAATCTCTGTAAAGAATATGTGCAGCTCTTATTAAAATATACCACAGATACAGATGGAAATTGATAAAGATGCAAACGTTCTCCCAACTGGCCGTGAATGGACCATTAACTTCAGAAAGGCTTTCATTTAATAATGAAGGTATAATTTCCTCAGAGCTCAGAACAATGCTATCCAAACACACAAACGGGTTCCCTTTGAGGAGAAGACGTTTTTCTGTCCTGTAGTGAGCCTTCCACCCTTTGGGGAGGGAAGCAGTTGTAATTCTGGAGCTGTATTAGGTGTAGTCCATGTCTAAAGCACCACCATTGGGAATACACTGAGCAGTCAAGCCACGTTTATCTTTAAGTGAGGAGAATAATTTTGAGCAATATCTGGGGTATTCCCGAAAGAGCCACACGTTCCTTCAATGTGATCACAGATTTTCAGTGTGCAGGCCTTCGAGCTAAAAATCTCTCTTCCCCAATCCCCGCGCCCCGTCCCCCGCTGCAGACTCCGAGATTAAAAACGGTGGGGCTTTTCTGCGCTCCTGCAGGAGGGAACTTTTAACACGTCCCTGGCTCTGAAAATAGCCATACCATAATATTCCCTGGCTTTCATTACTGAATGACTAAAACAGCAGCAGATGTAACTGAATTAACGGCCTTTATTGCGCGGGGATAAGGCACAATTTACCTCTTATTAAAAGCAAAGGCCCTCGTTTTATTCTTTAGGTGTGTCAGGGAGTTCACCAAATAGCTCATTTTCACCTGCAGCCTGTCATTGACAAAACACAGCCGATCATATGGACATTCAGCACTAAAGTGAGAGTTTCATTCAGCGAGGGGGAGCCTGAGATTTAAACAAAAGCACACAAAATCATGCCTTTTACAGCACAAAGATTCAATAAATAGAGTGTAATTTGACTAATTTGGAGAATGGCCCCCAAGTCACACACTGAGGAATTATTTTTATTTGGGTGGAGAGGGCTCAAAAAATGGGCCAAACACCAATTAACCTTCAGCCAGACTTGAGTTTCAAAGAAAAGAGAATGTAATTTCATTTTGAGATTGGAAAACCTTTAAGAAACCAGAAAAAAATGAGCGAGAGGCAACAATGAGTGTGTTTTATGCTGGGAGCAGAGGGGTACTTTCCACACCACTGACCGATGTCCCCAGACATCGATGAACTCAATCCCAGGACGATATTACACGTGATCTGTGGACAGGGGTTTGAACCCTGGCCCACGCTGGCCACTCCGCTCGACAACAGAAACCACTGTCCATCCCACCAGACTAAAGACCAAGATCCACCGCCATGGGAACCCCGCTGACCGCTCTTCAGGAGTGGAAGATCACATGCTATATCACTAACCCTCGAAACCTAAAGGGGTGTGCAGATGTAGAAGCACCAACAAAACATGGCTGCTCTCAACTGTGCTATCACAACTTGCCCCCTCCATAATGGATTCCCTCTACAGCTGCCATTTACTGTCCATTTCAGCAATAAATACTTCAACACGACATCACCTGCCAAAGACGCCGGCACACTGCGGTCATTAACTCAGTTTCTCTTTCCTTGAAGGAGAAACTCACCAACTCTACAGCCCTTTTACTGCTAAGGAGAAAAAAAAAAACAAATGCATAGCATAGAGTAAAAATACAAGGAAGTAAAAAAAAAAAAAAAAAAAAAGCCAGTTTGTGAGGCAATGAGATACATAGCCTGCCGATGATCACCTTATGCAGACCAGGGGGAGCACTGAGAGAGAGAGAGAGAGAGAGAGAGGATATGTAGAGGAAATGTATAAATAGATAAATAAACATGGCTCTGGGATGAATGGCGGTACCTGCAGCCTCAGCACTGCTGGGGATGATGGGAGATTTGATGGATGATATGGAAAATGTAGCACAATTTCAGTGCCGCGCCAAGCGGGATATGCTAATTGGCACCAGCGCGCCCATGCGAGCGGCAGGGAGGGGAGGGGGGAGGAGGGAGGTGGTTTGGGCCTAGTGAGCTTACTGCCAGCACTGGGACACCCAGACAGGAAGCTCCACGTCTAGTAGGGTTTGTGCCATACACTTACATAGAACCTTGAGCAACAACCTCCTGCCTTGTAGCATTAGCGACAACTGCAGGGCCTTATCTGTATGGCTGTCTGGACCTCCACAACACTTAATAAATCCAGATTGGAACACTAACGTGCTAACGCTAACGTGCTAAACGGCTTGATTTATTCAGGATAAGACAGCGACCAGGAGACACAGCACCACTCGGGTGAGGCGGATAAAGAAAGTTGTGCGTGTGTGCTTGTGGGGGGATGTCCCGTTAGACAGCAGCAAAGGGAGAGTTACTGTAGCAATAACCCAAGCCATGGCGGACAACCCCCTGCACCAAAACCAAGGATTTAAACACCGAGAGATTAACCACTGTGAGTTCCATGCACTCTTATCGCACGCTTATTGCACAAACATACCAGTTAAGGGCTTCAGTAAGCCCCGCTATTAAAATGGGCTTTCTAATGCTTGCCTGACCCATGGCATGACAAGGGTGTGTATGAGAGCGAGAGAGAGAGAGAGAGAGGGAGAGAGGGAGGAAGAGAGAGAGGGAGCCGTCAGAGACACTTAGCAAATCTGACATTTACTGATAATTCATCTCTCGTAGCCATGATGCCCCTGATGAACACCGAATTCTAATTAGGAAAAAAATGTGATCAACAAGCGCGGGCCGGCATAATGAATGGCTCGTTTAAATTAGAATGCGGTCCGTGCCATTGGGTGCATCTGAGCTCCACGTTTTACTGAAACACTGTTCACGGGGGCTTCAGATCAACAATATAAAAACGAGATAACTGCATAAAGCTTTCTAGAGACGTAGCGAGCCGTGAACTGAAAGGACCAAAGTGAACATTTTTATTTTCCCTTGCTTTTATTGCAGCCAAAATCAATCTGAAAAAATTTGAGTAGTACGACATTAAATAGGAGTTTTCTCCTTTGCTTGCAAACAAGTTTTTTTGTTTTTTTTTTTTTTTGCTACAGTTCATAGAACATATTTTTGGCATTGCAACGACGGGAGCATTTGCCTTGTGAAAGACAACATGCTGTAACGTTAGAGGGCTTTGCTCCAGCTTTTAGCAAAAACGTCTTAGTCGAAAAAGCACTCTCTAATGTAGTCTCTGAGAAATGACCTGAAAAACTGAGAGGGAACAATTAATGGCCTTGGTTCTGTACCCAAAAGCACTGAACTGCTTGCGCCACTGTGCATGACTGTGGGCGCGCGTGCGTGCATGCGTGCGTCTGTCCGTCCGTCCGTCCGTCCGAGCGCGTCTGTACACGATCACACATTTGCTTCGGGAGGCAGGTGAAATGAATTCCGAATGCTACTGACAGCGAGACGGAAATAGAAAAAGAAGGGAAATCTGTGTTTTTAGCTGCCATGTGTCCTTTAAAATATGCACACTCATTCCAGATGCAGCTCAGAAATGCGACATTTGCATCTCACCGTACGCGAATCGGGGAACTGAAGAGGACAAATGTGGCGACACTGGCTGAGCAGAATCAAAACCTCCCCCCCCCCCCACCCCGTCCCCTCGCCCCCCCGTCCCCCGTCCCCACTTCTCCTCTCCCGTCTACGCCACAAATACGACAACACCACCCCACGAAGCCCCACAGGCTCCCAACGGACACGCTGACAGCCAATGAGAGCATGGCGTGGGAGGAGTGGGGGGGCGTCGGGGCGTTGGGGAAGGGGGGGCGTGATGCGACAGCATTCGGGGGGTTTCCCCTCAAAGTGCTGAGTGCGTGTGTTACATAAAGGCAGATTTGAGTATCTCCTCTGATCCTGCTGTCTGCTCGTGCAGGCTGGGGGGGCGGGGGGGGACAGATATTCGCTTACGCACGGTTGGCTTGGTTTGGTGAGGAGAACACGGGGGGATACAGAGAGAATGAGGGAGACAGAAGCAGAGGCATGGAAGAATATGGGGTGGAAGAAAAAAGGGAGGGATAGAGAAAGAAAGAATCAGAGTGAGAAAGGAGGAGATAGAACAGGAGAGAAAAGAGGGAGAGAAGGGGAGAAGGAGAAAGGGAAAGAGTGAAGGAGATGAAAGGAAAAGAATAACAGGAAGGTCAAGGAGAGAAGTATTGGGTAAAAGGACAGCAAGAGAGATCTCGGCTACAAAAGAAGCTGTAATTTGATCCAAATGATTCAATGACTCAGTCACTGTAGCTCCACCCATTACGGGGTTCATGAACCCACATTCTCACAGCACTACCTAATCATACTCATGTGAAAATATCACACCAAAATGGAAGAAATGCATTTTACTGCAAAGGATGCTGGATGAGAGAACTCAGTTAGTTACTTTCACCAGTAAACAGGATCGCTGTGAATCAGACTGTGCAGGAGAGGGAGGGGGGAAAATGGCATTACCGACAATCAATTTAATCTGTAATCTGCTCAGCACATATTTCATTACTGCGCGATATTTGCTGAGCAGATGCAATTACCCGCTGAGACTTTCGCATCTTACATAATGCAGATGATCAATTTATACATCTGGATATTTACCCAGGCAATTCAGGTTAAGCACCTTGATCAATGGTGCAACGTCAGCGCTAACGCCCACGGGATACGAGATCCCTCCCTTGATCCTGCGAGCATTATGACATCATCGTGATGCGTCTCCGATGATGCCCGATGCATTCTTTCAGTTTGCCTCCCTCACTGCGTGTGGTCAATACGCACTTTAGTCCTCTTTTCAAGTGAACACGCTGTCCGAGTCATTTTTAAGTTATGCATTATTGCTGTATTATTGATAATTGGTATATTTAACTTCTTTCCCATGTTTATGTTCTCATTGTGCTGCAGGGAGTAGCTGTTCAGATTCCCAAGTGGTAAAATTTCCGGTTTCCTGTAACATTTTAATTCCCGTCAGCGCTTCGATCATAAAACAGCAGGTTGCTGGCGTGGGCCTGACCGCCCGCCCCCTGCTCGCCTCACACATCCTTTATGAGGATTGAAACAGACTCTCGCTTTTAACCTTCGCGCTTCGCCCCAGACTTCAATCTCGCCAGGTCTGAGGCCAGGTAACCACGGCGTTCTGCTCTAAGGCAGGCCCTGTCACAAAACAGACGGGGGTATGATTCACCAATCAAACACCGCGCATGGCATCGCTCGCCTGGCGACCTGTTGCCATAGAAACAAGGTATGCAAACCGGAGGACCATCCAAGGGCAGATAAATAAAGCATTAGACCTTATTTTTATTTTTATCAGTGGCAGCAAATCCCTGACACATGTAACAGGACTGATGTACATCTGTACAAATACCTTCAACCCGGTGCCAACCCACATGAGCGCTCAGAGGAGGTGGAGAAAGAAACCTCCGGACTGAAGACTCCAGATGCTTCAGCGCCACACTAACCAAAGCAGTTACCCGCGCTCAGCTAACGACTAAACAGTCATATCAGCATATTATGATGGAAGACCAACATCCACCAACACATGCGCATCCAGGTCACACACTGAACATCCATCCTGGGATGCAGGCCGTCCATTCCTTAGCCTCCAGACCAAGTCTGAAAAAGTGCAGATTACATTACAACATCGCGCCTGCAGGACCTAATACCCAGGGAAAGTGGTATGGTTGGACGGGGATATTTCTACTCTTTTCCTCACATTTTTAAACACTTCCACTGGCCACCAAATCACTTCCTCCTGAGGGGGGCCAATTCAGCACATTTACTGACCCGCTCTGTAAGGGACGGGAGAGGCAGGTTTCATTACACCCTTAAAGGCAGAGCCACCGTGAGTCTGTCAATCATACCATGCTTAAACAAATGGCAGACCACATCGATTCAAAAACATTGGGCCATATGGTAGCACCACTTATTAATTTAATGCAACCCCATGCCCCCCCAAATAAAAAAATGTTAAGTTCCTTTTTTATACACAAAGGTTAAATAACAGCTGACAGGCAAACCCCCGATGTTTGCTGGATTTTTTGTATTCTGGATTTGCTGCTGTTAAGATGCGGTAGAGAAGCATTTTCAGATCTTTGCTTAAATGATTCACGAGTTCATCGATGTTCCCTTCAGAGGTGCTGAGGGCCGCTTTCATGGACCTCCAAATCAAACGGGACAGTCCCTGGTGCGGGAAAATTAAAAATCCATTCCTAAGGGATAAAACGTCTTGTTTTTTTCCCCTTCCATCTTAATTCACAACACCTCAGACTAACTGAGCTCGTTACAGTAGATGCGAAAGACACAGGAGGTGGATACTCTCATGGTGTCCATATCCCGGCAGCGAGCTACGCACTGATCTGTTTACTCAAACATCAATACCGCTCCTTCCATCGGACTGATGGCAAATCCAATGTAGCAAAACAAAACCGCAAGGGGAAAAAAAAAAAAAAAAAAAGATTTGTACAAAATGCTCAATATCGACTTCAAATCACGAGTTGATGGAGAAACTGAAGTGTCACGATAACTTGAAGCATGAGGCATTAAATGCACACTAAAGTAAATAAAAAGGATACAAGATAAAAGGCACTGTCTTTTTTTTCTTTACACTAGTGTGTAGCCTTCTTTCCTGTGTTATGTTCTCCTTGTTGAAAATGAACACAATGTACAGTACATCCTTGCTTTAAATTTAACTCAAAAATGTCTTAAATGATACCTTTTAAAAATCACATTATGCAGCCATTTCCATGTTCCCTTTCCCTGAAGTTGAGATGGATGCTAGATGTTGGTAAAATACTTGATGGAATTTGTCGTACTACGCCAAATCACAAGGTTGTTTTTGATAAGCACAACAGAATTGAAAATATCTTATTCTTGATTTGTTCAAGGGAATGAAGCCACATTATAAGTGGTAACTGTGTTAAGAGGTTGCTAGTTAAGACTTGCAGGGAGCCAGGCATGTCAGGCAAAATAATGCTGGCTTGTCAAAGGGATGAGGCCAATCAGATGATATTATGATGAATGGTCAGAAGGCAGTGGCCTATAAGGTGACAGGATGGTGGGCTAACAGCTGGCAATGGCCTATCTTGCCAGAGAATGGTTGTTTACTGGTAGCAGTAGCCAATCAGATGACAAAATGGTAGCATGTCAGGCGACAGTAGCCTATCAGGAGACGGCTAAGGGGACCTGTAACAGACGACAGACAGAGGATTCATGACCCGGACGAGGATGTTTAGGGCCCATCACACAGCGTGCTCAGACGGAGGGGCTCATTCGGCTCGTTTCCGTTCTCACCTATGCCACGGAGTATGCAGGCATTTTGTGTTACTACACCGGCAGAGAAAACACACAAAAGGAGCTGGATTCCTATCCCGAGTTCTGACCTTGAGGAGCGGAAGGCGTGACGATGGAGAGAAGCGGGTGGTGGAGGAGTTGGTGAGAGGGCAGAGTCGGGCAGACTCAGATCCACGCTGTCAAAATACGATTACAGTAATGAGCGCCGGAGCAGAGAAGCCACGTCATTATGTTTACTTCCTGTCTCTTGAGCAGGTTCACAGCTCAAAATAAAGAGACCCAACTTTAATAATTCAGACATTATCCAGAGGGGGAACAGTTTTTTCTGCTTTCTGAGTTGGGTGTGTGCGTGTGTGTGCGTGTGCTTGTGTGTATATACGGGTGGTCATGACATCGCACATTCCTCAGCTGGTGTAAGTGTGCTGGTGTGTGTGTGTGTTTGTGTGTTAGACTGCGTGCACAGGCGTGTGTGTGTACAGGCCTGACAATGAGTGAGTGTGTAAACACATGTGCACACATATGCTTATTTTCCCAGACGAACAATTTTGCGTGACTGTATGAGTGCATGTCTGAATGAGAGCATGCATATACAGGCATGTGTATTAGTTTGTATTTGCATATGTGGGACACTGCATGCATATGTGTATTAGTCTGTGTGCATGTGTGTGTGCGTGTGTGTTTGTGAACGAGTGTATGAGAGTGTGTGTGAGTGTGTGAGAGCCCTGGTTTTGTGCTGTGTATCTCGCAGCCTGCAGGCCTATCTGAGCCTTTGGGCTGCCGAGGAGAGGGGAGGGAGGAGAGGGAAGGGGGGCGGGCGGGCATCCAGGCCTGGGAAGCCCGACACATGGAGCCCCACTCCCTCCAACACCACCTTCTGCCACCCAGGGAGGGGGAGGGGCTGAGGAGCTCTCTGCTGCCACCTGCCTGCGTCCCAGCGCACTGCGCCCTCCCTCAGCAGGGCACCCTGCTCATCCACACCTTCAAATTACACACTTCCTTTTTCCTGGAGGGGGGGGAGGTATGAGAAGGGGGGGTTCATGCTTCGTGCAAAGCAACAGAGGGAGGGAGGGGGGGTTGGACCTTTTTTTTTTTTCTTTTTCTCTTCTTGTTTACCATTTTCAATGCACTTTCTTGTTTCATACAATATTCAAAGATCCCCTGCATTATACATTCAGAAAAATGCATATCTCACAAGCTGTCTGAAAGCAAAGGAACATACACCCGCCAAGATACAGGCCATGCAGCTGGGTTCACACTGATATGTGGTCATGCGGGCGCACTACGTTAATGCGTACATTCCCAGGGGGGAGGAGCCTCGCGTGAGCCATGCAACGAGACTGTCCCAGAACGGGACCGAGGCGTGAGAGGGGGACGGGAGTGCCACAGAACGGGAGAGATTTGTTCATGTAACTTTTATTTCACTAGGTTAGTCTCACTGAGATTAAACATCTCTTTTGCGAGAGAAAACCCAGGGAAAAAAAGCATTGGAATCTAACACATCAAATTCACACTCCCTACACAGAAAAACACTTACAGCAACATTACTAAACCATGACCCTCAAGAATCTTACAAACAATTACATTCCTTCGCACAAAGATTATCGAGTAACTCAAGTTTTTGAAGCTGGTGGCAGTGGGAAAAACCAAACTGCCTGTCACAACAATAAAGTAAGATCATTTCTCAACAAACTTAATATGAGACCAGTTTTTATTTTGTTTTATTTTTCACGACTAATAATTCTGTGTCATCAACACAATGCAGCCATTCTGCTAGCTAGCTGGATAACTTTCCGATATGAAATGGCGAGCTTCATGAAACCATAGAAACGCGTACACGCTTTTCCCTCATTCTTGTTGTCTGTTTAAAGCCCTCATTCCTCTTTTTGCCTGTGTCTCTCTCCATCATTGTCTCCTCTCCTCGTGTGCGGAGCTGAATCAGCCCTGATGAAGATGATGAGGATGATGATGATGGAGAGCTGGTATCCGTATAGCTCCTTGAACAGGGAAGAGGGAGGGGGGCTCAACCTCCATCATCACTGATGTGTAGGCACCAACTGCTTGGAGAGGTAGAGGAGGGGAAGGAATCGCTGGGGCAGTTAAACTGGGGGGGGAGGCAGTTAGGTGGCAGGTGGAGGGAAACGAGTGTTTGTGCCAGGACCCCGGTCACATGGGCGGAGCGGCCAGGGGTAGTTTGGGCAGGCTGGACCCCTAGAGGACCCCCGCTGTGAAACGGGCAGGGGGTCTGAGTTTGTGACTTGTGGTGCAGGAGGGAAACGTAAAGCTACGGCAGCAGAAGCGCAAAACTAAGACCGTGTTTAGCACGGCGGAGCACATAATCCGCAAACGTCTTTTTCTTTTCTGGTCATGCAGCAAGACTCCATTGCACACACACACAAACACACGTGCGCACACACACACACCACAAATCACGCTTTACACACCAGTGAATGGCATTTTCCTGGAGACAGATTTTTTTTTTTGTTGTTGGGTTCATGCATGGTATCTCCCTTGTTCATGCATTTGTAACGAGGGACCCACACAGCAAACGCAATCTATTTTAATCCCCTAATCCATGCAAAATGCTAACGTATGAAAGGGATTAAGAGAATAGGGTTTGTAATAAATCTGTTTGCATTAGCAGGGTTTAAAAAGGCCGGGGGTTGGGGGGGTTAGTGGACGGTCTCTGTCGTGGCCGAAGTTCCTGCCGGCCGCCCATTCAGCTACATCCCCTACTTCGCCATCGCTGTTGCCGTGGCGCTGACTCTACCCTCGGAGGGTGGTAAATAATGGCTTCCCAGTTATTGACTTCAATTTAGAAAATGCTGCTGAGCGCGGTTCTGTCACACAACTCCGGGGAAATCTGGAATCGCTTGGTCACCGGAAACATATTACGAAAGGTCACAGTCTCTACTTTTAGGGATTTAGTCCCCAAAAGCCCGTCATTTTTTTTAACTTGTCTTTTCAGTACAGTACCCCCCCCACCCTCAGCAGGGAGGAGGAGGGGCTTTCTCTGACCTGCCTGCTGCCAAAACTGACAGAATAAGGTTTCAAAAATCAAACCCCGCTGGTCTACAAATCCCCAGCTCAAAATTTGTCTATATTTACATTCAGGCGTTTAGCAGAAACCCCAATCCTGAGAGATTTACACAGCTTACTTTTATAAACATGGTCCATTTATACAGCTGGATATTTACCGAAACAATTCAGGTTAAGCACCTAACTCAAGGGTGCAACTGCAATGCCCTCCCTGGGACTCAAACCTGCAACCTCTGTGCTACTGCAGTTTGTACAGAGTTCGGAATCCTTTTACAGAACACCCAACTTATAGGTGAAGACAGAAAGGCACTCTTCCGAAATGTAACTAGATGATTTGAATTTTTTTTTCTCCTCCATCTCGAATAAAAAAAAGATATATTCTTCCTTGCATTAGGTGATGACTCTTCTCTGAGATTTAACTTTCGCTGATCAAATCTGTCCCTTAAAAGCCCTCACACGTACTGCTCATTTGCATTTGCCTCTGAAAGCGTTTTACAGCTTAGCTGGAGAGCTTTTTCCCTTTTACATCATCTGGATCGGTTGGCTGAACTGATAAGAATAAATATGTGAAATGTGTAAAACTGTAAAACTGTGTCATAAAGAAAATACCCTCATCTTTTTTTGGAGGGGGGAGGGGCACGACTGAGTCTCTCATTTCTTCCACCCAGTTAGGAATTCTTGATCTTATTTATAGGTCTGAATAATCAATAGAATGTGACTCTGGAGAGTGTAGACTGCCTTGTGCTTCTCCTGGAGCTGAACAGACCGACAGGGTTTGATAAACTTCAGTAAACTGCATTTTAAAATTACAGGTAGTTAGCAAATGCTTTCATCCAGGGGGACTAACACTGCTGAGATTTTTTTACACACTCCCAAACATACAGGTGGATGTTTCAGCAGTTCAGGTGAAGGCCCTTGGCTCCAGGCTACAAAAGCAGTGCCATATCTAGGAATGGAACCCGCAAACTCTTGAGTTATGAGCCCAGCTCCCGGACCACTATACTACACTGTAACCTACAAGCCCAAGCCCCCTGCCATTATATTACACTGCTGCTCGGGACTAAAACACAATGAAACAGGCAGAGACCTACGGACTGAATCCCTCCCTCCCTGTGAAATACTACTGCCATTGGCCACAGTGACCACCGGCCACAGGAAGACAGTCTCTTCTTCATCTCCAGCTGCACTTGGGAGACAGGAGGGGGATTTACGGCGTGGCTGCCGTTCACCCCCACACACCCCCTCCCCCCGCCATTCCAGGACTCCCTCCCGCAGGTTCCCCTGTATCATGGCTGCGGAACATATGAATAATTTCTCCTTATAAGACCTAATGTTTATTTAATGTCTGGAGAAAAGCACCAGAGAGAGAGAGAGCAGGAGGGAGGGAGAGCAATAAAGTGAGAAGTAGCAGTAGTATCAATAGTATTTGTGGTAATTGTATTGGTATTTTTAAATATTATATATTGCGGTTTGTGAGAGATTATTATACAACATTACTTACGATGTTCATTTTTTATTGTGTATTGTAGTATGCTTTGGGAATACTTTCTGAGCAATTGCCTGGCAATAAAGCAACTTGAATTTGAACGAGAGCGAGTGATGGGGGGAGAGAGATGGATGGATGGATGGATGGAAGGTGGAGGGAGAGAGGAGTGTTTGTGCGTGCGCGTATGTTATTCTGCCGCTCGGTCATCAGTGAACGGTTGCTATGAGCCCTCTCCTCTCCCTGAGTAATGGACTCCTCCCTCGTTCCCCCTGCCTTCAGCACTCATTGACCTGGGGTTGGGGAAGACGGGGGGCGGCGGGGGTAATGGATGTGCGTTCTCGGCGAATGATCGCCGTTTCTAACGACGGTTTTCAGGCCGTCTGAAATATGTATTTTGGAATGCGGTGAAGAGGCCTTGCTTGGCGTGCTATATTTGTAATGTGCCACAGAAAGATCTAGAGGGGACACTTTCACACATTCACTTTCCTCCGAGGACAACATGGATTTGGGAGGGGGGCGGTGAGGCTGGGTTCCTCTACACAAGACCGGGCTTAACAAATGAGCTCGGTTCTTTGCCATTTACTGCACTAAAAGGGTAACGTCACCCCCAGTTTCAGCCTGAGCTGAGTCTCATAGATGGGAGGAGACCAAGTGATGGACAGGGGGGCGTGTCTGTAGTGGCACAGGAACACACCCCCCCGTTTCCTGGGAAGCCACGCCCTGTTGATAGAGACGATGGAGCGACAGTGAAAATAAGGTTCCAGCAGAACCTGGGGAGACAGGGTGGACTGACTGTGATTGGACCTCTCCGTCTGATCAGCTTTTAAATCTGGCGTGCAAAACAACACAAAACAGACCAAACTGATTTTACCCTCATTTACAACTAAAATTCTGATTTTATCACATAACGTTCTCATAAAAGCTGAGATAATGGCTGGGATTTATAGCTTTCTGTCTGAGACGATATACATGAATTTTTGTGGCTATACAACGAAACCCTAAAATAAGGTCAAAACCCAGTTCTTGTTCACCCAACACTTACGCTGCGCCGCATTTTAAACCTGACAGGCAAAGTGCTGTGCCACTCAGCCTTTCCTAAGGTAGTGTCAAGGCAACTCTCATCACAAAACGATAAAAAAAAATTAAAAAATAAAAAAATAAGGGCCTCCATAGGCTTGCATGTTTAATGGCCTTCCTCTTTTCCACATGAATTTGCTGAGTTGTCAAAACAAATCCTGTCAACGATGTAAAAGTCAAAGCAAACACAGATGTACAACAATGATATAAAAAGCGGTTTCTGACACGGGAACACGTGAGACAAACTCCCCGCTTAGGTTGACCAGAGCACTTGCCAGACAAGCATTTTATGGCTGCTGGAAGATAAGGAAACTCAAACTCACAAGGTAAGAAGGGTCATTAACTGCCTTGTGTATACACTGCCACCTGCTGCTGGGAGGACCAAACAACAAGGAGAAAAAAAAGAGATTGTAAAAGAGATTCAGACCCTAAGGCTGTGCACCGCTGAGGAGGAATAAATGAATTGCAGTGTGTTGCAGCTCAAACAGGGAATGATGTTGCCTTTCTGAGAATAGCAACGCAACCTGAAAGGAGAAAAAAAAAAAGAAAAAAACATGCGAGTTTGTTAAACCTGCCAAGGGTACCATAAAACACCTCACACAGTGGCTTTGGACTTGAGCTCACTGTGTCAGCACTTCATTAATTGTCTTTGCTAGTGTTAAAAGGCTTTGCACTAAAGTATGGCGAAGGCTAAAAAGTTGAGCTCCCTCGCGCCCTCCCTCCTTCGCTTGCGTGAGAGAATTTCTCCAACCCCCAAAAAGCACCGGTTCACGGAAAACCGTGCCCCACTGCCATCTCTACATCGGTTAAAAGTCAGCGAGATTTAAAGTCTCTCGCAGCCTGAATGGCCATCGTTTTAGAGAACATCAAACACTCACAAAGTCCCTTTTTAGAGCTGTCTGTTGGCACGGCGACGGCCACGCTCCCGGAATATTAAAAACGGCGGACCAATCGCGCAGCGGCTCGGCCTGGCATCATTTGCATATGGGAGAAAAAGGGGGCCTAAGAATCCGGGGGACCCGATTGTTGGAGAAGCATCGCCCCCGGATACGAACACACTGGGGTTTTCACATTCCACATCGTTTTGGGGGAAGGGACTGAGCAAAAGGGGGGGGTAGGGGGGTGGCCCTAACACACAGATAGACCCAGGAAATCCAGCACAGCTCTTTCACTTCAACAGCACCGCGCTTATACATCCTCTATAGATCCAACTATCAAACTAAATACATCAGCCTCCACACTGATAAGAAGACTGGCCTCATGCTTGCAACAAGAAGGCAAGAGACAAGGAAGTTTAATTACACCAACGTGTAACAAAGTGTTCAACAGACACAAGATGTGATTAACACGGTTACACATTAGGTCTCACTGGCCTCTGGTTAAGAGGACAGGAGACCCTTTGCTGAAGACACTTCCAGAGTCAGACATCAGGGCATTCACATTCTAACACAGAAACACAAACATCATGTCTGTGTTTCTCAGTCACTGAAGTACACAAACTGAGCCTCAACACACAGAGGTTCAGATGTTTAGTCACACACGTCCTTTACAGTGCCAGAGCAAGACTCAGAAACTTATCACTGCGATTAACAAGAGTCGTGCCATCATAAAGCACAATTCCGCTATAAGCACTGGCGACCAAGCTGAGCTGATACATAATTATTTTCAATTGTTAGCGAGTGCGGTGCATTTTTTCAGCCACCGAGAAGCTAATTACTATGGGATTTTGTTCTGCCTAAATCAAGCGCTCCTCACAGCCCCGATGCCAAAGTGGTACTGCCTTATAATTAGTGTCAGATGGCTGAACGGTAAACAGATCTAAAAATAATTAAGGTCATTAGTCGATAAACAATGGGTATTATTAAAATACTTCCCCCAAAAGTGGATAAATCACGGCGAGCCAAGAGCAAGCGTTTGTGTAGACGTACAAAATCAATCACAGGACAAACAAGAAACGCAAATATAATTAGCATAATTAGGTATCAGCCCCTCAAAAAACAACAACAAAAACAAAATAAAAACAAGATGAAATGCGCGGAGGCATCTGTTAGATGTCTGAAATCAGGAGCCACAGAAGTCAGGGTTCACCTTCAACACCGACACTGAGGGCATAGCGCCAGCCATGTCTTTCATGTGCACCTTTTAAGTGATAACACAATACCATGTGTCCTTTCCGTCTTTTCCAGAAACGATCCCTGAACGGAAAATGGGAAAGTGACAGACAGATGGACGGACGGACAGATGGCTGGACGCACCCATTCAGACGGGTCTCTCAAGTTTGACATGTTCTGAAAACTGCAGTATTTCCATTCGGAATAATGGATTAATTTTTTTTCCGCTTCAGCAAATAATGAAATGGCCCCTGGAGCGAGGCCGCCGATATTTCCAAAAGCCCCTCCAGGCGAGACCCGAGGAGCGGGAGGAAAGTTTGGGCCGGCGTACCTCCCAGGACCCGAAGCTAGCAGGCCGTGGAAGTAGTTACAGCGCTGTTTCTCCCACAAGCCTCGGCTCCAACGCAAACGCAGACACTGTGAAGATGTGTCCCTCTCAAACCCTGCCCTGATGCCAAGCTGAGGTGGATTTCAGTGTGCAGGGGGTAAAAATAAAATAAAAAAATAAAAAAAAAAGATTTTGCCTGGATGCACACAAACACAAGCGCCCGGCGAAAGACAAACAGCGCGGATGAGGAAAGATGCCCGACTCACTGAGCCTCGACAGGCCCTGATTCGACGAGGGACAGGCGGGAGCACGGAGCTTCAGCCTCCCCTCTTCCCTGCGGACGCCCCACAACAAATTGGAGGTTTTTCCTGCAGTGGCTTCGCCAGCTGCCTGATCTGTTAAAGTGCCACTGCCTTCCGGCTCCAAACTTTACCTGAGGAAAAGGGGTTTTTCCTCCTTTTTTTTCCCCCTCCCGCTACGTTGACCCGTTCAGATAAGCAGAAATATAGATTTTGCTGGATCCAACACTTCGAAACTTTACAAACCTCTACAACGTGTAGTTTATCTGGTCTCAAGAAAATAAACCTGTAGCTGAAGCAGAACTTGTTTCTATAAAAATGTCATTTAACTCATTTTCACATTAAATTACATCTTTTCATAACTGATTGGTTTTAACTTCATTTTGATGAACATGCAATCTTTACATATTTCAGAGAAACCGTGTGTGGACAACAGCCAATCAATGTTCCTGCCAAAAAAAAAAAAAAAAAAAATCTGTGCCGTATTATTCCTCATGTGACGGAACAGAAGGTCAAGTCCTGTTTCAACTCTCACAGGCTGCTGGGCATGCAGGTCTTGTGGCTACGCTAGCTTCCAAACTGTCCTAAATGAATCACAGTGATTCTGTGAGAAAATTGCTCCTTTCTTTTTCCATTACAGCCCAGTTAACCTGACAGATCAGGGATATTACCGCACAACAAGCACCCCCACCAACAAAAAAAAAAAAACCCCTCTAATCCTCCAATTTAGACTAGATCAGGTCAGATATGACCTCAAGGGTCACATGGGTCATGCACATGTTATGACAGCCAATGAATCCACCTGAAAAAGTGCTCATATTTGAATAGGAGGGTTAAAGGGGAGATCATTCAGAGCTGATTGATGGCGTATAACTCCAGTATCTCGATCGAGGCCGTGGACATTTTAATGGAGACGGTGCTGTGTATCTCAGCCCTTTATATTCCCCGGTCAGACCACTGACCAGGAGCCTGCACAAACATTTCCTCAACAGCAATGAAAAAAATTATATCAACATGAATTTTGGGCTAGGAAAGAAAAAAAAATACAAACATAATTGGTAATAATGAATATAAATACACCACCCGTTGCTATGGTGACTTTAGAGGACATTTTTAAAACAGACAGCAGACCCTGATCCATGCGCAGCTGGGCCGAGGCCAGGACCGTTCTGGTGCGGCTGGCGTATGGACCCGAAGGCGCCCCGCAGCCACCACTGACAAACCCACCGCGCCAAACTGGGTCGTCTGGTGCCGGGGAAGAAATTACAATATTTTTTTTTTTTTTTTTGGACTGGACCAAAACAGGAGTGGCCTCCAGCTACAGTTTGGGAGTCAGTATTGACAGAAATACCCTCTCCCTCCCCCTCACCCTCTGCTCCTCGCCCGCCCCCCCGTTCCCTAATTTCCACTGGCCCCCTTCACCCCTCCAGGCCGTTTTGGCACCCGTTGATTGGGGTCACAGAGCCGTTGTAGCTCTACCCCATATCTGAACGGATCCGCCCCAGGCGAACACACACACACACACACACACACACACACACCACAAACCCACCCACTATTAATGATCGACTGACCCAGTTCATCATAAGACACACTCACGCTCGCACACACGCACAGAAGCGTGCACTCAGCTTGTAAGGTGCAGCCCACCTGCACTGGGAGCCACAATTTACATCCTGCTGTTCACACACAGCCCCTCTCTCAGAGTGTGTGTGCATGTGTGTGTGTGTGTGTGTGTGTGTGTGAGAGAGAAAGTGGGAGAGTGCATGTGTGCCTGTATGTATGTGTGTCTGTCTGTGCCTGTGTGTGTGTAGCTCAGTGCCTGTGTGTGAAAAACAGGAGAGCGTGTGTGTATTAAGTGCGTGTGTGCGTGAGTGTGCGTGTACACGTGTGTGGGCACTTCCAGGGGAATCATTCTCCGTTAAGCATCAGGAGATGTGGCATTCTGCGTGGCTATCGCAGCGCGGCGTGTGTTCCTGTCCTTTAGATGCCATTAGAGACGCACAGAGAGAAACACAGACAGAAGGACTCTCTGAGCGACGGCGGGAGTCCCTGCCCCACAGAGACATGCACAAACGCTATATTTACTCTCTGAAATCTGGGCTGAACTGGGTTACGCTCGCACACCCCGCCCGCTTGCCTCTCCCCTCCTTTCAACATTATTCCAATGGTCGTTTGACACAGAGAGGGCTAACGCTCAACCTTTTCACCACACAAAAGGGGAGCAGGGAATGACAAACTCTGAGCAAACCTGGAGTTTACGAAACCGGCCAACACCGTTCAACGCAGGCTGTGGGCATCGACCAATGAAAATAACTGGAATTGGAGGGGGGGAACAATATTCAAATCTGATTGGGCCATCTGGCCCCTGATCCCCATTACCATCAATTACCCAAGGTTCTTTGCTGCTTGATGGTTTAAATCTCACTGCTACAATGGCTCATTCTATGAAGGTTCAGTTCTCTCAAATGGGACGTGGATCGTCAGTGTGCTACATAATCCTCAATAAATGGAAAGATAACTTATTAATGTTTTGTGCTGCACTTGGAACACTGACACGCACACATCAATGAAACATCGGCGGTAATACAGAACACACGCTACAGTCAGGCCCATAGTGATCTCTCTAATGAGTCTTTAAAACATTTGTGTTTTTTTTTTTTTTTTTAACAGAAGCACACTCAGCCACTAATCCATGCATGACCACTGTGGCTAACTCAAGGTTAGATTCGGTAGGATACGCAGGGGTAGGTTTAAAAATGTTTTATTTGTAAACAAAAAAAAAGATAATGACCACATGCCATTTTATTTAGAGAGCAGAATGAATCCATCCGCACTGTTTGTGACCAAACCTCATTCATTAAGAGAACAAAATTATATCCAGAAATGGCTTTAATTAATAATGAGACATTTCGTTTATGAACCAGGCCTCCTCACATAGAGATACAGACCGCACTGCTGCTCCCGTCAGCGCGGTTACGTTAGCGTGACGCGTGGCTACAGGCTCTGCTGGCGGTGTGCAGCAGGGCTGTTTCTTGTACGGGGTCCGGTGGTGGATTTGGGGGAGCCCAGGGGGTGCTGGTGGCGCTCTCCCCCAAGCAGAACTCGCTTCAGTTCACCAGCGAACAGGACCGCACAGGCACAGAGACCCGGGGCAGAGTCATACTGCCTAAAGTTACCCCGCAAAGGGCAGATACAACTACTACCCCTGTGCAGAGGACACGGCGACTCAACTACCCCTGCTGAGGCTAATTACACCTAACCCTGTACATACAGGATACGGAAATACAACTACATCAGCCGAGGGAATGCAGACACACACACACACACATACACACACACACACACACACACACACACACACACACACACACACACACACACACACACACACACACACACAGTTTTGAGAGGAACAGGGCCAGCAGTCTGTCCTCCAGCAGACCTGTGGCTGTGCTCCTGTCTTTTGATTGGTGGATTAGGTAAGGACCCGCCCCCCATTTTACAAAGACCTTTCAGTTCATTGAAAAGGAAAGCACACTGCATAAACGCAATTCATAAAACGCTGTTTATTCTTCTAATGCCTGCTGCCAATTCAATACAATTCAGACAATCCCTCCTGACCTTTTTCTACTTCAGCATAATTAATATAGAAATAAGCTTTTTTTTGTTTAAAGAGTGGAATCAAATAAAAAGTATAACTAAGTGAATACGAGGAAAGCAGATTGTTTTAGGATTGCGGCACGGTCCAAATGCCCTTGCTATCACACACAGAAGCCAAGGAGCCACAGAGTGGGACTGCAGAATGAAAGACTGCGAAAACATCCTGGAATTACAGACCAGATACTGCACTTACAGCCAATTACAAACCTGGGCCAACAGCCTCCATGCAATAACTAGGAGAGAGAGTGTGTGTGTGTGTGTGTGTGTGTGTGTGCGTGTGTGCGCATGGATGTGTGTGTGCACATGTGTGCGAGAATGTGTCTACGTCTGTGTGTGTGTGTGTATGTGTATGTGTGTGTGTGTGTGTGCATGGATGTGTGTGTGCACATGTGTGCGAGAATGTGTCTACGTCTGTGTGTGTGTGTGTGTGTGTGTGTGTGTGTGTGTGTGTGTGTGTGCATGTATGTCTGTGTGTACGTGTGCGTGCATGCATGACACATGTGTTTGTGTATGTGGTTGGTGTGCGTGAGCGTGTGTGTGTTTGTGCTTGTGTGATGAGTGTGTTTTTGGGGGGTCGTATATCATTCCCATTCAGGGCAGAAGCAGCAGGGAGACTGAGGGGGTATCAGAGGTGCCCATGTGGTCAGTGTTCAGCAGCTCACTGAGCTCATATTCTGGAGTGCCAGTGTGTCACTGAGAGTTTACACAGACACTCCTGAGCCAGGAAGGCAGGGGGGTACTCCTGAATTCAAACGCCAGTTAATTTGCTGGAACGAGCCTCTCTCCACCCCTCCCAATCCTTCCCTCTCTCTCTCTCTCTCTACTCCTCCCTCCTTCCTATCCTCCGCCACGGCCTCCCTAAAGACGGGCCGGGCCAGGCCCAGAACCGAGCAGCGCTGTAGCCCAGTCAGCACTCCCTTACTCCCGCGCCGATGACATCACGCATGCACGGCGAAAGGGTCCCGGCCAATCACGCGCCCCGATCCTCCCTTCCCAGGCCCCGCTAGCCGAAACATCAATTTGTGTTTATTCCCATGTGGGGGGGGGTGAGGGGTGGAAGGAGGGAGAGAGAGAGAGAGAGAGAGAGAGAGAGAGAGGAAGGAAGAGGAAGATGAGGAAGGAAGAAAAGGGGGAGAGGGGTGGAAAATCCGAACGGCGGAGACGGCGGTGTAATTGTGTGAAATCAGTGCAACCTGTTCTCTCCCGTGCCGATCGCTGACCTCCACACTGCCACTCTGAATCTCCCTCAACGCCAGACTAAAATAGTTTTAAATGCTCTAAGGGTTTGAGCTGACAGGCTGCTCCCAGCCCAACCTCCCTCTATCCCTCTCTCTCTCCCTCCTCCCCTCCTCCTCCCGCTGCTCCTCCAAAACTGGGAGAGAGAGAGAGAGAGACAGAGAGAGGAGAGAAAAGGGAAAAAAAATCTTTAAGATCAAATCAAGGCAACCTAGCTGAAATGGTTTTGCATTAACCCTTAGAGGGTGGGGAAAGGAGAGAGAGAGAGAGAAAGCGAGAGATGGAAAGAGAGAAAGCGAGAGATGAGACGGACCAAGTGAGAGAGCGAATAAGAGAGTGAGAGAGTGCGAGAGAGAGAGAGAGAGAGAGAGAGAGAGAGAGAGAGAGCGCGAGCGAGAGGAGGGGAGGTTGTGTTAATACAGCAGAACACTGCATCAAACCAACGCACTGGCCTGGACTGGATGCGTCAGCAGTACTTTCACGTTCCTACTGAAGGACAAAAAGAGGGGAGAGAGAGAGCGCGAGAGAGAGAGAGAGAGAGGGAGAGCGAGCGAATGAGCAAGAGAGAGAGAGAGACCGAGTGTGTGAGAGAGCGAGCGAGAGAGAGAGCGTGTGAGAGAGGGAGCACAGCTCGTCTCAGCTGCCTGCAACACCGGCACATAGAGAAAGAGGAGACAGGAGGGTAAACAACAGGGGGTTAAAAAATGCTGCCGTGGACTGGTCTCTCCCTCGCCTCGCCGCTCCTCCGGTCCACGCTGCCATCACCGCTGAGCCTGCCGCCGCAACGCGCCCGCCGCACGGACATCTGACGGCAACAAAAGGCTAACCGCCACAACTCACTACCTCAAGACAAAAGGGGATACAGCGAGACCCGCAGGGGACTAAGACAGGAAGAAAAAAAAAGAAAAGAAAAAGAGAGGGGGAAAAACCGAGCTCTTCTTCTCCTCCTCGTCCGCCAACCGCGATTTAAATTAAAAGGATACTTTTCAGATCGACGGCGCTTCTTTCGCAACACACAGAAGGACCCCTGTTTTTCATTCTCTTTCATTTCCCTCCATCCCTGAAAACGGAGAGAGTGCAGGGGCACTCTTCAGCAAAGCCACCTCAACATTGCTGTGCTCTTTCTCCCCCCCCCTCCTTCTCAAACCCCCCCCTTCTCAACCCCCACTCCCCCATCCCCCTTTGCACCCCCTTGGAGAAATTGACGGATTATTGCTAACTGTGCAGGCAGCAGCTACAGCAGCTGCAGCGGTCGCGCAGCTACGCTAGTTAAAGAAGCCTGAAATGTAATGACCGCAATGTGCATCTTGTTAGCCTTTTCCAATCGCTCTGGAGAGGACAAGTGACGGCAGAAAAGGGGAAGGGGGGGTCGTATAACACTAAAGTAAAAAAAAAAAAAAAAAAATTAAAAAAAAAAAAAAAAAAAAGAGGCTCTTTTGTAGGGGTAACCAGGAGGAGGAAAGGGAATTCTGAAAAGACTGGAATTTTTTTCTGTTTTTTTTTCCCCTCTTCTTCTCCTCATCTTCTGCTGCCTTGGTTTTTGGGTGCGCGCGTAGTTTCCGCGACGATGATGGAGCCTCGCGGGAGGCATTCCGTGGCGTCCAGCGCCGGCTTCCAAGGACAACCATCAGTGGGAGAGCGGGAGGCACTGCTGGCCGAGGAGGGCTGGATACACGCACCTGCCTGAGCGCGCGCGAGCGGGGGCCTGCACCTCCGCACCCCCACACTACTCTCTCTCTCTTTTTAATTATTACTAGTATTATTATTCATCTTATTTTTACAAGCTGCTCGTTCTGGATTTACCAGGAGCCATTTTGCAAAGCCTGGCTCACTTTTCACTTCTCTCTTCGACCGACCGACCGACCGACCGAGGGGAAATTTAAAAAAAAATAAATAAATTACAAAAAAAAAAAAAAAAAAAAACAATTCAGAACCCCGACAGTTTCCGTGGAGATATGAATTAAACATCAGAGCTGTTTTTGGTCACTAAGAGGAAACAAAATAATAAAAACAAAAAATTTAAAGAAGGACTTCACAAATCTGGAGAGGTAGGTGTTTCACTGTTCCCACCCCTCTTTCCATCGATTCAGTCCTGTCCCCCCCTCCTTTCTCTCTCTCTCATACTCTGTCTGAGCGGCACACTCCTGCCCTGCCGATGGAAAAGAGAACCAGAGTCTTGCTTAAACCAGGGTAGGGTGAGCTCTCCGTCCCCCCTCCCACGCCGAAATCCCCCCAGACGATGTTGAATTATGAACGTGCCACATCATGAGTCTCCTGGGGCAGGTAACTGTGCACCGTACCTGGAATGCCGGCCTGCTTTTTGTAGTCTACCTCATGGTGCGTGCGTGGAGTCTGTGCTCCGCCGCCTCGGCCGGGCCCCAGGGCTGCCCGGTGGTCTGCTCCTGCAGTAACCTGCTCAGTAAGGTGGTCTGCACCCGGCGGGGTCTCACCCGCGTTCCCCCCGGGATCCCCTCCAACACCCGCCACCTCAACTTGATGGAGAACGCCATCGAGATGATCCAGGCCGACACCTTCAGGCACCTGCACCACCTGGAGAGGCTCCAGCTGGGCAGGAACTCCATCAGGCAGATCGAGGTGGGGGCCTTCAACGGCCTGACCAGCCTCAACACCCTGGAGCTGTTCGACAACCGGCTGACGGTCATCCCCAGCGGGGCCTTCGAGTACCTGTCCAAGCTCCGCGAACTCTGGCTCAGGAATAACCCCATAGAGAGCATCCCGTCCTATGCCTTCAACAGGGTGCCCTCCCTGATGCGGCTGGACCTGGGCGAGCTGCGGAAACTGGAGTATATTTCGGAAGGCGCCTTTGAGGGATTGTACAACTTGAAATACCTTAACCTTGGAATGTGCAACATTAAAGAAATGCCCATCCTCACGCCCTTGGTGGGGCTGGAGGAGCTGGAGATTTCTGAGAACCATTTCCCGGAGATCAAACCGGGCTCGTTCAGGGGCCTGAAGTCCCTAAAAAAGCTATGGATTATGAACTCGCAGATCAGCCTGCTAGAGAGGAACGCCTTCGACGACGTCACGGCCCTGGTGGAGCTCAACCTGGCCCACAACAACCTGAGCTCCCTGCCTCACGACCTGTTCGCCCCCTTGAGGTACCTGGTGGAACTGCACCTGCACCACAACCCCTGGAACTGTGACTGTGACGTGGTGTGGCTGTCCTGGTGGCTGAGGGAGTATATCCCCACAAACTCCACCTGCTGCGGGCGCTGCCACGCCCCTCCCCAAATGCGGGGGCGCTACCTGGTGGAGGTGGACCAGAGCACCTTCCAGTGCTCTGCCCCCTTCATTGCCGACGCGCCCCGGGACCTCAACATCTCTGCAGAGCGCGTGGCGGAACTGAAGTGCCGGACGGCGGCCATGTCGTCTGTCCGCTGGCTGCTGCCCAACGGCACGATCCTGACCCACGGTTCGAGCCACCCGCGGATATCCGTGCTCAACGACGGAACGCTGAACTTCTCCAACGTCCTGCCCAGCGACACAGGAGTGTACACCTGCATGGTCACCAATGTGGCGGGCAACTCCAACGCCTCGGCCTACCTGAACGTCTCCAACGCCGAGCTCAACACCTCCAACCTCAGCTACTTCACCACCGTCACCGTGGAGATCGTGGAGCCCACCTCCGAGGAGACGCCCAAGCCCAAGACGGTGACGGCCTCGCCGTCCGTCTTTCAGCCCGTCTTCATCTCCACGCCAACCGTCCTCCTGCAGAACACCAAGACCCCAGGCCAGGTGTCCGTGCCCACCTCACCGAAGACCACGGAGAAGCCCCACACCGCCAGCCTGGACGAGGTGATGAAGACCACCAAGATCATCATCGGCTGCTTCGTGGCGGTCACTCTGCTGGCGGCAGTCATGCTGATCGCCTTCTACAAGCTGCGGAAACGGCACCAGCAGCGGAGCACGGTGGCGGCAGCCAGGACTGTAGAGATCATCCCGGTGGGGGACGAAGAGCCCCACCCCGCTGGTTCTGCTGGCACCAGTATCCCCGGGGAGGGCACTGCCATGGGAATGCCCCCAATGCGAGACCACAACAGCACCTACAAACAAAACTACAACACCTACAACCCGTCACACGGGCACGGGGCCCACTGGACAAACAACACCGCCAACTCGCTGCCCCGAGGACGCCCGAGCACCATCCCTGCCATTTCTGACCAGTACATCATAAAAACTCACACCAAGGAGAAGGTGCAAGAGACACAGATATAGCATTCCTTTGGAAACCCTGTTTTTTTCTGTTCCCCATTTAAGAAAAAAAGGAGAAATACCATGCAATAGAATGCACAACAACAAAAACTACAAGGACGACGACAACAAAAAAAGACAGCAACTTCTTTTGTACAGAGTGCAAAATTGAGACTGTTTTTCTTGTACATGCTTATACATAAATATATATATGAACAATAAATAAAAATCTACTATGGGCTGGTAAGAGAAGCAGATTATATGAACAAAAAATAAATTGAAACTATTTTCTAACTTGTAACTTCTATTTAAAAAATTGAGAGTTGTTAAGAGGCTGTCATGACTTTGAGAAATGAGGGTAAACCTGTTCAAAAAGGGCATTCTGTAATTTTTAGATGATGCTATATAGGATGCAGTAATTATCCATTTATACGGAAAAAGACTTTCTAAAAACAAACAAAAAAACCGAGAGAGCCCTGAATCAATCTTTACAGGTTTATCTTGTAAAAGCACCAAGAATTTGTACTGTGCCAAATGTTATAAAATGCAATAAAGGATTTTTGGAAGAAAAAAAAAAAAGGAAATCTAGATAGAAACCTTTTTGCAGTGAGAGATGGGGGGAAAAGAGGCTGGAGTCTGTAGCTGTAGCTATCAGCCAAACGATTCCAGACTGCAGCACATTTCTGCAGCTATATTTTAACCCCATGTTTACTGAGCGCTCAGCAGCATTTGTTCACACTCGTCTGGAGAAGGGTCACCGTATGGTGTGAAATGGAGATATCTTCTGGAAAATTATGATTTATTTGATGTTGCATAAGAAATATACAGGTATATATTTATATGATGAATATACAGATCTATATATTTATTGGGAGCTGCCTTTTCTTCAAAATAGGTTAGTCAGACTTTGATTCTGTTCTTTGTTTTGTTTGCTGCTCCTGATGTCGCTGGTACGGTGTGGGGGGTTTGGGGGCTCATGTAAAGACTGCATTACAAGTGTTGCCTCAGACTATTCTCACAAGGGCTTCAGTCAGACTAAAATTTGACTACAGTGTGGAGCTGCAGCAGTACAGAGTGATACTGGTAGTTTGCTGTGGGTGGGGGGCATGAAAACATTGTTTCTTTTCGAAAAACAAACAAGGAGTAAAGCAAAAGTCATAAAAATGAATGTCCAAATACTGATGGGTTTCAGGATTTACACTGTAACCAATCACTGAAAGAGTAATTTTATTATTATTATTATTATTATTATTAATATTATTTCTGGCAACACTGTTGTTTGATTTTAGGAGAAATCCCACCAGCCTCCAAAAATACAATAAATAAAACCTTCAGTCTTTTTCCCTTCCCTGAGACAGCAGAGATTGAATTGCCTCATTTGCCATTTCCATTGTATGATCAGCCGTCTCTATTACAGCAAATTACAAACTCACACACCGGAATCAAGCATTTCCAGAATGCTTCAGGTTTTTTTTTTTTTCCTCCTGTTCATTCATGTTTTTTTCATTTTAAATCTTACTCTATACAGTGATGTTTAAATGATCCTGTGTGTGAGTCTCTCTCGCTCTTTTTTCCCTCCTTCTCTTTCGATGTGCTATAACAGGGATTATGTAAAGTGGTGAGTTGTTCCCACAGGCATCTACTGATAGTCTGAGTCTGCAGTGGAATGCTTTTTGTGCTGATCAAAAAAAAAAAAAAAAAAAAAAATGTGCGAGTTGCGGAGAGGTTTTTATCTGTACCAGTTGGGTCTTGGCAGGATTCTATTAGGGCCAGAACAATCAGGAGCGCGTGCTGTGCAAACTGTGATGCAATCAGAGAGGGAAAAAACCCATGAGCGGGGTGTATGCATGTGCGTGTGTAAGGGGGTGCTGCTGGGGGGGTAATAATACCAGAAATCTGATTCATTTCATGCATCAAGGGGGTAGAGCTGCATTAGTGCGTGTGACGTTTCTTTTTTTAACCGCGGATTTAAAAGTATGATTAATACCGCAGAACAAAGACAAACGGGTCCCACTCCTCGAGCGCAAACGCTTTAACATCTGCACTCAGTAAAACCTGGTCGCTCTTCTCCAAGCTCCTTGGCCGTGGCACAGCAGAGCACCGTCAGGCGTTTACGTAACGTGCACATCATGAGCTAAATTGCGGACGAGCCCAAAATGAGAGCCCGCAGGCGTTGCACATTTTTTTTCTCTTTTTTGTGGATAGTGAAGTTGATGTGGCAGGAGACTTGAGGCTGATCCACTGCGGCGAGGCCGGATCGCGCTGTGGAGCCCTGACCCCTGCAGTTATGACTGTCGGATGAAATGACGCGTGCCGAGCACCGTGACTCTGTCCCCGCGCTCCGCGTTTTCTCCCTCGATCAGAGACCAAGATTGCCCCCTGATAATCCACCAATGACAGCACGGAATTTAAACGTCTCCGCTTTTCTGCATGCGTTGTCATTTTCTCCAGGCACGTGGAACTCTTATCACTAGTCTAACATACCTACATATCCGTTCTACTTTATAATATACACAATATACAAGAATAAATTAACCAAATTCTTCTTGGCATACAGAGTAACTCAGTGCTGGGAGTTTTGAATCTTTATATTTTTTCTGGAAGACCAGCTTGCGTCAGTTTAAGGGCAGAAAGAGTCTTTATCGGGCATTAGGAATGATGCAGCGCTTATTCCACTATTTGAGCAATCCACAGCTAAAGTAAAATAAATAAAACACATATTTGTTGTTGTTATAATTACTCCTATGATAATTAGCAGGAGCACTATTTTTATTATTTAGTGATAGCAGTTGTAGCAGTAGGGATATTACTAAGAGGCAAAAACATTAATTCATTAAAAACCCTAAAACATAAGATCCTTGTGTTTCAGTCAGGCTACTGGTCTGTGGTCTGACCCATGGTGCATCAAGGGTTTTTTTTTTTATTACTGGAAGGAACGTTTGGATTTCGGAGACAGTGACAGGAGCAGTGCGCTGCGTTAGCGGGCGATGGATAGCAGGAGGGAGGGAGGGCAGGAACGATCCGTGGTGAAGCAGGCGGCAGAGCGAGGGCCGCTGCAACACTGCCAGCTACAGATGAAATGGAGACGTACAGGCGAGCGAAAGCAGCGCAAGCGGCGGTGATGAGGGTCCAGCCCCGTCTCTGCGGGGGGCCGGGGGAGGGGAGGGGGGCAGAGCGACACTCAGGCAAACCCTCGGTAATAGGCAGGCCCCAGACAAGCGTCATTTCTCTCTGTAATTAACTAACACATCTTTAAATGCAAATGAGACAGGCAGGAAAATCCGGATGTGTCATCTCCCAATTATCTGGTAAATGGCATAAAATGTTAATATGTTTATATAACTATATCTATCTCATCTTCATATCTTTCTGCATGCACGCAAGGGCGATATCTGTGTGTGTGTAAGCCTATATGTACTGCGCCAGCTATAGCTCCGCATGTGTAAACTGTATCCTCCGCTGGTATTACATAAATACACTGCTCTCCCGGCGAGAGGATGGTGTTATTCCTGGGTGACGCGCGGACTTTGGATGTCTCCAGAACTTTGGTCATCGGGGGCAAATGCGCATTTCCACTGCAGACTCGGTTGCTTATCGTTTTTTTTCCGGGGGGAAACACAAGGCCAGGGATGATGAATGGTGAGGATGAGAATTAGATTTCCTCTGTCCTCACTCTGAGCTCATGCTCTCGCACCAGTTCTTCAACAACTCTGTGCAAATTAGCACTAAATATTCTTGTCACAACCCTCACCGGCTACTGCTTTTTTTTTTTTTCTTTTTTTGAAAATACTAATTACATTAAAGGTACTCTGGAGTTTCCCCTTTGAACGCCAGCGCCATATTAAAGGGAGACGAGATGGAATTTGTTTTGTAGACATATGGGGTCGCTGCATTTGACGAATTCTCCAGGAGAGTTATCTGCGGCCTGGTTTGTAGTGACAGATCTGAAGTAGGAGGGATCGCCCCCGATCCGCAGCCGTTTTAGCCCACCGACACGCTGCGCAGCAAATAAAAGGCACCACTCGATTCGTGAGCCCGACGGTCCAGATTTTTATCAATTAATGAAGTTTCCAGCGGGCTGGGAGGTATTGTTCCTCCGCTTTCTGGCGAGGCGATAGCTGGCTTTGTGCTGCGACTGCCATTGTGCTCAATGATCCGTGGGCCTGTAGGTTTGCACTGGCCCAGAGCGCGGCAAACTCTTATTTTTCAACAGTCATTTGACATGACGCGATAAAGAGGCCGGGGAAAATAAACAACGATCAGGTCCACGGCAATCCGTCTTCACAGATATATGAAACGCGTCTGGGTTCGGATGGCTGAACCGGACTATGATGTTACATTCGTTTTGAAGTACAAGTGCAACTCTGCCAGCGTAAAAGGGCGGCAGCCAGACAAAATAAAGGATGATACTTTGTAAATTGATGCAATGTACACACTCAGGTAGACATTCCCAGGTGATGAGCCCAGGAAACTTAATTCACTTAAGATCATAATGACCGGAGTGTTCTTAAATTATATTTACACATCCAGCCTATTAATTTATTCAGAAAGATTAATATTTATTTACATTTGCATTTTAACATTTTTCAATCAATCTTTTCATGCAGGTGGATATTCACTGAAGCAATTCAGGTGAGGAGTTTTCCACCTGTAAATTCGAACACACAACTTCCGTACGCCAGGGCATGAAATAAAATATTTTGTCATTCAGCCATAGTACACATAAATTAAAGAAATAAAGTTATTATTTTAATCCAAACCACACAAAACTCTAAAAAACATAGCGAGGCGAACCGTTAGCCCATACCCAGTTCCCGGGTGGCGGGACCAGCGTTCACGGCAACCACAGGTCAACACGGAGATTCTCATACAGGAGGAAGGAATACACACCCGAGGCTGGACTCTGTTCGATGCACCAAACGTTTCTCAAATCGTTCGCCAGCACACTCTACCTAAAACCAATAGTTGTGACTTTTTTTCAACTATTCCTTTTGAAGATGTTCTCGATTTAATGTGATTAGGTGAACATTTCAAGAAACGTTTCTTATTTGAGCTGCGGATGGCGCTTTAACTCCGAAACATACACGGTCATCAACCCTTCTGCTGACTGGGCAGCAGTGCAGTGTGATACTGAGAACCCTCTCCTGAGCATGAGAGAAAGAAAGAGAGCATTTGCTTTAGTGAGAGCCAAACTCACGCTTTTCAGGAGATTAAATAAGTGTTAACAAAAAAAATTGAGCGAAAATAAAATGCAATATTACAGAGAAAAACTGGGGTTATTACAGTCTGGTCATACCTGAGGAGATTACCCGTTTAATTTTGACCATCAAAACATGTAAAACCATGTGACAGTTTTAATTGTATCTACCATAAAAACTCATGACTATGTTTCACTGATTACAGCTGCTCTAGCATGTTACTCACTGCACCGCTAACTGGAGGTTGCAGGTTTTACTCTGAAGTGGGTTGTGTGGACTTAATAAGTCAGCCCCTCTATATAACAGCACAAGCTAAACACTGAAATGATTAAAACACCGAAGGAGTGTGTGAGGGGAACACAGCGTCTGAGAGAGTCAGTCCTCTTTGCTGTGTTGCATATGAACGAGGCCTGGCTGGATTTGTCACAGAAAAACACAAACAGCCAGACTACCAGGGCTCAGGTCACCGAAGGAGGAGAGTTAGACCTTCTTTTCACGTACAGAGATGGTGGGACTGAGTCGTTGTTAAAAGTGAGGTTTTACTGAACCAGAAATGGGAGGAATTACCTTATGGGATCAGGAACTCAAATTATTTGGACCAATGACCACATTGGCTCTGGAGACAAAATTTTGATTGGTTCAAACAAAGCAGTGACTGACAGTTGAGTGTAGCTCCACCCAAAGAGGATTCAGGAAGCTTCATTTGAATCAGCACCGGAGGTCAGCGCACTGCTGGAAGTGCAGTGTTAGTCTGTGGGCAGGACTGACTGGCAGCCATTTTGGACTTCGCCATTGCCCAGGCTCCTGGCCCTGCCATAGGCCTACATTCATCCCAACTGTGAGGCAAAGGATTATGGGATAGCACATTCAAAGCCATTACACAAATGGGACAGAAGCCCCAGGAAAAGCCAGAGGCCTTCTGTTTGACTACAGGAAGCAATAAATACGAATAAAAAAATAAAGAAGATAGGAATTATGTGATGGCTTTTTGATATTTGTGACAGCAATGTTCGGGCTATATGGCTGGTCTCTAGAGGAGTAGAAAACAGGCAGTTTTAATTGCGGTTTTTGTTTTTTGCTGCTGCTGTTCAGCGTTGGGTCTCATGAGTAAACAGAAACCGAAGGAAAGTGTTCGGATGGACCTTAGAAGCACTTACATTTCACTTGCCGTGAAAGGCCCTTTGAGCTGCGGAATTAGCTGCTCAAACTCATATGCATACTTCATGTTTAACGGCCCACACAGTACACAGCTTTCCGAATCCAAAGTAAACCAAGGTCAGATTTGAAATGAAGAAAACCGAAAACAAGCATTTTCAAAAAGGGTTTCTGACCAGCTTTTGTCCAGGGTTACTTGCGCTCAGTTGTTTTTCTCCACTCAAATATCCAGTTTTTTTTTTCCACAACTAAATTTACATTCACATTCAGACAAACAAGTGAAATAAATGAGCATATTTGTACCAACATAGTGTGGAGATTCACTAAATACATCAAAATTTGGAAATATGCTGTTACCCTTTCTCTTGAAAATATCATTCAAGTGTGATGTTGAACAAATAAAGTGAAATGGTATTTCAGGGATGTTAAAAATATGAAAAGGCTAAAATTTCTACCCTCAAGAAAAACGCTTTCACTCTCAATTTGAGCACTTATTGCTGTACACGCTCTGTATATTAAGTCCAGTTCAAATAAATGAAAGGCCTCAAAGCTATACACACTTTACACGCGACTGTTTCGCCCGACTCGGATCCTAAAACCAGGGTGAACATGCGAGTAAGAGGGGCCTCGCACAGTGAGCAGCCTGTGAATGAAAGACAGACACCTGCAGCGCTGAGAGCAGCGACCCCAACTCTCCATGACCCATTACGCCCTGCTCTCAGAGAGGCTATCCATGTGCAATTAGCCAGCAGTCACGCACCCCTGTGAGGACGCACGTCGCAGCTCCACTTGAAAAATATTCGGCATTAAGTAAGCTCATGACTGAAGTGCGGGTTTCCATACAGCAGGTCAATTACTAAAAAAAACTACTGTAAAAGGAATTTAAAAGCTCCCATCTGCATAAATGAGCTCTTCCCCATAGCCTTTTTGTGCAGGACTAGGGTCCTTGGTTTAAAGAAACCCAAAAACATTGTCCCCTCATTCACTGCACCCAGTGGGATATTCACCTCTCCTTCACGTGACTGGCAGTTTTAATTACACCAGGATTCCTTTGCGCTGCTTCTAAAACAACCGGTGAAGGTAACGGGTGTGGTGTGGGATCTGTGTTTTTTTTTTTCTGTGGAGAAGAACAACTGCAGCAACGAGAGCCAGTGTTTGATTTTACACTGTTTCCGGCGTCGGACCAAGAAAACAAGTCTCGGGGTTGCGGACTTCAAAGAGGGAGAAGGAAAATGTGGACAAGGTAATTACTTAAGGCACAGAGTTTCAAAGATGCGGAGATCCAACATGTCAGAACTGTAGCAGTGAGGCGCTCCCCGCTAAGAGACGGATGAATCACTAATAAGGCACTGAAACACTGTGTGAATGAGAGAGAGAGAGGGAGAGAGGGGAGGGGGAGAGAAGGGGAGAGAGAGAGGGGAGGGATGAAGCAGGGGGAGAGACACAGGAGAGAGGGAGGGAGAAGGGGAGAGAGAGAGGGTGAGAGTGAGAAGTTTAGGGAGAGAGGGAGGGAAAGGGAGAGAGAAAGGGGAACGGAGAGAGAGAAGGAAAGAGCGGGGGAGAGAGAGGGAGAGGGTGGAAGAGAGGGACAGAGGGAGGCAGGGAGAGAGCAAGAGAGAATGTAAGACATGGAAGGGAGGGGGGAACAGAGAGAGAGAGAGAGAGAGAGAGGGGAGCAGAAAACCAACTCATGAATGCAATATCTTGCAATATATTTGGGTTGCTGAATTCACTCCAAATACAGCCGTTTCCTTAAAACTCCGCACAAAGGCAGGCATCTGCAGAGAGACAGTCCTCTGTGTGTGTTCCCCTGATAAACGCTACAGTACGCCCATACCCCTGAGAGAGGACACGCAGCAGCGCTGATTAAATAAGTGTCCCACGATATAAAAAGAATTAGAGGAATGGAGGAGAGCACTGCGTCCGCATTACACACAAGAGGAAAAAAATCAATTCCTGCATAGGAAACGGAGCCTTATTTGGAAAAGAGAGGAAAAAAAAAACACTTTTCCCTGACATTGTGCAACTGCTACAGCTCAGGATGCCACACGGAGGAGCGAGATCGGATATTACGCAGGAAATTCATATCAGTTAATTTTTTTTATGATGTGGAGTCTCTCCTTTTTTTTTTTTCCTTGAAAGAGACTGTCGTTTTCCCCGCTGAAGACGGCGTGTGTGAGGGAAGCGTTTGTTGCTGGTTCGGTGTGAGCGCCCGATCGGAGCTCTGTGAATGACGGAATGTCTCTAATTGAAAATTTCAGTGACTCTGATTGGAGCCCAAAGGCTTAAATCAATACCCTATGAAGATGTTGATTTAAATCTAAGAGTCAGTCCACCCCTCCCGCCCCCTACCCCCAGAACTACCCCCTAACAAATTAGATTCTCTTTGACGTCTCACGAGGGGCATTTTGGCACTTAGCAGTTAGCGGGCAGGGAAAGAGAGTCAGTCCATTATATTGAGGTGTAATTAGGCCATACTCAGCTGTGTGTCTCTCAGAGAGGCAGGGGGGACAAACCTGCCTGAGTTTACGCCACTGTAGACCTTCTTGTTTTGCTAAGACCCCTGCTTGGTCTTTGGTGGCGAGCTGATCACATGACCCCTGCAGTAAGAAAGTGCGCCTGTGGTCGACCGTGTGTGTGTGTGTGTGTGTCTGTGAGTACATGCTTATTTGCGTGTGCTGGCGTGCTGTGTGTGTGTACAATGGTGTGTGTATTTGTTTACATGATTCCACAAGTGTGTGTGCATGCATGAGTGCGTGCATGTGTGTTATTCTGTGCTTGTGTGTGATTCTGTGCGTGGCTGTGCATGTGCGCGATTCCATACGTGTGTGTGTGTGTGTGTGCATGCTATTTTATGCATATGTGTGTTTGTGAGACTTCATGCATGTGTGTGTGCACGCAGCAAAAGATCATCCTCAACTCTGTACAGGAATCGATACAGAACTGGTAAATATGGCAGCAGAGAGCATGCAGCTTTGAATGCTCCACAGCTCCAGAGCGGTGAGAACTCTGATTAGGGAACTTTTATTACCCAGCGCTACAAATATGAGATTAAACAGGCTGAATGGGCCTGCTTAAACTCTGCCACTCCCGCCAGGCCGCACGCGCGCCACTTGCCGCTAACACAACCCAGCCATGTTACTTACAGGCCCCGCGCGCGCCCTGCCACAGGCCCCTTACCGCGAACACAACCCAGCCAAGTTACTTATAACCGTACACAATTAGTTAATGGAAACGCCAATAGAACTGATTCAAATCCAATACATCCAAATACTTAAAGTTGTGGAGAGCAGTTTCCCTGTATTTTTTGGCATTGGGCCCATTGTCTTTAATTAGGACCATCAAGCATTTCTTTAAAAATTATGTGTGCAAAATAGGGTGCATTTAATTTAAAATGTTTCCCAACAAACACAAACGCAAAAACCATTTCATAATCCTGTAAGCCTTGAGTGTATGAATTCAGAAATAATAATGTGCGCCTTGCCAATTCATGTATTTCTTAAGAGTACATAGTTCAAGTAACACGGAATAAAAATTGTTAGGAATGAAGCAGATTTCAGTATAAATTCAACAGCCTTTAAACAGAGGAATGTGACAGAGTCTCACAGGTGGAAAACGAGCTCACTGCTTTCATTTACCCCCAAGGCCTTATCAGCGGAAAACATTCTCAGACCGCTCTATAAATTTAAATGAGCGTATGTATGCATGCACGCGTGTACAGTGGCATTGAGGTGAGGACAAAGGTAGACCAGACTCACCCCTCTCACGCCAAAACAATAACCCCGCCCTCTTCAGAACACCAGGACTCAGTGTGGGTGGACCGAAGGTGAAGGTGGAATATTGAACCAGTGATTCAACCGACACAAGAAAGTCTATTTGTTTAAACACAGAGACTTCATCAATGCTTGGAGCCGCTTGCCAGGAAATGTAATAGAGAACAAGAGTCCCCTGGGGTGTTTGGAGTCCAGGCTCGACACAGCTCCGGATACACTGGAGGTTGTAGATTAATGATGAGCTGTTTTCATTGGGCACATAATTTACGCCAATATCCTTATGACTTACGATGGTACTGTTGTGCACATGTCTGCATGGCGCCCCCTAGCACAGCGGGGGGAATTACAGCTCAGCAGGGCCTAATCAGGTGCCAGCAGGGTGGGATCAGGGACTGACAGAGATGCGCTGGCTTTGCTCCATAGGGTACCACGGTAACCGTGATACGGCCGTGTCCTCGCAAGGACTTGCCTTCGATGTAAAAACGGGAACATAAGGCATGAATTATGCATTCTCATACATTCTGCGGCGGGAGACCGGCATGTGATCCCTCCTTCTGGGACAGGAACAGAGCAACGCCGACCCATGCTAACGTGCTAACGTGCTCAGCAGGAGTGGGGGTTGTGGGGAGGGGGTGGGGGGGTGGGGACGCTGCCATTGATCCACTGTAATCTGGAGCAACGATCATCTTTCAAATTACGTCGGTGGTGAAAGTGACAATCGATGGAGAGATTGTTTGCGCACAAAACAATATAAAAAAAAAAGAAAATAATGCAAAGAGGAGGGGCGAAATTGATCCATCCCGACGCAATGGTATTTTCAAAGAGACGTAACAAGAGGTGTGACATGACATCTGTGCTGTTTTTTCTTTCATCAACCCCCCTCTCCCCTTCCTTTGGAGAAAAAACCCTCCACAGAGGCCAGAACACGCAGGAAGTATATGAATTCCAATATACACCCAGAGACTCAAAAACCAACACATGGCGAGTATCGATCCGCTCCTTGTTTGCGCGCGGTGACACCGGAAACCCTCTGCGGAACGCCCAGAGGTGCAGGCAGGTTTAGCCGGGAGACAAATGTTCTGTTCCTGCAGGACCACACGGTCTGAGGCTGTGGTCCCTGCCTTTCCAGGGCGGAGGGGATCGATATCCTGACCCCACCCGAGCAGAGCGGGGCCCGAGCCCCTGTGTGCCCCTGCGCTGACGCAGTCATGCCCCCAGCTCCGGACCCCCGCCTCCGGCAAATTAAAGTGCTCCGCTCCACCAAGCCCCACCCCCTACACCCAACACCCCAGCCAAAAAAAGACAGCGATTTTCACCTCCTATAGGTGGGTCTCTACATTCGAGAACAAAGATGAAGAGAAGCAGAGTTAAAACGCATATCTGTATTGTGTACCCCGACAGTTTTAGGCCTCCCTTGGGAGGAGTCCCAACACCCCTTTTAGAGTCTGAGATGACTGCACCCGACAGGTTAATTTCCATGGAAACAAAAACCCAAAATATCGCTCTAAATCTATGATCTCGCCACTCTTCTCCTCACTGCAAACTTTCTTAATATGAACAAAACAGGAGGTACAGATAAACAACTGCTGTCCTGATTATCACCGCCTGATTATCAGGACAGCAGGGAGACGGAGAGAGAGGAAAGAGAGAGTTACCCTCGGGAAAAACTTACAAAAAAAAACCCAGAGGGCTCATGGGAAATTTCTCAGAAGTCTAAAAGGGATGCTGCGAAAATGCGTTGGAAGCAGACAGAGACGAACAGATGAAAGGGGTCTGGCGACAGGACGACAAATCCATCTGAAAACGCCGTCACATGACAGAATCATCTCCTCCACATGACTTCAAATCCCCCCCCCCCAACCCATCTGTAACCTCAACTACATTTCTAGGGATGGTCAAGCTCTGCCTGAGAGAGGGCCGTGTTTTTGGACAGGTATGCCTCTGGCTCCAGCAGATTAGCCAGGACTGAATCAAAGGGCAGCAGCTTAGTCCAGGCCGACACCGATACACCAATCAGAGCCAAATTATGACCAGTACTCTCCTGTACAGATATGGGAGCTAGCGGCCGCCGCTGAGCCGCTAACAGGCTTTACACATGTACCGCCTCACATTCACCTAACTGAACCCTCTCCTGCTGCCACTCGACTCTGTCCCTCTCTGCTGTGCTTCAGCCTGTTTCAAATGTTAACCGCAAATGGCAGAATTTAAGCACCAAGCGGAGAAAGAGAGAGAGAGAGAGAGGGAGGAGGGGGAGGGAGAGGGTGTCAAGCAGAGCTTCACCGTGCTAAACGAAGGTCGAAAGCCCAGCCACTTATTAGCCGCTTGACAAAAGGGCAGCTTAACATGGCAGTGAATCCTATAGTAAGGAAGGACACAGTGGGACAGAGGCCCTCATTACACACGGCCCGTAGAGAGTGCTGACAGGGCATCCTGGGCCCAATTTAGATTCCCCCCCCTGAAAAAAAAAAAGGATGGGGGAAGAGGGAAGGAAGAAAAGCACAAGAAAATAAGCTGGTCTGAAGATAAGGGAAGGATATCAGCAGATCTACATCAAGGTCCTGACTCTAAACCGCAGCCAAGGAGAGGCGTTTTGTCCACACCTCCCCAGTGTTTCCACGCCAAAGTCTTTTGAGGACGCAAGAGGGACCTTTGGGCAGGTCACACAGTAAAGACGCTGGTTTATGGGGGTTCGTGTGAGTCCCAGCTGCACTCTTACCAGCTATGGCTGGAAGTCCACACTGGCAGTACAGATTCATCAGTCATCGCTCTCTAGCGGCCACTGCTGGCCAGTGGAGAAACTGCACACATGTGAACCAAGCATGTGCTGACTTCACATTCGTCTCTGACAGCATTGATACCGTGTGACTGGCAACCTGTCTGCCATGCAAAAAGTAGGCAGCTTTCCAATGCATGGATGAGAGTGAACTCTGATCATGATTTTGGGGGGCGGGAGGAGTCGACTGCAGAGGGACTCCGCTGAGATTTCCCCTCAGAAATAAAGCTGACGCACATTTTCTCCCCCACGCTCACACTCCCACATCTCCACCAGTCTGACTGTCGCTGTTATCGACCCAAGATATCTTCCAAGAATCCGTGACCGAAGAAAGTTTATTAAATTCATTCAATTTTTTCTTTGATTAAAAAAAAAAAAAAATCACTTTATTAAATTAATTACTCAACCATTTCAGACACAAGTACCAAATCAGTTTAGACCAGGAACAGGGCAAAAGGGGGAATTATCCATTTCTGGATACCAGCTTCCGCTCAGGATTATTTCATTTGCCCAATCACTCACACACACAAGTTCATGAATGACATCATTTTGTGTGCTCCATAGGTCATAATTTTACTGTGGTTTAATCTACAAGGTGAACCAGCACTGGTGCACACATAGTGCATGGTCAAGTCAGGCACGAGTGGAAACAAAAACCAAAAAACCAGCATAAAGACAGGCCCTCGAGGAACAGAGGTGCCCCTGTAGGTGCCTGTAAAACTCTGCAACGGCTCGAGTCCCCTTAAGGAAAGCCGCAGGACTCCCATGATCGTGCTGCAGGACTGACATTCACGCTCTGGTCCGCTGTGCATTCAGAGGTTCCATCAACACTGGGCTTCATGACATTCACAGGAGTGAAGAGGGAGCTTTCGTGGGTTAATTGGGTTATGCACTTTGTATTTATAGATTATGCGCTGTGACACTTTCCACACACTATTTTTTTTTTTTTTTTTTGCAGGGCACTGTGCCTGACTGTATGGAAATAACTCAGCTATACAGCTTAACAGGCCTGTCGCACTCAACAGTACTGGAGTTGGAAGGCGCGTTATCAAACCACAGGAAAGAACGGCAGGGTGTCACTGCCTCTAATTTGGCTGATAAGCAATGCATACAGACACAGGGTCACGCCGCAGTTATCGTTTTTCATTCCTAGACGGTAAAAAAGAAAAAAATTATTCATTGTTATACAGTAAGTGGAATGGCCCTCCTTTTATTCATGGTATCACATAAGAATGATTGAGCCAAGACACCCCCCCCCCCCTCCTCTTTCTATGAAATAACATCTGGAAAACGATAAAACATCGCTCTTCTAAGGCAATTTATGCTCGGCAGCGTTAGATTCATATTACAGGAGGTAGAAATTGTCTCATTTCAAATCATGGTATGACGGCGAGTGCGAGTTACGCTGTGAAATCTAATTATTCTTGCCTCGCCGTCCAAATGCCCCGTACTTTTTCAGACGGCTTTCTTTGTCCACAATAAAGAGAAGTTTCTGGTGGAGCGAGCTTTGCTTTTTTTTCCCTGGACTCCATGCCAGACTACAATGGCTGAGGAGAACGGATACTGACGGCAGATCTAATTAAGTAAGTACGTTTTATGTTTATTTACGTGTTGTAAAACCAATTCACAGCACAGCACACACTTACATGCATATAAAAGCTGCAGAACACCAGGATATAAAAAGATATGAAATTCATGATCAGGTAATAAAGTAAAAAGAATATGGAGGACCACTAAAAAAGACACGGTAAAATATCGTTTGAAATGTTTTGCTATGTTAGGAGGGGGTGGCCGGAACATAATTCCTCTTAATTGTAGGATTTGGGGCAGGCGTTTGTCGAGTGATTTATACATTTATGCCTGATATGACAGTATTTATTTTTTCGCTAATTTCATAGTTGTCATTGCGGCTGGATAATGGCAGGAGCAGAGAGCTCATGAAGGTTAAAGCGGGATGGAACAGACGCACGTAACAGACACAAAGCGCTGAATTATCTGAGGGACTTTAAACCGCTTCAGCGAGGTAATTCAGCGCTGAGATACTCCATTAGGTGCCACAAGTCTTGAATACGAGTTAAACCCCCCCGGCTTTCTCTCCAAGGTGTTAAGATGTCTGATCCCATCTTGGGGTTCACAGAATTGGAGGATTTCAACGCAATCAAGCAGCTCAAGGGGCGACTCGTGGAGAGTAAGGTCGGTTAGCCCGAGCTGATAAAATCTATTACGCCACCCATGCACTTAGCAGATGCGCTAAAGAACCCGGAGAGAAAAAACATACTCTGAATATTGCGAGAGAGGGATGGAAACCTCCATGCAACGCTCCCTAAACATTTCTACAACCTTTCCTCCATAGAGAATGAAGAGGAGGGAATAAACGCCTCTTCAGTAGCATTTGGTGTGAATCAGATAATTTGGCAAACGCCTCCGATGCGTTTGCTGGCAAAGGGTGCGCAAACATTTGCTCACAACACTACACCAATTACGGCTCCATCAGCATTGTTCTTGTCATGCCTATAGGACCGAGCTCCTTCGCAGCCAAAGCTAAACGCTTCCAGAAGGTCACGGAAAACACATCGTATACATCAACACCTTCACTGGGAACACGCTTCCGGATCCACGCTCATATCAGGAAATCAATTTGCAGTGGCCTGCCAGGAGGTTCGCTGAGGAAAAAAGAATAAAAAAGAATAAAAAAATGAAAACTTATTCAGCAGCATGAGAGAGAGACCATTTCACCATAGAAACCAGACACAATTCTGGCCTCCTGTCTGTTTCCTTTTATTGATTTATTTCAAGCTCTCGCTTCTTTTTTTTGTGTTTTAATTTTGTTCATGTCTGTTGTTTAACCTTTCTATCATACCATGGCGGCAAGGCGGTAACAATGGTGTGTTTTATAGACAGAAGGGCGGCTCAGAGAGCACGGAGGAAGAGCGTCCTCATCACTGGCTCGCGACCGGAGAGGAGTGATGGAGAGCGCAGAGCGCGTCGCGAAACCGGAGCAGCCTCTCAAGGCAAATGGCTCTTCCTCGACTTCTTATCAACATTAGTGCAATCGAGCAGAAATGCCAGAGCTAGCGCAGGGTCATTCCCATCTCATTCGTACTCCACCGCTTGTCTGTAAGCGACACTATAGCCAGTACTGGAATCAGTGGGTGGGTGGGTGGGGGCGTGCGCGCATGTTTTTGTGTGTACAAGCCTGCATACCTGTGTGCATGCACACACATTCGTGCATTTGTTTGTCCGTGTGTCTATGTGCGCTGAGTGATAACTTGCAAAAAAACAAAAAAAAAACGGGGATAAATCTGTGTTGGCTGAGTGTTTTATGTACACACTACTTCACTGATATATTGGCAGGCTTTGTAAACTGGTTCCACTCTTGAAGCAGAAAAAGGCATGAAACTGAGGAGAAGGTGAAATGGGTGGGTCTTTTGCTTTCTCATCTCGAGAGTGCTGTCAGCGGTGAAGTGCAGTACACCTGAGCTACAGCTGCATTTGGCATTCTCCACCACACGGCCCATGAGCACCTAATATGTAGGGAACACTCTTTATCTGGCGTTTCAGTACCCCTTCCAGGACGGGCCGGGCAGTGTGACACTCGGGTTCCTCTGAGAGCTCGGCGACCCCCTCCTGCTCCCTCCTCATGGAGCTTTAATGGCCGGTCGTTTCCTCTCTCCATCACTCTCCCCTCCTGGACTGAGTCCATTAAACACGCTCCCTCTGCCAGACTACATTCCCCATGACCCCGCAGGGCCTACCCAACCGTGCCGGGGACTGCACAGTCACGTGACCAAAGTTCAAGTGAGTTTACGTAAAAGCACTCGCACACAAAAACGTGCACATAAACATACCCACACACGTGAACACACACAAGCAAATGAGAACAGACACACACCAACAGACAAACCGAAACACACGAGAACCCACTCACATGCATGCATCCACATAAACACCACAAATGTGCATTCATACAAGTATATGACACAACTTACAAATATGAAGACTCACGTAAAAACAAAACAATGAGGCATGTACGAAGACTGGCAGACTCAATCATACAAACAAGCGCATGAACAGAAGCACACAACCATGTACGGCACAAACACACAAGCTCACACGCTCACACACACGCTCACTCACACACACACACACACACACACACACACACACACACACACACACACACACACACACACACACAGTCACAGTCACAGATTGACCATGACAGGCAAACACCAGGATACGCTTTTAATTATGTGGGTCTGCGCAGTCTGCCAGGCCGCGTGTGCTGCCTCCCGAGGGACTGCAGTTACGCCCGGTATCTCTTAATGCCCATATGCTTCCTCTCCTGCTAATCTGATTTGATGGCACAGCGTACCACTCCAGTGACAACGAGACATCCTGTCAGATTACAGAGCACACATCCCCCCCCCCACCCCCAGAACGGCCCCCTCACCTGTGCAACATCAGCATGTTCAGGCGACTCACCCCCCCCCCCCCCAACCGCCCCTATTCAGCACCCTGCCACTCGACATGATTCTACCGTTAGCCTCGCTGCGCCGCTAACAGAGGTCACTGATTGAAACCGCCGACCTTGGGGATGAAAATCGGCCAGATAGAACAGTGAGAAAGTAAAAATAAATAAATAAATAAACAGCAGATAAAAACCAGACAAAGACAACGTGCAGATCATAAACCCGGCACATCCGAGGGTCACTTTCTTTTGCTCGGCAGTTATTCTGCGCTCTGTAACAATGGAGAATTGCTCCGGTGCTCCAGCAAACATCAGTGAGTACACACGTGCTCGCCCTGGTCTGTATCCCCATCCTCTTCATGACTCTGCTCAGTGTGGCCTGTTCCGTTTATCATTGCGCGCACACTTGTTTCTTTTCCTTTTTTTTCGTGTGAATCCCTTTCACAGCCGCGTTTTTCATTTTAATGTCTCTGTGCTCTCCTGGCACAAGCTCAGTGGAATTTAAGGCCTCTATTTATACACACACTATTTATACACATATGCTAATTAATTTGCACGTAACTCACATCTGAGTGTCTAGTTGAAGGCTAATTTGAAAGGGGAAGAACTACTCAAGCAGAAGTGTTGAGCAGGAGTGTTTGTTGCAACCAGAAGGTTGCAAGTTCAAATCCCAGCCTTTGTCCTTGACTAAGGTAGTACTTTACATTTTATTACCATTACTTCTTCATTACTATTTTTATTACGACTATTACTATTATTATACCAACATAGAGGTGTACCAGCTTTACTCAGCCACCCTCTCAATGTATCAACTACATTGTACACACACACACACACACACACACACACACACACTCTCTTTTTCGCCATGGTTGTGAAATTTTACAAAGCAGCAGAATTTGCCAGTACACCGAGCCGCTTTGTTCAGGGGGATGGAGGAGCTGGGCAGACCAGTCGGTCATGGCTGCGCTCGGACGGTCAGGTGGTCAGGGACCGCTAGCCGCCTTTCCGTCCCCCACGGCCCCACAGCCAGGTGAGTGTGAAATTAGTCGGGCTCGTCTGGCCAAGAGAGAGAGGGTCACTCCTCCTGTGCCGGCACTTCGGGTTTCAGAGAGCGTGACACCAACCCGCAGCCAAGAACCAAGGGCCCGCTCCGCAGCGGACGATGGGGGGGCTGCCGTCCATCGTCACGGCGCACTGAATCACTCTTCCCAAACCCCCAGGAGCACACAGAGACCAGATACTCAGCTCTGTGAAATTCTGCCACAGATTCTACAGAAAGATATATATATGTGTGTGTGTGTGTGTGTGTGTGTGTGTGTGTGTGTGTGTGTGTGTGTGAGACCCGGCGAGACAAGAAACAAAGCAGCTCTCCATTTGTGGCACACACTCGTAAAACCTTTAATGGAGGTTTCATGTGTTGAGATTTGTAGGGATATAAATCGCTAACACAAAGCAAACACACATGGATCTGCTGGCGGGTGAGAGTTGGTGTAAATACTTTTAGAGCCTTTCTCTCAAAACCACCACGTTTAGCAGCGTGTCACTAACTTGACATTAGGAGTTGAAATATTGAGTTCAATATAAAGCTGAATTTCTCATCTTTTTCATCGTATGTTACAAATAATGTGTCAAAAGAAATCATGAGCCAGGTGTCACTTAAACGGCCAAAGTTCATACTCAATTATATTTCTCAAAATATTTCTGATACTGTGACAATGTAATAAGGTGATGTAACGAAGTTGAGAAACATTCTGGCTTAAGCACTGGTGATGTATGGAACCCATTTGCCAAGCAGGGTATCTGTGAGGCTCACGCCTCTAGTGGGGAGGGTGGAGTTTGCGGTCTTGGCAACCAGGGGCAGGGTTAATTTATAAACAGCTGCAACAACATGAAAAAACATGGTTTCGGTTAGCCAGTGAGCAGCGGGTGCAGCTTTTTCACAAAAAATTCTGGTGGATATGAAACTGTGACTGAGTTTGAGCATTCATATCCTCGTCCACATCGAGGTGACTGAAGCGAGCAACCATAGTCCCTGTGTCCCCACCCCCACCCCCCACACCACAGGCGATCAGCGCAGAGTCTGCTCTGCCACATGTACTTCCTGTCCATTAACGGCCTGCCCAGGCTCACTTCCTGTCTCTTACACACATCGCTAACATGTTTTAAAAGGGATTCGGGGTGAAAGCGTATTCACTCACTAAACACTGACTCACAGCAATAGGAAGGTCTATGAAAGGTAATATGTGTGTGTGTGTGTGTGTGTGTGTGTGTTCAGTACCTAATACTTCAGTTCTGTACTCTCAAACCCACTTGCTACTTAAGACACGATCAGACCACCTCCTGGCCCCTCTGAGCCTCATAATGTACACTTTAGGTTTGCCAAATGACTCTCACTGTCATTTATGAAACTGATAACTGATCATCTCCGCTGCTATTTGGTATTTTAAATCTTCGCTGTACGCATTTTAATAAGCCGCTGTGGGTAAGAGGATATGTTAAATGCCTAAATGTAATGTGAATTAATATTTTTAAAATACCCGTTAAAAGTGAAAGTTTAAACAGGCAGAAATGAGAGGAGACGGAGACGGGCACAGGAGCTCAACTTGCCCCATACGCTGATGGGACGGCCCGGCTGATACCTGCGACAGCACCTCTCCGACTGCTACCAAGGCTTTATGGGATAGCTGGGCAGAGCAGGGAGAGGAGGGCATGGAAGTTTTGTTGCCATCACAACCACTTAACTCCTGTAGGTTGAAGCTGCTCCACCTGATGGGATGCTGCATTTCCCCCAGCAACCAGCTCAAAGCCCCGCCCCTAAAGGACACCCTGATTACCCGCTATGCTATGCTATGCTACACCCTGCTGCACCAGGCTGGATAAGGACACCCTGATTAGCCGCTATGCTATGCTATGCTACGCCCTGCTGCACCAGGCTGGATAAGGACACCCTGATTAGCCGCTATGCTATGCTATGCTACGCCCTGCTGCACCAGGCTGGATAAGGACACCCTGATTAGCCGCTATGCTATGCTATGCTACACCCTGCTGCACCAGGCTGGATAAGGAGACCCTGATTAGCCGCTATGCTATGCTATGCTACATCCTGCTGCACCAGGCTGGATAAGGACACCCTGATTAGCCGCTATGCTATGCTATGCTACACCCTGCTGCACCAGGCTGGACCAGGCTGGATAAGGACACCCTGATTAGCCGCTATGCTATGCTACGCCCTGCTGCACCAGCTGCACCAGGCCGGATTGCACCAGGCTGAGACACCCTGAGACTCCTGCTGCACCAGGCCGGATTAGCAGACAGACTCCTCGTCACCGTGCCCATGGGGTTAAAGAAAAAGACCAAGCTTCCCGCTGACAGGCACAGCTCACAGAGCAGACCATTTGTCTCTGCCTTCGGTTCCTCTTTCCAGCACCTCCAGTGGCCTTTTCAAGAGTTTCTGCCAGAGAGAGAAAGGTGAACTGATCGATTTCACCAACAGCTCATCCCAAACGGAGCCCACGAGCTGCCACCCTGATTAAAATCTAATATACCTAGGCTGGAAAACAATCGACAGCCTCACAATGATGTGTGTGTATGAGTGTGAGTGTGTGTGTGTGTGTGAGAGAGCGAGTGAGTGAGTTAGCATGCATGCAAGTGTGTGTGCTCAAGCATGTATGCGTGTGTATGTGTGGAGTGTGTATGCATGTGTGCAAGAGTGTGCATGTGTCTGGGTGTGACAGAGTCAGTGAGCTCACGTGCACGTGTGTGTGTGTGTGTGTGCGTGTGTGTATGTGTGTGTGTGTGTGTGTGTGTGTGATGTGTGCGAGTGCATGTATGTATGTGTGTGTGTGTGTGTGTGTGTGTATGTATGTGTGTGTGTGTGTGTGTGTGTGTGTGTGTGTGTGTGTATGTATGTGTGTGTGTGTGTGTGCGTGTGTGTATGTATGTATGTGTGTGTGTGTGTGTGTGTGTGTGATGTGTGCGAGTGCATGTATGTATGTGTGTGAGTGTGTGCACGCGCGCCCCTCTGCCCTTTATCGGTGTGATCTGAAGGGGCGAGCGCTCATTGACCTTTACGGCTGCGCTTCACGCACTTCGTTCCTCCGCCCGCACCGCTGAGGTGTGAAATCTCACCTCGCGCCATTTCACCCGGCCTCAGCGCACGTATGCACCGAGACACTGCTCCCCCACCCGCAGGCCACCCCCACATCATGCATACACGCGTGAAGAGCGAGTGCGATTCCGTAGCTCTGCACAATTCTCCGGTCACTAATCCAAAGGGAATTCTCTCCCGGGTTGCCATATCCCAAGTTGCTCGTCTTCTCTGACGATGGACAAAAGACGTTTTCGATTAACTGAGTCTCACCCCTTCCCCCCCCTTAACATAAAGACTGCACAGTGCCGCTCTAAATGGAGGAACAGGCCAGGAAGCGCTTGCTGAAGGAATCTACTTAAGGGACTATTGATCTGGCGCATATCATTAAGGGGAACGCATCGTCACCAGCAAAGGGTCTGCAGCCCAAACAAAAGCCCGCTCCAGCCTGACCCTCAAAGCCCAACATGTGTGGAGACCTCACCCGCTCACTGCTATCAGCCAATCACTGAGTTCTGAAATCGACCTTTTGATTCCATCAACTGTGAAAACAGGTCGGTCTCCCAAATGTGGCCTCCGCCCATAAAAGATGTCGTACAAAAAGTTCCCCAGCAAAACACAGTGAGTGGCATGGTGAATGACCAGCTCATTTGAACCAATCAGAATGTGTTGCTTGGGGGCTGTCTTTGATTGGTTCCCTGAAGCTGCATTGCAACACAGTCTTACCAGTCTAGGGCACATTTGGGTTAGTTTCACTAAGCGAACCACAACCCCAGTTCAAGTCCACGCTGCAAATCAGGGTTTACTTATAACTCACAGAGTGTAAAAGCAGAGCAGACCACAGTCCACCTCTCAGTTTCACTGCTGCTAAGCGGCAGCAGTGTGTTGAGAAGCCTGAGGCCTGTGCGAGAGAGATCGATCGGGCTGGGGGCAGGGCTGGGGGGGTATTCGGCATGACTCTGTCTGAATAAAGCCACTCAGGCAGGGCCCACCCCAGGGCAGGACAGGGCGGTGTGTACGAGCGGGGAGGGGCTCTGTGAGAGACAGGCTTTGGCTAAGGATACACCAGCCCAAACCAGGCCGAAGAGAGGGAGAGATGCAGAGAGAGGATGACAGTAAAAGAGAAGGATGGAAAAGGGAGAGGAGGGACAGAGGGAGGATGAAAGGGTGAGAGAAAGAGAGAGACTGAAATATGGCAGCAAGCAAGCCACAAAAAGAGGGAACAGAAAGAGAAAGAAGGGTGCAGAGAGGAAAAGAGACAAAATGTGTGAGAACAACAGAGATGGAGAGGGGGAAAGATGGAGTGTGAAACGACAAGAAAGAAAGAGAGAGCGAGTAGAACAAATGAGAGAGGAAAGAGCGCTCACACACACACTCACACAATTCGTCAATGGGTACAACAACAGGCTTGATCTGTCTGTGTGCGCCTGTTTTCAGATGTTCTCAAGCGGTTTAGTGGTGTGTGTGTGTGTGTGTGTGTGTGTGTGTGTGTGTGTGTGTGTGTGTGTGTGTGTGTGTACGCATGTGTCTGTGCGTGTGTTTTGGCCGTAGGGTTTGCCTGTATGCGTGTGTGCGTGCGCACGTGTAATGTTTGTGTTTTGGCAGCACGATTTGTCCTGTATGCGTGTGTGTGTGCGCGCGTGTGTGTGTGTGCACGTGTAATGTGTGTGTTTTGGCAGCACGGTTTGTCCTGTACGTCAGGCCTCCTCATCACACCTGCAGCCGAAGCTCATCGTGCCGTTAGGAGCAGCTCAGAGAAAAACGCTGATGCTCTGAAGTCTCAATCAGCTAATCAATTCATTATCATCAATATTAATCAGTGGGAGTGGCAGCGGCGGCCATCTTGGCAGTGGTGGTCAAACAGAAGCAACTGCTGTTAGCTTCAGCAGTTCCTGTGTGCTCCGATTTGGAAGGGTGAATCAGACTGCCATTTTTACTTGCTATGCGCTTATACAGCTGGACACTTACTGAAGTGAAAACAGGTTTGGGGAACTCTGCCTGGGGCAAATCCACAGGGCAGCCTCGTAAACACCTGGTAACGGAGTCTATGACCTTCTGGGTCAAAACTCTGCAATTAACTGGCCATGAGGATATAGGAGACTCATATATGATTCTGCCATAACTAAAGCATGCACTACTCAACAATCGATTATGAAAGGGTTTGCATGATGTGAAGAGAATATAATGGGAACATCTCTTTCTGCAATAGGTGTGCAGCATTTAGCATTTGGTTTGCAGCCAATAGTTACTGTGTTTGAGGAGTGGAGGGTTAGTAAAGTGGTTGAGTAGAAGGGCATTTGTAGGATGTGGACCATAGCTGATGGGAACAGTGTAGTGTTTGGGGCTCATACTCTTTTTGAGCTCCAGGCCGTTTGCAGGGTTTAGTGTGAGAAGCTTGGACGGGATCAAAGGCGCAGCGTTGTGTGGAGTGTGTCATATTGTGGTTGAGCTCCAGGCCGTTTGCGGGGCGCGGCGTGAATGGTCGGTGTAGTGGCTGAGCAGAAGGCCGTTTGTAGGGTACAGTGAATGGTTGGTGTAGTGGTTGAGCAGAAGGCCGTTTGCAGGGTACAGTGAATGGTTGGTGTAGTGGTTGAGCAGAAGGCCGTTTGCAGGGTACAGTGAATGGTCGGTGTAGCGGCTGAGCAGAAGGCCGCCGGTACAGTTGGTTGGTGTAGCGGTTGAGGGTACAGTGAATGGTTGGTGTAGTGGTTGAGCAGAAGGCCGTTTGCAGTTGAGCAGAAGGCCGTTTGCAGGGTACAGTGAATGGTTGGTGTAGTGGTTGAGCAGAAGGCCGTTTGCAGGGTACAGTGAATGGTTGGTGTAGTGGTTGAGCAGAAGGCCGTTTGCAGGGTACAGTGAATGGTTGGTGTAGCTGTTGAGCAGAAGGCCGTTTGCAGGGTACAGTGAATGGTTGGTGTAGCGGTTGAGCAGAAGGCCGTTTGCAGGGTACAGTGAATGGTTGGTGTAGCGGTTGAGCAGGTTGAGCAGAATGGTTGGTGTAACCGTTTGGGTACAGTGAATGGTTGGTGTAGCAGTGAATGGAATGGTTGGTGTAGCGGTTGAGCAGAAGGCTGTTGAGCAGAAGGCCATTTGCAGGGTACAGTGAATGGTTGGTGTTGAGCAGAAGGCCGAGCAGAAGGCTGTTGAGCGAAGGCCGTTTGCAGGGTGAATGGTCAGTGAATGGGGAATGGTTGGTGTAAGCGGTTGCAGACGGAGGACTTTGGGGGCTGGGGGTTTGCAGATTTGGAAGGGCATTCCCAGTGAATGGTTGGTGTAGCTTGGAGAGGACATGAATGGGAAAGGCGGTGGGCTCTTGCAGATTTGGAAGGGCATTCCCTGCTTGGAAGGACATGGTGGGCTCTTGCTGTTCGCTCCAGGGGAAGTGGGGGGGCTAAGACGGGCAGGGGCCGGTACATCTGTGTGCACGGACCTGCACACACACCTGCTGCCAGGACACACAAGGACAGGACCCCGATACATCACTGCAACAATCACTAAAGACTGCACCTTTATACACACACACACGCACGCACGCACACACTCATACACAAACACACACACACGCACTCACAAACACGCACACACGCACTCACAAACACACACACGCACACACAAACACACACAAGCTCGTGCAAACACACAAGCACATACACACACACATGCATGCAAACACACACACACACACACACACGTGCACGAACACACATCAGACATTTTCTCATTCCCTTACAGGCAACAAAGGCTGGCTGCTCTTAAAACGAGAGAGAAATCATACCTCTGTTCAGAAAAACACTATGTATGCATACTGCATTAATATTTCCTATATTACACTCAAAGAGAAAAATGTCAATATAACACAATCAATGACTAAGACTTCTTCAAGGCAGGTGAATAATCTTCTCATCCTCTGTACAGAATCAAATATTTCACCCTCTGCACCCAGCACTTTGAAAACCCACTTCAAAAATCACTTCTCAGAGAAAGACAAATTCTCAGACACAAATGGGCCAATCTACTATGAAAGGGGTCCGACCAAACTCTGTGTGTGTGTTGGGCTCACAGATTTTGCCTTCACGTTCACTAGAGAATCATAGAGAAACTCAGGATCAGAGTTGCTACCCTAATGCTCTATAATGCAGAGAGCAGTGTTAAGCAGAATGGGAAAATTGAATCGCTACATTAACGCAACCCAAGAATACAGGAAGTACTACTGCGAGGAATGGGAAAAGGCTGGTGCTGTATTGTCTTGAGATTCTAGTTGCTCACTGAAAACAACAAAACGGGAATAACACTGAACCAATCAGTTGACATTGCCGGAATAAGAGAGGTTGCATGGGAGGAATCATTAACTGGATAGGTCTAATTTCCTAAGGTAGATTTTTTTTTTTTTTTTACTGAGTTGATGCAGGTGAACACCTGAAACCTCAAACTCCATCTGAATGCAAAAGGTGAATGACACGGAGCTGAGAGACGATGGGCTTTCCCATGTGTGATGTAAAGCACGGACACCTTTCTCTATGCTAATGACGAGCTGCTACCCAGCGGATGACGCCCCATTTGGCCAGAGAGAGTGGAACATGAAGGAGGCAGGTAGCGCTCCAGTAACGCTCAGGTAACGCTCCGGTAATGCTACAGCTTCCAAGGATCAGTCAGGGGGCAGCAGATTTTTAGTGTGCTTGCACAAAAACACACATCCAGGCAACCAAACAACCATGCATTCAGTCAATTCAACACAACACCAGGAAGCCCAGAGAGGATTTGGGAGAAGACAGAGAGAGAGAGAGAGAGAGAGAGAGAGAGAGTGTGTGTGTGTGTGTGTGTGTGTGTGTGTGTGTGTGTGTGTGTGTGTGTGTGTGTGTGTGTGTGTGTGTGAGGGAGGAGGGTGTTTCTCTTTCAAAGGGAGAACGTGTTGATCGCTCACAGTTTCTTCTCTTTTCCTCATAATCTGAAAAGATGACTCAAATCAGAAATCTATAATCTGGATCTCTGTTCAAAACCACATGCAGACCCTCCCCCTCCACTACACTGGCAGCAAGAAGCAACATGCTTCTCATTTTTTACATTTTTTAAACACTAAAAATAATCAATGTGAACAACAACAAAGTGCAAAATAAATTAGCAAAAAATGCAAAAATACCATGTTTTTTTTTGTTTTTAAGAAAAAGACAGAATTTAAAAAAGGAAAGTGAAGGGAGTGAGCACGTTTGTGGGGTGTTATAAATAGCCCGTGTGAATCATTGGACAGACCTGTGCCTGAGATTCTCGGTGCCGGTCGCAGTATGGAGATTACTGCAGTCTCTGCTGGAGGACTCAGCCGGTGAGGGTGAGCTGCTGCCAGCGTCACGTGCCGGGGGGGGGGGGAGAGAATGATGGAACGGGAGGAGAGAGAGGCAGAGAGACCGTTTCTGCGATCTCAGGCCTGCACATCTGGTGCCACGGCAACACCTCCATGCTAAATCACCCTGGGTCAGAAAAGAGAAAAGACAAGCAGGGAGGGAGGGAGAGAACCCGAGAGAGAGAAAGACAGAGAGCTCTTCATTTAAACTCTCTCTCTCCCTCTCTCTCTCTCTCTCTCTCCCCCCGCCCCCTCTGTGCCCCCCCTCAGTGTGGAATAAATAAATATGGGCAGGGAATAGCTGAGTCATCACTCTGCTGTTATGATAGTGAGTGGAGTGGATAGAGAGGGCCCCCCCATAAGCACTGGAGGATGGACCAGCACACCCCCACGCCAGGGAGAAACGCCCCAGTCTGCCCCCACAATGTCACCGTATCCTGCACCCACTGGCCCCCGCACTCTAAATGCCAACATGGGCAACCCCGTCCCGGTGTGCCCCTTCCCACAATTCACTGCTTCCCCCGCTACTCCACAATCCCCTGCCCAGCTCCCGTCCCGGGGGGGACGAGGGGGGGGGCTTTGAAAATTTGGGTTTGTTCCAAGGTCTGTGTGAATGGAGTGAGGGAAGAGGAGGGGGGGGGAGAGAGGAAGAGAAGATGAAAGGATGAGGGGGGTGAGAGGGCAGGAAGCAAAAGGAAAGAGGAGAGAGAAAAAGGAAGGAGAAAGTCGACCCCTCCGTCTCTGAAGGGCTGGAGGTGCTGGAGGTGCTGGAGGTGCTCCACCCTGAGGAAAAGCTCATCTCAAGCTTTTCTAGCTGATATATCACATCCTGCAGCGTGAAAATAATCCAAATCTAAAAACTGCCACGTCCGTGAAAGTATGAATATTTTGCCAGCAAAAAATATAATGTATACATTCTTGCATATAGTGGAGATGTAACATGGCTAACCCGTTAGAAAAGTTACGTAGCAAACTAGGGGGCATCATTATTCCAGCTGCTTCCAGTGAATTCCCAAATCACAGAGTATAGCTGAGAGTAAAATCAGGCAGCAAGGTTGGCTGGAGAGCCTTTAAAACACACGTTTTAAAACGCACGTTTTTATCATCGGATCTCAGACTGAGTCATTTCCATCTGCGGCTGGGCTTACCGCGACAACGGAAGCGCACAAGACAAGCGTAGCCGACGGGTGACGGGCGCGTGACACAGCCATCGCCATTTGGAGGGGGGGTGGGACATTACCAGGATTCAAATTTGGGTTACACGCTCCATTGGGTGGTGCTAATGGGATTCTACGCAGGCAGTTTTTAAGACGCCTGGATGAGACACTGCTGGGTAAAGGCCCATAACCCCCTGTCTGTTCTCACCGTTGTTCCTCATTACCGTTTCTCGATGAGAGAAATCTCAGGGCGCTTAAACCAATCAGGCGATGCTGTGCTACGGCACGCCTGGGCCTTCTACCCCCCCGTCACCTGCCAGCACATCACACGGGTGTTCAACATCAAACTACAGACTAAACTGTCACTCACGTTCCTGTCAATAAATGTAGCCAATATGCCATATCACGTAATGATTGATGTTCAAAAAAAAAAAAAAAACTCTAGTTTGGCTAGTTTGGACATGCCAAAGATTCACAGACCAGGCTCAAAGTATGGCTGCCTGACTTTGCTTGCTCGCACTGAACAAACATGATAGTTAAAGAACACATCACTACAAAGATTAAGAAGAAAAACGCAACCAATGAGTTTTTCCAGAACAATTTGGCAAGTTAATAAACACTGAATACACACAAGTGATATTTCTTCACACTGGAAACATGTCACATGACCTCTAAGGATCAGAGGTGAGCAATCATATCAAAAAAAAAAAAAAAAAAAAGACCAAATGCTGCATAACAAACAGTTACTGTCCTCAAATAACTATTCAATTTACCAGAATGCTATATCACCCAGCTCCATGGCTAGGTGGCTGTCTGACTTACTTGTGTTCTCCTCACCTAAACAGGCAGATAGAGTACGTGCACTCAAGACACTTTTGTGCTCTACGTAACCTGACACGTATTGATTTTGCAAGCATGCACGTTATTTCAAAAGCTTCATCGCCTGATCGTTAAACCGCCAGTCAAAACATATCCATCCGTCTTTTTTTTTTTTTTTTTTTTTTTTTTTACCTCCAGCAAAGGGTGTTTGCTCACCTGACAAACGGCACTCTTATTTGGCCATCTCTGAACGCTTCAATAGCCATTTATTGGCTGTGTTTCAAAGTATAATGACCCTTGACAGAACCTGAGGCTGTGACAGTCATCGTTTGTCTGAACGCCTTAAAAATCCATAGCAACGGCAGTGAATTTGTCTTTTTACCCATCTTAAACGATAAGCATGCAGTGGATTTGTAATTCTCCAACTGCGGTGCTTTAGCATGAGCGTTTTCAGGTCTTTTGCCCTGTAACTATGAATCTTCAGACTCTCCATCAGAAAGCATCCCGCTCCTCACCGTCCCCGCAGCCATGACCTTTGGCCAGACCTGGGCGTTTCACGGGCCAGCTGTAATTAATGAAACGATGCACGTCAAATCTATGAGGTAAAGTAGCTGGCCGGGTTCTGATGGGTTCTCTCAGAAAACCATGTTCACCATGAGGCCCGGTTTCCTGAGAGAGGGTTGGTGCCCGTTCCAGATATCGCGCACGTAAACTCTCCACGCGAGGCAAGAGATCGGACATCTGCTTCAGCATCTGCTCGCACACTTCAATAACCTTGGGGAAAAAGCTCCACGTTCCCACAATCCTCAGCTGTGATGACTTCATTATCATTTGGAAATGAAGACGACTCATTCCACGATTACAAACAAAAATATTCTGGGGAAAAAAAACGGAAGTGAGGGCATCTACAGTTCTGCTAACGTGCTAACGTGCTACCCATGGGAGCCATGCTGGAGAATTACTTCCACCTCGTACAGAAATCGATAGTCCAACACCGCGCAAACCTTCCACATGATCTGGGGAGGGAAAAAGACCAATGAAATATGAAAAACACATACGCTAGGTTGTAATTTTCTCCTCAACTCAAAGAGTCAAAATGGGATTTATTTTCATTGTGAGTCATGGCAAAAAGAAAAGCCGCCACGATGAAGGCCCAGATATGGTTTGTGTTAAAGTTGGCCCAGATTAACCCACTGCGATATTACTGTAGCCTGATTTACACTCATGGCGGATGTGAAAGCACTGGAGCTGGACTGTATAAGGGACAGACTGGCATGCAGCTGGACGGTTTCTGAGGCAGTGTAGGGCTGGTACTCGCTGCTGGAGGGCACGAGCCCAAACACAGCACCTGGGGATCGAGCTGGATTCTCCAACCTAAACTCCAGACCTGCCCACCGTCTCATACCACTAACAGGCTTCTGAATCAACTGAGCAAAGGAAATAAATTCATTTTAAACCTGGATTCAGCGCATTGTGTTAATGCAGGACACCTGGAGCTACACCTGGTATTTTTATTTAAATGTAATGCCTAAAATCAAACCTCCATCCAGCTTTTTTTGATTTAAATGTAATGCCTAAAATCAAAACTCCATCCAGCACACACACACACACACACACACACACACACGCACTTATTTTGAGACGGGATGTTCAGCACGCACACACTAAGCACGCACGCAAGGTTCACACACACACACACACACACACATCAAACACACACACACACACACACACACACACACACACACACACACACACACACACACACACACACACACACGCACACACACACACACGCACTACATTCAAACACAAACTGCAGCAAAAGGAAGCATACTCCTGCTGGAAGACACATCTTCAGAAATTACTGCAAATCGTTTCAACATAAAGGTCATTTGTACTCCATAATCTATCAGGGGCGCGTCGTCCGAAGCATAGCAGCGGATGAGCGCATGATTCATCGCTCAGCAGATTCCATCCAACAACAGAGCCGCACAGGCCCCGTGAATGCCCAAACAGGCCCCCTCACCATTTTACCGCACCACACAGCCTTTCTTTAAAGGCTTGCAAATCCAGTGTTTTATAGATCCCCTGGATTTTACAGAGACGGTTTAATTCACTTGCGAGGAGCCGTTCAGGGCTGACCGTTGGGTCCCGACTGGCACATTCTTAAAATTACAAATGGCAGCACCAGCTGAGAGGTGTTTGCGTGAGGACCTCGCTCTCTACATGAAGGAATATTGTGCATGGTTTGTGTGAGTGTGTATGTGTGTGTGCGTGCATGGTTTGTGTGTGTGTGTGGATAAAATCCTCCACACATTCTTAACCTCACTTGATCAAAGCAGCTCCCAGCAAAGCCCTCACTGAGAGCAGAGTCGCCCTGAATAACAGTCTCTCTGAGAGCGTCGGGCTTGATTGAGGGAGACCTCTGGCCCTAACGTTATTGCTATTCAAAGCAACATGCCTGTAGTGCATATCTCACACACACACACACACACACACACACACACACACACACACACACACACACACACACACACACACACACACACACACACACACACACAGAAGCTGAGGAAGATCCAGCAGGCATGGGGAGGAAGTCGGCACGTTTGCAGGCGGCTCGCAGTCATTGAAATTCCAAGGCTGTCGTTGCCTCATTCAGGTCCACCTATAAAAACTGCATTCTACAGCGCTGGCGCTTCCACAAGCACTCTCCAGCAGAAACAAAAAATACAATCAAACAATCATACAACAATCCCACAATCCCCTAGGCCTCATGTTCTACAGCCAGCCCACCCCAATGCAAGACAGAAACCAGAGGTGGCAGCAACTTAGAAAAACCTGCACAAAAAAAAAAAAAAGAAAACGAAATAAAGAAATAAATGTCAGAGATCGATAGTGCAACATTCTCAGAGCTCTTCTGGGACAGAGCGATCGCTGGCCAGGCTCCTGAAATAACATGCAACTTTCTATCCCACAATGCATCAGGGGGCTGCGCCGGGGAAGGTCTGTTATGCGTCATTGTGATGTTTACCAAAATCAAACCATTCTTGCATTTCATCTGTAAGAAAGGCCACCTGTGGGTGACGGAGCTTGGCTGCATCTTAAATATAATTAAAACCTTTTTTTTTTTTTTTTTTTTTTGCTTACACTAAGTTTTACAGGGTCACTAAGTTTTGTGGTGAATGAACGCAGTGAGAAATGTAGATCTTGTTCCGATCGTCTGTAATGTCAGAAACAGCGCTGATGGTCTTTATCTCCACGGGTCATTGAAGTTGGCATAATCAATTCTGCATTAGCAGACACATCAAAATGTTAAAACTAAATCTGCAAATATATTTTCACGCTTGACGCAGTGGCGTGTTGTGTCAATGTCTGACAAGAATTTGTGGTTTCTGAGGGTGAGACTTCACCCGCTGTTCCCAAACCATGAGGCTGTACCGTTGCGATTTTCTAACTAGTTACAATATCCCTGATAATTTATCTCAGGACACAGTGTTAAACACATCGCTTCTTATTTCAAAACAATGGCTGTTCTAGACTGATGCTCTTGGTTTATGGTGTGAACAGACTTTTGCTGAAGCACATTCTACCCCAGGAAAAAATGCACACTCCTCATCAATATTTGTCTTTTTAAGTTTTTTTTTATTCATATTTTTCTGTTGCGTATGCACAGCCCCTGGCTGGGGAATTGGGGAGTGTGGCTGAGCTGCCGGCTGCCATTGGGGGAAACACAGTCTATGACCAACTTAGCAGTTTAGAGGAAAACAAACAGCCAGGGGGCGACGTGCGTGCTGGTCTGAAACTCCCATCTGAGCTGGGGATACGGCCATATTACACACAAATGACAACAGCCTGCTGCAGCTCCCTGACAGATACTGTATGTTGAGAGACTGGGTGGCAGAGCAGTGCAGTGGTTAGGGAGCTGAGCTTGGAACTCAGAGGTTGCATGTTCAATTCCCAGGTGGAATAAACTGCTGTTGTTACCCTTTAGAAAAATATTACCCTTTGAGGTAAAACATCCAGCTGTACAAATGGATAGCATGTTAAAGAAAAAAAAATAGTAGTGCATATTTCTCTGTGCAAAACCTGCTAAACACCTGAAGTGAAGCAGGCTAAAAAATGTGCTCCATTATGAACACTTTAAGAAACAACATCTGTATGCTCTTACTTATGGAATAGATAACTACCGTGTTAAGAGGAATGCCCAAGCTTGTCACTGATATAAATCACAGGCAGGGAGAGACCAATTAAGCAAATGTTTGCCTAAACTACCAGAGAGTCGTAAGAAATGAATCCAATTAAAGATGAATATTTAATTTTTCTTTTCTTTTTTCCTTGGTTATGGGCAGGGGGCCTAGTTCCCCAAGACGGGGCCGGGACGAAGGATGCGGCGGTCGCTAACGGCCCCAGTGAGGCTCTGCTGACGCCATGGAAACAGCTGACCCAGGCCCTTCAGGCTGGTCTTTAATTACCCATAAGCCTCCCGCACAGGTCAAGGCACAGACAAAAGGGACGACGGCTGGAGAAACGAGGCAATCAATCGATTATTTTGGGGGAGAGGGAGAGCTCGGGACAGCAGTATTGATCTGGCCACCCCCTCGGATATATTTTTGGAGATTTAGCGATTGCATGCAAGTCAGTGTGGGAGAACGAAAGGCTGTTCTCGTTCTGCGCTCTAAAATACTGGTATTCAGCACACAATCCTGTTCAGACCAACTCACCCTCCACTAACCTTAATTTTTTTATAATATGTAATATGTAAATACAATCCAATTACACAGCTGCACATTTTGCAAAGTGATTCAGAGAGAGTGGCAGTGCCCAACCTGGGCTTCAAACATGCAACCTCTGAGTTAAAAGCCCACTTCTCTGACCACTCCTCTGACATCCCTACCAGACCCCAATGAGCTCAGCTTATCCAGGCAGAAAGCCATTACAGCCCCCGGTTCCGCACAGCCCAACATCCCTCTCCCTTCCAGAGAAATTGCACATCTCCGAAATACATAATACTTACTTACTTGCAAAGTAAGTAACATATTGCATGTTCCTGTAGATTCAAGTTATGAAAATGAATTTAAAAAAACATCAGGCCAAAATGCTGAAATATAAAGAGTATTTTGAGAGGTTTTAGGGCAATGGGGGGTGGGGGTGGGGTTGGGGTTGGCGTTTTTCAAACACTAATTAGGATTCCATTTTACCAAAGTAAGGACTTTACACCCACAAGCTAAAACCTAATTTCAGCTCCTCAGAAACCCTCGTTCCAAATGAAATTTGATTCGGCCGTCGTCTGGAGCGGGAGAGCAAGGCGGTTGAGGCGAAATCTTGTTTTGCTTGAATACTTTCAAATGGGGGGGTCTGGGTCTTTATAAGAACACATTACCCCCATGAATAGAACATTATTCTGCCTCTCTGCAGAGAGCGGGCGTGCAAGCACCTCTGAGCTTGTACAAAGAGAGAGAGAGAGAGAGAGAGAGAGAGAGGAAGGAAGGGGAAGAGGGACAGAGACAAGGAGACTCATGTACCCTTTATCTAAACACTGTAATCTGTTTTGGAGTAAATGTTTTAACCAGACATCATGTATTTACCGGAGTGGGAGAGGGTCACACACTGAACACCTGGGAGTATACCTACTGTCCCACCTCCTACTGTCACAGGTAAGTGCACACGGACGTACAAACACACAAACACATACGCATACACAAACCACGGAAACCACAAAACCAAACACATAAGTGTGGAGCGAGGGGTTTTATAAAATGCAGAGGTTTGGCGCTCCTGTCTGAGGCCGATGCTGAATTATGCATGGTCAGCTACATCAGGAGGAACTGGAGCTGCGTTTGGGCAGGTGGGGGTTCCTCACGGGGGAAGGGGGGCCGTGTTGCACTTTGAAGTCAAGGCTGAAAAACCCGAAAACAAAATGAGGACGGTGTTTAAAACATGACCATGGGGACACTGTAGACGCTGCTCTGCCCAGGCTGGGAGGGGGGGCAAGTCCAAGCACCTGCCATTTTCCCACGGTCACACAAGGGTGTGGCTATGCAATCACACAGTCTGCTTATTGCAACGCTATCCCACAATGCCCTAGGACAACCATCCAGAAACCAGAGAGGAGAAAAAAAACAACAAAAACATAGGATTAATCTCTGAAATAAATAAGCTTCATTTTATTAATGGGGAGTGGGACTGGGTGCTGGTGGGGGGGGCAGAGCGGGGTAATTGGGGGCGATTAGCATTAAACGTTCAGGGGGGGCCTGGCGATCGCGGGCCGGAGCGCGCGGTTGATGATGTCGTGGGCGTAGCAGCTAAACATCTCATTACTCCCACAGCGGAACGGGCCCCACTCGCTCCCCTTACATCACACAGTTAAAGCCTGTTCCCATTAGGCCTGCGGGCCTCTCCTCTCCTTCCCTCTAATTGAATCAGACTAAAGTGCGTCTCTCTGAGAGCTCAAGTGCATGTGCTTCTCTTCGCCAGTGATTGTACTTCTGTTGCGTCTCAACCCCCGCCCCCCGCCCTCCCGAAAAACCTGGGCCCCCGTCACATGATCTGGTTACAGAACGGGGGGTCACTAGGCTCAGGCCAGTGAGAAGGTGCAGATGAGTGCCACCTCTATAAAATCAACAAAGAGCTTCTCCTCCTTTTGTTTTAAAGCTCTTCTCCACTAAGAACCTCTTTAAAGTGCTTTATTTCTCCACTCTCACAACTACCTCTCTCTCTCTCTCTCTCTCAACATGTCTCTGTACAATCTCTCTCTATAAGACAACTTTTCAGAAAATAAAAACTGCTTTGTTGCAGCATAAAATTCGAAATTTTTTTATAGTCGCACACAGTTTTGAATACACTTTATTTGTCACAGAAACCATGAAACACTGACAGTACATAACCGATCATTCGAGGTTCCCGTATCAGACTCGAAAGTGGCGAAGGAGAAGACAAGTTCTTTTTTTATGACTCTGAAGACCCAGAGCGGGCCGTCCTTTCACACACAATCATGTTTTTTTTTTTTTTTTTGACTCAGCTTCTCTCCTTCACCACATTTACCCCCAAAAATATTACCATTTTAGCACAGTCACCATTATCATAGCAAGTTATTATTAATACTAATATTATTATAATTATTACATATATCATTTTATATAAAAAGAGCTCACTGTGCTGTACAGCAAATTAAATCAAACTGCTTAATAATACAGATCTGACTGTACATGGAAATGTGAAAATAACTTTTTTTAATCAGCATGGAGGCCTCAACACTCGCTTGAAAACGGAAAAAAAAAAAAAAGAAAAAAATCATTAGCACTACAAGAGCATCAAGAGCTCTCCATCGTCCCTCAATTCAACTTCAGCACAATTTCTGAAAATTATTTATTAATTTTTAAAACGCAGAGTAATTTGTTTTTTTTTTTTTTTTTTTTTTTTTTTTTTTTTTTTAAACTTTGATGATTGTGACTCAGGTGCAACGTGCTCAACTGAGACTAACAGATTGTTACAAGCACAGACTGCGCCGTAAGGACAATTCAAATTACTGCATTCCTCCACCCCCACCCCCTTATGTAGCCTGCAATTTCTCACGCCAAATGATCAATATGGTGCATCTGTGGTTCAGGGCAGCCCCCCCAATTCAACCCACCAATCCACGCCCCTTCCCCCATCAGATTAAGTTTAACCGCTGAGCTTGTGCTATATTTTTAACTTCACCAAAAGTCTTAGAAAATGTCCCCAAAAACTAGCAGAGTGAGCTAATTAAAGTGGTTTTGAGCCAAAGTGCTGACCTGTCAACATGTCCGTTCCAGTGAAACCAGAGAGGAAGTGGAGCATGACAAAATAAATAGCCTTCTCTGTCACACATCCCGACTCCAATGTCAAGAGCGCGTCTCTTGAAACCCTCACCCAGCTCCGTAATGGCCTGTCGGCCAGGTCGGCCCCGTCCCCTCGAGAACCCCCCCCCAACCTCCGATCCACTGCTAACACTGCAAATGCTGCTACCTTCATGTTTGTCCTCTGCCTGGAGTCAAGTAGGCGTTTGTTCGGTTTCGATTGACGGCGGGGACTCACCTCCTCCTCCCGCCATGTCCCTGGCATCAGTGCTGTGAGGTTTCAGTTTTTTTTTTGGTTTTTTTTTTGGGAGACTAAACTAATACAGCAACTAACACAGCATTTTTAAATATCTCTGGAAATGGCAACAACTGAACAACGCTCTTAAATTAATTGAAAATGGATTAGCTAAGGTCTGTAATTTCCCTGAAAAAAAAGAAGAAAAAAAATGACTTGGGGAAGATAATCTTGAAAGCCGCGGCCCGTTAGTTGTCGGTGTCGTTGCTGCTGTTGTTGTCGTGCTGGTAAGAGTGGAAATTAATTTGATGGTTTGACGGTTCCAAATGGGCCTGAACCGCAATAAACAAAAGTACTGATGAGGGGAGACTGGGAACAGGATGAGAGTGCTGTGCCTCGACATGGCCGAGGACGGCAGCGCGAGTCACACTGGATGCGCTAATCGTGCTACGCTAGGCTACGCTAGGCCACGCGAAAGACAAACAGGTTCCCTCACCTCGCGGGATGCCCGGAGCAAGCGGTTCCCCCACCTCACAGGCAAACGGATCAAGGTCAATTAAAGGCCTGCTTTTAAAAGCAGTTTGAATTTATTAAATCTACATGTGAAGCGAATAACTCAAGAAAGTGAATACATAAATGGCCGACCGTCGGTCATGCACGCGTGGGGAAACTGACAAATATCCTGACAGGACGAACTGGTGCCTGCTAATGGCTTCTGCCTCTTCAATGTCATTGTGCACCTTCAGCAGCCTTCCCTCCCTCCTTCTCTCTCTCTCTCCCCCCCCAAAGGCGAGGTTTTCCTCAAATACACGCAACACGGCCACCCCCGCCTCAACTCAACACTTCCAAGAAAATAGGGCAGAAAGGAATGGAACCCCTCTCCCCTCTCAAAAATAAAACAAATGAAGTGAGGAATAAAGATGTCTGCCCGTGATTTAGAGCTCTGCTCATTCCTTTCTAGAACTTGTTCAGGCTGAAAACGACTGGCATACCAAGCCCCTTTAATTTCCCCACCCTCGCCAGTAAAACCAGGCTCTTGCTAGGAGCGAAGCTGGGCGAGTTTTGGGAGTTGGGGGCCAAACTGGAGAGCGTAACCCTGACAGTCAGGAGCCGGGTTTATTCCTGTAGGGACAGGGGGAAGCCGGTGCAGAGGCTGGCCTGACAGCAGAACCCGTATAAATGAAGAATTATTACCGCCATGCGACACGAAAAAGCACATTCTCTGGGACACAAGCTTTTCCTTGAAAATAAATCTGCCCAACCCTTAATTCATCTCTTCATTAGCGGCCATTTGCAAATTGTCAAAGAGGAAGGGGGGATCCACTGTCGCTAAGCTACTGGGGTACTTCGACTTATGAAGGCTCAGTCTTAGGTTGAGCAATGGGAGGGTAAATGGGGCGAAAGCCAGACGAGCACCCCAGAAAATACCAGAGGTTAACCATAGACCTACAGTCACTTAACTAATGTTAATGGGGTACCGGAGCCTAAACACTGTGGATTTGAGGGCGGAGGGGGGCAGTGATTTGGATCAAGTAGAACCAAACAAAATGAAATACCTGGGATGGGTTACATGAAGCAAAGCACCAATCAGAGAGCAGCACCAGATACATGCCTTTATGAACAGCACCTGTCCACATGGGACATCCAGACGTCTGAACCGCTCAGATTCGTGGCCTGAGAAACACTCCATACATTTTACAGCACAAAAAAAATAAATAAATAACACACTTCATGGGCAAGGCCTAGCTTTCCATCTGCGAAAGGATCGCCAGCGGCGTGGCGACGCAGGTGGAGGCGGAGCATAAACACCCAGGAGCCTTACCTCTCTCTGTAGCACCAGCTCCTTGGTGAACAGCATCGCTTCGTCACTGAAAGGTTCGGCCTCTTGCAGACCCCCTGGGGTGTTCCTGGACCCCCGTGGGCACTCAATACCTGGGGGAGGGGAGCAGAGGAGGTCACATGGTGAGTCACAGCAGGCCTCTGCACTCATTACAAAAATACACTTTTTTTTCCCTCCAACGCTTACTTTGTGGAAACTGTGTGTGAAAAGCAAGCAAAGTCGATAATTATTCTCAAATCATTTCATAAATCAACATATTGCTTCCAATTTGACCGAGGGCTGCATGATTATGATAAAGACGCTAATTGCTACTGTCTTGCCAAATATGGTGAATCCAATTATTAATTGTGATGTTGGGAACAAGGGAATTAGAGGTTAGAGGTTTCAACAAATACTCAGTGACAACAGAATACTAAAAGCAAGTAAAACCTGATAATTACTCTCAAATCATTTTATGACTCAACAGAGTATTTCCAATTTAACTGCAGCCCTTTATACATTCATTTGTCATTACAGTGGCAATGTTAAATGAATACAGCAGTATCAACTAGAAAGTAGCTAATCAACAGGGTTTAATTTGCTGCAACAGCCTTGCAAAATAGCGCGTGTTCACCGTAATAAAATAATTACAGGCTCTCACGATTAGTTAATTGCATGAGCCATAATTTCGATAACGATTACGGTACGATTAATTGTGTGGCCCCAAGTCAAAGCGCCAATCACAGAGCAGTGTCTGGTAGAGGGATTTTTCTAGAAACACCAGGTGTCCAAACAGGACACAATGAGCAACCCAGTCACATGGAACGAGTAACACTGCGTGAAGTCTACAGCTCAAAGATAAACTAAACGAACAGGAGGCTCCAAAAGGCAAATACAGTCCTGCAATGATCTGTGTTTACCAAGCTGCTTGTTCTTGCACATTCACTGTGACTGTCAACCGGTCTTACATTGTCCCATTTCACCCACTTCAACTGTCATCTCTGTTTCTATTATCATCTTCTGAGAATGGCTAAATGATTCAAATTAATCCACTAAGTTGACAGTCCGGTAAAACTGGACTTTGCCTGTCCTCTACGTGCCACAGCCGGTAACATGTGCCATTATCGCCAAATTTGAAACCGCCGCCAAGCCTCCCAAGCAGCGATCTCTACCCATGGGCCCAAACGGCGGGATCATCTCCTGTTCACCGGGACAGGGGGGCTTTATCAGAGGCTGATAAGACGGGAGGGAAACCACCAAGTGGATCCAAATCAAACATCCCATAATAACACAGCGAGTACGGATACCCAGCTATCAGATCCGTAATTCCAGAGCATGATGGAAAAGAAAGCTTCGCCCCTGCACTTTGTGACATTCTGTTTAATTTCCTAAATTAATCGGGGTGGAGCAGATACCTGTCAGCACATCCAAGGTAAGCTGAAACTAATGGACTCTGTGTTAATGATCCTACCTCATACCCATCTACCACTGGAATTTTTACCAACTAAAGTATTTCCAGACACCAGACAACAGCTCTGCAAGGCATCCTGCCATGGGGGTGTGATGTCAAATTTATCTGCCCCATGGCAACCCTGGACACCAAGTCCCCTGCCAACGATTGGGCCATTTAATAGGCATTTCCTGATTGACAACCAATTAAATCAGCCGGGGGAAGCTAATGAGCTCGACTGCAATGGTACAAACTCATGGTGTAATAGTCAAAATATACAGCGGGACAGGTGCTCTGTAAAAATATAAACTGCATGAATTGATGGGCCAGGTTCACAGATGTTGGAAAAATCACTGCCCAATCGAGAGCGGTACTGAGATTCTGGCGGTCTCTTTCTCAGAGACTGGTAATTGGAGGAGTCTCAACATTATGTGTAGCTAATTTGTTGCAGAAACATGACACTGAATTAGACCTTGAGGAATTGCTGCTGCTGCCGCCTTCATTTTATAACTGTGGCTTCAAACTCACACTAATGGAGTGCAACAGTAACATGGCTAAAGCAGTTACAGTAAACCACAACAAAATGGACAAAAAAAAATGAATGATACTCCAATTTGTTACAATACAACCTGAGTCAGTCAGCATGTGGACAAACTACCGCCAAAAACAGAGCTGGTTCTCCGTCCAGCTCTGTGAGTGCATGTAAGAACCTGTTTGGCTAATAAAGATGCAAGTCAGTGCGCTGCCGATACTCTGTGCCAGTCTTCTCCATTCCACCTCTCCGCTGCTGCTTGGCTGGCTGGCCGCGCACACGCTAGCTGAACAGTGTTACAGCCACTTCACTTGAAGTCAAACTTCAAAGAGACTCTACTGCTTCAAGCAGCAGTTTGCTGTTGTAGGGGGGAGCCTGTTTTCTTTTTACTTTGTGTGTGTAAGATTTAAAATTACCACCCCTTTGCATGATCCAGCACCTTACAATCATTACCTCCTACCAAAACATTAAAAAAAAAAAAAAAAAAAAAAATCAGGAAAGTAAAACATCCGAGCCAAAACCCTTGGCAGAGTCGAAATGTACTATGCAAGGAGCACAGGCTATCTGACCTCTGCCAGCAAGCAACGCCTCTCAAACACGATTCCGGACGTGCGTATGGAGTGGGGAGCGCGGGCGGCCGCTGGGACTGTATCTGTAATTGGATCAGGCCCTGGCCATGTAACGGAGCACGTTTCCGGACAGCAGAAGACCAACGGTGCGTTGCCACGCACTACAGTTCCATCGCATGGCTGCTCCGCTTCTTTAAAATAAAAATTGCTGATTTATGTTGGAAACAGGGAACCCCATTTATCACGGAACGCATTGTTATCAGCTACCTGGCGCCCCCACACCCCACGCCCCTCTGGACGTCGGTACCCCTGGAGCCTCATAGGAATACGGTGGAGGGCAGAGACGCCTGCACGGCGGTATTGATTTATATAGAAAACCCCAAACGCTCAGCTCCGTGGGCGGTAAGTGTTAGCTCATTGTTAACAAAGCAAGATTGCCCTTCATGTGAAAGAGCACAATGAGGGAACAACACAGACACAAAAGAGCATAACAACACAGGAACCTCTGTGACAGGAACAGGCCATTCGGCTCCACTCCGCTCATCGGTTTTCTGTAGTTGTTTTTTTTTTGTTTCACGAATTACACAGTTTATTGCTTTGCAACACATCGACCCATAAATTGCACCAGGAATGACCTGCTTTTTGTGATAAATTTGCTAATGTGACGGGTGAGAGCCACAATGGCACCGACAGACAGATGGAGGGAGAGTGGAATGACAATGGGAAAGATGTATTTTGGGTGAGAAAGAGATAAAGATGTAGAGTAGAGAATTACAGAGATGATAAGAGGTTGGAGGGGTGGAGGGGGGAGGAGGGAGCAGAAGAGTCACACACACTGAAGACTGTATAAACTGACAGAGTGCACACAGCAGGGGCACACTACTACCTGCGAACATGCTGCAACCATGCCCACCCCCACCCCCACTGCGGCCTCCAGTGTCAGGGCCTTTCTGTTTGTGCATGTGTGTGTGTGTATGCATACATTAGTGTTTCTGTGAATGTGCATATGTTTGTGCCTGTGTGTTCCTGTCTGTGATTGAGTGTGTTTGTGCCTGTGTGTGTTTGAATACCCTTTTGCCACATGCAATAACCAGTTCACCAACTGCTGTCAAACCCCCCAGGGGATGAAGGCAGGCACGCACGCACGCACGCACGCACGCAGATACTGAAGAGTCAGACGCTGTGTCGCAATTCTGTCTCGCTCACTCTCTCTCTCGCACATACACACAGCGGTAGTCAATAACATTGGTGGTCACAACTGCTTCCGTAACATTTTTTCTTTTCAATTACTTATTCTTTATGGATTCTTATCACTGTCATTCGTATTATTTTCATCATCGTTACCCAAACTAAGCTGGCTAATTTGTGTAAGAGTGAAATGTTTGTGCCATTTTTCCCCTTTTTCCACAAACGGGTGCACAGGCCAGAAGGGAACATGCCGAACTCGCACAATCCATTAGCCTTTAAACCCCCCACCCCCCACCATTACAGGGCGGCCGTGTTTTATAGCTCTCTTCATCAAGGTTACTGTCAGGCACTCCTGTCTGTCCGGAGAGCAGCGTTCAGCGACAGGAATCCAACACGCTGCCCCTGCTCGGCTCATTTCTGCAGCTTTTCCATTTCTGAACAGGCCTGGCACGACAAGTGCGGGTTTTCGGGGGCCCTCAGTTTCACTCACTTATTTCTCATTTGTTTCTCCTGCCCTTCGATTCACCCTGTCAAAACTCTTTTTGGGGAAGACCTAAAATGGCTGTAAATAATTCAGCATCAACTACTTTAGAAAAGGATAATATTCATATTTTTTTCTGCATCATTGCAATGTTACGGCTGTGTTTGGCACGTATGTTTATAATTGACCCAGCTTATAAATTGCTGTATGCACCAGGTGCTCGGTAAGTAATGCACAAATGGATATATCATCTGCAAGCTTTGCAAAGATCATGATTTGTGCTTTTGGCAATCGTCTGTTGATTTTCATATCAATTTTGTCTCAATTTTTCAGGAAGGTTAAATAATTTATTCGGTTACCCCAAGGCCCGAGCAAAATTATCTTCCAAATCCACTTAGATATGGATTCAAAATATTGGTAATATTTATAGCATTTTAATGTGCAACTACAATTGGATGACTGCAATTCAAGCCGACACATCCTTTAAAGATGTTTTCTAAATAAAAGATGAATTGCAAATTTAATAAACCCAAGCTACAAACATTAAAAAGCGATATAAATATGAGCTCACCTTGCACATGAAAAGCAGCTGGGGGACGGGCTCAGACTCCCGAGAGCACGCGGGAAGTGCCGTTTCTTTAAAGCGCGGCCTAAAACATTTCATACTGATGTTATTTTCAATACGTCACATGATCTGATTTTAAACGCTCTGCTGCCACGCTTTCGGTGGGCCGCCGCGAATGCGTCTGCCGCTCATTCGGGCTTGTTGAGTCACTAGGCGTTCCTGACAGAGGCATTAATACTAATAGGAGTCAATGATGCTTCAGTTACATTTAAAGCAAAGCTCGTCTCACTCCTGATAACATAAATAAAAGTAGAAAATGATTGCCTAACAACTGTTTGTATTTATGGATTGATTCCATTGAAATGTCATTGTTGATGTAGTGGCTCAATTTTGCACCGCCACACAATGCATTCACTGTGACAGGCCAGATATAAACCGAGCGAAACAACGGCAAACTGCCAAAGTCACTGCTATCTCCTGATCACTTATTTTCTGTACTTGTTTGTTCATATTTACATTTTGTGATATTCAACATGTGTGAGACTTGGCGTGACTTAAGTAAAGCACATGAGAGTCTAAAGTAGTAAACATGTCTACGAGTGAAAACGTTCAGCAGGAATAACTTGATATCATCACTTGTGTCACTGTGGCATTATATTGCACTGGTTTGACGGCAATATTTCATTATGCACATAATTGTGCATAGCTCGATAACGAACCAAGAAAGGTGAAACGAGAATTTCATTAGGTGCATCGTTTTCCACACAAAAACCTGAAAATATACATGGGGGGGTCAAATCTTACCCTTAAAGGGCAGCTGTGGCATTCCACCTCAGCAGGGTTACCTAAAGCACCAAATGCACCTGCAAGAAGCGCTCCCAAATCTGCTCCTCTGCACCTTCCCAGCCCGTGTGTGGAGATAGGACTGTAGCGCAGCTCCTGATTAGGCCAGCCCTGTTATTGTCCATCAATGTTTCTTATTTTCTTGGCAGGTCCAATTTACCCATCCCTGCCTCCTCGTTACAGCGTAATGAGGGATGGGGGGGGGATAACTGATATGCATGGGGGGGGGGGCAGCAGCTCTGTCCCTCAGCTCTGTCCCACCCCATTATTTAAAATCATGATGGACACTTCCTGTCAAAGCTCAAGGAATTTTAAAAATGTATTCAGATATGCATATGGGGGGGGTGATTTCATGCCGATTTGAAAATAGATAAATACATAAATAAGAGAATATATTTCATATGTTTTTGTTCAGGTTGGCAACACCTGTCCACATGGAACACAAAACAAAATCAGGTAAAGGACTCTGTTTCAACAGTCCTGGCCACTCAACTCATGAGACCGGCATGAGGGAATGGAGGGCAAGATTAAAACGAGAACAAAAATATTCCATAAAATGGGAGAATCACAATTCCCAGATGGTTGGGTTAGTCACGACCTGTCTGTCTGTGGAAGGGAACGCAGACAGGTGCGTTTCACCCTCCCAGTAACTACCACTTGAGCAGCTGCATCTGCAGCCAAACGTCAATCAAACCCAGACTGAACCGAACTTCAAATAAAATACCAATGAGGCCATTAATGAATTTACCATGGAATGCACTGTCTTTCAGACAGGTGTGCAAGGTGGGGGTGCAGCTGAATCCCGGAAGAGCAGAGCACTATGGGAAAAGCGATGCACCAAATTAATAGTAACATTACCCTATGCATACTGAATCTATTAGGAAACAGGCCTCAAGCTTCACCACCAAGTCTGACTCGAGCCGCAATAGTTCAAGCACATCCTGAACAAGCAAACGGCAAGAACACATACATTGAGCTCTTTTCATCAAACTACGGACATCTTACTAAGGACGGGCTTTTATTTCTGCACAGTGGTATTCATTCCGTTTTATATTGTCTAATTCATAATGGAGCCCAATGCCTGAGCTCAAGGCTGACATTCTGCTGCGGTTCTCTGTTCCACACAGAGGAAGGAGAGACAAGGAGAAAAAGGGGAGCTCAGTATTTGAGTCTATGAGAAAGGCATTCTGGTTCATGGCCTCTCTCCATTCCAGAACACATCCGTGTGAGTTCTAGGCTACCCCGACATTGTCCCCCACTCTGTGCTGCCATTGTGTTCTGCACTTCACCCCTGAATCTGCGCGAACACGAACACATCTCTCGTGCTAAAGAGGGCTGTTAGCATTCCACCTAGAGTGTGCGGCTAACCTTCCCCCACCCACTTCTCAAAAGCCTAAAGGCTTAAGTGGAAGTTTTACAAAAAAACAAACAAAAAAAAAAAAACCCCAACAAATAAACAAAACCCTTGACCAAACTTTTCATTCTGGACTTTGCTCTTCCCTGTCAGGTGAAGAAACATTGAGGAATGTTGTGGTTTTTTTTCTTTTAATGTTCATCTTCTTTTTCTTTCCCACCGATTTCTGGAGACACATCTCTGGAGGCAAAATGCGTTTTGGAAAACCACGGCACACGCTGAAATATTAATACACGTCACCGCCGCACGGAGAGAACGCCCCGAAATCGAAGGAGGCATTTGTACCTTAATGGGTAAACAATGGGCAGACGGGAAGTGGGCCAATACGTTTTCCGCCACCGAGTCTAAAGCCATTTCCTGTGAAGTGGCTCCCCACACGCTGCCTGCACTGGCGGGACAGAGGAAACGCAGTGGTGAATTTTATACGCGAATAAATAAGGCATAGGGTGGGGGTGGGGGTGGGGGACATGGATCTGCGCTGTCCCACAGAACCCAGGCAGGGGTGGACTCAGGTCGGGGGGGCACCGAGGAGCTGGGAGTGAATGAACACGTCCACACGCTGGCCCCGTCGCCCCCTCAACTGGCCCTCATAAACATTCAGCACTCAATCTGCCTGGTACCACACCGCAACACGAACACACTAACAAACAACACGGGGAAGGAGAAAGACAGGAAGAACAAGAAGCAGAAGCCGAAGCAGCCAAAAGAATATCATTAAAGTTAAGTTACAACAGGGTGAAGTCTAAAATAAGACAAACAAAACTCTGAATTGGTTTGTAAAAAACCCTGAGTGCACTGCAGTTCAAAGGCCAAGAACAGAGACAGTAACATTCCATTTATAAGACAAATAAGAGGATATATTTTTAAACAAAAATGTAACATGCTTGAAGAGGAGGAAGAAAGGATATTAAAAGTTAGAGTAAGGTGAAGTCTGCAAGATGACTGACAAAAATCTGAATTAATTTGTGGAGCACCTTAAGCACACTGTAAGTCAAAGTGTGTTATGTTGAAAGATAAAGGCAATAAGGGAGACAGGAAAGCTCAAATAGAGAGAGAAAAAGGTCATATATTCATATTTTTTTTACATAAAAATGTAAATACTTGCAACGTGGTGTATCTGGGAGGCTTAGATCATGTCATAATGAAATGAGGAAGATGAGGATGAGGAAAATAAAGACTATCAGAATAAAGAATAAAGACCTTCAATAGTAATGTTCATCTAGAGACCTGCAAGACAGGAAGGTTTGCATGTACAACATGCAGAACTGAAAACAGAAAAAACGAAATAAAGCCACAAACTGAAACAGACTGCCATTTTGTTTAAAACACAGGACAGCAGACCATTAGGAGTTGCCGATTAACATGTGTACAGACCTTAAAAGTCACTTTATGTTTTATGGAGTATGCGTAAGTGATGTGCATGTGAAATTAACCACAGAGAAAGAGTCCATCTGAAAGTACCGCTCACAGCAAATGAACGCCGTTTAACGATAGCGATCGGCACAGAAAGCCGAACGGCGTCTCCGGGTGTTATTTTTCACGCCACACAATGCGGCGACACGCTCTGGATATCGGATTTTAATGACGGCATTAAGAACCTCCCTCTCCGGGTCTCTCACCCACTGAAAAGCCATTAGCAGACTCAAAACGCTGCACAATCACAGAGTCGCTGCCCCAGGTTATTACACAGTAAGTACCCTATTAGAGCCGCACATGGGTTCACCTGGGCTGCTGTCTGGCGTTTGTGTGGGCATACGGGCCTGGCATTAAAGCTGGGCTACACCGCAAAGGCATTACCTGTCCCATCACAAACACTTTAAATATGAGAGAAAACACAGGCCAGGACCCAATACAACAATCTCAGGGCTTTTCAAGAGTATGCCATTTGGTTTTAGAAATGAAAGTGTACACTGGAAAGGACATTTGTATTCGAAAGGAGTGGATGCCATTTTTGTGTTCAAACAGAACATTTTCAGACTGAAGCAGTAATGTGGTACGTTTTGATTAAAAAGCCCTTACAGGCACGAAGTCAGCTTGATTGAATTTCAGCCCAAATGTATTTATTTCAGTATTACAGGTTAATCATCTGACTGATCTGGTCATAACACATTATAATAAGTTACAACACATTACAGGCAGATCTCCTGATTCAGTTATAACACATTATAACAAGCTGTAAATGAAGTACGATGAGGCCCACGCTCATTCTCAGCTTCAGAAATGTCTCAAAACCAAAGCCAAACACATTCACTGCACCAAATACAAATTGTACAGATCAGAGGAAAAACCTCATGTTTTCATGATGGGATATTTTTTTAGCTTCAACAGATTCGGTTTAAGATAAAACAGGATGAACTGGAATCTGCTGTAAGGTTTTGCTACCATTTGTGGGATTAAGTAGGACTCAAAAAGGCTGGAGCAGAGCACATCCACAAACACGCAATCACATGAGCACGCACGCACGCACGCACGCACGCACACACACACACACACAAGCATGGTCTCATACACAAACTAACACGTGCAAACTCACTCAAACACACTCAGAGACACACACACTCAAACATACATAACCACCAATGGATCTTCCCCCTGAAACAGGATAATGAGACCGCACTACAAAGCTGTACTGCAGCACTGTCTGTGGTGTGTAAACACACACCCTACAGCAGTCTGCTACAGCTTCCATATTTCACACCACTGTGTTTATACATACGGAACAAACTCAGGTGACATAATACCTGTGGTGTGGACATGTGTCTGTCCAGGTGTGGCACACCTGCTCATATCAGTCAGGTGGACGCAGTTACGTTCTGCCGGTCTGGGAGCCGCTCTAGATTAGAGTGTCTGGTCCATGACTAATGCGGTGCTGTGCAGTGTCTGAACGCTCTGACTGAATCGCCGTGTGGTTAGGCCACACGGGCGACCGCCTCGGTGCCACTGACAGCAATCCCACAATCCCCAAATTAGCATTCAATCCCCTGCACCATGCTGGCGTGGAAACGTGACTCGGGGAGGTGGGGGGTGTAAAGGGGTGTGGGTGATCTCCATGGCTGTCGAACCGTGTTTTGTGCTTCTCTGATGAACACCCCACCATTCTAAGTGAAAACACAGGTCGCTCCGACTTCACAGAGCCTCACGAACAAACACACACTGCAAAACCAAGCAAGTGAGCCCTGAAAGTCACCCTGGATGAAAGCGTCTACTTAGGAAATAATTAAGAATTATAATGGGATATGGAAGATACAGCTTAACGTATCCTACGTGATTACTTTCCCCATTAGTTTTATAAACCTCATCAATGCACAGCCTTAATTGGCTGTTATTGTAAGTGTTACTATTGCCGCGCGGCTAAATGGGGTTACACTGTGTTCCACGACTAGGGCATTGTGTATGTGCACCTGTGTGTGGGAGTGCGTGTGGGAGAGTGTGCGTGTGTGCATGCGTGTGTGTGCATGTGCGTGCATGCGTTCGTGTGTGTATGTGTGTGTGTGTACATGTGCAGCATCACTGTCTCAGGGCTTATCCAGATCTATTCACCCTCTCCAGAGTTCCAGGCCTCCCAGCCAGGCAGCCAGAGTTCCAGGCCTCCCAGCCAGGCAGAGTCGCAGGCCGGTCAGCCAGCCTGGGGCTGCACACAGCTGGGAGGCGCAGCGTTCCAGGGTCGCTACGTGGCTATGCTAACCATGCTAACCACAGTAACCACGCTAAACAAACAAACATCCACCCAGCCTAATTCAGTCCCTGTCTGGCATCTCCTCCAAACTGATATTTTTAAACACAGCCACTCTATTTAAAAAAAAAATAAAATAAACAAATAAATAAATAAATAAATAGAAACACAAAGCACAACCCCCTCACAGGGCAGGGTGTCCTCCTCAGTGCTGACTGAGAACCTCAGAGCAGCCATGAGTCACACATGCAGATAAACACTCAGCAGCAGCACAGAGAGAGAGAGAGAGAGAGAGGGGAGGGAGGAGGGAGGGAGGGAGGGAGGGAGGATGTGAGAATAAGAAACAGCAGAAGGGGGATGGGGGGGGCAGAAAGAGAATTTACTGCTGAATAAGGCTTGGTCTGCTCCTCTCACTGAGGGAGGGAGGGGAGTAGAGGAGCACAGCCTGGCTGTGGGGGGGCCAGGGGCAGCACTGGCCTCATGGTGCCCAGAGGAGAGAGCACAGGCATGGGGTGTGCTGGGAGGGGGAGGGGGGGTGCTTCCAGGGCATTCCACTTCAGAGACACAGTGGTGTAACTCTGGGGTGTGTGTGTGTGTGTGTGTGTGTGTGTGTGTGTGTGTGTGTGTGTGTGTGTGTGTGTGAGAGAGATGAAAGGAGTTATGCGGATCAGCCGCACACACAGAGAGCCTGGCTCGGCCACTAACAAGCAAATTAAATTTTTGGATTCTATCCCTTCTCAAAAACAGCCGGAGAGGGGCAGAAATGTGCAGAGGGATTTTAATATCACTGGCACCTTGATTAAAAAAAAAAATAAATAAATAACAGTTCTACATAAAAAAAAGAAAACTTTTGAGGCCAGACTGTTTGACTGCTGCGTAATTTTACACTGTGTTTCATATGATCCATGTAACGCAAAGACAGCATACAACCTTTCTGCTCGTCTTTCTCAACAATCATAAAAATGGAGATGTAAGGACTTTAATCACATTTAACACAACCCTTTCACACAATATTCTTTTTGAAACATTTCCTGAAGGCCAGTGGTCTCCAGCGGAATTGCGTCAGTAATGCAGCGCCGCACGTGAAAGCGACAGGAAGGCACACAACCGGATTCAGGCCGATATTGACCTCCTTTGTGCTTCGCCTACACATTTACACAAGAGTTATCCTGAGCCTTTCAAGATCCAAAGCACGTTTGATTAAAAAAGCACTTGGTTACACATTTTACCTGAAAGGAACAGGCTGGGGAAAAAAGCAAATGGTGATGCAAACACAAGAGGCCACAGCAGACTGTGTATATGGGAAATGAATGAAGTGCTCTTTCTGGCCTTTCTGGTGAGCACGGCTGGGCGGGCCACACTCTACAAGCCACAGAACAAGATGGGGGGGGTGAAAGGGCAGATTTGCTGCTACCAGCTACCAGAGATAAACGACAAAAAAAAAGTGTTTTTCCCTCTCCCTCTCTCCTCATCCATCCCTCTCTCTTCCTCCCTCTTCCCTTCTCACTGTCCTGGCTGGAGACGCATGCACATAAAAACAGCGTGCTGTGCAGCTGTGTGGAACCCTGACTGAGTAGGCTCTCATTTCTGTGGGGACAGGAAGCAGGGGTGCGCTCTGGCTGCCTGGTGACAGGCCCTCTCACACCGTGGCCATTTTTCTTTATTAAAGCTAAATAAAGTGGGTCGCCCCCGTGCTTTCTTCCACAAGCTCTGTTGACAAAGCAGAGCGATTCACTGCAGGTTTTTCTTATTTATTTATTTTATTGAAGGGCTCTCCGGTTGGGAGTTTTGCCTGGGGACAGCTCTGAGGTTCCAGGGCTGCTGATATCGCCCTGCTCTCCCCTGAGGGTATATACACACTGCCACCTGAGAGAGCGAGGGAGAGAGCGAGGGAGAGAGAGAGAGAGAGTGTGTGTGTGTGTGTGTGTGTCTGTCGTGTGCATGCGCATGTCTGTGTGCCTGTGTGTGTGTGTGTGTGTGTGTGTGCACCCGTGTCTGTGTGTGTGTGTGTGTGTGTGTGTGTGTGTGTCTGTGCGTGTGCATGCGCGTGTCTGTGCGCCTGTGTGTGTGTCTGTGCGTGTGCATGCGCGTGTCTGTGCGCCTGTGTGTGTCTGTGCGTGTGCATGCGCGTGCCTGTGCGCCTGTGTGTGTGCGTGTATGCGCGTGTCTGTGCGTCTGTGTGTGTGTGTCTGTCGTGTGTGTGTGTGTGTCTGTGTGCATGCGCGTGTCTGTGCGCCTGTGTGTGTTCAGGTGTGTGTGTACCCGTGTGTGTGTGTGTGTGTCTGTGCATGCCTGTGTGTGTGTGTGTGTGTGTGTGTGTGTGTGTGTGTGTCGGTGCGTGTGCATGCACGTGTCTGTGCGTCTGTGTGTGTTCAGGTGTGTGTGCACCCGTGTGTGTGTTCAGGTCTGTCTGTAGGCCTGTATGTATGTATTTTTGTATACGTTTGGAAAAAAATAGTAAACCAGAAGAAATATCTTTTCACTTAGTATGCAAAACAATAAAGACCTTAAATTTAAGTTGTGCATTTTCTTTTACACATTCAACAAATACATATTTCTTCGAGATTAGTATTTACTGAAACTTATAAATTCAAACCTATTTATAAACACTTTATCTTAAAAATATTAAGGAAAAAATATTTTGGTGAATGTTTTTATCTGGGTGCTGGTTTTCATTTTCGGCAGAACGGATGCTCACCCTTCACTTTGGCCAGCCTGTAATCGGTTTGCAAATTCAGAAATCCTCTCATGAAACTTGCATCAGAGCCCTCTCCTCTCTCTCCCTCTTTGCATTCAATCTTTCTTTTTTGGATCAACAACACTTCTAAAACTGTTTTTTTTAAAAAAAAAAGTAGTCAAACTAAAAATAAAAAATATGTATTACTTTTTAAATAAAATTTTACAACAACGGCGAAACAAAATTTGTGGAGATGCAGGATGGTACGGGGTAAAAACCTCAATGTTTGTAGGCGATGTCAGTGCTAAGTTCAGACTGTTCCGGACATGGATTCAGGTTGTTATTTTTTTCTTTTTAAGGCGAGAATATACCCTGCGATGCTGCAACCATACTCCGCTCTTCCACGACGAGTTCCGAAACCGCCAGCGCAGATACGAAATCAGTTAACGGCAAAAACAGCTGCAGCGCGGATGTACTCTCTCTGGGGCCGGGCTGACGAATATAATCTCACCCCATGATTAAAGTCTCCTTTTTACAGATACGCCGAGCACACCGCGCTCACGGAGCCCGAGACTTAGTCACTGCAGAGATAGGATGACGGGAGCAGATACATGAATAAACAGACCCAAATGGCTCGATAAGGAATCAAGGTATTTCATTAGAGAGGTTCTGAGGACATCACAGAGAGGAAGTATGTGCTGGGTAGAGTACATATACCACCCTACAGCAGGAGGGCCACAGTGTAGAATACATATACCACCCTACAGCAGGAGGGCCGCAGCGTAGAGTACATATACCACCCTACAGCAGGAGGGCCACAGTGTAGAGTACATATACCACCCTACAGCAGGAGGGCCACAGCGTACAGCAGGAGTACATATACCACCCTACAGCAGGAGGGCCCACCCTACAGCAGCGCAGTGTAGAGTACATATACCACCCTACAGCAGGAGGGCCGCAGCGTAGAGTACATATACCACCCTACAGCAGGAGGGCCACAGTGTAGAGTACATATACCACCCTACAGCAGGAGGGCCACAGCGTAGAGTACATATACCACCCTACAGCAGGAGGGCCACAGCATATAGCAGGAGGGCCGCAGCGTATATACCACCCTACAGCAGGAGGGCCACAGCGTGTAGAGTAGTACATATACCACCCTACAGCAGGAGGGCCACAGTGTAGAGTACATATACCACCCTACAGCAGGAGGGCCACAGCGTAGAGTACATATACCACCCTACAGCAGGAGGGCCACAGCGTAGAGTACATATACCACCCTACAGCAGGAGGGCCACAGTGTAGAGTACATAGACCACCCTACAGCAGGAGGGCATACAGCGTAGAGTATATATACCACCCTACAGCAGGAGTGCCGCAGTGTAGAGTACATATACCACCCTACAGCAGGAGGGCCACAGTGTAGAGTACATATACCACCCTACAGCAGGAGGGCCACAGCGTAGAGTATATATACCACCCTACAGCAGGAGGGCCGCAGTGTAGAGTACATAGACCACCCTACAGCAGGAGTGCCGCAGTGTCTGCAGGTTTAACTCCAGTCCTGGAGGGCCGCAGTGTCTGCAGGTTTAACTCCAGTCCTGGAGGGCCGCAGTGTCTGCAGGTTTAACTCCAGTCCTGGAGGGCCGCAGTGTCTGCAGGTCTAACTCCAGTCCTGGAGGGCCGCAGTGTCTGCAGGTTAAAAGGCCGATTGCCTTCAGTGTTGCAGCCAATGAACTCGGTTGTAAAATAACCAATTGGGTCAATTTCACATCCATTAGGCCTGTTATCAAGAAACAAACTGAACTGAAAATCAGTTCATGAATCAAAGTACGCTCCATAATGTTTTATGGAGCTTTTTTTATAAAAAAGTAATTAATTGAATTTCAATTAATTTCCTGAATTGATTGGTTTGTATTGAAATGGATTTGACCTCCCGCCCTTGATCATGGTTTTGACAAGCGTAGCCTGTGACCCCAGTGCACCTAAAGCAATTGCCTTGGGTGGGTTAAGCTGATTGGACTGAAAATGTATTTAGCTAGCTAGCAATTTGGCAAGACTGAAAATGCACTGAACTGGCTAGTGTGCTCATAGTTCTTAATAAGGAGGGAAATTGATTTAGCCGGTTAGCCGAGTTTGTTCATTTACAGCCAGCATAGTGAAACAACGGTGCTAGGATTTTTCAGAACTTTAACACAAATTATCGGGGCAGATGCATATTAACATGAATATTCATGGAGATGAATGCGTTTCAGCCAGAAACCTCCATCTCTCAGTAACATACTCTCACAGGCATTCAGCACTCTCTCTCATCCAAAGATACTGACAGCGTGAAGACAAGTTCAAAGATCGGAATCACAAAGCAATAACACCCGAGGGAAGCATAATCTCAAAGAGAGCGGAAATGTGAAAAGCATAATATTCACCTGGGAGCTTGATTAACCTATTAACACAGCCAAACAGGTAATAAATACAATTCAACGCAAAATCAATATGCACAATTACAACCTTACAATTACAGTATGGTAACAAGCAGGTATTTAATGTAGTACAGTGTTAATTGTGCCAAAATCCTGAGGTGCATAAAAAAATTAGTTCCAACACACACGTGTCCATGAGAAGCGATGCAGGGCTAAACAGCACCTGTGTCAGCGTAAGTGCCCCCCAGACTAACGCGCTTTCAAACAGCGTGTGACTCAAGCATCATCCAACAGGATTTAACGTCTGCAGCGACTATCTGAAGAGTACCCTGCCAAAAATTTAAGAGTGGAATGAGGGGGGGCCGGGGGGACAGCTCTGCTGTGGTAACTAAAACCCAACACACACCAGAGTCTTTCATCACTTTAAAGTCTCTGTGGGACCCGAGACTGCAGCTTCTTTAACCGAAAAACGCCCGGCTCACTTATTAACAATGATACGCTAAAGATATAAATTATTAGCTTCACATCCTAGGGCCCTCCCATTAATCAAGGGTTAATTACAGTAAACCTCCATCAAACTAGGCCACTGCTTCTGGTTACTGCCATGAGAGAATATTAGATAAGGCCACACTACAGCAGAGAGCTGTAAGGTCTGCGCTGAGCATACAAAGAAAGATGACTTTCTTTTTTCTTTTAAAGGAAGAATGAAAATTAAACGGACTGCTACAATGCGTTTGCTGTAAGAAAATTCCCAGGAAATAAAGAAATGGCTGAATTATGAAGTGTCCTCCCTGTGTGTGAATGATTAGAGTCCACTCATCCCTGTACAACTTTCTGTAGAACAGAAGATTCACTGCCATCGAATTTTTGTCCCCCTAGTCTTGGAGGTCATTCCAAGGTCACGATGCCCAATATCAAACCAACGCTCTTTTATAGAAGCCTGATGGGAATGGGGTCATTATCTCTCATTCAGCCCGTACGCGCTCTCACAATAATAAACAATAACCGCGGCAAATATTAACCTTGCCTCTTCCCTGCACTTAAGTCTCTTTCTATTACCACATCAAAGACCCTGCCTTTTCCTCTAGGTATATGATCACCATGGCAACCGATTTGACCATCGCAAGCCGAGGGACGCGCGCGTCTCTCCCTCTTAAGAGCGAAGGAATGTTATTGGGTGCAGCGAATCCGCCGTGGGGGCGGGAGGCACATGTAGTGGAGGATGTGTGAGCTCCCCTCCCCCCACGAGATCCCATGGATGGAGGAGTGGAGGGGGCAGGGTTTTGGGAGGGCCAGGGTGGGGGGTCATGATGTGGTTCACTTTATTAATCTGGAGCTGATGATGCTTCCGCTATCTGTAAGATAACCGCCGGCCACCTCAGTCATGATTCAGCTTCTCTGTGTCTAAATCCTGGCTCTGGCCTTCCCGCTTCTGAGAGAGAGAGGGATAGAGAGAGAGGGAGAGGGATAGAGGGATAGAGAGAGGGATAGAGAGAGAGGGGGGGATAGAGATAGGGATAGAGAGAGAGAGAGAGAGGAGAGGGGGGGGAGAGAGGGATAGAGGTAGAGGTAGAAGGATAGAGAGAGAGAGGGATAGAGAGAGAGAGAGAGAGAGGGGGGGGGAGGGAGAGAGAGATAGCGAGGGCACAGCCCCGATATTCAATCTAAAGCGTGACTTGATGACTCATAGCCTGATGAGCCTGGAGTGAAAGACCGAGCGTGGCGGAGAGAGAACTTTTCACCTGCACACATCGCCCGCCTCCCCCACCCCGCCCCCGCGTCTCCTTCACTCCCACCCCTCCCCTCTCTCTCTCTCTTTTCGACATCCGTCCATGACTGTATAACGCAGGGTTGGCTAGTGGGTGGGGGGGAGTCGCCACAAATTTTCCAAAGAACCAGTTGCCCAGGAAACCAGTTCAGAGTCGCTACGTGAATGGCTGTGGGCCCCCATACGGCATACACCCCCCCCGCCCTCCACCTCCCATTCCAAAAGGCAAGTGGCCATGTAGATGGCTTGACCTCTGACCCCGGCATGGCGGCAGCCTAACTGAACGCCGTCCACGCTTACTCCCTCTGCAAAAACCGGAAGCCGATGGTTTAAGCGAGCATGACGGAGGGCTCTGCCGACACGTTCCGGGGAAGGCTAACCACACATTCGCCGTGATCCGAAGGAGCCCAACGTCAGGAAGTCATTCAGACGTGGCGTGGAGCCCTTTTAAGCACCCAATTCCTGCCGTCCGACGCGCTAACCTTTAGTGGAGTGCGGCGGGAACAGGCGGTTGCGTGGATACCGTAATAAGATGGTGGCAGCGGCGCCTGGGTGAGTGAGGGGAGCTCAATCTCACACTAATGCAGGAAGGAGCTCGGTATTCCTGGCTCAACGCGCCGCGGTTATCTGACCTTTCCACCACCATAAGCCCCGCTGAGTGTCTGAGTGGATTTCCCCCATGCCAGAGAAACCGCGGATCATCTCCGGTCATTTGACATGAACCGAACAGGATTTCCAACCCCCGAACGATTCCCCTTTTCCAGAAAGCCTGTGCTTTAGAGTCACAGCGTATCATTTCCCCTAACCACAGTCCGTACTGGGGGAGCCTTCAGTCACACATTTAATGATAACCATGCCGGAGGGAACCGAAAATAGCCAAAACATCATCACAGCGGTCTTCCATTCTGCTTTGCACCACAATTTCAGATGGAACAGCTGTTAAAAAGACCACTGCGCCAAATCACCATAACACAAGGTTTAATATTGTCAGCATCATAAAAAAACAACTTTTCAATTACATTACATAACACAATTTTTTATTCATATGGCATTTTGAATCAACTTTCAAAATTCATGCAGCCCATGAATCATTTACAGTACATATCTGATGATGCCAGCATTCTGTTTGTGTATCAAACTCCAACTTGGCAAAATTTGGAGATACACAGATTTCATCTGATAAGCTGTCAGCAGCAGTGATAAGCTGTCACCTGTACCTGTATGGTTTAGCTCTGCTGCGTTCTCAGGTGCTGTGGATTACCACAGACATATGGCGTGCGTTTTTTATACTGAGATTAGCATCGGTTTGCAAACCTTACAACGCCTTATCGTGTCCCCTCTGTCATCCAACTCAAACCGAAGGCAAGAAACGTGAATAAACATGGAGAGATGACTTTAAACCAAACATGACTGATCAAAGTAAACCCCGGCCCAGATAACACTCTCCCCTTTCTCCCTCACTCTCTCTCTCTCGTCCTTCACATTCGAGCGATGGTCTTTGAACGAGAAGTGCTTCAATGAGAATCCCGAGCTCCGTGGTGGTGATGTGTGACCGCCTTATGCGCTACCTGCCAGTCCCTATCCCTGCCCTGTGATGCTGAAGGATTTGGGGTCTTTATTTTGCAACACTATAATTGTGTACATCGTGTGAACAGCAGAGGAGACAGACCTGCAGACACTGCAGCCCTCCTGCTGTAGGGTGGTATATGTACTCTACACTGTGGCCCTCCTGCTGTAGGGTGGTATATGTACTCTACACTGCGGCCCTCCTGCTGTAGGGTGGTATATGTACTCTACACTGTCCTGCTGTATATATATGTACTCTACACTGCGGCCCTCCTGCTGTAGGGTGGTATATGTACTCTACACTGCGGCCCTCCTGCTGTAGGGTGGTATATGTACTCTACACTGCGGCCCTCCAGCTGTAGGGTGGTATATGTACTCTACACTGCGGCCCTCCTGCTGTAGGGTGGTATATGTACTCTACACTGCGGCCCTCCTGCTGTAGGGTGGTATATGTACTCTACACTGCGGCCCTCCTGCTGTAGGGTGGTATATGTACTCTACACTGCGGCCCTCCTGCTGTAGGGGTATATGTGGGCCTCCTGCTGTAGGGTGGTATATCTCTACACTGCGGCCCTCCTGCTGTAGGGTGGTATATGTACTCTACACTGCGGCCCTCCTGCTGTAGGGTGGTATATGTACTCTACACTGCGGCCCTCCTGCTGTAGGGTGGTATATGTACTCTACACTGCGGCCCTCCTGCTGTAGGGTGGTATATGTACTCTACACTGCGGCCCTCCTGCTGTAGGGTGGTATATGTACTCTACACTGCGGCCCTCCTGCTGTAGGGTGGTATATGTACTCTACACTGCGGCCCTCCTGCTGTAGGGTGGTATATGTACTCTACACTGCGGCACTCCTGCTGTAGGGTGGTATATGTACTCTACACTGCGGCCCTCCTGCTGTAGGGTGGTATATGTACTCTACGCTGCGGCCCTCCTGCTGTAGGGTGGTATATGTACTCTACACTGCGGCCCTCCTGCTGTAGGGGTGGTATATGTACTCTACACTGCTGGCCCTCCTGCTGTAGGGTGGTATATGTACTCTACACTGCGGCCCTCCTGCTGTAGGGTGGTATATGTACTCTACACTGCGGCCCTCCTGCTGTAGGGTGGTATATGTACTCTACGCTGTGGCCCTCCTGCTGTAGGGTGGTATATGTACTCTACACTGCGGCCCTCCTGCTGTAGGGTGGTATATGTACTCTACACTGCGGCCCTCCTGCTGTAGGGTGGTATATGTACTCTACACTGCGGCCCTCCTGCTGTAGGGTGGTATATGTACTCTACCCAGCACATACTTCCTCTCTGTGATGTCCTCAGAACCTCTCTAATGAAATACCTTGATTCCTTATCGAGCCATTTGGGTTTATTCATGTATCTGCAATGTGAGAAGGCCACAAACTTTTTGTGACTTCACAAGGTTTTGTTAAAAAAAAAAAAAAAAAAAAATGTCATGTTTGAAATGTATATATAAATATAAGTATTGCATAATCAGTGGAGCACTGTCTCATGGCTCTGTGCGTTTATTAAAAACTTTTTTAATACTTTATGCGAATATAATGTGCTCAATACAATAAAAGCAGGTTTCCTAATGTCCTATAAACAAACTGTTTTTGACAAAGTGAAAATATTGGTACAGTAACAACACCCACCTTCTTTATTGAGTAAGATGATGTGATCAAACATTTTAAAAGTGAAAAAGTTTAATAAAAAAAAACATTTGAATCATTTATTTTAATCAAGCATTTATTTGATCTTAATTTGTGTATTAAGATTTAATTGCATTTCCTTTCCAGAAGAAACTTCTTTCCTAAAGATTCAAATGCAAAAGCAACGGCTGTTTGGCCTAATGTTTTTATTGTGGTTAGGTAAAAAAATCAGGACAATTAAAAAAAGATCTGGATCAAAGATCTCAAAGCTGGCAGGATCCTTTCAGAACAGACCAGAGGAAAGACAGTCATGGAAAATGCATTGTGTGGAGCTTGCTTAGGGGCCAGGCTGTGGCAAAATGTCACATACCGAATTAATTACGACACCAACAACAAGGCAGGATATTCGAAAACAAATTACCAAATAAATTAAAGTATTTACCGTACTAATTTCTTAACAATATATTGTCCATTGTTGGGACTGAATTGAGTGTTTTAGTTTGTTTGCAACCAGCAAATAATTCAATTAAGATGAAGAGACATAAGGAAGGCCTGGACTACAATGTAGCAAATTAACTTGCCCATTCGCACCTCTGGGGTTCATTCTATAACACTTCAAGAGCGTGAGCCGCTATTAAGAAAATCCAGACACCCCCCCCAACCCACACCTGCTGAACCCCTGACCACCCCTCCCTCCCCCCACCCTGTGCCCCAGCCCAAATGTACAAACGATGTTATCACAAAACAGCTTTTTAAAATATAAAGGATTCCACCTAGAATTTAGAGGCAAAGTAATAATGGGACCCGCTGTCGAAAATGGTTTGAATTAAACTAAGTGGAGGGCGGGGAGGAGGGGGCGGGGAGGCGGGGATGGTGGGGGCAGAAGAGAATGAAGAAGAGGGAAAAAAAAAAATCAATTAGCCGACCAAGCAGCAACAGACAAAATGGGCTTTTTTGTGAAGGTGCGGCAAACAAGTGGGTCGCTCATTTAGGGAGCGTAACCGAATTGTCATTTTCAATGACCCTACATTATCAGCCCAACCTGTCAGTAACGTCAGGAGAAAGATAAATCCAATTTCAAATGAAGCAATTTGCTTCCTGTTGGCCTGAGCCAGACATGGAGGCAGAGAAAATAATAGAACCTCTTGTTACGTGGGGAAGGGGGGGGTAGCACAAAGAGACCTGATCCCAATGATAAGAAAATAAACAATTATTACATCCAGATATCCATATATCCAGACGATATTTTCATTTTACCGGTGGAATCTGCATGCTGTCTGGAGAGAGACTGAGGGACCGAGTGAAAGCCATGTGGAGGACAGTGGGTAAAGACCTGGATCCTTCCTGATGTGAGGAAGACGACGGTTTAGGACCGGTAATGGATCCAAACCGGCCTCCTCCATTCAGGGGCTTGAGCTCACGTTGCTCTGCCAGGTCCAGCATGAGCTTTGTGCAAACAGCTGAGAATCAAACCAGCAGCTTTCAAATCACAAATTCAAACTGCTGAAGCCGAGCAGGTGTGGGCTTGGCTCGTACCTGGGTGGGAGACCCTCCTGGGAAAACTAAGCAGCGGCTGCAAGAGGTTTTGGTGGGACAGTAGGGGGCACTCTTCCCTATGAACTAAAGAGAAACTAATGTTTCAGCAAATTGATGGGGACACTGTGCTGTAGGGGACACCACACTTTTGGATGGGAGGTCAAAGCAGTGGTCGTGAAAGATTTAAAACTCTCCAAGAGTTGGGGATCATTCTCACCCCCCACAGTGTCATGGTAAAAATTCCCACAAAAAAGATTTCTCTCAGAAATAATCACCTGAATCTGACTGCCCTGTTCACCTCCAAAGAGGCTGGGTGTCAGTGGACCCAGCTAGTTACATTAAAGAAAAAATAAATAAATTCCACAGTCCTGCCGGATGAAAAGAACGCTTCATATAATAGGTCAGTGAGTTTCAGCACCGGAGAGGAACGGACCGACTGCTCAGACTTCTCTCACCGACTGAGAGTGTGACAGGAGCCCAAAAATACGCAGGGAGCAGTTAAATTAATCTCTAATAAACCGCAAAGGTTTCATGAGGAAGTGTCCCAGCATTATATTAAAGGTTAATTAAGCTACATATTTCCCACTATTTTTGCAAGCTCATTCTGCTGATTTTCCTACTCATCTTTCAGGAGACTCTTTAGACGACTAGTACCACAAACAAAGTGTTTTCATAACACCTGAACCTGCTGCAAGGAGTTTACTGATTGGTTGTTGAAAAATTAATGCAAAATAAAAAATTAAGATGGAAAAACTCTGAAATAAAGCTCAGAACCTCTACCTGCGGAGGTAATGATCTACACTCATCGATGTGAAACCTGTGTGAGCAGCAGTCGTTTGAAGGTCACGGTCCTGTTCTCTTGAATTCTTTGTCAGTTTAACGGTCCTGCTCTCTTGAATTCTTTGTCAGTTTAGTTTGTGTCTCTGGCAAAGGTGGGCAACGCCAGCCATGTGGCGAACAAGGAATTTTTCATCTAAGCTGGAATGCCATGCAGCAAAGTCCGTTTGAGTGCAACGAATGGCTGTCTCATGTAGGCACGCCATCGTCCTTTCACAGACTAGAAGCTAACGTGCTAACGCTCTGCCACGGAAGATCTCCCCACCCTACATGTGGCAAGAGAACAGCTGACAGGGGAGAATCACCCCCCCCCACCCCGCCCCCTCTTCCCACCAGCAGGAACATGTGAAGGTCCTGGGTGAAACACCCCCTCCCCTTGTCATAGGCCAGCAGGTCACTCACAGCCAGAGGTCAGAGGTCACCTGGAGGTGGGGGAAGGGGGGGGGGCACTCACAACCCCCGTTGAGTGTTCGCTGTGTTTGTCGGTTGGGATCAAGGTGCCCTGGTTACAGCCATGACTGGCGGTTGAGCGCGCCCCGCGGCTCCAGACGAATGCTAATTAAATCAGAGCCGCTGGACAGTGCGCCCTTCTCTCTCCCGCTGCTGCGAGGCGCAGTTGCCACGGCAGTGGCCTCCGCCTGTCCGCGAGGTCGCTGGGTCAGGCGTGAAGGCCGAGGGTATACCGTGTTCCAAGAGCCCCAGAAGTCACGGAACTCCCCCTCTCTGACCGTCGCATTAAAATAAATATTAGAGGATTGGGACTGGGACCAGATCTCCCCACCGAATGTTCTCGCCTTCTCCAAGAGGACCTTAAACTCAACACTGATCCCAGATCTGGTCAGGTTGACTGCCTTTTACCGCTCAGACAGCAGTGGCAGCCTCAGAGAAAGGACATTGTTATTTTTATCGAAGCATGAAATTAAGCGCTCTGTTATTTTAAACAGCACAGAAGTCTCAGAGTCATTAGTTATGAGGACCTAGCTTCAAGGACGCAACAACTTTGGATCAATACAGGACTACAACTACTGCAAACTACGACTTCAGCTGCTACTGTTCTGTAAAAAAAAAAAAAATCAAACAGGTCAGAGATCGAAAAGTTTGTTCAAAACATTTGGACCACTGTTGGATCATTGAAGGCCAACTCCAGACAAACTTTCTTCTGGGTTTTACTCATAAAAATTCACAAACAGAAGCAGAGAGTGGAGGAATAAGAGTTCAAGGAAATAGCTGGAAAAGCAACATTACAAACAGAATAGATACATCATATCTGGAATACATTTTTCAAAATGTAGGTCACGCATGTGGGGAACATTTAGGAGGATGTACATGAATTATTATGAATAATAATCATTTAAAATAGTCATACTGTCACAAGAACATGTGGGGACACCGTGACAAGCGAAAAGGTGACTCATCTTAAATTTAAAGGAATATGCTTTCCATTCAAGTATTTGGTCCCGATTCTTCCGAATACAAAATAGACAAGTACGTGAAAAGATGAAGCACACTGAAGCCAACCAAAACCACCATCAGATGTGTGCTGGAACCAGCAGACATTGAGAAGTTTAGGTGTTGAGTAAGATATGTGGAAGGTTGAGTGCACTGTTTTGGTCGTGTTCAGGTTGTGTGCGTACCTGCGAGCAGGAAGGTGATGAGGCAGGTCTCTTTGGGCATGTAGAGTTTGAGGCGGGAGCCGCTGAACACGTACTCCACCACGGCCTCCGAGCGACCGGCACGCTGCAGGAAGGGCAGGAACTGCTTGGCCTTCTGCGTTTCCTGCGGAGGAATTACGATTAAGATCAGTTACATCTGCATGATGCATCTGCACGTTATCACAAAGCAGCTTCACAAAAAAGCACATCTTCTTTTAACCATTCCCCCCCAACCTAAACTCAACCCAACTCCAGGAGGTTTCAGGAGGAGCCTTAGACCACCTCCTCCAAGTCACATGACAACAACCCTCACTTCTTCACAGACATCTAATCATACCTTCCATGTTATAAGACCAGCATGTTGGTACAGTTCAAACCCCAACTTTTAAAACACACATGTACAAACCTGAGCTACTTCCTCCTAAATGTGTATGCATGTACTTTCACTTCCATTGCTTTATAACAGCACAACAACCTCAGCTGAGCCATTATACCTGTGGGTCCAACATGGCTGCTGGATCAGCTTCAGACTCTGAAGCCCCAAATTAGCCCATTACTACCATGTCTTCTGGGGCTCCAGTTTTACCTGGAATTCAAACTCCAGGCCTGGCCAATCATTTTATATAAGTGCTTTGCTTAAATCAGTGATTGGCCAGAGTGAGTCCACACACCCTGGTTCCAAAGCCCCAAGTCTGCTGCTGACTGTGAGGAAACCACAAAAACCCTGCAGGCACCATGGCCCTCTGGGACGTGGGTTTGACACTGCTGATTCAAAGGAAGAAAACAATGTATACCGAGCAGAAGAGATCTTTTGGCCCGTTAAGACTCGCTGTTTACAGACAGTCTACAGAGTTTAACATGAACACTTCACGGGTCTTCGTCATTTGGGGGTGATCCAAGGAAAATTCATCAAAAGGTAATTATGTTTTTTGATACTTCACTCATTGTATCCGAGGGGATGGGTGAGAGAATATTGGTGACCATTTAGTGATCCCCCAGCTAGAGACTCACAGGGTGAAGAGCTTTTTTTTTTTTTTTTCCCCAACAGACCCAAAAAAAAAAAAAAGTGAGTGACACGCATATGTGAGAGTGACACGCTTATGTGAGAGTGACACGCATATCCAACTTCTTCATTATAAACTGATGAAATAATTTGATTGCTAACAAAACTCCTCAGGCCTGGAATTTGCAGTGAACAGCCTTAGGTCGCCTTTGACAGCGTTTCTCCATTGAAACACAAATTCTGCATGCTTGTAATGAATGACTGGCTGTAAAAGTGAATGGAGTTCCTCTTCCACAGACCATGTCATCCCAGTTTCTGTAAAGAAATCGGTACTGAATGGCCCGGGCCCAGCTGAAGTGTTTCATGCATTCTTACAGCAATGAACCTTTTGTTTTGGAGTGGCTGCGAGACGGGAAAACTCCTCCAGCATCCACTGCGAAAGCATAAATCCGGACGTGCTTGCGGGCTCCGTTTTAAAGAGTTTCAGCAAAAACCCTCAGGGTGTGGAAAATTAATTACACAATTATTTCAGGCTCTTAAACACCTGATTAGAGTAATCAAAACAGTCAACCGTTTGCCGTGTCGGCGATCACTTTCGCCAGCCGTAGAAACGTCTGCGGTGTGATACTCAAGATGCCGCCATGCCGTTTTTCAAAACTCTTAACGGCAAATACAATATCTAATTTACAAGCTGAGCATGCCAGAGAACCACACAGCCAATTGAGGCTCTGCGCTTCTCTTGGCTTGGCTTGTGTTGCGTGTTAAACACAAGTTTTTTTTCCATTTTTCCCTCCTTTTTCCCCATCCAGAACTGAACTCTGGTTCAGCTCCACATTAGCAGAAGCAGGAGAACTCCTCCAATATTCACCCCACGATCAGGCAACACTCACCCCGCCGTGGAGCCCAAAGCTCCGCCACAATCAGACAACACTCACCCCGCCGTGGAGCCCAAAGCTCCACAACGATCAGGCAAAATTCACCCCGCCGTGGAGCCCAAAGCTCCACAACGATCAGGCAACATTCACCCCGCCGTGGAGCCCAAAGCTCCACCACGATCAGGCAGCACTCACCCCGCCGTGGAGCCCAAAGCTCCACCACGATCAGGCAACATTCACCCCGCCATGAAGCCCAAAGCTCCACCACGATCAGGCAACACTCACCCCGCCGTGGAGCCCAAAGCTCCAAAACGATCAGACAACACTCACCCCGCCGTGGAGCCCAAAGCTCCACCACGATCAGGCAACACTCACCCCGCCGTGGAGCCCAAAGCTCCACAACGATCAGGCAACACTCACCCCGCCATGGAGCCCAAAGCTCCACAACGATCAGGCAACACTCACCCCGCCGTGGAGCCCAAAGCTCCACAACGATCAGGCAACACTCACCCCGCCGTGGAGCCCAAAGCTCCACAACGATCAGGCAACACTCACCCCGCGATGGAGCCCAAAGCTCCACAACGATCAGGCAACACTCACCCCGCCATGGAGCCCAAAGCTCCACAACGATCAGGCAACACTCACCCTGCCGTGGAGCCCAAAGCTCCACAACGATCAGGCAACATTCACCCCGCCGTGGAACCCAAAGCTCCACCATGATCAGGCAACATTCACCCCGCCATGGAGCCCAAAGCTCCACAACGATCAGGCAACACTCACCCCGCCGTGGAGCCCAAAGCTCCACAACGATCAGGCAACACTCACCCCACCATGGAGCCCAAAGCTCCACAACGATCAGGCAACACTCACCCTGCGATGGAGCCCAAAGCTCCACCAAGATCAGTCGTTTTACTCTGTAAGCCACCTGCAGGCTCAGTTGTGTGCCAGTTTTTTGTTCAAGGTCTGAAAATTTTGGTCACATGCAGCCTTTTTTTCCCAGGTTTTTCAAAATGTCCTTTTAGTCTTTAAAGGATGTGGAATGGGGGCCTGAGGAGGGGAGAGAGGAGGGGCCAAAGCTCTGTCTTACATCAGATTAATGGGTCTCTGCGCTGGGGACAAGGACACCGACACCAAACCCCCGGTGAGAAGGACACGGGCTCTCATTGTTGACACTGACAATGAAGTTCCACCACTCAAACACGATTAGCGTGGGAGAGAGTTGGGGGCAAGGACGTATGGATTTCCGGCTCAACGTGACGGGGGTGGGGGGGTGACAGCGGGAGCCGAGTCAGCAAGTGGTCAGACCATAATGGAGAGAGAGAGAGAGAGAGAGAGAGAGAGAGAGAGAGAGAGAACAGATAGCCTCCCACTGGTATAAGCTCTGTCTTACTGCCCCTCTCAGTCACAGAACCAGAGAAACAAGGTCCAGACACAGAGCTACAGGGGCTGCGTTCTGCAGTCAACATTTCAGCTACACTTCCACTCAAAATGGAACTTATCTCAGCTACTTCTGTACTAAACTTAATGAAACTTAAAGTAGAATGCTAGGGACAGTCTATCCTCCAAAAAAGAAAAGATAAGGCCACCCACACACCCCAAAACATCAAAACATGCATCAATCTGACCTGTCAAGGTAAAAATGTATTAAAGCTCAAATGCTGCTTTTCAAGCTTATTTTGAAAAACAAACATGATATGTGGAGTGAGGATACTCAGAGATGTTTGTGTTAACAGTCAGAAAGGTCGGCACCCCTGAGTTTGCCTGAGTCAATAGGGTCTCCTGTCCAGTTAACAAGGGGCTAGTGTGATTTAATGTACTGTTAATCACATAAAGAACTGTATCTTGTGTCTGTTGAACACATTGTAACATGCTGGTGTAATTAAACTTTCTTGTCTATGGTTACATACAGCCGGTTCGTCGTCTTATTATTATGGAGGTTATTATACTCTTACTGGCAGTTTTAATTTACCTACAGGCATCTTTAAAACTTTAAATCAAAACTTCAAATCTCTAAAAGTTATGCAAAACATTTGTAAAAATAAAAATAATTGTGAATACTATATCAGTGGATGGAGACTTGGTAAAGAGGCGGAGCGCAGAAGCAGTGACGGACAGAGACACAGAGCAGCACTTTCACACTTTAAACTGCGGGGTGTTTTTACTGGGTCGTTATGGTGGTTGCTAGGACCTTGGGCAGTAAACCCCTCATGGCGGTGAAGTGGGGGCAGCTGGTTTAAGAGCCACGCATTCACAGGACGCCTCCACCCTGTCTCCGCCCATAACTCAGGGGGTGTTAATTACACTCCAGAGTGCGCAGTTAAAAATGGCAACAAAAAAAGGAGAAACAGAGGAAATCGGTCTGCAAACGGGGGCTGATTGGATCGTTTTCTCCATGCTGCTGCTAGCCTTCAGCCCACCTGCAGAGTGTGTGAAATTACTGCATCCCTCACTCACCTGGGCTATACGTTTTTGTTTCCTATTTTTTTTGACCGTATCTTGGAGACTTTACTTTGCTGCCTTTTTAGAGTCTGACTAATGAGCAGCACGTGAACAGTGCTGCTAAGAATGAGTTCTGAAACATCATTAGGGCTTCACATTTTCAAAATGGCTGACTGCATCATTACACAACATGACATCATCAGCAATTACTGTTCAGAATTTGTACAGATCGATACATACAGTGATAACTGTCGGCTTCAGAAAAGGTCCATGACAATTATCATTATATCAATGAAAGTTAAATCACCTAGTCCCATGTCACAACCTAAGTGATATGCACAGACACAGTATCAAGTTTCCCCTGTCCATTGACTAACCTTATCCATCATGCACTAAAATGCAAGTCTCATCCTCGACCAGGGTCCATGCCGAGGTCTCTCAGTGTGGGAGTGCTGACCTCAGATCAGTTGTCCCCAGGTCACATTCAGACCTTGTTTAGCTATTCTATTATTAGCCAAAAGCTAATCCTGGTCCAGTGCTCCAACCCTGAGATGATTTAAATATACTGGGCCAGGAAAAAGAAGGAAAAATAAATAAATAAAACTCTAGCTTCACAGCAGACACGCCGCTGGGGAGGGCACAGTCGGCTTGGAGACCGCTCAGGTGGGCGGAAATTGAATTAGCGGGGACGATCGTCAACAAGCCAGTTTTTTTTTTTTTTTTTTTTTTGGTCACCGGTGCGGCAGAACTTTCTGTCACGCGTAAAGGCTTGAGCCTGTAATCCGACGGGCAAGACTGCACGCTTACTCCAGGGCGAACAGAGGATTCGGAAGACGCGAGGTATCCCAGAGTCCCGAGCGGCGCTCCCCTCTCTCCGCCTCAGGCACCGCCAGCTCCCCCGGTGGAAAGCTTTACCAATTCCCCCAGCATGCAATTCACCCGGCACCAGACATCCAGGGGAGAGAGAGATGTTTTCACAGTCGGAGCGAACGCGAAACCCCAGAGAAACCGAGATTGAAAGTGGCATGCGCACGCAGACCAGGGAATACAGCGAAGGTCAAATTATTCAGCGGCAGGAGGGGCTCGGAAAAAACTCAGAACCCCTCTGCAATATTAATATTTAAGGATTAAACAGGCCTGTGTGTTTGCGCTTCTTATTATCTTATTTATTAATTTAACTTATGCAAATAAGCTGGCCTAGCATCACCCAGATGCTGCGCATTAAACTAGCTATACAAATGAAGTCCATTTATTATTACACAATATTAATATTGTTATTCACAGCTATGATTACCATTTTCTTTCAGGAAAGCTAGCGAGCAAGGGAGAGCGCTCCGGCCAGTGCAGGCGGACGCACGAGGCCCAGCGAGGAGGAGCGGAAAACGCAGACTGAAGATCTGCTGCAGGTTTGTTTTCTCGTTCCGCACTTCAGTACTAATTATTTCACACCTGACATGGTTTATTTTTCCCCACACAGAGGAGAATCGGGGGTTAATTCTGCAGGCAGTTCCAGGCATGGCTCCCATAAGCTTTAAATATCCTGAAACCCAAAATGTGATTGAATGGGAAGACTTGACCGTATATTCCAAAGCAGTTATGAATAATGGCACAGGGTCTGTGTGGGGTGGGGGCGGGGGTCTTGGCTTCTATTTTAGGCTTTATAATAGTTATTGCATTAGTGAACCTTGACCAACTAAAAGCACAGCCCCTGCCAGGAAGAGAACGGCGCGGAACAATATCTCAGATGTGGTCAGCTGCGAACTCCGTGCGAGGGAGACATTCATCAGACAACAAGTCCATTAGAAAAATCAACTCTCCGTCACCATCGCAACTTTCAATCTGAGCAACAGTTTCAACCGCCAAGCAGGTGACTCTAAAAGGCACGCAATGACTGACACGGCCACCGTGCGTGTTGAAATGCGACGAGCTCGAGCGCACGGTGGTCCGGTCTATCAAAAACCCGGATGTGCACCTCGTAAAAAAGCAGAGATTTAAGTGGACGACGTAAACGCCAGGCCGTTAAAAGTCAGTTTCTCTACTTTATGTCCAGGGCTGCCTTTCATCTTATTACATTGCTAACAAAGTTTATAGAACAAAGTAAAATTTAATAACCATTTGTAAGAGGCCTGGGCTATGATTTATACTTGAAATATTAGCATATGTTTGGCACATAAATAATCGCAGTGGAGATGATTGTAATTATTTATTTATTTCATGAGGATATTTTAAAGGGTTCCTTCCAGGCTGTAATGAAAATGTAAAACCCGGGGAAAGTTTTGTTGGACGTCTGGCACGCGTTCACACTGACCTGGGACTCGTCCAAAAACATGCCTCATCTCACTGATCAAAACAGACTAATGACGGACTCTGAGAGCTTTCTATTGCATGGCTTCAGCCTGTCCGTGCACTGCAGACCAGGCGAAAGATGGTTTTAGGATGCCCTGCACTTTTCCTCAATGCCTTTATAGTTCCAGCCAAATGCACACATTAACTGATCATTTTAAAACATTGATTAATCACGGATGGTGGTTATATTTCTCCATCAGGACTCGGCATCTGCCTCACTCCACCCACACACACACACTCACACGCATACACACGCATACATTCACACACACTCAGACGCACACTCAGACGCACGCACGCACACACACACACACACACACGCGCACACACACGCGCACACACATGCGCACACACATGCGTGCACACGCGCGCACACACACGCGTGCACACGCATACACACACACACGCGTGCACACGCATACACACACACACACTCAGATGCACGCACGCATGCACACACACACACACGCACGCACACACTCACACATGCGCACGCACACACACATATATATATGAGTAAAAGTGTGGGAAGGCGTCATGCCTGAAAATGGTCCTGTAAAGGAAATATTCTTGGGGTGGTGAACTCAAATTGTAACCCGAGCACCCAAAACCAGGGGATTTCTGAGGGTCATTACCACTGCAGAACCAAGGCCTGAGTCGCTCCAGACTCACCTCTTTGAAGCCCAGCCTTTCGCTCCAATCAGAGCCTACCGTCTATTGAGCCACGCCCACAGGTAGTCATGGTAATTGTGTCACAATGCATGTTTATAATGTGAACCTTGAGCACTATTTTTCACTGAAACTGGGTCATGGCTATGGTCGTATATGATTTTTATTATTATTATTATTATTGTAATGCAGGTCTATGTGGGGGTTGGGGCCTGCCTTTTCCCAGCAGTCGGAGTTTCTCTCTCACTTACCCCAGAAATGTCAGCCACCCGGTGTATGGGGACCTCCTTCTTGCTGTGGAGGCCTTTGGCGTTCTTGATGGCCCTGCAATTAAACAAGCACTCATTACTCCTGGCCTTCAACACAGAAAAACGACTCTGTCCGCACGCGGTGCCTATTAAAAGTGGTTATTGTTATTAGCTCGGTAGACAGCAAATACACAAGGCCATTTACATGAGCTACAAATACTAAATACCATCTGTTTACACACAAGGGTATTTGATGTAACAACCGAGGTTAGGCGTTTGAAAAGGCAGATGCACAGAGATCAAACTGGGTCTCAAACATACGACGTTGCGGATGCAAATCCCATTTTCAGACTATAAATTGCAAAAACATTTGAGCCACAAAACATCAAGACCACAAATGTTTGTGCACGGGAAAAAGATGTTTTTGTAGACAGAGGACGAAGGTCCATTACCCTCCATGACTCCCGCTCTCTTTGATTATGTCTGGAACCTGTGGAGTATTTCTCATGGTGGGGAAGAGGAGTAACCTGGCTACAAATATTTACAAAACAACTCAGGATTTCATTTCATTAAATCTCACCAAATTCAAAATGTTTACCACAGTAATCTTGCAGGTTCCTTGCTTAATCCTGCTCTGAGAAAAACCTCCCTAATTTGGGGGACGGAACATTCTGCAACGAAGCCAAACATTAGCATCTCTCAATAAGCATTTATTATCTGAAAATCTGCATTTCCCTGATTAATCATGGAAAAAAAAAAAACATCTCTAATATGAGATTGTCAACACATTTATGCTGCAGCCATTTACAAAAAAAAAAAAAAATTTTCTTGGCATGCAATCATAATATCCTGAAAAATTCAAATGAAAATGTGGAAAATCAACGGTAATGAAAGAGAAACTGTCCTGAGACGAGGCTGGCGCTACGACGGCCACTGACTCAGTGCAGGCTTGAGCCGCGCTGCATCGGATGTTGGATTTGTGGATTTTTTTAAAGCAAATATGAAGTGAATATTTTACCATAAATCCAAATAGTTTTAAGGGATATTTTTTTATTAAATTATTTATCTCAGGCATGAATGATTAAAATAGGGGTAATTTCTTAATTAGTTGCATGACACCTAAAGTTAATATTTCCTCTTTTCACTACCAGCCAAATCATGATAACAATATGCAAACGGTGTACAACAATGTGAGTCTAAGGGGGTAGCAAAACGCCTGAGAGGGAAGACTACAAGACGTCCCAAAATGGAGTAAAGCCCGTGGTCTTCATTAAAAAAAATAAAAATTCACATATTTCCTGTGGCGAAATTACATTTATGCAAATAAGACTTTCAGAATCAGAGATGCAGATGGGGCTCTGTGCTCTCACAGATTAAATGGACGCTCAGCCCCCCTCCCCCCCACAGCAGTAAACCGCCATCTTTCCCCATCACACCGTCATTCATTCACTCATTCATTCACTCCTCACTCCCGCTGTGAATTTATGTCACCCCATACCCCTTTCCCTCCCTGGCGTTAGGAGCCGTGTGATGGGGGAGGTTGGACGGGAGTTTGAATTCAGCATTATCTCTGCATTTATATCTTAATATCTGCCTTTTATGCCCCCCCCCACAGCCTCACCCCTTACTCCTTGTTTCTAATTTAATTTTTGCCTCCATGTAAAAGTTGGGCCCAGGGGATTGCTGTCGGAAGGACAGGCCTCGACTGGCAATTTCAGCTGGGGAACGAGGCCTGGCTGTCTCCCCCGTGCTCGATGCAGGGAGGGGGCGGGGTGTGGACCAGGTGGCAATCTTTGACCAAGCATCTGGAACACACATACTGGCTTTTTTTTTTTTTTTTCCACCTCACATAGACTCCCCGCAATCCTATAGGTGTACTTACATTTCTTAGGATGGATTTGATTGGCCCAAAAAACTTGACAGTACTTCTTAACACTAAGGATCTTTTCAGCACACTTTAAACTGGAGTCTTGACTACAACAGACAGTGAATAATCATTGGTAGTACCTGACTGGTTTGCAGGCAAAAAGCGCACCCGACCATGGCTGTGGTTACACCACATCAGTCTCATGGTTATGATGTAGATATGAGACAGCCGAGCACTTCTCAGAGCCTGACTCACTCCTGACTCTGCTGTGGTGAACAGTAGTGACTGACTGAAGCTGACAAGAGGCTAATTCATGGCCAATCTGTGGGGATATTCTACTGATAAGATTCAGCTGAAATTTGGGCACCATACAGCCGATACGTGGGAGGCACGCAGTCAAAACGCAGGCGAGGGGCAGACAGAAGAACCCACACCACGACACGTCCGCAGTGTGGCCTCACCGTAAGATTTTCTACATCTCCCAGATGGAGGCAAGACCATGTTACAGCTTTACAACTGTGTCTGTCTGCACACTGAAGTGTTTAAAAAAACATTTTCATTTGGGGAAAAAAAAAATAGATTTTATCAGCTGCTGTACTTGGAGCAGTTTGCCTGCGGCTTGCGCTAAGAGGCATGAGCGAGAACATGCAAGCAGAGGTTATTACAGAGGCAGGGAAAGGGGCTGCTCTGTTATTCTCCACATGTTTCAATGCAGAGCTGGCAGGGTCCTGGGAGAGGGCCTAAAGAAGCGGCTGAATTAAAGTACCCACAGCCGCTGCCACGAGCCGCATAACATACCTCCATATGCCTTATGAGGTCTGCCTCAGCGTGCCAGAGTGAGGGGCATCACTCACTGTGAGGATGGAGCGATAAACTGCATATACGCAGGCACACATGCACCATACACACGCAGGTACCATACGCACGCACCATACACAAGCAGGTACCATACACACACAGGCATGCACGCAGGTACCATACGCACGCACCATACACACGCAGGTACCATACGCACGCACCATACACATACAGGCATACACGCAGGTACCATACGCACGCACCATACACACGCAGGTACCATACGCACGCACCATACACACGCAGGTACCATACGCACGCACCATACACACACAGGTACCATACGCACACACCATACACACACAGGTACCATACGCACACACAATACATACGCAGGTACCATACGCACGCACCATACACACGCAGGTACCATACGCACGTACCATACACACGCAGGTACCATACGCACGCACCATACACACACAGGTACCATACGCACACACAATACATACGCAGGTACCATACGCACGCACCATACACACGCAGGTACCATACGCACGTACCATACACACGCAGGTACCATACGCACGCACCATACACACACAGGTACCATATGCACACACCATACACACGCACGCACCATACACACGCAGGTACCATACGCACACACCATACACACGCAGGTACCATACGCACGCACCATACACACGCAGGTACCATACGCACGCACCACACACACACAGGCATATGTGGACAAATATGCACGCGCACACACCAATACAAACGTGCACACACAAGCATTTCAGTGCTGCACATAACGGGCTGTTGAACACATTTCCCCAGGTACAGCACGGTGACTGAGGCGGTGAGCGTTTGGGGAACAGAGAGATGAACCTCTGAAGCAGATGGGAGGCTGAGGGATCCAGTGTCACAGAGTGATGGATATTTGTATTTGTATTTTCACCGAGTCTGAGACAGGGCCCAGACAGGAAGAGGTCCATCTGTCAGCGCAGGACAGGAAAAACACATTTTTTATTAATTTATTTCATTCCTCCAGGGCCGCGGTGTTCCTCGCGCTGGTGGCGGCGTGGAGCGTGTGGTTTTCACCAGCACTTTGATCAGCATTCTTACCTTGCTTCGGCGGCCAGCAGCTCGTCATAGTGGGAGGACCGCTGGTCATCGTCCTGGCGGTAGCGGATGACCGTTGCCAGGCCCTTGCTAACGAGCGCCTCTGCGATGTTGCTGTGGAGACAGTCAGGCAACAGTAATTAGAGCACAAGCAGCGCCATCCACATTCCTATCAACACCCGTGGACTACGGAAGCCGTCTTTAACATGGCTCCATTAGCGGGGATCTGAATGGATGCAAAACGAGGCCGTGTTACGGGGAAATTGGTTTCTGTTGCACGGGGCTCGCACGGTCTGGGGAATACAGGCAGATGATTGGAAAGTTGCGCCGCACTTGTTATTCCTGAAATAGGTTTCGGAACTTCTGATGTTTTTTTACATTATTTTTTTTGTACCTTAAAGGGCACAGAGAAGAATACGGCGCTGAAAAATGATCAGATGTTTTCATGTCAGTTATATTGTATTTCAAATATTTAAATGAAGAACCATGTTTTCTGCTCGTACGTGAAACTTGCAAAATACCACAAGGTTTCAAGTTCAAGGGGTTCCAGCAAACTGTGCGTTTTATTTTTACAGAAATAAAGTCATAATAATGGCCACACTGGGTACAGCAATAAAAAGGAAAGCCAAAATATGTGCAATAATGCTTTGCAGGCCAGTCCATAACAGTCCACCCAAAGTTCATAGCGCAAAGGAGGCTAATCGCTCTGCAATCACGCAAGAGTGGTTACCATGATATTACATCTACTTTATCACATTTATGCATTTTAGCAGAAGGGCTACTTGTATTTTACATACTACCCATTTATTCAGCAGGATATTTCACTGAAAAAGTCAGGGTGAAGTACACTGTGGAGTCCCCACCTGGGAGTCAAACAGACAACCTCTTGGTTATAAGGTCTTTAAACATTACATGAGACCACCATTTGACCTTCCGATGCTAATGCAAAATAATCATGTGTGGCTGGGATATTCTGTGAAGACTCTTATGGCAATACTGAGTTTAGCAAACTTGCCTCATGCTGACAAAAGGTAAAGGATGCCACATAGAGACCAAAGATCCCAAATCATGAAGAAGAATACTGAACAACTGAATCAGTGTACATAAACGAAACGGGAGAAACCCAACAACACAACAGCAACGGCAACCAACGGTCACAGTGATCGTTGGAATTTTCAAACATTTCAAACTGTTCTAAAATGTTACAAAATATCCTTTGTCCTTTTGAGCTCTCAGCTGCATTCAAAGGCAAAGAAAAAAAGTATTTTGTAAGGAAAGTCCAGTATCTATAGGGCTTAACTTTGCCAGATTAGCCAAACTCTGTCTGGTCTGTGTCTCTGCCTTATGCTGCACTGAATAGCAAAGTGTGTCAGCTTAGGCCAGGCTCAGAATATCGTACGGTGAATGTTCCTTACTCTTTCAGAAGAGGATTTTTACTCTGCCACCTCCTCTCTGGGTGAGTATTCAGCTTGTTGTACTGAGTGCTCATTAAATCTAAGGCTGATTATTCATATGGTAATATTTGGCACAAAACGAAAATAAACCATGGGTTTTTATCATCAGGAAGAATCACCTTCGACAGGCCTAAAAAAGGTCTGGGCAGGTAACAAGGTTTTTACCTTGGTGCGAGAAAGAAAAAAAAAAACAGCCAGAAACATGAGCAGCAGATAATTTCTGGTGTTTTTTTAGCGTTTTATTTTTTGGAAGTATTTCAACTTTTGGGACTGAAAAGCTAAATTGAGTCAGTACAAAATGTCACAGGGATGGTTGGAATTCTTTTAATTGGCCAGGTTAACATCTCCCAGTGGTGGCAGGAAAAGGCGGGGGGGCAGTGTGGGACGGGACGGGGCGGGGGGGTGGGGTGGACGGGAGGGATTTGCAGGGAAATTGAGAGCAGAGAAGCTGAAACTTCAGACTTCAACACCACACAAAAAGGCTTAAAATGCCCTGACAACGTTGAGCTCTCCCATCAAAGCGTTTTTGTGACAAAAAGGCAGGACGAACGTGACCCAGTTTTGAAAACTGGCGCTACACAACCATGACCCGAGATTTCACTTTGTTCCACTTAGACAATGTGTAAGTTACGTGGCTTTCCTAAGGACACAGGGCCTTCAGTGAACATTTAACCTGACAGAAATCTGTGACATGCAGCAAAAATCTGCCCCCTAAGTCAACCTTACTGCCCCCCTCAATCACCCCAAATTACCCCCTCAATCTCCTCTAACTGCCCCAGAAAAGTCCCCTGTGGCAAACTTACAGAGCTGTATCATCTTGCAGCAATGCTACCCTTAATTAAAGGAAACCAGACTTGGCCAGCTGTTTTAAACATGACCCTAAGCATGCGGGGATGTTATTTGCTTAATTAATACGCAAATGCGTGTGCGGAGGACTCTACTTTGCATATACTGACTGCCTCTCACAGACTCCCCCATTTGCTTGCATTTGTTCACTCACAGCATATAAGCGCTTCTATTCCCATTCACAAAAGAGCTATGTGGTCTCTACATCACTGCTCCTTCAGCAATTTGGTCTACAAAAAAAAAAAAACCCCCATTAAATTTCCCCATACTAAAACAGCCTGTTAAGGACAACTAAAGACCTGCACTCCTCTCCCTCCCTTTTGTCGATAGTGAAGCTGTTCTGCAGGCCGAGAGAACCACAAGGACGGAGTGACTTTCCTCCAGTGCCTGCTGCGAGCGCCGGGCCCCCGACCACAGGAAAATAAATAAATAAATAAATAAATAAATAAACAAACAGCAGCGCGCTTTCAGTGGATGAATCTGCATACGGGTGTTTAGCCTGGCAGCCAGGTACATGATCAGTGTACTGAATTATACTGCGCTGCACAGCTAAGGGGAAGGTCCTGTCTCACTGAAAGCTGCCCTGCACTGATCTGGGTTCAGTGTGTGTCAGGTCACTTTCAATCTCCCTCCCTTTACATCTCTCTATCCATTTATATACACTGCAGCGAGAAACACGGGGTACATCCATGCGAGTGTATTGACTCGGTTCGACTCTAATCTATTCTACTGTATTAGAGCAGGCTGCACCCTGGCTCCCCAGCTCTCTCCACCACCTAGAACTGCTAATTCACACAGTTATGCAATTTAATAGCAGTATGATTGTGTTAGTCTTGACTTGTATCTGGGTTTTAGGATGGCGTAGTTAACCATTTTACTGCTTCAAAGGGGCTGTACCTCCACTCTCTGGACTGTTGCTTTGGGTCACCAGGCCCGTATCGCTCGCGGTGGAAACTCTGGTGCAGGCCTGTTTACGGATGGGCTTGTGTTCTCTCACACGACATGAGTTACTCTCAGATAACGGTGTCTGTTAAATGAGTTTGATGTAATGTACTGCATTTAATGCAATGCCTCCATACATGTGAGTGCATAAATAGGGAGAAAGAAATATTGAATAAAAGCTGAAGGCACCATTTGCTGTGATTAATGTAGCTCCATTAAATAGACACCACTGGGAACGCTTTTTTATGGTTGTCTATGAGCAAAAGAAATAATGTGGGGAAAAAAAATTATTCCACCAAAGTGACAATATGTGGATCTCAGCACTGGATTTGATTTGAGGAGTCCATACACTTGGCTGTTAAGTTCTGGTGGAGTATGGCTGGCACTTTAGCATTAGCTTCCAGGGCCCTGGTCACCATGGAAACAGTTGGTGCGTTTCCCGGGAGTGAGGAGAGAGGGTTAATGTAGCCACCATTACTGAGCTGATCCCAACTGAACCACCCGTGGCATCTCCCTGCAAACGAGTCGAACGTCGCCCTGGGTCACGGAAATGCGTAACAGAATGACACAGAACCATTCCGCAGGAGATGGAGGAGCATTTGGGTCGGGACGCCTCGTAAAGCACAAATATCGACGTTATGGATTTGACTGAACAGTGGCTGGAAAGTCAATGAGAGTCTGTGACCCAACATAGCGAAGACATTCGTTTTGGTCTTGGAGGAGAGGGGAAACGAGGTAAAATAGGATACTTACAACTAACACCTATACCATTAAACATTTTTTTTTTTCCATAAAAAAAAAAAAAAAAAAAAGGGCCCAGAATTTCTTGCTACACCCCTGTATACATGTGTGCCCACACACACCCACACAAAAACATACACAAGCACATAGGCACACACACTCTTGCACACACTCTCACACAAACACTGTTGCACACACTTTCATGTACACACACTGAGAGCTGTGTAATGGTCAGGGTTGAGGCCTGCACACTCGCTGGTGAAGTAGCCCCTCAGAGAGATTAAAATTCCAGCCGCCAGCTTTCAGTGCCAATCGATGGCGGCTGCCTGGTATTAGCTCGGCGAACAGCAACACGTTTCTTTTGTTGCATCCTCGGCCCATCGGCCTGTTTGTAATTGTTCTTTTGTGAATTGAGAGAACTGGTTATTTCTCCCTCCCCCACGCCCCCCCGTAGCTTGGTGTGGCGCGAGATTGGCTTCTCCTCCTGTTCCAGGGAGCCCGGGGCAGTACTCGCCACCTGTTATTGGTGCAGGAGTGGAATATGTCACCTCTCATGCGCTGATTATCTTGTCATTTGACTTGGAACTGCTTGCAGGGAGCCTGCATACCACCGCTCCAAATAACATCTCGGAGATGGGACAGCGCTGCAGAAACGAGTGCGTTTATTTGGGGTGCCTGCATTCCAACAGGCAGACGGCTGTTTAACAAGAAGCTGCACACAAAGTGAGAACCTGATTAAGTACATAACCGAAATAAACAAACGGAATCAATTTTATAATACAATCTGGTTTTGGTTTTGTTTATTGCAAAAAAAAGTGCGTCGTGAAGGTTATAGAAAGCAGCCTCCTTCATTTCAATGGGAATATTGACTTATTTTGAAAATAAACGGATAGGGTATGTTCTAAAAACTGTTTCCCAATAAAAATGTATGGCCTTTTCAAAGAATGAAAAAAAAAAATGGTGTCAAGTTTTCCCAGAGTATTGAGAATCCTACAGTCAATAAAGAATTTATCAGGGACACTATGTGCTTTAGAACACACAGCCCTGCCAATGCTAAAACTCATAACAGTTTGTGCTTTACCTGGCACCTTGGAGGAAAAAAATAAATCAATAAAAATTTATGGAACGCATAACAGAAGAGTTAGCATCTTCAAGTGTTCAGTAAAGCTCAATCACTTTCACAACCGTAGATTTTTCTCATTCAAAAATCATGCTCTTTCAAGGCCCTCAGTTACACTGTATGTTATAAAGTTTCCTTTCATTCCTCTATTAACCCAATTTGCTAATCGTATTCAGCCAACTGCCAGTTCCATTTTGCATCTTGTTTTGGGTTTGGCCTCCAAAGTGCTCACCCACCCCCTATGAATACCCACCAGCACCTACGTCAATAGCAGTACATATGCACTGCAGTACCTAAACCTTCATTTTAACTGTTTAAATTAAACACGAGGGTATTGGGCGAGCAGCCTACACAGACAGAAGGCTCTCATTGCGTTCTGTGACACGTTATCGTAACGTCTGCATGCTGCTCCTTTGGAAGAACATACACAGCTCAGGCTGGATCGTCCATAGAACCAGATTTTTTTTCCACCTTTTCTCTCTTCAGAAGATGTGGAAGCCGAGCTGAGATGAGAGACAGCACACACGACAAACGGCATTCAGCGCCGGGAAAAAAACCCCCATCGATCACCTCCAAACTCTCCGTCCGAGGGCGAGACGCCGGCCGGCCTGACGACTTTGTGAAATTAATGTTTTTAAAGGCCAAAGTCAGCACCACTAATCCTGACATTAACTTCCAACTTTCCCCAAGATGAAAAAGGAAGGAAGTACCGTGTGCAAATTAATACAAACAACAATGTGTGGCGGTTCCCACTCCATACGGGGGGGGGGGAGCGGGCAATATCTATCTTAGGCATCTTATAAAATGAACGGCACCCAGCGACACTAATGGATTTGTGCCAAGATAACGCGATTACAAACACATGGCTTCTCTGTGTAATGCAGCACTGTAGCCTCGCTGGAGAGCCTTCACGGCTCCCATAAGGCCTGCCGTATCATTTTTCACGCCGTAATAATTGAATTCCCTCGATGACAGTACTAAACTTGATTAATACCTAAAACAACATACAGCCAGGAACACAAGCATATGGCACCGAGAAACCTCGAGCAGATCAGCCTCACTGGCAAACCCCTCAAAAAAAAAAACCCACATTAGCTGCAGATACTAAGTGTAAACATCCATTACCCTTTTTTATTATTTATTTTTTGGAAAATGACAGCTTTGTTTATGTAGCCGGCAGCACGATCGATCTTCACGTTTGGAGACATAGGGGTTAAAGCCCATTTAAGGGGGCTGTGGAGAAACTGACTGCTCTTTCTCCAGCTAAGCTGAAGCTAAGCAGCCACACCACCCTGCACCCTTCTCCTGACCAGTAGGGGGCACTCTAGCCTCTGAGAGATGTGAAACTGCTGTACAGGGTCCAGGCCTTTAAACAAAATGAAACAGAGGCCTTGATTCACTGTGAGAGATGCCACCACAATTTTCAAAAGAGCAGAAAGAAAGGGGGGGGTACTCACATTCCTCCGATGGTCACCGTTGCACAGGTGCGTTCTGGGAAGGCAGGGACACCCCCGCCCAGGTCTGAGGCAGCAGTAGCAGCTCTGATGTAATCTACTGTCACGTTGACCTGAAATCAGAACAGGGCCACGTTACCCACCGAGAAACTTTTCACTTTTACTTCAAAAACCCGACCAACGTCAACGGGCACGTCTGTGCGGGTCACCGAAGGCCAAACGCTCCAGGACCTCTTTGGAAGTTCAAAACTAACCCACCTTTCAAAAGCGGAAGCAATGCCGTCTATTCTCCTCAAACAACGGCGAGAGACAAACAAATGTCAGAGGAAATTGATTTCTATTCATTCGGCAACACTCTTGAGCTCTTTGTTCCCGTTATAGGGGATTTTTTTTATGATTAGATTCAACGATTTGTATAATTCTGAAGTGGACAAAAGCTGAGAGTTTGTCTCTGTGTGAGGCATGCACTTTGCAAAAACTGCAGCAGTACAGGGGGGCCATTGTGGTGGAATGAAGACGATTTCAACACCCCCATGGAGACACTCAGTCAATGCTACAGCTCACGCTAGCATGGCTTTGTGTTAGCGGCAGCGTTCTGCTCTCTCCGCTGAGCTAGGAGCGGCGCGGTGCCCTTGGACACAGAGCTAGGCTGGTGAGGCTGCTTTGTGACTTCGGATTTGAATCCTTTGGACCCTGTTTGCAAACGTGCACCATGTAACACACTAAATCTCCACTGCTGCAACTGGATCAAACGCAATCCAGTAAAAGTGACTTTAAGGTAGCAGATCAGTCAAATGCATAGTTAAACCTCAGCTGGCTGCAGTGGGTTTAAAATGAGACAAAAGCAAAACACTGGACAATATATATGAATGGTTTATAAAATAAATATATCCAAGTGTGTTCATCTTTATTCAGATATAGGATTAAATATCAGTATAGACTGTCAAATATAAAATGGTTTTCAAACACGAAGAATAAATTTCACTGTTAAAAAATAATCAAAAATAAATAAATAAAAGAGCAAAGCAACCACTCAAACTTTAATGAAACACAGCGCGCATACAAGCAAATTCAAAGTGAATCTAAATAAAAAATACAGCACAATAATCACACTGTTGTGTCTCTTTGATGCAAAACATTCCTTACATCTTCAGAGAAAAAAAAAACTGTTTTCCTTCAGCATTTCTATGGAAATGTATTCATTTCCTCCACACTTTCTTTAATATGCGAATCCTGCAGAGTACACAATATAAAAGAATTGTCAAACATCTCCTGAATAGCTTGAGAGTCCAGCACTGATCTTTATCAGGGTGATCTGCAAAAGGCCAAACTGTGCAGCATGCACCGTATGGTGCCTCTACTCACAGGACTGGCTGAATGCTGAATTGCTTTTCCTCAATGAGCAACATTTTACAATGCATTGTGGGAAACATGCTAACAAGAACACAGAACAGCACAAATAAAATAAAACTGCTTCACTCTAGAGATGGTGCCAGCCTAGACTCATTTAAGTTAATGTTCAAGAGTGGCTTCCAGTAATTGTGATCTGTTATAGATTATTGTTATGAGTGGTTTCTGGCACATTTTTGCTGGCCATATCGTCCAGTATAGGCATCAGCCCTGCAAAGGTTAGCTGACCAAGCCTTGCTGTATGGATGTGCAGAAAATATATTTCTGAGCAGGTGATTCAAAAACTCTACATATGATTAATGAATACACATAATCAGAATATTAATAATTCAGAAAGGAGTCAGCAATGTGACATTTGGCGTTATGTTGGCCAATCAGGAATTCAGAGTCTAGATGGGGAGGGCTACTGTAAGTGTTATGTCATCACATGATTATCATGTGACAGTACATGGTACACATAAGGATGCATGTGGCATACACATGAATCAAATGTGCACAGTTTATGATTTTTTTTTCTTCTTAAATATTTTTAGTTGGTAAAAAATTTCTCAAATTCAGGCCAACATGGTGCACTTCCACACCTCAGGCTGTCTGCTCTCCCTAGCGACGGCGGCCACTCGTTTCTGCGTTTACCTTGCCAACGACTGCGCTGGAGCTTGTCGAAATCACAGCACAGCTCCCCGGTAAGTACACCTGCGGGGTGTGTGAGCTGGCACAGGTACGAGGAGAGAGAGAGAGAGAGAGAGAGAGAGAGAGAGCGAGCGAGGGAGGGAGACGGACCACCTGGTACCTGAATAAAGCCAACCAACCTGGGAAGTTTACAGCCAAATTACAGGAACGAGAACATTACAGAACGCCAATACAGACAGATTAAAACGCCAATACACTTTCCTTTCTGGCGCTGACGCATACGGTGCTGGTTTGATTTAGGTCATTCGAAAATAAATTTAGATAATATATTAGACATGTATTTCATAAACACATTGACATATGCAGTAATAAAGTGGACACAATTTGTAATATCCCTGACATTTGACAACATTAAGTCACCCTTGTTTCATCAGCTAGCGTCGGAGCATTGATTACATATGCAGTAGTATCTGTAGAATGTCAGTAGTATTAGTAGTATTTATAGAATGTCAATAGTATTTTAGTAAAATTGCTGCAATACTGCAGAAAAGGCCTTTCACTTCCTGAAATCATTCCAAGTAGACTAAAAAGGTTTTCATGGCAAAAACAAAAACAAAACGAAAGCATGCAGGAAATGAACCAGGCCGAATGTTTCATAAAGAAAGAGAGGAGCACGAAAGAGGTGAAACAGGCCTGGTTTAAGTCCCCTGCTCTGTATTAGGCCCAATCTGAGTCTAAGTGAGTTTTTATCTATAGGCAAGTTTCCAAGGTCACCAGCAGTCAGTGTGAATCAAATCAGCCGGGCTGTAGATCTTTCCCCCCGAGGAACCGCGTCGGCGAGGAGAATGCCGCGCGACGCGGGGATGGTTTATGACTCCGCCGAGCAAAAACGCACTCAATGTCACCCTCTCTCTCGCTCGCTCGCTCTCGCACGCACGCCACCAACCCCCTTTCCCGCAGCCCACCCCCACGCCCCGATCTCAGCGGAAACTCCGAGTGAGGAGAAAATGATCCCCTTTAATTCTCTCTAAAACCAGATGCCATTAAGCTATTGATCAAAGCGACTCCGGCGCCCCGTAACACCCCGGGCTCAACACGCATGATTAGGATTCAGCTCCTGTAATGGAGAAAATGCGGGCTCCATTTCCACCCAGAAATGTGGGGGCGTATGGAAATATGCGTGTGTGTGTGTGTGTGGGGCGCGTGTGGGGAGGAACGCTGGATGGGGTCACTAAAGCGAAACAGCAGAATAACCCTTTCTAATCTAACCCCCTTCCACTCCTCTCGAGGACGACCGACCGACACGTCAAGGTTGCCGAGCGCAACGTGACTCCACCTACATCAGCATCTACATCAGATCAGAGAGTCGGTTTAATGTGTGCCGCCCCCCGACAGGTGATGTTCTTCACCTGGTTTGGGAAGGCTGGTGAGGAACAGTCCCATTTGGCATGGGAGGATTCACAGGTCCTCAACATTTTCACAGAAATGGAAAGGGTTTGAGAGCGTGAATACTAACAGGTTTGCGAAAATGACTCATTTTCCTCCCCACCCCCCGACATCTTTGGCTTTGCTTAAGGAGGCAGAAGTAAAGAGGCTGCTCGTGTGACAAGCGGATCCCTTCAGAAAGCAAAAGAGGCAGAAATCGCCTTCAAAGCGCACCACGGCGACTGGGGTTCCCTGGGCAACGCACTCCAGCTGCCTCCATCTGGAGCCGTGCGACGGGTTGCAGGTTTTTACAAACGACTCTACCAGGTCTCTGGGTGCATGCCTCATAAATAAATTATTTATAAGACAACTTTCAGCGCCCGACAAGTGATTTGGGCGGGTGGTGCCGAAGGTGGGGGCAAAATGGGTCACAAAACTGCACAGCTACAAAGAGATATGACATACTGTTTTATACCTGTCACGATATGAATACATAATCAAACATACCAATTGTGTGGTTGTAAGTTGTCCCCTGGAGCCAACCAGGGTGTGTATTCATGAGATGTCTTGGTGCAGGAATGCTGATCTGGGATCAGATTTTCCCTGTCCATATTGCAGCCTTATCCATTATGAGATAAAAGGCAGAACTGATCCTAGATCAGGGCCAATATCCACAAAGTCTCTGAGAGTAGGAGAAGAGAGCTGATTTGGGATCAGTTTCCCCATCCATATCCAGACCTTTTTTGTGTTTGATGATGGTTTGCAAACATGGAACCAGGTTTTCATGCAGAGCTTCCTAGAAACATACAGCGGGCCCTTCATAGGGCTTCCAGGTAAGACCCTGTGAATCTGATAGCGTGTCACTAGACACCACCCCACCCCGTCCCACCCAAACGCGGACAAATCTTTCGCCCTGAGACACCTCCATTGGATGGCCCCGCCCCCCGGCCTGCGGAGATGCCACGCGCTGGTGTAGCGGCCTGGCGTATAGAACCCGGGATTATCTGAATGTGCACTCCACTGATAAGTGGATTAATATGATATTTTCATTTGAATTTTTTTTTTTTTTTTTTTTTTAAAAGAGGTTGGGAGACATAAGCAAGAAGAAGCTCTTACTTGTATAAACTTCAGCCTAAATCTCGTCGCAGGATTAACTTATGACTGAGCACTATTTTTTTTTTTGATGGCAAAAAAATAAATAAATAAATGTAAAAAATAACCGGTCGATGCACTCCGCCACGGAATCACTTAATTACCCGTTGCAAGTAAACTTCTCCATTTCCAAATCCTGCAGCTGCTCAGTGGGACAGACACACAGGCAAGGAGCGTCTCTGTTTTTCCCTCTCAAACGTGGACTGTAGCATTGGTATTTCAGCATTGTTTTATTCATTTTAGCTTTGACCAGCAGCTCTATAGCTCACTCTGTTGATTGGTAGGTTGGTACCCAAAAATTTACCCACCCTTTGGCGGCCACAGTTTTCGCCCAAGGAGACTGAAATTTGGCAAGGAGGTCAAGTGTGTGTGTGTGTGTGTGTGTGTGTGTGTGTGAGTGTGTGTGTGAAGGTGTGCGTTTCTTTTCATGCAAATTGGCTAAAAGTGGGCATGGCAGTGGCCTGGTTGCAGCTATTGCAAATTCGTGCTTGTTTACATGAACCAAGGTTTAGCTCTAATGCTCAAAACTTCTGAGAAGAATTTAACCATATATATATATATATATATATGGTGTCATCAACCTTTAGTTGAGTTCAGAATTTCAAAACTTGTCTTTTATTCTGTGCAGAACTTTGGTTCTGGCCCTCCATCTCCATGTTTCTGCAAATTGCTACTACAGCAGAGATGCCTCAGTTTCTGGAAGAAGCTCGAGTTCGCCGAGAATGACCTCAATTTCCAGGCGAGATTGTACTTTGAAATCTCTTTGGACTTGAGGGAAAACCAGGCCCTTGTTACAGCAATGAACTCTAGCTTCATTAAAAGGGATTCCCTCTCTCTCACAGGCCTACAAAGGGTGTTATTTCTTAAAATACAGGAGCACTAAGTCCCAATTACAAATCAGAGGACGATGAAAAGTGACTGGACAAAAGGAGCCCCTTTTGCTTGGGGAACGGACTGGATAAGCTAAAACTACACGCGCCCACACCATAATCAACTTAGAAATGGGGTCCCTGACCTCGTGAAATCCAGGATCCGAATCAATTAGTGCCGTCGCAGAGGAACTGTCCAGGAAGGGTGACCAAAAAAAAAAAAAAAAAAAACACATCACTTCAATTTACCACCACTGTCACTGGCAACCTTTTATGATCTAAATTGAGAGGTTTGCCCCCCTCCAGTCGGGTGGGGGGTGGATTATGTTCCAATATATTAAGAGGGAAAATGAAACATAAAAATAATATTGCTCAGCTGCAGCTGCAGGTAGGTTTATACGGTTTCATTATTGAGATCAATTTTTTTGTTATTTTACTGTTAATGGTGGATATAATCAATTCATACAGCCTCCCTTCCAACAAATCCTGTTCCTGTAGACTCCCCTTATGCAACCCAATACAAGAAAGAGAACACATGCCATATTTAAACAGGTATCAATGTGTTTTTTGTGATATTATCTATTGGTTGTTACCATGTGAGCAAGACCTTGGTCCTGCTCCCTGTACTTTTGTGGTGGACACCTATACGTGCAGGGAAATTGTATTGCCTGCGTATTTCTGAGTGAGTTTGTGCAGAGATTCCCACTGCAGTCTCAGTACCAGTATCTTCTTGGCAGCTGCAGGAGAGGCAGAGATATAGACTTTTCTGGGATGGAGATGCGGTTTCTGATAATTTATCGCGGCGCAGAGGCGACCGGCGGCTCTGCGCCTGGTAAAGCGCACGCTGTATATTGGCGCATTAGTGACGCTCGGGTGACCCGCGCATTCGCTGGCGAGATTACTAATGCTAGACCTTGTCCGCACGGAGAACCGTCACACGTGCTCAGAACAGTGACGAACCTACAAAAGGGGCAGCAACGTAGCATCACGGCATCTTCCAACTCAGGGGTAGTGGATTCAATTCCCCAGTAGGGTGCTGCTGTTGTACCCTTGTCAGTTAGGCAGGATCACCCTGCTATATATCCAGTTATAAAAAGAGTGTGCAGAAATACACACTGTTTAAGGTGATAGGGGCATCAGGGCAAATGAGTAATTGTAAATGTTATATGAACACACACAAAAACACACTTTCAAAATGCTTCCTCAACACCTGCAGCTATGTTTTTCCCGTACAACAATTTTAATGCGTGCGTCATAAACGCATGAGAGATTTCCTCATTGACCTTTTCGATAAGAGGAATCTCCCAGAGGACCACTCTCTTCACCGCACACGGGACCTGGCAATAAAAGCGTTAAATGGGGAATGAATCTGGCAAACCCAGATACAAGGATGTAAAACAGGGACAGAATAAACCCAAATCTCCAGAGTATTTCTTTTATTATTATTATTGCTATTTGTGAATGACACATCATAATCACTGACACAGGGGTCAGGAGGATAGGGGGCAGTAAAGCTAACGCCAGCTAGCGCTGCTAATTCCAGTGATTTGCATGCTACGGCATGCGGGAAGCAGCGGAGTGCTTTTAATTGAGTTCTGAGGAAAATACAGGCCATTATTCTGAATGTAAACGTTTTATGGCTTGGGCTAGTTGGCATTTAGCATGTTAAACTTTAACGCAGAACAGCCATAATGTATTCCCTGTTACATTTTAATAGCTCTAAACAGGGGGCCAAGATGCAGCTTCATACAGTAATTTCCTCTTTATGGAAAACGCAATATTGCTGGGTGGTAATGCGATAATATCAACGGCTGAGAACGATCATAACATCACAAATGTATAATGCTGCAATATGAAAAAACATTCACCTATTGTGAGGCAGATAACGCATACATATACCAGTGAGTAAGATTTCATTGAACCAAAAATTGGAGGAGCATCACTGATTGAATTATTTAGACCAAAGACAGCACCGGCTTTGAAGAGAAAACCATTTTTTATTGGTTCACACGAGTCAATGATTGACAGTGGAGTGTAGCTCCACCCCTAACAAGGGTCCATGAATCTCCAGCCCCCCCGCTTAATGAGGGGATTACTGTGAGGCCCGTTTCAGTTCCAAACATCCTTCATTTTAAAAAGAAATATTCTCAAACTCTTTTTAATTGACAGCGATGAAAAACATCTTTCAATACCAAGTGAATTGGCATTCACAGGGATGTGACAGAGACCCAACCAGGGACTCAAACACACAATCCACTGCTCAACCATAAACCCTCCATATTAGAGATCCAGGTGTGAAACCAGAGGGCTGTGGGCCCAGGCCGAGAGCACATTACCTTCTTCCCAATCAGCTTCTTCCTCATGAACTCGCGGGCCTCGAACATGTAGGGAATGTCATAGAGTGGGCGGAACCTCTTGTCTTTGTCCTTATTCTTTTCCTGTGAAGGAAAGAGGGAAGACAAAAAGGGACGGACACATTAGTACAATCCACCTAAACACATGAGCTCGTCCGCACAAGCCAGGCTGAAAAACGCTTCTTTATTTTTATTTATTTATTTTTCTACCGCACATAGACACAGATTCTGTGAGGACTGGCAGCTGAGATGTCCTACATTCCCACTTAGACACGTTCTCCGCAGAGTTTTTTTTTTAATTATTTATTTTTTTTGACTCTTCTCTCTGCTATTTGTGAAATCTCATTAGCACCTGGGTTTTCCCCCGTATGTGGAGACGGGCGATATAAATACATGCATGCGGCCCTGTCAGCTCCCTTCATTATCCCCGAGGGTTTAGGATTTATTCCGTGTTGAGCGTTACGGAATTACGGAGCCAGCGCGTAATTCCCGGACATGCGCCGAGCACACGTCCCTTTCGTCTCCACAGCACCGTCTCACATTTTCAGAGAGGATGAGGAGACTGAATATAATTTGAATTAAATTTGATCTTCTACATCTGACTGTGAGCCCCGGGCCGTGTAGCTTATTGTCGGACTGCATACATTTCTAAGTAAATTTATACGTGCATCATCACCGTTTAGGCCACATTCTGTTTTCATGACTCAAAAATGCTGGTAAATGCTCAGTATGCACGAGGATATGAGACAAGAATGGAAGAATGTAAACATGACTTAAGCAGCTGGAATAAACATTAGAAGGAGACAGTTGAGAAGCTTACTGTTCTTGTAAGTTGGGGGTGACTTAGCATACGAGTGAACCCAAGCTAAGCACTGAGCAGTTCACTCTACTGCGAGTGTGTTCTACGTAAGCAAAGCCATCTCACTGCAAATCCAGGGTTGAGCAGCAAAATGAACAGGGAGGGAGCTGGTCTGACGATTCAAAAATGTTTTCACCCACAATTTTTTTTACTTCATTTCCAACAAAAAAATACTTGCTTGAACCTTGCAGGGAGGAATACTGGAAGCTGAACTAAGAAGTTTAACTATTCAGCAAGAGAAGAGAAACACAAACTCACTGCAGTTCCAGATTCCATCCTTCCATTCCCCTTCCCCCCACCCCCCACGGCCCCAAAACCTCATCGCATTTCGAGGGAAAACGCAGTGATTTCACAACTCGCATGCTGGCTGAACACAATAGATTCACCACGGAGCAGAAAAGAAGTGAAGGTTAGGAGAAACAGTGATTACATCAGTCAGGCTTTCAGTCGGAGCGCTGGCAAACCGGGGGCGGGAATAAAGAGCACCATTGTCTGACTGCCCAACCATGTAATCATATGCCAGGGCCCGACCTGCAGCGGGAGCATGAAACGGTTAAACACAACCTCCGGGGAGAGGAAGGAAAAAAGAGAGAGAGGGGGAAAGGGGAGGCAGGAGAGGAGAATAAGAGAGGGAGAGAGGGAGAAAGTGAGATGGAGATGGAGTGAGAGAGTAATTATTCGGCACATTTTGCCCTTTAGGCAATGGTGAGGGAATCGGCGCAGTTCATGGTCAGCTCTGCCTGCAACTGCACATCCCTGCCTGCAACTGCGCAACCCTGCCTGCAACTGCGCAACCCTGCCTGCAATTGTGCCTGTTCCATTTACTGCCTGATTTAGAGGGCCGGGGACTGCATGTTTGTGCGTGTATAATGCAGTATGCGCATACAATATGCACACAAACACATACATAATTGTGTATACACACATATACACCTAAGTATAACCAGGGTTCGCCCAGCACAGTTTTTACAAACACCATTTTAAACTCTGCCATTCACTGACTTTTAATTGTTATTTGGCCCTTAAACAGGAGCAAGAGAGGAACACAAAGAGGAATTGATCGAGTGTGATCAGTGAACAGTACCAGACTGCTGGGCCATCCTAAGACAGCAGTGTGGTGCACATGCAGTGTTTAATAGATCAGCATGTGGCTGATCCGCAGTGAGCAGTTCAGGAGCGGCTGTTCATATGCAGTGAATATGAGAGCAGGACCGGACTCTTGTCCTGGGTATTCATGAACTCTCTCTCTCTTTCTCTCTCTATCCCTCTCTCAGTCTCACCAATAGGAGCAGGACTGCAGGACTGAGTCATTCTCTTGTTCTCACATCCACCCTCCTGCCCCCCCCACTACACACACACACACACACACACACACACACACACACACACACACACACACACACATGCAGTGGAAACACAAGACCTTGCATACACACACACAAACATACACTTGCTTGTGTGCTTATATGTCAGCGTGCACGCACTCACTCACACTCTGCAGGGCCCCAGCTCAGACCGGAGGGAGCAGGGGTGGGTGAAGACATGACGCTGGATGACGAGAATCTCAGATACGAGAGGACACCCCGTTTCAGTCCCCACCAAAAATACCCAGAATCCTCCAGAGCGTCCCACTGCAGTGTCACCCACTGTGAGGTCACAGAGCTACTTGATTTAACGCCCACGACATCCGCACAGCACAGCAAAAATAAACTCTGCTCTAATGAATGAACACAGATACCACCACGTGCCCCACTATGTGCTTACTCAATGCGTCCACATGTGTGTGTGCGTGTGTGCGTGTGTGTGTGTGTGTGTGTGAAGCTGGGGGTTCTGTTCTGATCCAAGCACATACTGTTAGGGCAAACACGAATGCACGAGTGTGTGTTTTTTCCCCCATTTCAAACAAAAGTAAACAAGTTTGGCTTTGTTTAAAAAATAAAACATTCATTCTCTGCAAGTCCCCAAAGGATTAAAGACAAAAAAAGAGAATAAAGAATAAAAGAAAAAAATGGGTTTTGCAAGCACTGCACATTTTTCAACAGTCCTTTTCCTTTTTTGTGCTTTTCAGAGCTGTTCTCACATCCAGTTTTTGCGGTCTCCAGTGTATGTGTGTGTGTGTGTGTGTGTGTGTGTGTGTGTGTGTGTGTGTGTGTGTGTGTGTGTGTGTGTGTGTGTGTGTGTGTGTGTGTGATGGGGGGTATGAAAGTGACACAAACAGAGCTGCGCAGTGCTGGCAGTCATGTCTGACTCACACATACACCTGCCCAGACACCTGGAGCTCCGTATAATCCAGGACTACCTAATAACATCTCTCCAGCACAGCACAGAAAGTACAGCTCCTTCAGAAAAGCACCGCTCCACTGAGGTCCATAACACCCCAGACTCACTGAGGCGGATACCGTAATCGCTTAAACACGATGCCCGCACAGCACCAACGTGCAGCTGCCTATGCCAGCTTCTCCCGGTGATCTGATATTTTGGGTGGTGGGTTTGGTAGTTTTAGGCAGTTCATTCAGTTATTACACATACACACACTGTCTCACTCTCTCTACGTATGCACATATTTACAGCTGTGGGATTTCTAATTTTTAACTGTGCCTTCAACGATTATCAAAAAACACCCCTGTATGATGGATAGGCTTACACTTCAGATTCAGAAATGAGTTAAGAGTCACAGCGTGCCAGGCCAGTGACACCTCCCCTATATAAGCCTAGGGAGACTAGCACCATTCACAGAATTAGCCCCACCCACTTTTCTGATGTAATCATTTCTACCCAATCATATCAATCATCTTCGTGGAGGCGGAGCTAAGGTGAAAGTTTCAGGCCTATGGCTACAGGTATAAACTAAAATCAATAAATAAATAAAAAAACATCCACAAACCAGCCTTTGAGAGTGTGACCAGTGTCCCTGCAGGTAGGAGGTGGTCGCTGCTGCAGTGAGTGTGAGCACGCTCTCCTGGGATCTGACCGATTGGGCTCGTACACGAGCGCACGTGCTGTTCCCAGCGGACACCAAGCTTTTACCTGGGTGTGCTCGCAGATGCAAGCAGATATTTTAAGGAGATAGCTTTTGTTATTTTTGCACAAACCAAACCCTCGGTCGACGGGACGAATCTTCTGCATCAATATTTTCGCAAGAGTCTGATCCTGTGTTTGACGCGACCGTCTCCGGCCACAGTAATTGGACGCAGGGTCTTGCGCCCTCTGCGGCACGCCACAGTCCACTCCAGGCCAGTGGACACTCTCCAGCGGCTTTCTAAACCTGTCGGCCTCCAACCGCGGATAACGAGCTGACCAACACCACCTGGGAAAGTCATCTCGACTTCAGATGCTCAATGTCTTTTTATTTATTTAGTTTCACCAAACAGAACACAAGCCAACCAATAACATCAGCACAACAACAAACATAACACCAAGACTGCAAACAGACCAAACAAACACCAACATGGACATTTGTTCTCATGTATTTATAGAAGAACCTGACAAAACAATCTCTGGCATCTGGACAAATCTGTATGCCTTTTTGACTTTTTTGGTTTCTTGGATTCTGATTGGCTCCTGAAGCTTTCTGATGGTGTATTTGATTGGCTGCTTATTTCATGCATCAATTAACTCCATAGTTTGCAGAGGCCGTAAATTGCCACCGGTTCTGGAGCAAAGCACATCTCCAAGAGTTCAACAGAGTTGGGCAGTTAAAGAAGTTGATTATGCAACTGACCTCAGACGGTTTCTTCGGGACTGAAACTTGCTCAGGCCAAAGGCTCATGATAAAATTTCCCATTAAACAAATTAGTTTTTGAATAAAATTCTTACGTGGCATGTATCCAAAAAAAAAACACAGAAGGGTTAAAAAGGTTACGGTGCAAACAAAACCAGCGGGCGCGGGGTTAAGGACCACCGGTGTAAATGACGTCTCACCGGCTCCATTCACACAGCACAATTGCCGGCACAAAGCCGGCTCTGGGCCACCTGGGAAAGAGCCTCACAAAGCCAGACAGATGCCAGCTGGACCGCTTCACGCCGAAGCGAAGGGGGCTCCGACAACAAGGCGAGGCTGGAAGCTTGGCGACTCTCTGCTGAGGTGTGAACGGGTTCAAGCGAAACACTGTCATAGACCACCAAATCAGCTCGATCTAGATTAAGGGGTGGTCTCTACCAGGGTCTGGATCCTATCCCAGCCTCTGCCTATAATTATTTAATTACCCGATTCATTTTAACATTTTGAGATTTTAGCCATATTTACTGATCAGCTGCTGAATGACAGCCTGTCCCTGTATGAAATGTTTCACGGTGTTCTAATCCACAAGTGAACCAGTGATGTAATCTCTATTTAGGTAACCTGCATTCGCACATGGCGAGGTGCAGCCCACACCTGCTACGGACCAATGACCTTGTGAAACAGAAATACGAAATTCACGGCACACAACTCACACACATGAGCGACAACACGGCCCATCTGAGCAGCCATTCGAGGAAAGCACTGACTGAATCTGTGCGCGAGGGCTTCACATCCAAACCAAATTTAGCAGCGAGCTGGGGCCGTTCCTGAGGTGGGGGCTGGAGTCGCTGGAGAACACTCCGGCCGCGTATGAATAAATGCTGCATCTGAATGTCGACGGCATTAAGAGCCAGGGAGCGCGCACTCTCAGGCAAGCCAGGCAATTTACTTGATGCTGCTACTCAGTTGAAACAAATTTGGCATCCGTTTCAAACTGTCTGTCACAAACAGCTCAATTTAAAAAAGGGCCTTATAGCAGGAAGGAAGCAGGGAAGGAGGGAAGGAAGGAAAGCAAAGGAAAGAAGGAAGAAAAAAACCCTGCACTGAATAATCGTCTTTGCAGCTGAGTGACCCACACAATGCGTTCATTGGCCGTCTGTCCCACCACAAATAACAACATGCTGCAAAATGTGAACGGACACAAAGCTTCTGTAAGCTAAGGAGAGGAAGAATGTGCAGTGTGTGTGTGTGTGTGTGTGTGTGTGTGTGTGTGTGAGAGAGAGAGAGAACCCGGTGTTACAGCTTCAGTTATGCAAATAAAGTGAGAGTGTTGTGCGTGTGTGTGTGTGCGTGTGAGCATGAACTTTTGCAAGCGTGTGTGTGAGCACGCGTTTGTATAAGTATGTATGGCTGTGCATGTCTTATTTTATTTTATTTTTTTTTTTTAAACAAAGTCTGGGTCCTGTTAATGAAGACGGTTGTGGCGTTCTCATGTGACCCCCCCATTCTCTCAGGCGCTGCGGGGGAGGAGGGGGGCTCGTTAGCTGGTCTCGTTATCTGCTGGTGATTAATGACACGGGGGGCCGAATGTGACATTGAGGCGGCAAGAGGGGCGAGGCCAAAGCCGCCGAGGGCCCGTAGCGTCACCAACGGCGACCGATCCCATCGGAGCATGATCGCATGGCCTGACAGAAATGCATACGCACATACACGGTGCGGATCAGGGAAAGGAGTGGGGCGAAGAATTACAGTGGTATGTGTGTGCACACACACACACACACACACACTGAAGTGCGCGCATGCACACACACACACAGACTGAAGCGCGCGCACACACACGCACACACACTCACAGACTGAAGCGCTCGCGCGCGCGCGCGCACACACACACACACACACACACACACACACACACACACACACACACACACACACACACACACACACACACACACACACACACACACACACACACAGTTGCTTGTTTCCCTGCTTGCACCAGTGTGTAAAAACTGCATAAAAGACCCCGACAGAGTCTCAGGTTGAAGTAAACATTGTTCAATAAACGGAAATCTGCAGCACAGTACAAAAGCCCACTGGGCTTCATCTCCTATTCATCTTTTTCATTTAATTTCGGTCAGAATCCACCCCTGTGAACCTGCGCATACAAATAATACATCTTAATAAGCATGAAAAGAAATGAACATTCTGGTCTGATGTGAAATAAGTGCAGAAACAATCAGAAGAGCGGAAGAAACTCCCCTGACTAGGAGCACAGATAAATTATTAACTAAGGTACTGCTGGACATGAAGACTTTGGGCTAGATATGCAATTCAATCAAGACAGACTTTATATTACAACATCATTTTCTCAGAGTATGTTTTATTATGGACGGGCAAATATAGCTGTTCGGAATTTGATTTCTTGTTTTAAAACAAAATATTTTTCACCCTTAAAAATACTAGCATCTGCTGTGCTTTTACTGCTTTTGCTCTCACGGAAAATGAGTGTATTTGATTGGCTTCAAGTACCACAGGTTTTGAGTTATGTTCCGTTATCTGTCCAGCCATTTAAACTGATTCGGTCTGCGTCGCCTCAGAGAGGTGAAGACTGACCGCTACTGCTGTATAAAGGTCCCAAGCAGCATGAACGCACCAGATTACACGTTTCCATTTAAAAGTAACGTCATTCACAGAAAAATAAAACACAAATCATAGTGAAATGAAGATTTAAAATGCAAAAGTCTTTAAATCCAAAAGCCCACCAGGTTTTATCTTTCTGATTTTTTTTTATAGTCTGTGTTCTTATGCACACTCACGTTCTGTACATGGCCATGTAGTATATTCATCATTATCTTACATTTTTTAAAACATACCAAGCGGAGGATTAGGGAGTGGAGTGATCCACGCAGACCTTGGGAAGATTATGTCATTCTATTCATTTAGGTTTTCATCAGGAAACATATTTATATGAAGGTCATACTTGTGTGCGACAGTCTGAATCAAACCCACTGAGAGGCATGGTGGAATGCAGTGAGCTACAGCGCGCGGCTCCGACAGCTCCGACAGCGCACGCGCCACCAAACGCACAGCTTCCCATTAATTACAACATTATTATCATAAAGAGTAACAGATTGCCTTTATGTAATATTGCTCTTGTTGAGGATGAAACTCTCTTGATCTCAAAGCACTTCACATCAAATGGCAGACTTGCATTAACCTGCTGCTGCAGAGCGGCCATTTTGTTAACTACGGTTCAAAGTAATCGTAAAATACCTGGGAAAGGGAAGAACATGGACAGCCTCACACTGGATGTGCAAGATATGAAACAGCCTATGTATCTGTTGTTGGTTTGTTACACTATTAGTACAAACTGAGGTCACTTTTTACACAAAAACCCATATTTAAGTATGTTGGTTGAAGCCCGTGAGGATCAAAATGTGAAAGCTCTTCCAGCAGAGCACAGTGATGCCCCGCCCCCTCAAAAGTTTTGGGTCCCACATTTTTAAAGCAGGATGAAACACTGGCTGATCCGCGTCTGTGAGGGATCATGGGCTCAGAGGCCGGCCTTCATCTCTCACTCCATCAAAAGGGCCGAAATGCACCCCTTTTCCTGGAGATTAAGCACCCCGCTTCTGAAAAAATGGGTACAGTCAAAAAGGATGACATTTTTTGCCCCTTTGCACACAGGAGCTCCTTTCAGGCAGGGAAAGGTGGGAAAAAAAAAAAAAAAAACATTTAATTACTGTCTTTGTGTAATTCCAAAGTACAAAGTGATTAATTAACTTGCGCCTTAAGTACCTGAAATCAAAAGGGAGGCAGAGATACAGGATCAACAGTACATTTGAGAGACGACCGGGCTGCTGGAGATGAAAGACACTGCCATATTTACCCACAATGCATTATTCTGCACATGCGCCACTCACAAGGGAAACACGGCGTACATTTTTCTTTCTCTATGTCCATTCCCCCACATCCTCCCCAACAGCTTTCTTGTTCCGTACGACTGTTCTTTCCAGGGCCTCTCTGGCCCATTCATCCTCTCGTGTGTGGAAATCTACATGTCAAAGGCTGCGGAATCGAGGTCGCACGCGCGCGGGAGGCTCGGCTTTCATCGCACTGACCCAGCAGAGTGCAGAGTGGCTCGGGGACATGATGCAGGACGGAGCTAAAAGGAGGAATATTACGCGCCGCGAGATGCACGTTTCGCCGAGTTCCCGCAGGGCCACATGGCCTGAATGGCCACAAGGTCGAGAACTTTTGACCTTTTGAGAACATAACGAATGACGCAAGTACGTACCTAACAGATCAGAAAAAATACAGATGTGTATAATGGAAGGACAGAAAAAGAAACAAGTTTTCCACAAATTTGCAAAAAAAAAAAAAAAAAAAACGGGAAAATGGCTTCTTTCCGCTGAGCTGATCAAAGGAGGTCTTTCTTTAAGCTTGCTACAAAATGCGGTGACGATAAAGCCAAATTGTCTACGCTTAAAGCTGCATCTTTAACAAGCTTGCAAAAATAAATTACTTCAGCATTAAGCACAATGAGGAGCAGGGCCAGGGCAGGCCGCGAGAGAGGGTTTGCGTAGTTAGTCATGTTATAATGGTGATTTGAAGCGTTTTTAATGACTCACGGTCCCGGGCACATACGCTGTAGTGGAGGAGATGGTCCGGACATCCTCTCTGTTATTCCCCCCTCACTAATGCCCAAAGCTCTTTTCATACACTGTTTAGCGGAAATGATTCCTTTTTTGAACGACAGGACTCTTCCCTGACCATCTTCACAATCTGAAGCAGGGAACTGAACACAGAGATCTTATTGCTGTTTCATATCTATTTCACTTTGCTAAAAAAAAAAAAAAAAAAAAAAAAAAAAAAAAAAACTTCAAAAGGGCTTATCCAGTTTCTGGTTTTATCTGATGAATGCTCTGTCCAAAACAATATGTTCAACTAAAAGGGGAAGACATCATTTTCTACCAGTGTGTGGCATCGCCTTTTGACTTCTTTTTAATAAAATAAGGAAAACAAATGGAGAAAAGGGTCATGTGGATCCTCAGTTTCTGCCTGCGATTGATGGGGGGACCGCCGTGGGGGGGGACGAATGAGGGGGGACTGATTCCTCCCTGCCCTGGTGAAGGCCAAACGGGTCAGATGTCTGATGTTTACACAAAAAAAAAAAAAAAAAAACAAAAAGACTAGTACGTCCATTAAGGCTACGTAGATGAGACAGGAGACAGAACTGGAAAGAGAGACTTCTTTCTGACTTTCAGGCAATTGAATGCAAAAAAAAAAAAAAAAAAAAAAAAAACTCTGGCAGCTGTTTGGAGCAGAGAGTCAGTCTGCCCTCCAAACCTGGGCCAGGGCTGGCAGAACCCAGCAGGGCAACATGGCTGCCTTCCTGCAGCCTTTCAGCACTGCTAGCGCCTGCCGCGCTCTGCTCTTTGGGCTGTTTCAGCAATACCCAGATTAACCATGTCAGGACACCCATGACTCCAGAGTAGATTAAACGAAACGTATCCATGAGAGCAACACAGTCACCAGCACAGCCCGTTACCTGTCTGTGAGGGGCCAGGTGAGCAGGTACTTGGCCTCACACACACCCCACTGTGACCTTGAGAGATCTTGACTCTGCTTTGACCTCACAGGCAAAGAATATACTGTAAATATTCCGTACATGCACATACCATAAAATATAACTGCACAACAATGTTACTGCACAACAATGTTATCAATAACTATTGATCCCTCATGGGTAAACTACGGCATTTCAGCAGCACAAGTACAGAAATAGAGCAGGATAAGTTAGAATAAAACAGAAACTATTCGTAAAGCAGTATGTATGCAGAGGACAGTATTTGAATTTGTAATAAAGTGACCCATGCGTTACCATCTGTCAATGATGTATTGTCAGGTGCTGAAACACACTGGCATTGCGCTTTATTTCAGCCTGTGTGCATGAGTGGACCTGCAGTGAGACAGGAGCTGCAGTGACGCAGAGGGACCGGCCTGGACGGGTGGCTGGGTTTGACCGGAACCCCCCGGACCGCTGGAACGGCGAATGCACACGCACGATCCACTCCCCGATGGGCGGATAATTAACATTTGGGAAGGGGGGGGGGGGCACAGCTCCTGTGTTGGCATTCGGTGTTTAGGAAAGACGTCACCTTGGAAACGGTGGGCCAAGGACAAACACTGAAAAGGCTGAACAGGAAGACTCAAAATGTACCACTACCTCGATTACGGAGGAAAAGTGACCGCCCATCTCACATGCAGCAGCTAAGGGGACAGTTCGGGTTATCAACTTCTTTTTGTTAATGGGGGAGGAGGCAGGGCTCATTATACACAAAGTTCAAAGTTTTGTGTTTTCTGTTCCTCACTACAGCCCATGAAATCAGGAGGCGAGTCTGACTGGAGAGGGCCCAGTGCGCAGCAATCGCCTACAGCTTAAACAATTGTCCTGATTGGATCCGATTTTAGCACCAATCTGCAGGTAAAGGCGATGCGGAGATCTGGCACATTCTCTCTCTTTTTTCTGTGTTTGTTATTAGAGTGAAATTATACGCTGAGAGAGCAGCCATCCACAGGCCGGAGATCTTGCTGGCAGCATAATCTCTGTTCTTTTTCCTTTTTCTTTTTATAATTTTTTTTTTTTTTTTTGAGATTTTGACTCAACAGACGATGTCTCAGAACAAAAGTGGAGCCGGGGGGGTCATCATGGCTGACTCATAGGCCAAGCTGGGATTTTCAACCATCATCTTTTTAATTAGAGACGGGGGGGTTGGGGAGCGCTAGCAGTGACTAAACCCTTTTTAACCGTAACTCAACCAGATTATTCATGTTCTGTGACTCGCGCCAGCACCAGAACGTCTGTACACATTGATAATGGCTGTTAGACCACGCCAGCCCTCACTCAGAGAAGAACGGCAGAATCCGGCTGAAACGGTACAGAGGCTTGGCCTCTCTCAAGGTGCTTTCCTGAAAGAATTGATTTGTGCAAATCTAATATCAATATTTAATAACATTCTGCATTCCAAATACAGGAGGACACGTCAACACAAGACAGATATGTGCTTTCTTTTTTGTGTGGGGGAGGAGAGCAATAAACTAGTATATTAATTCATCCACTCAAAAGGCAATGCTTTCTGCTCTTGTTACATAACCATCCCTGCATACACCCTGCCACTACTGGGGGAGGCAGAGGGACTTTGAAAGCGGGAGAGACAGACAGAGAAAGACCGAAAGCAGTGTAACTATCTTACATCGCTTAGAGCTTGAATCATAGTTACTGTTGATTTGCTTTAAATTTCAACAACTGCTCTGCCGATGGTATGGGGTTACGCAAGCAACGCATATTTGGATTCTGCAAAACAATTCTAGGGAGAGGAAGAGAAGACTGAAAGTAACAGAGACAAAGAAAAAAAGGAGAGAAAATAAGAGAGGGACTGAGAGAAAGAAAGAGAGAGAGAGAGAGAGAGAGAGAGAGAGTGAGAGAGAGAGAGGGAGCAAGCTAGGACGCCAAAGTACAAAAATATTCCACAGACAGAAGCAAGGCTCCCGGTGGGCAGAGGAAGGCAGATCTCAGCCTGCTCTCAGAGTCACGTGGCTGGGCCAGCGACAGACACAGCAGCCCAGCCCTGGAGCCCGGAGCCCGGCGCGTGCTCGCTTCAAACAGGGGGGAACACTGTCTCCCTCCTCTCCAAAAAAAAAGGAGGCCGTCGGCTGATTAATCATTAAAAACAGGCCGGGAATGATGGGGGTGGGGGGATGGGCCGATTAATGAATTAACCTGCTAACGCTAATAGTGATGCTAATCCTGATGAGCATTTAGCCTGAGGTTGAGCCTGCAGCCATAGATTTCAATGGCAGCATCAGCTAACATGACCACTCGTGGTTAGTGCTTACGCCACTGCACATTCACTTTCTCTGCAAAAGGTCATAGGGTCACCCCTGTTCCCCCTGGTCTGAACCGGCAAACACAGATTCACCACTCCTGAGACTCTCACTGGCCGAAACATCAGGTCACCCCGAGACCAAGGCTACGTGACGAGGCCCCACTTGGGGACAAAGCACAAGAGCTGAGGTCATACTACAGATTACAGAAAACACCTCCAACGACATTACTGGTGAGTTTACAGCCTGATAGAATTCTTTCCTTTTGACCAGTGGTCCTATTTTTAGCCTATGAGAGGATTTTAATCAAAAGAGATGTCCGAGATCTCACAAAGGACCCCTCCAATGGTCATTTAGCCAGCCACAAGAGTGCCTGCTTAAAGCACATATTTTTTTTGCAACAACCGGTACAAATAGCATAGAAAAACAGACGAGAAATCTGATACAGGATCAACATTTGAAGCTCATGCTAATTCACAGTGCCTGCCGGTAAGTGGGCTTCACTCATATACAGTAGTGAAGGTCGATGTAGAAAGGTTTTGTCCTTAGCCTGTGGGCCCGATTATGCCCAGTGCTACTCTCCAGCTTCTCTTTTTAACCTGCGGGCAAAATGGCAGGTTTGAAAATTTTCTTAACGGTTTCATGCTCAAATGCAGGAGTCACTTTTCTTGGACTCCGTCTGATCAATCACAACCTGCAGGCGAAAGTGACGGCTGATGTCTTGTGTTTCTGAGTGGACCGTGTGCTCATGCTGTCCCCGATCATTCAGGACCAAGGTCAGCGCCCATCTTGAGTAAAACTGGATATTCCACATTGGAGGGGGGAAAAAAACAAAAAGCAACCAAATCGGACCCAAGAATCCATGAGGTTTGAAATGGCCCTCTTGAATTGGTTGATTAAACGCTGAATAACGAGGAAAAGCAGCTCAGCCTCCAGCTCTGCAGAGCCCCTGCCTCATCACATTCATTTACATGGAACAAGTCTCCTTAAAACCAATTTAAAAAGCAAATCTGTATTTCTCCTACAGGTGAATAAATACATAACACAAACACCCAACAGCTAAAGACACTTATCTAGGGTAGTACAGAATTAATAACCAACCTCCTCGTTCCTCTTTTGACTTTAGCCTAATAACTGGCTGCCTTTCAGACTTTCCAGTGACTCTCTGTTAATAGAAGAATGGTTTTAATGATGAGGAGAAAGTTCTATCTATATTTATTGCTAGTTTATTAATTTACTGAGTTGCTCTTTATTCATTATTATTCATTTGCTTGCTTGCTGTAATTTAATTCAGGAGGGTGCGATCATTTTTCAAAGCCATAAATTCCCGTTTTTGGCACCAGATGGAAACGGGAGATGCGCGATTGTGAGCGCAGCCCAAACAGCAGAGATATCCCGGCATATGGGCCTTTCCTCTGCTCAAGCATGCGGAACGGGAACCTAACTAAAACGGCACAATCACAAAACCACTCTAATTCAATTTCATCTGCATTAAGACGAGTAAACATCTTTTCCAAAAACAAAATATTACAAATTCCTTTCTCGCCCTAAGTGAAACGTTGGAAGGCAGCACACAGAGACATGTATAATTCCCGCACACATTCATACATCCTCAGATATAAACGCTACAGGCAAACTGACATGACTCCATAACCTTATATGCGCACACTACCTCAAAAAACCTCAGTATGGCAAAGAGGTATGGCCTACATCTCTCTAGATAATTAAAAAGAAATACAAGACATGAAAAACTACAAGATATATACATCAAGCGCAGTTTGTCAGTGGGACGAAGGGCAATGCATTATGCATCGGAGTACAGGGGGCTTGTTGTGGTTTCCTAACAAGCACTGACACTAACGATGTCGTTGGGGCGGGGAAAGGGGGGGGAGGAGTATCCCGGTGGGGTCGCGGGTACAAGAGTGGGGGCATAACAGGCCTCCAAGCCCCCAGAGCACCATGGGAAAGGAGGCTATTCTTCCTTGAGGGCAGTAGCTCTGAAGCAGGATCTCGGGGGAGAGCCCTGGAAAAACTTGGCTATGTGCATTTTTTCCCCTCCTCTTCCTATTCCCCTCTCAAAGCAGCCTGCTCTTCAGCATGTATGTACTCATTTACTTTGTGCTGGGCTTGAGTTTTTACTATGTTAAGAGTAAAGGCATAATTCACAACATCAACTGCAAAGCACAAAGGCCTGAACAGTTTAAACCCTTAAGGTGTTGACATTATTAGCACGTTAGCATGACCCAAAAAACCAAACTGGCAAAGAATGCATCAATTTTGGTGATGCAGCATCCAACCCCATGTCCCTCCCCCACAGAAAGAGAGAACGTGTGTCAAAAAGAGGTAGCGGGGTTAAAAAATAAAACATAGCCAGAGTTAATGTCTGAGGGCCCGTCAAGTTGATGGGCTCTGACCTCACAGAGTCCAGGAGCTCCAACGAAAACGAGAACACGGGGAGGAGATTATGACATGAGCGGCACAGGTTTGGTGATCTGACAGTGCGCCTCGCTGTACAGCCATATGTCCAACCCACGGGGGCTCCGGGGGGGGCGGAGAGAAAGGTGACACGTTACACATGCTCGGCTCTGCGGGAAAACTGGCACCGGGTCCACTCCAGCACTTTCCGCTGCGACAATAGGCCTCCCTGCCGTGCACATTCCGATTGCAATTCACATAAAAAGCCGCTAATGAAACCTGTGCGACGCCAAGGTGCAGGAACAGACAGGGAGGGGTCTGCACGACCTATTTGGGTAACCTTATCTCCGGTCAACAAAGAGCATCTTGTTTTTGATACTTTTTGAGCGCCCACTGACTGGACTGCAGTTCTCCAGGACTTCAGGAGTTCAACCTGCAAATGGTTTTTGCCATTTCCTTTCAATTAATTTAGGCCTGAGAAACAAGGTGAGTGCAGTCTTTGGCTAAATGATTAAAATTAGCAGTTGACACGACACACACCACAAACCAGCCCTCTGGGACTGAAGTCCGGTGTGGATGGGGCAGGACACAGATTTTTGTACCCTTTGGAACTGTTCCTCAGGTGTAGTCACTTTTAATTATCTTTGAAGATGTCCACTTGTGTCCTGCAGCACTTGGGTTTGGCAGAGGAAATCAAATAAGGGCGACATGACTGTGGTCCCTGCCCAGCCCCTCTTTTGCCCTCGCTGCGCGGACGGGAGGTTAAATAATAAACGGTCGATATCGCGGGGAGGCATCCCGGCAGTGACTTACTGTAGTTATCGATTTTTAAACCTTGAGGGCTGGCGAGAATCTGGAAGCTTTGACAGGCCGCATCAACATACATCAGCGAGGGGCTCAGATTGGCTCTGCGGAAACGCATCGGCCATCGGTGACTTAAACGCTGCCCCCCATACCCCGATTCACCCCCAATGCCTCCCCACCCACCACCAGCTCCTCACAGAGTGAGCGGTCAAACTATACGTCAGTATACAGGCTTTTAAAAAGTGACCCCAACTTTCCACTTTTTGAGGTGACGAAAAACCCAGCAAATTTTGTTTAGCTGCTTCAAGCATCTTATCGGTGTGGGAAAAAAAAAACTGATGTCTGATCAATTTTTTTGCCTTTTGGGAAATCGGTATCATCAGTGTTTCATAGCTTGGTGACTGAGAAAGTTTGAAGCAAAATGTGACAGAACTTGATAGTCTGATGCAATGATAAAACGGTCATTTTCTGACAAAGTCAGAGCAGTTAGTCCTTCACTTTCAGCCTTTCACCTCTCCATGGTCCTTAATCTACTCTGGCCCTCTAGAGGTAGAGTGATTCAGTCAGGACAGGTGAGTCACTGATCTCTTCACTGTAGACAGGTAACTAACCTGTGTGACATGCACACTGGGTCAAACAAACCCTGAACTCTGGCCATTTCTACTGGGTCAGTCACATGAAAATCATTCCCTTTTAAAGGCCCCGTCCAGCCCAACCAACTTCTCCATTTTTGCAGAAGCAGCACTCACAGGAGCAGAGACTGTGAAATAAGAAGTGAGCCAGTTGGACATGCAAAGACCCTTCATGCGTTTGATGCTTTGAGACTGGGACAGCGTGTCACAGCTGTGCTATATGTGGGCACATACGGCACGTGGGAAACCATTTTAGGAGGAAGTCAGAAAACGGCCCTTAAAGGTTCGATTACTCATACTGACGTATATTTTCGGACTTGGATCATTAGGCCAACGCAGTGTCAAACCTACAGGAAGTGATTTATAGTTGGAAAAACTTCAGGATGAGTCAACTGGGCTTTTAAATACTGACACACACAAACTAGCAACCACTGCAGGACTGGAGTCCAAAACCCCTGAACTATCACAGAAAATCACCATCAGCCAAAATCACTTCCTCAAGACCAAAGTTCTGGGTCTCGATGAAGAGGAGGATGGTGGGGGGGGGGGTTTAGGGTTATTGATATGCCAAGGTAACTCCCTAAAAACAAAACAAAACAAAAAAAAAAATTCTGCTGGTGTCATTACAGTGAACACGACTTATTCGTTCCTCATTAGCGCAACCCAATTATACAAGATGACTCCGCCGACAGGCTCCCAGGCATAGGCGGTGGAAACGCTTCTTAATCACCTCCATTACGAGAGCGTCAGCTCCACACAGGCCCCGTTCCGCTGGAAGCTGAGCATTACGGCCGATCGTCTCCATTCATCTAGCCCAGACGCGTTTGTCAGAGCCTTGCAAATCAAGCACCATTTCTAACAGCCAACAGATTCATAGCCAAGAGTCATAAACAGGTAAAGGAATGATCCGTTTGACGAACAGCAATGACAGGCAAGCTCGGCACCTTTAATGCTTTTTAATGGGTCACTCAAAGGTTTACGGTGCAAAACACGATGTTTTCATATCACATCTTTTATTAAAGGTTACTGTGCATAAATACTAATAAAGAAACAAAAACCAAAAGCCATGTCTTCCGCTTTCTTTGAAGTTGGCCATAAAATCATTACAAAGAACAAAGGCTTTTATTTACTGTTGCTATTTCAATTATCCATTATTAAAAATGCATTCTGAAATAATTCATGTTAATGAATATTTTCTGGGAATGGCCTGAAGCTTGTGGTTATCTGCAGGTCTTGACTGCTGTGAATGCAGATTTAGACCGTTTGGCTGGGCCTGTGCAGGAGAGTGTAAGGGCAGCCAGTAATAAATTAGAGACCTGCGTGCTGGTTACTGATGATAATGAAACAAGTAGGAGGAAACTAAAACATTCTGTTTTAAAATGTACACAGGGCCAGTGGACTGTTCACATAGGCAGGGTACATACATGCTGTTGATGCAGATGTGTGTCATATGACCAGATGTTCTGAGCGCCAGCCGTACTGTTATCGGCAATCACCAAAATCCACATTAGTAAGGTAACGATCAGCTCAGCCCCACAGGTGAAAGTAGGGGTTAAAGAGGTTAAAGTTAAGTCTCCTCACTCTCTGGTGGCCTGTCCTGAACCATGACCTGAGCATTTGCTGACTTCCTGTCCCTCTGAAAGCTAAGTCAACAAGGAATCGATGGCGTACATGAGGCAAGGAAAGCAACGAGCTTGTCAACGCGTGAAACAGAGGAAGTAAAGTAGAGCAATCGGCTGCTCCTTCCTGTGTCTGTTTGTCACTGCAGTAGCTGATAAGTTCAGCTCAGGGAACAAAAAAAAAAAAAAAAAAACAAAAAAAAAAAACGTATAAAAAAATGTTTACAAAGATGTTGAAAGAGCACACCGCGATTTCCTGACAGCCGGCTCGACCCGTGACCATGTCTGTGTTCAGACAGGTGCAGTCAGGCACGGACGTCTTTTTCTGCCGCAGATTCCAAGGCTGAGCACTCTCCCAGATGGGCCTGAACCCAGCCGTGGGACACAGAATCCAGGGGGCGGGGGGGGCAGAAATTACCACTCAGATAGATCCGGCACACTGAAATAGGCTTGCTGCTTTTATTCAATTCAGAAGCCGGAGCCAGCTATGAAGGGGAATTTGGAGGCCGAAGCCTGACAGTTATTATATTTTACACGCAGAGGAGAGCGCCGTGGGTGGGAATGACTGCGATTGTGCTGGGGACAGGAGGAAATTGGCCCTGTCAAACGCTGCTAAAAATTCCCCAAAAACACATCCCAGACACCAGTAAAACATAAATGAATAAATTAAAATATATATACATATAATAACACCATGTTATACATACCCTGGAATTTGAATGCATTGTTTAATTAGATCTGGGAATGCATCTCTAACGCTTACATGGACAATAGTGCTGATGTAGGATCAGTTTTCCTAGTTCTTAGCCTAACCTTAGCCATGACGAGCTTAAAGCCCAAACTGATCCTTGATCAGGTCCCACCGTCACAAAGCAAACTCAGGGATGGAGGGCTGATCTGAAGGACCCCCTCGTTTACAGAGACTGGAGGATGGAGAGAGGGAGAAATCCACACAGAGGTCCTTACAGACCACAGGCTAACCTGAGGTGCATGCGCCTCAGATGTACAACACCCTCCGCCCATTAATTATGCATGTGTGGCCTGTGCGGTGACTCATTTTGCGTGTGCTGCTGGTTTGCCACAGTGGGTCTTATTGGAATACGGTCCAGCAACATAAGGGGAAAATCCTCCTGTGCCAATAAAGTCAATTCAGTGGAGAGGGAAGGAGGGAGGGGAGGGAGGAGAATGACAGAGGGCGAGACGAGTTACCTCGGACACCGACTCCAGCACTGCACATTCTGCAAGGGAAATAATGCAGACGGCAGCAGCAGCAGCAACACGGAAGATCTGTGCTGTGCAGTTATTAGCCCATAGCAACCAGCGATAGGTCCGACCTGGCTGCCTCTCTTTAAGCTTCTACCGGTCCGTCACACAGAAATCTGTCATCTTTACATGCTGTGCTGTGCTGTCAAAGATGCCTCAGCTCTCAGAAACCCAAAATGATTGCTGGGCTTGGGTCCGTTTCTGACAGCGCTTGGCTTGGTTTTGGATCGAGTGGGACATGAGACACCAAAACTTGAAGAGGTTTCTCTGACATGTCAAACTGCCCAAGCTTGATGCAACCCCATTCCGGTTTAGAGTTTGAGTTACTCTATTAAATGTAATTTCACAATTCAGGTTCCATAGGCATCTGGCTATAGTAGCTTAATTCACTAGCCGTTAAAGCAAATTACCACTATAATTGTTTTAAGCCTGTAAGCTCATCTTTAGCTAACCGCACCGTTCCCCTTCCACTTAGGCAATTATATGAAACTAAACATTAAATGGAACAATAGAACCAGAAATCAATAGAGTCGCTGCAACTGGAGATGAGGAAAGCCAAGCTTTCAGGCCACTGCAGGGTAGGAACTCAATAGCAAAGTGTGGAAAAATTATACGTTGATTTGATTGTTGGAGGATTGAGCGACCGGGAAGGTCAGCCGACTGGTGAAGGTGAAACTCAACGCTCGACTCCCCCTTCGGCTTTCGGATGCAGAGAGTGGCATAAAGGACAGACGGGCCGCAGGCTGAGTGGAGGCTTAGAGTATCCCAAGTCCCAGATCGGTTAGGCAAATCTAGTGATCGGACACCATATCGATACCAGACCTTCTATAGAAATAAACTGGAAGATCGTTTTTTGTAAAGCTTTCACAGCTAAGAGCAGCCACCAAAAGCAACCGAGAGCTCACAATCACCACGCAAAGCTTCATAACCAATTCCATTTACAATGCTAGTTTGAGAATCCAGTATAGTATCAGTGGAAAAGCATTTTTTTGTCTTTCACACTGATCCCAGAGGTTGAGCAGCTGCTGCTGTGTGGGCTGTCTGTGATGCCGCGACCTGCTCATGTGTACACATCGATCCAATTTAGTGTGTTTCAGGACCGAAAGCCCGGATGCAACGTCGATGATTCTGGATCTCTCGTCTCAACGCAGCATCATTTGCAGTTTGCGGTCGTGAGGAGAGTTTGCTGAACTTTATACGGCATGAAGGGTAATTTCAGCACGGACTCTCGGGGTAAGAGCACCTCCGGTTGGCCCATCCTCTCTGCAGACGTGTATCAGAGGAGTCCCGTTGAGGCCCTCTCATCTCCCTGTGCTGTCACACCGGCCAGACTCAGACGGGCAAATTATTTCAGTACGCATCAGCCCCCCACCACCCCCACGCACACGGACAATGGCAGGCCCATGCTCCTCCGTGCAGAAATTACCGGATCCGGCAGCCTTTTAGAAGTATCTTGAACCTGGAGCTCAGAGCCCGATATTCAGCACAGGTGAATCTGAGAGCAGGAGAGTTTTCTATAAACTTCATGAGACAAAGTCTAAAGCCCATTTCCTGCTCATTTCAACAGTCACGATTTCAGTAGATGTTGACTTTGACTTACACACAAAAAAAAAAAAAAAAAAAAAAACTTGCAAAAGCAATCAAAAAATCTTTTATCAGACAAACTTTGGGATATAACGAAAAGAAACGATTGAAATCTGGGCCTACAATCAGGAAGCGGAAAAGGACAGCAGCCACTTCAATCATATTTCAAAAAGCATAACAAATGAGCATCTTCAATAATCAATACGCGATAAAGCATAGGGACTGCAATAACAGACTAACCATGGAGATGGCTGCTAATGTATTCACAACACCGAAGTCGGATATCAAACTGGGAAGACTTTAAATTGTTAATTTATCAAAGTACGATTCTCATGACAAAATTAACCAAAATATCACCAAAGGAATAAGAGACCTTACATCTCAATTTCTGTTATTTTTTAAATCGGATACATGAAAAGGTAAAGCTGTACACAGCACTACTCATGATTTGTAGTGTCAACATGTCATACTGCTTCGTCCAACGGATGCTATCTATAAAACATGCAACTTACACTTGCATGATGAAATGTTAAGTAACAGTATATTATTTTGTTTTCTGAATTAAATTGACTTCTCTGTGAGAGCATGTGACATCGGAGGGGGCAACGTGGGCGACCGAACATGCAGGGCAGTGTCAAAAACACCGGGTCTGTGACTCCGAAAGGGCCGAGGCCGTCGGGATGATTTATTACAGAAATTAAAGTAAAATAAAGGTTGGAAAAGATCGCTACGGAAAATCATTAGAAAGATGTTTGACACTGTGTACTTACAGCCGCCAAGGTGGGGGCGGGGGCGTGGGGCGAGGGGCCGGGGGGCCTCACGATTCTTACTGGAAACCTGTTTAAGAGACCGTCGTTCACGCACCGCTGGCCGTGCTGTCCCACGACTTTAAGGGAGATTTATGACTGCTAGCACCCGTTTAAAAATTCACAAAAAGAAAGCAGAGGGTTTAGAATGAAGAGAATCACGGCTGGATACAGAATGTTGAAAAGGAAAAAAATATTTAATCATGAAGTTTTCCCCAACTCTTTTTTTAGAGATATGAAATAAAGCTGGCTATGATGGCTAGTCCTGGAGCTTCCAAAAAAGACAAAAAAGACAAAAAGGCAGACATTTTTAAGCCTCTCTCACAGCCATTTATTTGGCATTATTAACTTAATTTGCCTTCTGCTTTACAAAAACAAACAAAAAAAAAGTGATTTCAATGAAGCCATTGATGCCAAACTGGAAAAATATCAGTGATGTTGTTGATGTTCCTTTAAATACAGCAAAGTATACTCTCACCCATCTGAGCTACAAGCCCAGCTCTCTAACCATTACACTACACTGTAACCTCTGAGCTACAAGCCCAGCTCCCTAACCATTATACTACACTGTAACCTCTGAGCTACAAGCCCAGCTCCCTAACCATTACACTACACTGTAACCTCTGAGCTACAAGCCCAGCTCCCTAACCATTACATACTACACTGTAACCTCTGAGCTACAAGCCCAGCTCCTAACCATTATACTACACTGTAACCTCTGAGCTACAAGCCCAGCTCCCTAACCATTACACTACACTGTAACCTCTGAGCTACAAGCCCAGCTCCCTAACCATTATACTACACTGTAACCTCTGAGCTACAAGCCCAGCTCCCTAACCATTACACTACACTGTAACCTCTGAGCTACAAGCCCAGCTCCCTAACCATGATACTTCACTGTAACTTCTGAGCTACAAGCCCAGCTCCCTCACCATGATACTACACTAACCTTTGAGTTACTAACCATTGCATCACAATGTTGTGTACCAGTGTTCTTGACCCCAGTGAAGAGCATCACTACGCTGCCAATTCGTTACGTGATGAGAGGTCACTCGGGGAGACGGACCACGCTCCAGCTGACCGTGAATGCGTTAGGCTGATCCAGAGCGAGCTTGGGGCCAGAAGCCACAATGAAGCCTTGCATTAGGGTCAATTTCGCAGGGCTGAGCTGCAAGCAGAGCGGGTGACCCCAGAGTGTTAGGATCCACAGAGTTGGGGACTGTGGGGGAGGGAATGGGGGCGGGGGGAGAATGGGGGGAACGAAAGCAATGGCGGACTGCGGCCTGCGCTGACAGGGCCACTGAATCGGCCGTGCAGCTGTCACGCCTGATTAGGGTCCACCCTGCCTGGGGGTGGCGGGGGGCGGAGGCACAGAACGTCCTCACTCAGGGACGCTTGGGGTTCACTGTGCCAACTGGCCTCGCCCCCTCCCCATAGCGCTCCCTCACTGCACACTCTGATCACGTCTTTCCCTAAACTCTGGTGCATTCCCACAGCCTCTCAAAGCTGATCTCAGACCAGGCTTCCCCATCAAATATCAGAGCCTGCAGTCTATAACCCTCGGCCAACTGGAACATTTAAAACCATGCATCAGCCAGAGGTCCAACTAACTTCCTTATTAATAATTAAGCATTTCAGTCCACAAATTCTTGAAATGCAAATATTTCAGTAAAATCATAGTCAAGGCACAGCAGCTAATAGATTTCAGAACGGCAATTCGACACCTTTCCAACAGATGCCGTTCGGTCCGGTTCCATCTGCTTGGACGGACGGTAACAAGTGTTGATCGCGACGGGCTATTAAACGTAACGGGGCTCCTCCGTGTGCTGGGGAACGCCGCCCCCCTTTTCCGGAGCCCAAACCGGTCCAGCATGTATTCAAGGCAGGCAATCAGCTCATCGCTTTAGGCCAGACGGCTGATTGGTTGAGAGGGATCGCAGCCCCCCTCCTCATCTTTACGGGTCAAGTCTGGGTCCAACGGAAGAGGCTCTGTGATCAGAGCAGGTGGGATTATAGAAACGCTGTCAGACACTGTTGACGTTTTCAGAACAGAAATGTTTTCGTGGGAAAAAGGGCTGCGTCAATCCAGTCAGTTTGATTTGATATTGCAATACTGCATGGGAGAGACTTTTTTTTTTTTGGGACAAGCCTGGAGCCTATGCAAGCTGTGACATCACAAAGGGCTGGGGGACTGTTACATCACAAAGGGCTGGCGCAAGCAGTGTCAACGCAAAGGGCTGGGTTCTATGACATCACAAAAGGGGGGAGACACCCCTTCTTAATTTGCATCAATTTTCTTGATGGAGAGGGGGTTGCTTACAGGCAACCCAAACTGAATATTTTTGAAGTGATACATTTCAAGGAGGAAGAGGAATTGGAAGGCTGTTCATTTTAAATAAGAGAATATCACGGTGCTGGCAGCAGAGCATGGATACAGCATAGTGAAAGCTATTATTGCCAAAAAGCAAAAAGAGCATTCCCATACTGAGAGTGATGACTCTCCACAGATTCAGTAGCAGGATTGTAAAACGGTGACGCAGAGTCTTTCACAGGCTGAACCCTGCCTGCAGAGCCGTGCTGTGCCAGAAACTCTTACACTCACACAGAGAGAGAGAGAGAGAGAGAGAGACTCTCATCTCTCACTAACTTATACAGTGAAACACACACACAACCAGATAACTCACACTTACACACACATGCACACACAAACGCATTAAAGAGGTCCTATGTAAAAGCCAGTGAAAATTTTAATACAATCTCTAGTCAATCTGATCACTACACAAGTTCTGCGTAAGAAACTGTACTGACATGCATGGAGCTTCCCAAACCTAAAGTCGAAAGGCATGATGACAATGCAGAGCACCATAGTCAATACGTGTGGGATGCAGCCCTGGTTCTGTGAAAATGATTATGATTACTGGTATCAGCAGCACAGAGAGACACTGACATTTTCAGAGAAAACCAAGGAGAAAAAAATAAGGTTCCTTCCAATCAACCAGCTGCAGTCAGCAACATACAAGAGAGGGATTCTATGGGCACAAGCCTAAAGCCTGGCATGAGCTGTGACATCACAAAGGGATGGGGGAAGTGGTCAGGGAGACTGTGGACTATGACATCACAAAGAGCTGGATGGAGTGTGGACTGTGACATCACAAAGGACTGTGGTCTACGACATCACACAGGGATGGAGAGCTAACCCTTGGCAGATGAGAGGAAGTCTGCTTCCAAAAAAAAAAAAAAAAAAAAACATTGTCATCCTGTGGCTTGACAGCAGAGAACTGGCACTTATTAGACACAGAACTAAAGGGGCATTTGGGGAAGGAGGGGTTCTAAAGCTGCACTCGCTTGGAGCTCATCTTTCAGCTATTTCAGAGGATTACTCTCCCTGCGGAAAGAGGAGGCAAGGGAGAGGGCGGAGGAGGGAGTTTATGAGCCCCAAACGTGTCATGGCCTCCCTATAACAGAGACCGCTGAGGCTGTGGTCAGTCGCTGCATCACTAAAACCCCTGTCCCCTGTGGCCGGGGAGGACTCCACTGATAAATCCCTGGCAAATGCACCGATCTGAGGGACAACCCTTTTTGCAGGCTAATTCCCCCTCTCTGAGAAACCCTGGGTATTTTTAGCCACTTCTAATAGCTTCTTAATACGTCAATGAGCCCTGAATCATGGCCCTTTCTTAACAGAGTCTTTCCTTTTCCTTTTTCTGGAAGGGAAAGATGAAAAAATGTACATCTACCACAGGGCCAGCTCTGTGTATGCATTTGGCAGGGTGATTAGGAGAGAACTTCAAACAGAGGGGGCTGGGGAAACCACCACACTGGGTTTTTACTGGAGAAATTAACATAAGGGCAGAGCATAAGGGTATTCAAGAGATTACAGATACATACGCACACACACGCAGGAGTGCGAGTGTGTGTATCTGTGTGTGTGTTCGCTAATGCAAGAGAGTATATGAGTATGTGTGTGTTTATGTGTGACACAACGTGTGAATGTGAGACACTGTATGTCTGTGTGTGTGTGTGTGTGTGTGTGTGTTAGGGTGCGAGTATAAGCATGCGCGCATTTCCTGGATTTGGGGATATATGCGTTTGTGTGTGCATGCATGCTGGGTTCGTGGTGGTGGGGGGGTTCTTGTCCGGCAGGGCAGGGCCAATCAGGAGCCTTCTCTGCAGTGCTCTCAGTGCGGGGCGTTACCTGATGCAGCAGCGCCACCATGTGGCCAGAATGCCACCCTCTCTCCCCTCCAATCCCACTGACCCCAAGCTACTCATCACCACCCACCCACCCACCCAGCAGACCCCAAAAACACACCTCTAACCCCCCTCCTACCCGCGCCGCAGCCACAGAAAAACACACACCTACTCCAGCTCCCATGACGCAGCCTGCCTGACCGGCGGGAGGAAACAGCCTCCTGTATTTTCTTAAGGGTTCATTCTGCCATGCCCTGTGGAGCTTTCCCATAATGAGCCACTTGACAGAAACTAAAAATTAGTTTTAGAAAAATCACAGGTCCACCAAGGGCTCATAATAGAGGTATAATAAGACCTTTCAGTTAACACACACACACACACACACACACACACACACCGAAAAATCTGAACTCACAAAAATCCTGGCGCACCGGCACTCAAACAGTCCAGCAAGTACCCACAAATACAGAATCCAAGCACTGCTCATCCAAACTCACCTCTCTTTTCCAAAATGGCAGCACCAGAGAGGATACACACATTCCATACTGGTAAACCCACAGAACCATAGGCCACGCCCCCCGGCTTACCTGATTGGACTCTCCCTCAATCCTGGGTGGGCGGATGCTGGACAGGTGGACGGTCTTGTGCTCGCCGGAGTTGAGCTTGACCACAATGGCGTCTGCGTTTACCACCTGCATCACCTGAGGAGGAGAGACCAATCACAGCAAGGTTAAGGCTGGGTTACACCCAATCACGGTAGAACCTCACTTACTGGTTGATCAGTTGTACGTAATTCACTGATACTGGATAAGGGAGGCAGGGATAATCTGATCCCAGATCAGTACTCACACTCAGAAAATGGGCCCAGGTCAGAGGATAAATTAAAAGCAACTGATCTGAGAGAAAGGCAAATTTATTACTGCCAAATTAATATGCTTCTGCAAGTGAATCTTTGCTGGACACCACAGATAAGGAACTACAACTGCAGCAAAAAATGCGCCAATATATTCACACAATAATTCTTTCATGGACATCCGTTGGCAGCTGAAGAGTATGAGGTATTTTCCAATAAGGAAATCTTTTAGCATCAGACACAAAAACCCAGGGAAAGAGTTCAGCTGTTCACCCAGATCCTGTGCACTCACAAGCCCTGACTAGGCAGATTAACATACACAATGTGGGTCCAACTAAGCACCTTCCCCGGGTTCTTCCGTTCTCATAGCAACAGCCAAGCTGGCGTCCACAGCAGAGGCAGTGTGGTTGGGGGGGAACACAGCCGACGTGGGCGTTGCGCAACGCTCCAGCGCCAACTTAATGTGGAAAGATAATATTTGGACAATTTGTTTGCAGCATGCTAAAAAAAATGAGTGTAAATATTCCACAGGAAAACGGATTACATGAGAGTAACCACCAAAGAGGAACGATAATTCAGACTGCTCTGGAGAACCGAGAACAGATTGCCGGGCTAATAGATCTGGATACATCACAGAATACATTTGTTGGCAGGTAGGAGTAGCCGGTGTGCCTTTTCCTTCAGGAGAGAAGCCAAAGCAGTTGGGTAATACTATCATAACGGGGAGGTAAACAACATGTTCAAAACCGCTAAGTAGGTCGATTTACTTCTGGGGAAAAAGAAAAAAAAAAAAGTCAATTGCTACTTAACTTCATCTGGCCAACTTTCCGGGCCTCGCCAGTTCAAAATAAAACGGTCCCCCCACCCCCAGATGGCCAACTCTCGCATTCCCCCTCTCCCTCTCCCTCTCACCCCTCCCTCTGCTCATCTATAATTTCAGTATGGGCCAGTGAACAAGCTGGCGATGACGTCACCCTCTCTCCCCTCCAATCCCACTGACCCCAAGCCAGGGAGGGACACTGTGTGATGCGGTGTTGTCAAAAAGGGTTTAAAGATGAAGAGGAGGGAGTGGGGGATCGAATGAAAGAAAAAAAAACAAAAAAAAAAAAAAAAAACAAAAGATACTACTCATGAAAAGGGATAAATACAGAGCCTGTGCCCCTGAACCGGAGAGAGCGCGCCCCTGGCAGGATTGTGTTTAGCTAAGCAGTGTGTTTCTGAGAGGAGGTGGGCGTGTGTGAGCTGTGCGCCGGCCTCCGGGGACGGTATTAGCACCTCCATCATCCACCTGTCCGTGCTGGCCCACTGCCTTTTGACACAGCAGAAATTAAACCTCTGGGAGACAGAAATCCATTACGACAGGCAGCGCGGGGAACCGCCCCGTCCGGCCCGACTCTGCCCCGACCAAACCAGGCTAACGGAGTCTGGGCCCAGTCCTAACGAGGTTAACGAAGCCCAGCCCAGCCTTAACGAGGCTAACGAAGCCCGGCCCAGCCTTAACGAGGCTAACGAAGTGTTGGCCTCCCTGCAGAAAGGGTGACAGGTCAGGGTCAGGTCCTAACATGGCTAATGAGGCTCAACCCAGAGCGACAGGGTCCTCTCAGGTGGCCCCAATTCATTACAAACACAAAGGTGTATGTGCGCTGTGTCACCGTGACAACCCAAAACGAGGTCTCCTCAGTGCTCTCCTCCAATCAGGGGGCTAATCAAAGCTCTGCAGCTTCGTTACCCAGGTAACTGAGTATACCGAATACCTACACATACCTCGGTTACAGGGCTTGGGAAAGTAACTTAGCATTACTGTCTGTTTACACATACACTGCTTTGCTGCAAAAGTTGCACGGCAGTAACAAGATATTACAGATAAAATGAAAGCACAGAAGGAGACATGGAGACAGCAACAACAGCACGCTACACATTTCCTAATCAAAACATTAGATCCGGTTGCTGCACAACCTCCCACAATCCTTTGCGCTCCCCCTCATAAATACATCGACTTCGATTACTGCAGAGTCCCCACTATCGCATTAGTAGATTATCCTTAGGAGGGTTCACATCAAAGGCCCTGCAGTGCACCTCAAATCAGACACTAAAGAGGTCACCCACTCCGCAGCTTCCCCGCCTCATCGAGGACGGGCTAAACGGCCCAAACGCGCTCCATCGCAGAGCGATTTCATGATTTCCTGTTTAAAAAGCCTCTGTGGCAGTATCGGAGATGGCAGGTTATATAACATGGCCTCGGTTCGGATAAACCGAGGTTAATTATGTAACCTAAAAAGGAGAGAAACCCCCCATCACCGGCGTGGGGCTAGACGCAAACTCAAACCTCATGCCACTTTGTGCTTAATCTCAGAGAACAAATCTGAACAACTCTGACATCCGTTCTATTTCCCCTCAAGAGAATTATTTGTGAATTTCACCTGTATCCACCAGGAATGCTTTCCACACGGAATTTCATTCCCTGACTTATCTAAATGCTTTGTATTGGAGGCAAAGTAGGACTAAGACTGTTTGAAAAGAGCAAGACTCTAAAAAAAAAAATAAATAAAAAAATAAAAAGGTGAAAGCACTCATGAGCAATTTCATCACTTATTTTTTTTGCCTTTCAAAATTGCAGGGGGGGAAATGGAATGAAAATTTCGAAAGGTAAATTAAAAAGTAAGAGACACGAATGAGAGGCAAGAGGCGATGAAAAACACAACTATTAAAACCCTTTATGAGTCCAACAAACTTATCATTTTACCAGGTAATGGAAGACCTGAGAGAAGACTAAATGCAGGCCATCCAAAGTGTGCTCCTGGAAATCCATCATGTTTTAATCACAAGAAAATAAGGAGAGGGACGGCTGGCCGGACGATAACAATTCAGCACACATCACTCTGAACAGTGAATCAATTCATTCTCCCCCAGACCATTATCTAGATTCATAATTAGCGAGCAATTTTATCAAAATGTTTTTAGACAAAAAATAAATGAATAAAATAAATGATTCTCGGCAGAAAAACGCTGAGAGAGTACATTGCCCACTAATGAGCAGCTGCATTTTCAAAGCTCTGCCAAGAGGGGCATTCACACACAATGGTGCAACAACAGGGAGGTGCTGCCACCTGCTGGCAGCTTTGGATACAGCGCTCTGCAACAAATAGACCCAGACTCCATTTTTCCCTCCATTCACGTCCCAACTTTAGGCAGCTTAACGATGGTTTTACTGATAAACACAGTGTGTGTTACACCCGCCGAGTTCAAACGCGCCCGGCAGTTAAATGACTGCATCCGATTTTCATCCTTCACCCACTGCCTGAGTCTGCCGTCTTGTGCAAAACCACTGGAACACAGATAAGGGACCGAACCTGCCGACACATCTGAGTGACCTTTTTATCCCTCACAGAAAACACGTCACTCAGAAAACAGGACTGACAGGCCAACGTATCAGACGAGTTAACGGCGCTTGGGGTTGTCGAAATGTCGACAGCCCTTGTCTAAACCCGCTCGATAAAAAGGGCGGGCAAGCCACGGTACCGCACGACCTTGGGTTTCGTCCTCTGTGAAACATGCAAGCAGTTCACAGCAGGAGGCTGTGTCAAGAATTCACACCCACAAATAATCATATAAATAATTCTAATCTCGAACCAGGGAGGCGCGAACTCAGGAGGGGAAAACATTCTCTGTGCGACCTCCATGCTCAAATCTGGGTGTCGAGGCTCAGAGATCTGAAGGCAAATGAAGTCAGTATTAATGTTTTATCTGGGAACACTGAGTCAGGGAAAACTGATTCTTTCAGAAACCAGCTCCCTAAGCAAGACTTTTCCCCCACCAAAAAAAAAAAAAAAAAAATCCACCACCTTTTTATAGAATCAAAGGGATTGCATAAATATTTCAAGTCGTTTCAAAATTCGGCTTAGGTGAGGAAAAAAAGCGCTTTAGAGGCGGAAGTGGGGGGTGGGGGGGGCACAGGGGGGGTTAAGACTCTTCAACCGAAATGCGCAGGTGGCAGGTGGGAGGGTTCTCGTCACTAGGCTGAGGGGAAAAGGTGACAGAGGGTGGCAGCCGCCAGACTTCAAACAGCCGTAACAGATTTACCAGGGTAAATATAGGATCGAGTGGCGCAAACCTAGCCTAGTCACTATATTAATCGCATATTTCATTCATTCATTTTTTTCTTAAACTAACACTAGAGAGAAACGCTTGGCCATGGTCTTGAAATGATAAGCAGATAAAAAAAAAAAAAAAACATTAAAAATTGAATCCTCTGTCACTTTCACATTTTAAAAATGGAAGCTGTCATACACTGTTAGGCGTGTTTTTAAATAGCTGCAAAGTTTTCTTTTCCAGAGTGACACCTCCTGACTTTGTGTTCACTGCATATTACTGTCTTGTTTTGACTTGAGTGACGGTTTGTGTTTTCCGCTCCTCTGTTCTGCTATGGTTACCTGGTCTTAGCTGGGACTCTCTTGCAAAGCAAAAGGTGTTAAATCTTGACGTGACGCTCTTGTAAAATAAAGGTTTATGTGTGTATCTTAAGTAAAAATTATCAGATCGCTCTACCGTGAGGTTCCCATTCATCACACTGAAGTCCCCCATTAACCCTCCCACCTCAGCTTTCCTGAGCCACACGCTACACCCTCCGGCCAGGAGCTGCTGTTCACACAACACTGATCAACTACTCAAACGAAGGGCGAAATCCAGGGCATGCACCAGGAGCCTGGACCCAAACTCAGCCACTAAAATAGGGGGTATCCAATACTCCACGTCTACCACGGATTTATGTTGTTTCCCCTCCCACACATGTCAAAACAGCTTTAAGTACAACATACATGCTACAGTGTATGACTCGGGCTGTGTTTAAGTTGTCCAGTCATATTATCCACAGAAATAGTTCTATATATAGTAAGGGACATTTTATGCTCTATAGCAGTGTATGGTCTTCTGGCACAAGGGCTGGTGTTGGGGCATGCAACACCTGATCAAGTCACATGATTCGATCATGCACCCATTTAAAAGGTTACTATATCCTACCTTGGCCACAAACTGCCTGTCTTTCTGGTCCAGGTTAGCTGTGGGTGCGACGTAGTCCTTCCAGATTCTGGCCTTGCGCTCTTTGGCAGACCTGTCAGGGGAGAGACACAGGGCCCCATGCCGTCAGCAGTGTGTGGCTGCAGCTCAGTTTGCTGAATGCCTTAATGTAGTAGCTGTAATACATTGGAACAAACGCTCTTACTCTCATCCAAAGCCACTTACAGTTTACATATTACACACTCGTACAGCTGGATATTTGCGTCAGCGATTTAGGTGAAGTATCTTGCTTAAGAACACAACGGCCCCTCCCTGTTAACCATACGAAGCTGTAGCACTGTTTGTTCAAATGTATTACAACTATTACATTCAGGCATTTAGCATATGCCATTGTCCAGAATGAATAACAGTTCATTATCCATGCATACAGCTGGGTATTTACTGAAGCAATTCAGGTGAAGTACTCTGCTTAAGAAAACTATGAGAGTGCCTTACCTGAGAGCTGAGCCTACAAACTGCAATCGAACCTACAGCCATTGCCTTGATGACCTCATCAGAGTTTGAATTTCCTAAATAGTGCACTGGTGAGTCTATTTTACTGTGCAGCTGAAACAGTCTTAACAGGGGGCTTTAAAACTGTAATAAACGAGTGATGCGACCGCTGACAGATGAGTGCTTTTGGACCATCACTCTCGACTTTGGAGCATTTTGCTGATTAAGGAAAGGGAATGACATGTCACTGTAGCTCCGCCCCTTACAGGACTCCATCACGCTCTGCTTGTGTTTTTCCTCCTCGTGTCCAGGTTATGACACGCTGTTACTTTGTTTTTTTGTACAGAGATTCACAACTAATGGTCATTAATTTTAATAATAATTATTTTCTCAGCACTCCCAAACACAGAGCTGACCGTTCCAGGACCGACCCCTGACCGCAGGTTGACCGTGCTCACCGTTCGGCGGCCCTCAGCTTGTCGGCGCCCTGTGTGTAGACGGCCATGGACCAGTCCACGCAGCGGGCGAACCCTTCTTTCAGCAGCAGCTCTGTGATGTTTCCGTTCTGCGGGGGTCAAAGGCCAAAGGTTACACACATTCTCACACACCAACTCTCACACACACTCACACTCAGAAATCATCAACTTCCGAAATCTTGCCGCTACTCACTATGCCAGGCACAGCCTCCGACAGACATGGCGTGGGCTACTCTCTGCTAAGTACTGAATCCAAAGCTCAAACCTACTTTGGTAGAGCCAAGATAACACTCCTGTCCTGCTTTTGCCAAGTGAACCAATCGGTACCTAATACACCAAAGCAGTTATTATGCATTGGTTTGTTCTTTGATTTGTTACAATGTAACGATACATTTTATATACATATCACTTCTCAAAAAACTAGTTACTGAATTAAAACCAAAGCACCAGATATACTGTGCACGATCTAACAAACAACCACATACCACATTACACATTTGTGTCATTTCACTACCCTGACTGTGTGGCAGGCTTGTTTGTGCTGGGGAAGGTCCTGCAAAATTTGGGGGGGGTTACGTGGTACAAAGCTTTCAAAGTTCAGGGGGAACAGTGGTCCAAAGATTTGGCCCAAAGATGAGACAGCCATGAGGGAGGGGTGACCAGCTGAGGGAACCCCCCAGATGTTCGGACGGCTGGGCTGAGTGCAGAAATGACAGCGGTCAGCAGTCTGAAGACACCCCAGCAGCTCCATCCCTGGACCTCGCCCTTTGCGTGTTTGTGGATTCTGAGGCCTTAAAAAACATGATTTTGCTGACCTTCCTGCACCGTGACCATTTGGGCGATTGATTTTACCTCCGGTACTTCTGTTCAGGCTAACATCCTTTTTTTTCTGCTGTGCCCCGTGAGGGGAAGCTAAATCCACTCCCCTCCTGACAGAAGCTCGTTGTTCTGACAGCTTGCCCGCTTCCTCATCGAAGCTGGTAAAATATTGTGTCTGCTCAAACAGCTATGAGGGAAAAAAATACCCTGGTCTTTCTTGCATTGCTTGATAAATTGAAGAAACACTTCAGGGCACAAAACACTATTTTCCAAGACCGGTGTGGATTGAGAAAAAGTGAATGTATCATGAATCAAAGGCCATGTCTGGGGAGGGGGCCGAGGAGGCGATATGTAATGCTTCACAAGTAGGACTTTCCCAAATTACACCGCCCCAAAAAAGAGACCAGACTTTTCAGCAGACTGTGGGCTCAAAGAGTCCTGGAATCAAAAGCCATAATTTGACCTCTGACTAAATATTTTCAAATGAAAGTAACTACTGACCGGGGCGCTCACCGGTGGCAGGATGGTGTCCAGGATGATCTGGCTGAGGTTAGGGTTAGCCTGGCATATTATAGCATAGCATTTAATAGCAATGTGTAATGTGCTTATTGTAGCGTAGCACACTGCACTGTATTACAGTGTTGTGTATGTTAGCGCAGCGTCCTGTAGCGCAGCACCAGGCTGGGGTTTCGGGGTTTGGGGGCGCTCACCGGGTGCAGGATGGTGCCCAGGATGATCTGGTTGAGGTTAGGGATAGCCTAGCGTATCATAGCATAGCATTTAATAGCAATGCGTAATGTGCTAATTGTAGCGTAGCACACTGCATTGTATTACAGTGTTGTGTATGTTAGCGCAGCGTCCTGCAGCGCAGCACCAGGCTGGGGTTTCGGGGTTTGGGGGCGCTCACCGGGTGCAGGATGGTGCCCAGGATGATCTGGTTGGGGCAGCTCTCCAGGATGATCTGTACGTCCCTTTGCAGCAGCCGCGACTCGGTGAAGAACTTGGCCTCTGCGGCAAAGGCCTCCGGCGTCTCTGTACCATCTGCCTCCCGTTTGAAGGTTGGGCACTGCGAGCACCGGCAGGGAAAAGAGAAAGAAATGAGGCCGGCTGAGGCAAGCAACTCAAACAGAGGAGTTTACACAGAAGTCTCTATAAGGGCACCAACAGAAACTACCATAAAACAGGCAGGCAGTTAGCATAGCAGGCTATCACATATCAGGTACATTTAACTGGATCTTGCAAGGGTGACTTTCTGGTGAATCCGGACAGCCTGTGTTTAAATATTTGAACTTGTGACAAAGTGAAACTGTTTAACTACACATGACAAGTCTCATCTCACTTGTTAGTGCTTAGCATGTTCAAACAAACACCTCGCCTGGGTTTCACCTTCAGAGCTGGCTTGGGTACATTTCATGGAAACCAGCTTTGTGATGCTCTCACACACTCACACACTCACACACACACACACACACACACACACACACACACACTCACACACTCACACACTCACACACTCACACACTCACACACTCACACACTCACACACAATTTGGCTGGGAGAAATATTCTGATATCTCATGCAACTCATGATTCCAGGACCATCTCACAATCACCGTTAAAGACCTGAATACTGTCTAGACAGTGACTTAATACTCTACCAAGTAATGGCTGCTACTTTTCTCCGAAAAGCTTACCTTTACTCCTGACAGCATGACAGTCACCAAGTAATAATCCGGCAGGAGGAGGGCTCGGACGACGCTCCCGTCACGAACATGCTCGATGATCGCTGCGGGGGGGCGCCAAAGCAAATTAGACTCGCTGGCCAACAAAGACATCCTCACCCATCATCGACAACAGAACCAACAAACGTAATTCTCAACAGGAGCATTGGCAGAACATAAAGAACATCCTCAACAGATTCACTAGTTTAGTGTTTGTTTGTTACACATACAGCGGAATCCACATATAAATGTTTGGAGTAACATGCGGAAATCGATGCAAACACGTGTAGGCTGAGGTGAGAATCCCGAGCGGGGCTTAGCGCGGAGCCTGGCCGGGCGCGCTGCGATGGATTAGGCATAAATCAGGGAAGCGGTGCAGAAGTACAGGCCCTTTCGCAGCGCCTGGCTACCTCCCACAGACTGCTCTGCATTCAATTAACTCAACAAATGAAGCCCGACGTTCACCTCCACAGACTCCCAATGGCATGAGAAATGTACAACACGAAAAAGGAGGGAGAGAGGAACGGAGCAGAAAGAGCACGCAGTGAAATAAGAGTCAGGGCCAGGGGAAAGGAGGTGATCTCTTTTCTTTTGTTCCCCAACAGTTTTCTCTGAATTTAAAATCAGAACAGTGCGATTTTCAGTCCCAACACATCACGGCCATCTTTCAGCCTCAGCCAGAGGTGGACGTCTAATGGAGACCACAAGCATAAACACATCGAGAGCTTTCTGTTCTCTCTGACAGCCGATAGCAGGAGACGCTCTTCAGCTGGGCCAAAGACTAGCGGCCCTGGAAGAGTTTAAAAGTCTACAACCCATCCTGATGCTTTTTTCAGACATACATCACAACCGGAATGCATTTCCTCATTTCCTCCTAATATGATTCACCACGTGCTGAGCCATACGCTCTTGCTTATATTACAGATTTGACTGAGCTTTGCGGTTTGTAAAGTTATCATCTCCGTACTTCTGCTTTATGAGCATTTTTTCAGTAAAATTAAGGAAGTGAATTCAGTCAAAGTAGGCCTTTATCGTCTGATTTTTTACAATTTTCTGGAGAGAAAATGTAGGAAGAAAATCATGGAGGGTGGATGGTGGGGGGCGCTTATGGCTGTTGATGGCGGATCCTCACCGTTTACGGGTTTCTGGTGGAGGGAGTCGACGAAGTTTCTCGGGTTCTCGATGCTGTACTTGAGATCGCGGATGGTGTGGGACCCGCCCCCTTCCGACCACATGCCCTTTTTAGCAGCTTTGGCCTGGTCCTCCAGGTCACACAGGCGGGCCTGGTCAGGGCTACAGGAAGCACAACATCATCACTACGCTGTCATGACAACCGACATCAGAAAACATCATTACCCACTGCTGATTTATACAAAGACAACTGAACATAAAGACACTGTCCCTCTTTATCCAGAGAGAGAGGCAGGGAGAGAGGAGACTGAAGATGGTGGACAGAGAAACAGAGGGAGGAGAGAGACAGGAAGAAGATAAAGAGATGGACGATGGGAGGCACGAGGACACAAACGCATATATTCCTAACATTAATCTTTTCAATCTAGGCTGGAGTATGAACACCAGCACATTATAACGACAAGGAATGACTTCCACCTACACCATTATATTAATGCATGAATCCACAACTTCTTTCGTTGGGTTTATGACAGCGAAGAAACCCCACATCAGAGACAAGTGACCATTTATCTTCTTCATTTATCTTCTTCATTTTCCCTGCCTGAAAGTGAGTATTTTACACAGTGCTCGGGGACAAAAAAAAAAGTCTTCAGTCTTCAGCCAGAGAATATTAATTCAACAAATTAGTGGAATCGCACTTCCTTTCCACCAATGTCCCAACACAGTATTTTAAGCATTATTCATTTTATTATCAGGGTGACTCATACCATTCATATTCCATGTTCATCCACAGATACAGCTATATATTTATTCTGGATATTATATATTATTATATATGCCATCATTGAGAATATGACAACTCCCCATCCGGAATTCAACACTCCATTCCTCTGGTCCAAAGACCAGAACTCTGCCTGCAAAACCACGCCGTCTTTGATCAACTCAAAAACAAAAAAACAGCTACGTTATCTACCACAGACCTGGCCTTCATGCAGATATAAAAACGGGATCGCTGTGATGTTCAACAGCAAAAATCTCTCAACAGCAACAAAAGTTTGGTTCTTGAGATGCAAAACTATATAATCACTTGTCAGACTCTCTACTTCATTTGGGTCACCTTTCATCTGAGAATCTAAGGCAGGCAAACCCATCAAAAGGACGGGATGAATTTGAAAGTGCTTCTGTAAAAACTTGCACTGCTTTATTCAGTCTTTGGTTTTTTTTAATCGTAGTAGTGAGGGACAGAAAAAGGCCAGAGAGGGTTTAAAAGTGAGATTCAGCCCATTTTCAAGGCCCATCATGTTGCAGAACATTCTGGAAAAGGTGTTGCTAATTAGTACACTTGGTTGTTTGGTTTAAAGCTTTCCTTTCGCCTTGTTTTGATTTTATTCCTATAAAGGAGAAACATCCTCTTGCCTGAGGTATGCAAATATGCATTCACTCAACATTAAAATCCACATAAACACAAACTAAATGAGTAATGGGTAACTGCCTACGCACAACATTTCTTAGTTTCTTTGTAAGCAAATTTGGTGCCAACACCACTAACTAGACAATTATTGCACTGCAGCAAGAAACACATAACCCCAGCAGAACTGTCATTTCGGCTGCAAACCCGTGCCAGAAAAAAAAAAAAAATTCATAAACACAGGTAATGAGACCTACAGCATTCGATCGAACAGTTTTGGGGGGCACATCCCACTGGGCCATTCATTCATGCAAGGGTAAAAGGTAAAAAAATCGTCATAACGACTACAGTCCAACTTCTCAGGGTTTGAAAGGGGAAAAAAAAAAAGTCATCTGATTTTTGAGTGCTCATCCTTGATTTTGGGAGACTGTATTTTGTGTGTTTTTTTTTTTTTTTTTTTTTACAACTTAGCCAGCTTTTACCAAATAACACACATTTATCAAGGCACACTCATGGCAGAGAGCCCTCAACAGCCATTTCCCTTCAGGGACCTGGTCATTCCGCTAACAGCTACTTGCGCTGTAGAGGAGGAAGCTAATAAGACAGCTCTCTAAGGTTCCCACAGCACTTCGGAGTCCTCCAGTCTCACACCAAGGGGGCTTTCTAACAAACAGTATAATCTGGAGCACATCAAAGGCTTTTAAGCAGGTGAAACATTCTTTCAGTGTTTCTTATCACACCTTGATGAAAAGAGGACAAGCTTCAAATGTGATAAAGTATAAATAAGACACTATCTCTTCCAGATACTGGCACAATCTGTGTCCCAAAGTCTCAAAGATCCAAGAAATTTCAACATAACATTTTACCAACCAAAATGCACAGCTCAAGCATACGATTTTTTTTGTTCGTTAATAATTTGGAAGTCTAAAGGGTGACAGCGCTTAAATGAAGTACATGACCCACACCTGGATGTGGATGTCCTCACATGCTTCTTTTTAATTCACTCGTGAGAGCTGTTGCCCATTTGATTTATGCAAATCAGAGCACGGAACAACCAAAACCCGACGCTGAAGCAGAGGAGCCCGGGGCAGTCAGCTGAGGAGGTGCAGGAGACTCCAGGCTGAGCAGACGTGCTAAATCCAAACTCGGGCCTCACAGAGCTGTTAAAAGGCTAAACCTGTCGCCGTTAGCAACAAGCGAAGCCGACGTTTGCGTGGGTCCTGGAGGGAGATGTGTTTGCATTGTGGAAGATGGGCGAATAAAAGGGGCGAAACTAGAAACCAGCAGGGGAGTAACTAAAACGAAAGACAAAACGGAATGCCTTTTAGCTATTTGGGGAGATGAAAGCCTAAACAAGCGACTGGCAGCCAAGCATGGTAACCATGATGTTGTTTCTGGTTTTCTCCATGTTATTTGGAGGGAATATCAGATATTTTCAAAGGAAGGGGGCTTTCCAAATGCAAACAGGACAGAACAAAAGATGAAGCAGTCGCAGTCTCGGCGAGCAAATGCTTTGGACACAGAATGCTTCACGCCTCATATTATTATGGTCTGTTTCCAAAGCTTGGCAGTGCAAAGATTTCCGGATCTGAAAGCTAACTGTACCAGTGTGTCATCACTGTAAACAACCATGCCAGGCAGCATGCGAAGAGACTAAAACAACCGAAATGAGGAACCTCATCACTCTACAGGTTCTACTTCCTGTCAGATTCACCAGAACACGGACAGCCATGTAAACAAGGTTCTAACAGTGCCAACAAAAATGAAATACCACAGTCACATCTCCCTCAGAGCGTCTTGATCAGAGCGCCCTTCAAAAACCCGTCATCGATGGCTCACACTGGCTGGTTTCACTTAAACGGAGAAATGGATCCAGATTTTAAACCCACTGCCCGACACAGAGACAGCTGTGATAAAATTATCCATGTACAAAGGGTAAGGAATTCTGCTATCGCCTGCGCTAGTCCTCCTCCATGCCAAAATGGCAGCAGACATTGGCACAGGGAGACGGATAAGGGTAGGGGGGTCAACGGGAACCCGACTATCGCCCAGGTGTTTGTGGATTGAAAACTGGCATGCAGCTGTGGTTTAGAGCTCGTTACCAATGCTTAGAGGATGACCGCTGTGACCCTTTGAAACCCAGCTGGACCTAGACACCACGACTGCATTCGGAATCAGCTTCAGAACCACCCGACCCGAAAGAACCAGTCCTAGCTTCTTCCATGCCTCAAACGTGTGCAACACAAATCTCATTTTGCCTCAGTTGCCAGAGGGTCACCAGATATTAAATTAATGCTCTTTCATGCGCTCAGACTGGCCAGGAGAGGGCACTAGAGTGCAATGACAGTGATGGACACTAACTGGCTTAACCGCTATTTTTTCCCTCGGCATGGCAAGCCAACTGTTGCCTTGCCAACACAGACCTCTGGTCATGGCATGGCTGTGACTTGAATACTGAATCGCAGGACTCACAGTAGAACGGAGAATGATGTCAGGTGGAGAAAAATATGAGGTGAGTGGGTGAGTGAGTGGGGATGTGGAGAGACATCAGAGACGCCCCCACTGCGCGCTGCCCAGGGCCAGGGCTCGGACACCAATCTGTGCCAGCCTACACAAACAAGGGCCCTTTCAGCCCGTGATGGAACGAGGCCCAAGCCATCAACTTCTCACTGTCCCAGTGACTACAGCCCCCATCCATATCAACAGCCCAGGGTAACAGCAGCTGCCAACCCCTTTCCCATCAGGGCAAGCCACTCACACTGCAGATCTCAGCAGCATTACAACTCCAAAAACTCAGTATCTGACAGAGCACCTGGATAGCTTGATTAACTTTCCTGTGGGCAACTTCCTCCAGTCCGATTGGTGGAATGTGAAGTCGATTCTCATTCCACCGATGCTTCGTCAGTGATACTAAATGACCACTGGTTCAAGCACATCCCTTGAATTTGGACAAGATTATACCACATGGGAGCAAGAGACAAGTCAGGCTCATAATTATGATGTTATAATTGTGAGCCAAGGTAGTTAGTTTGTGATTCAGTGAGTCCCTTATGTTGCTCAGTCCAGCAGGTGTGGAGTAAGAAGCTGGAAAGCGGTCAGTGCTGCTTACTTGTTTCCTCGGATTCCCTCTCTGCGGACTGTGGCCAGGCCTTCTGAGACCAGAGATTCGGCAATGCTTTCCCCCGTCGTATCTGCAAAAACACAGAGATCAGGCATGCGGTCAGCACAGACCCTTTACACTAACCAGATACTAAGCTCCTGCAGTCCTTCCACTGTCTCTGCTTCTGAAAGGCCCCCTTCAGCCAATCAGATTCCTCCTCCTGCATGAGTAGTTATGTAGGAGCACAAGGGGAAGGAGGTGAGCATAGCTTGAGCTAGCTCTCTTTAGTAGCTAACACAGCCAGCTGGCTGCTATTCAGCACAATCACTTGCTTGACTGCTAAAATCAAAGACCTGAAATAAGCTTTTTTTTTTTTTTTTAAATCCAACTCCAGATTTTATTTACAGCTAGAGGTTTTGGGTGGCTCACTTTCCCCAGACACAGGTGTTGTTGTGGCCCCTGTGCATCATGTCAAAAGGCTGTTAGTCTGTAAGCTCTGATAGTCTATTTGACTCAAGGTGGCACCTTACATTAGCTATGTAGGTAATATATAACAGATTAATTTTTCACTTAAAAATTACAACTCCTAAACACATGGGTGTTGACCAAAATGGTGATTTTCAAATTTAGAGTTGCTGGTCTTAAAACTATAACCAACACTGGGAAATCATATCAGCTAAAAGAAGGTCAAAACCCACTAGCATGGGCTTTTAGCTGCAAGAGCGATCTCTGTCTGTCCCCCAGAGTTCGTGCGAGAGCTGGAAGTCTTTCTTGCATAGTATGACCCAGGAGCTGGAGGCCCTCAAATCGCACGGCGTTTAAAACAGACCCCGCTGCCATTTCTCTGTTCTTTATAGTCTAGCCATTTTATCGATGCTTCAATCAGAACAAAAAAAAAAAAAAATCACTGAGTCAAATCCCCAGCAACAGTGTCAGACTTTTGCTGCACAGGAACCGAAGCCAGAGGCAAAACTGATCAATGTTTCATTCAGGTTTTTTAAACGCCATCAGCACCATATCAAAGACATAAAAGCCTGCTTCTAGAGGAGGCTAAGCAGCTCAGTCAAAACTCCACAGCCCGAGCAGGCTTTTCTAAGACTCAGGGTCAAATCTGCATGCCCATGCGGAGTGAGTGTATAAGTGTGTGGGGGTCTGTATGTGTGTGCACATGTGTCTGTGTGCACGTCTGTGTGCGTATACTGTATGTGTGCATGGGTGTTTCCCAAGGTCCGCTGGTGCAGGAGAGTGTGTGTGAGTGTGTGTGAGTGAGAGTGTGTGCATGCACGGTGACCGAGCCACACCTTTCCCCAGGTACACCATGCCGTACTCCCTCCCCTGGGCGGTTTTGATCTCCACGTTGAAGCACACTTCCTTCCCGATCATCTTCTTCCTCAGGAACTCTCTGGCCTGGAAAGCCCATGGCTGCGACAGAGAGAACATCCCACAGCACGTCACAGCGGCGTCGGCAAACATTTACTCCGCAGTGCTACGTACACAACACTACTGCACTTCCACAACACAAGGGCCCCTCCTATTCACCTGAAATACAGGTGAACTGCAGGGCTGGGGCTCTGTGCCTCCTGGTGAGTTTTAAGGTGAGTTTGGGTGGGAGTGTGCGCATATTAAGGTGGATCTGAAGGGGACTGTGTATGTTTGTGTTTGCTAAGGATTCGAGAGGGAGTATGCGTGTACATTAATGTGGATTCTGTGGGACTTTGGTTGCCTTTTAAAGTAATAGATCTGGGTGGAAACATATGTTTTTAGGGTGAACCTCAGTGGAAATGTATGTGTGGGGTGGGGATGGGGTGGGGGTTTGTTCTTTGGATTTAGGTGGATTTGGGCGGGTTGGGTGGGGGTCTGTGTACATTGAGGCGGTTGCTATGGTTGAGGGGGCACTCTTCTCACCTCATCGGGGGTGTCCTTGGTGTCGGGTTGGCTCTGGGCGGCGCGGCGGGCCAGCGCTCCGGCGCGGATGTTGCTGAGGTTGATCTGGCGCTCCGGAGGTGGCCCTCCGCGAGGCTGGCCTCGAACAATGATGGCACACCCAGACAAAACCTGCAGCACAGCACACAGAGGGTTAAACTTCTGCGCCAATTCACTGGTCTGAACAGAATGTGGTCGGGACAATTCACTGATCTCAATCACATGTGGATAAAGTCAAGATTCACATCACAATGCCATTTAGAGGGGCCGAGAGTGGAATGAGCAGTCAAGATAACCGACAAGATAAGATAACCTTTTCAAGACTGATTTGCACAGAGGGAAGCCTTTAAAATGTAGACAGAACCTAAAACCCTAATCAGAGCCAGCGGCCATTTCTGTAACCCACCCAGAGAGGTCCGCCCCCAACCAACACAAAGTTCAGAAGCACAGCACAGTGCCAACAACAGTGGATAGAAAAGATAAGAATGCACCTAAATTAAATGACCTGAAATGACCTTTACTACATGTGGTTGCCCTTGTGCTTGGGAACTCAATGTGTCAGATCTACAGTACACGAGAATGAAAGTGCAGCAGAGAAGCGTAAAAACTTTTCAGCTAAAATGAAAATTAAAACGGACTCCAGACCAGTTATAAAAACCTGAGGCTGTCAGAAGCATAATGCTGCCAGTCAGGTTGTCCCAAATGCACACATAAAACCTGTCTACATTAATTACACTCTGTACACACAAAACATGTCTTTTTCTAATGTGAAATGGAAAAAAACACAAGGAAATATCCTGGGATTTGGAGGCCACCAGAGTTACTGTCCTGAGAGACAGGAGAGGCAAAAATAGTACTGTCAATAAGCAAGTGCATACAAAGCATACAGCCTACACTAAACTAAACTCTTCCCTACAAAAGAAATTCCAAAATGCACACTGGAGCTACAGCCTGTCCAAACTGACATTTTAAAACAAAGAGTCACAGTACTGAGAACTGTGATTTTCCGAGGTCCGTTGGTGCAGGAGAACTTGCAGAATGAGTGACCTAACACGCTACTGCAATTTCCCTCCCAAACAAAACAATGAAAGGTTGTCTGCACTACAAGGTGCTGGCAAGTGTTCAAGCTCGATGGGAGAGGGTAAGCCAGGCACGGTTAACCTCCAGGGTCGTATATTATAACCCAAGGGGACACACGACACTTGAAAACAGGGACTCACTCAGTTCCCAGACCCCATCGAGGCAGACTGTTAGAAACTCACTCCGGTACCTGCCGCTAAATTAACATTTGGCAGTACGGCGGGAAAACAAAAGGTGTACATTTGTTCATATATTAAAAATCTTTGACTTCACTGAGCTTAACTGAATGGTATCAAAACTTAACTACGGCTGCATAAAACCAGCTGGCCAAATATATCAATGGGGACGGATCACACCTCACAATCAAACCATTCATTGTTGAGCCCGTGAAAAGATTCACCTTTATTTCCAGCCCTACAAAAATGTGATATTATGCACTTTTGAAAATCCGTTTTATTAAAACAATAAATCTGTACAACACTGAAGGCTTGGAATAGTCTGCATTTCAAAACGGGTTGTCTGTATCGGCACTGACTGCAGGTGTCCATTCAGCACATACACGTGCAAACTTCTTCATTATCCAATAATTATCATATTAAATATTAAACCCGACGTGACCTGCGCGCAGCCACGTTTTTCATAGATGTTATCCAGCATCATGCTTTGAGCCGAAATTTCAGCACGCAAAAATCTACAACTTTTCCACGTCATCAATTACGTTACCGCCTTGGAAAAGGCATGTTACTGTCCGCAGTTTGAGGGTTACGTGTCATTTGGGGTTAGTTTCAGAGTAGCGGACTATGCCAGCTTTTCATCCGAACATCTAACGCTAAAGCTTCAGTTTGCTAATCAACATCATGGTTCAATGAGCAAATGTTGTTGCATTACATTTGTGCATTCAGGCTTCGTTTATTCCTGGGTTTCTGAAAGTTTCATTTCTTGTGCAAACCGAAATTCACTTCAGACTTCTTAGAGAACTGTCTGAACTAACTTCGCCAGCTGGCTGCCGTTTGCTAACTAAAGAGCACATCGTGCTGCGTTCGGATTTCATCCAGACAGGGATGTTCTGATTTCCTGACGTTTCACGCAAAAAGTCTGCGTATCACACAGGCTTGGCAAATAAGGAACTTTGATCAGATCAGAGTGCAAATAGCAGGCTAGCTGGCTAGTTAGCCCGGGCTCCACTCATGCCGTCCCACACGTGACACTTAAATGCTGCCGCTTAACATTATTTACCTGGTCGGACCGTAAAAAGCCTTAGGCAGCCATGTAGCTGGAGGTAGATTACTTAGTCTGCCCAGTCGAGCTCGCTAACTGCCCATTATAACCGCTGACGTGAACGTTTGACTTAACTAATTAGCCAGCAAGCTAATGTTCTACCTAGAGTTGCTCATTTTATGATATTCATCTCTTGACTTGTCGTACAAGTTGGACGCTTAATTTAAATAGCTAGACAAGATGTCAGGAAGTCAGCTAACACGCTTGTTTAAAATGTTACATGTTGCTGGCTCCTGAGTGCTGCCTGAATGCAAGAGCTTCACTTCAGTTGAGCAAGACAGCTAGCTAGGTGGCTCTGTACCTAACTGCTTGGCAGCTAGCTAGTAAGTTCGCTAGACAGAAATGTACCAAACTACAAACTGACTGAATTTATTTGTTCTCCCAGAAACTGCTGAAAGCTGTCCACTTCACCACACACATGTAGTTAAAAACTCCTTCATGGTGAAGTCCCTGCAGTTGTGAGCAACTTACTTTAGCTAGCCTACTATCGCTAGCTATCTATCTTTAAAACCCCCCTTAGCTTTGCACTTCCAAGCATTTATTTCACACTTACCATTTTAACAATGCCTCTCTGCAACGGCAAAGCCGGAGCGGGGTTTGTCTGAGCCTGTGCGGATGCGGATGAAGCCATAGTCGCTGATTTTACACACACCGTCTGGGGGGAAACAGGTGAAGGAGTCGGGAGTGAGTCGGACAGACTGCTCTACAGGGTTTCAAGAAAGAAGAGTCGGACGCCGCTGTTGTACACATTCACTACACCGGAAACACACGGTATCGCGAAAGCCCCAGCGTGCACAGGATATACACGTCAATTTTGTGGTAGTCGTTCCGGAGCAACCCCAAGAGTGCACGCTGCGAGTAGACGGGTTTGCGAAAGCGTAATGAAGATTAAACAAGACCTTCCGGGGTGTCAAGTGTGGACGACACGTCAGCATCAGATGCTCTTTTCGGAAAGGGTTATTCTGCACCTTTCTGCTGCGGATTTGCGCGCCCAAGGACTGTACATTTAACAGCCACAACTGACTGAGTTTAAGGGCTGTTTTCAATGTTTTACTCAAATAATAAATATATCTGTCTGCAATTGAGTAACCAGGTAGCTATTATTTTTATTGAGAGCTTACTGTGATACCAGCCGTTTGGCAAACTTGTAGCAGTAATCATGTACATATTTTGCTTGGTCGTGTCGTGATTCAAAAGTCTCCTGCTAAAAGCAAATCTTTCCAAAACAGTTCTGGGGGTCTGAATAAATTGTGGGACAGTCACAGAATAAGAACAAAGTCTGAGCTCTTGACAACCCCGATAAAAAGACCTTTATCATTACAGCTATACCTGCAGTTAAACAGTTATGCCTATCCACATGGACAGGTCCTAAGTGTCTTTATGTGAATGTCCACTAGATGGCGCTTAGCTGCTATTAGTCGAACAAATTCGTAAGGTCTTTCCACTTGTTGACAGAAGTCAGTTCAGTTCATTTGACATTGAAGTCAGAGTTGCTAATCGCAACAAATTATACATTTGTTAAATCTTGCCAACTGTGCCTAAGCAAACTTTTATGGTAACTTAGGTACAACCCAAATTCTCTATAAGTTTTGTCTCGGACAAAATATGTTGAGGGTGTTAATCCCGAAGCACAGTTTGTCAGTCCTAAATAAATGTGATTTTTCTTTACGGAGCACAGTTTCAAGTTCATGTACAAACCGAAGCCGATAGACAGAAATGAAAATACAACTCTTTTAGAAATCAAGATGTTTATTGCGATCTCACATACGTCCAAAGCAAACAGTCAATTGAAAATTTCTGAATGCGTTAAAAGATTTTCATTTGGTAATTCGCCTGTTTGTTCCTGTATCTTGTGTCTCATTTTAAGTGAAACGGTTTACACTAAGTTTAATACCTCAGAACTTTGAAACAACAGTATACCTGAGGTTAGTGTTTAATCATGAATATTTTGTTGAATTTATTTCTATATGCTTTCAGGCCATTCTGTATTTAAAAACTGAACCTTTGACACACATTGATCAGAGTATGGTCAGATACATTTCCTTGTATCCAGCAGTTCATTTGTTTAGCAGAACAATGTCCATTATCCAGTGTTCAGGTGGAAGTTTTGCTGGAAAATTTTAAGATTATGCCCATTGATTCAAGGTGCAACAGAGGTTTAAAACGAAAATCTCTTCGTGAGCCACATTCCGTCACCACCGAACTACAATTTAGCCATATCAATCCAAATGTTGTTGATGAATCTCAGCTTTTCATTTTAGCGATGTGATTGAACCATGATGAGGAACAGGGCGGCAGTGCTTGGAGAACAAAGTCGTTCCACAATAAATCCGCTCAGGTGGTTCAACAAAGAGGGATAACACCTGGTGTCCCAAAATCTGTGGCTAATTAATTATGATATAAATTCTGAGACCCCTATCCCCCAGGACTCTGTGAGGCAGTGTGTGTCTGTGCACGTTAGTTTTCTCAGTCTTTCTCTGACATAAATTCACTTCCCATCCCATTTCCCATTCTCATTCTCTGTATACTACATTTGGACTCCTGGAACAGACTCCTGCCTTCAACAACACACATCAACGGAGTCACCACGCTGAAACTATCTGATAAAGAGCTAAATCTGACAGTTGTCAGAGTCAATCATAACAGACATTTACCAATTTGCCTGGTCTCTGGTCTTGTTACAGCACGGGTCTGGATATCTGTGACATATTTATGAAAAAGAAAGAATAATATGTTTTTTCCCGCAGAATAGTTTTGGACCCTTCATTTAACAAAAAGGAAAACGTAATCTCACCCCTCGAATTTTATGTCAAATTTAGAAAAACCATTAACATTGTCTGTATCCAACTGGTGTACAGATAAACATCATGCCAACCGCTGTGAGCCAAATTAAAATGCAACAGGGATGTTGGTCGCTGAATGCTGACTCTATTCCCCTTTGCGTATCAAACGGATTAGACTACCTTCTCACCTTAATTGAAACAGAAGTAGCAAGGAATTCGTGACGCATATGACTTCTCAAATTTCATCATTTATACTTCAGTGTCTCCAGCTTGATGCGTAATGTAGTACTTGAAAAGTTTAAGACATTTTAGTCAGCGTGGCCAAAGTGGGATACTTGACAGATTTAAAGAAAGATATCCCATTTCACATGTTATGCAATCTGTCGTTGTGCGACAGAACTACAGCATCAACCTAATGGTAACAACACTTGTAGTTATCCAAAAGCCATCCAGTGTATCCAAAAGACTCCAAGGTACCCAAAAGAGAGCCGCGGAGTTAAATGTACATTCTGGCACGTATCCATAACATAGATTGTTAACCCTAAATTTCTCTGAAACCAAATCGTATGTGGTCGATGGGTTGCGCGAGAAGCAGTTTTCTTATAAGCTCTGTTAACCGAACATTGATTAGATGCAGCACTGTGCGCTTTGGATAGCTTTTGGTGCCCCAACATTTACGCAAGGGGCATCACAGTGCTTCTCTAATAATGATGAAACAAATTAACAAATATCGTTCGGTTTAGGTTAGAAGATGATTCTGACTTTTATGGCATGGAGTTCTGCAAATCAGTAATGGACAAAACCTCTTTTCATGTGGAGTAACGTTTTGGCTCACATCCGAATGTGCCTCTTTAACAATTACGCACATGTTGCTCGCCACTTTATATGACTTTCTGGAATCTGTTTAATTAATCTTTGTAAGTCCACGCGAAATTTGCAATAAAACACTTCAACCCAAATGCAGCATGAACCGTGAGCAGTAAAATAAATACTTTATTTGTCTTTTCTGTCTGTTGGCAAGGAGATGTTGGTGTTCAAGATGTCTATCCTAGATATGCGATGTTTTCCGTGCCTGAAATATTATCATAAGGTGACCCGTGGTTAATGTATAATTTGGAACATATGGCATTTCAAAATGTACCCTTTATTTTTCTAGAGCGCCGATCTGTGAGGATCTTGCTAATGATGCCCAATTAGTCATTAAACAGGCCAAACCACGAGGGCTGTATAGATTTTCATTCGCTAATATTTGCTGTTCAAATATTTTCTTTGAAACGTTTACAACATATTTTATCTGTGTGCCAGACAGAAGACATCTGCGAGGGTTTTCCGGCTCTCCATTTCATAAATAGATCCTCAATTTGTGGCCCACATCTACATCTCTGCCTCTATTTGTTCATGCTTGAAAGAAAATGTAATAAAAGAGTGTATATGATGGATTTATGATTTATCAAATGCACTTTACCATATGGCAGACGACTTTGAAACCGCTTTATGTTTGTTTAAAAAAAAAAACAATCAGCCGCACATGAAACGCTTGCATGTAACGAGGAGAGATGCTCAAGTCACGTGACCGAGGGGAACCCTCGCGGTCTGTGAAATCTGAGAGTATTTTTTGGGCTTTAACAGTTTGAAATGACAGCAAATCCTCTGTGCCATATGTCGTGTAGTGTCTTACATCTCAACAATTGCTCTGGCCTCAAAACGCAAGAAGCACTCACCTCCATGAAACTGGGCCAGTGGGTTTTGTTTCAGTGATGCTCTCATTTAGGCTGGAGCTTGTGCTGTCTCCAGCATACCCTCTCCGTCGCGACATTTTCGAAAAGCTCTTTCGAGACCAATTTATTTCCCTTGTTACTTGTTGAAACCAACAAACTGATTTAATGCAATCATATAACATACATAACATCATTCTCCACAATATAAGTACAAGGGGAAATAAACTGAATGCACTGGGAATGTAATGTATTTGAATATACAACCATACAGCCACATTTCTTTTATATATTTATATATATTTTTATTTTTCTCCATCAAACTCACAGAACCGTGTATAAACTGTGATTGAAGCTAATGTGCTAATGCTTTTACGGAGCACTGATGTGCTTTTACTGCGCTAAAAGTTTGCATGTCTTACCTGAGGGGGCTCAAACGCATATCACTGAAGTGGAAACCTGCAGGGTGGATCTACTGTACCTTTCGTCACAGATTCAGAGAGGAAAAGGGTACAGGAGAACAAAACCAAGAGGAAACATTACCCTTCCTTTCAATGGAATTTTTCTCATGTTTATTCTTCAGAGAGTAGAAATATACCATGACCTGACTCCCTCTTTGAGTGTATATGCGTATATTAATGTTTGCATGACAGTTCCCTGACGGTAAGAGGCTGCATGTGCGTGTCAGCACTGTGACAGGTCAAATTCTAATGCTTCATCAGGTTTTTCTCTGCTTTATCATTCTTAACAGTGTTTCTGGTGGGTCGTGCTACTCATGTAATATCTGAGATGTGTCATGATCGTCTACAAAATAAACACATGCAAATTGAACATGTTATAACAATAATCATCATCGTATAGTATTGGACATAAATAAAAATACAAACTGTGATGACATGTTAAACATCATATTGAATAAACATCTTTCTTACGAGTAGGCTATGTACACACCATGTCATTGTACATAGAGAGGTTGGAACAGATTGCTTGGGGGCGTTTACAGCGAGGGATGCCGGCAATGTTTCAGGTGCTCTGTCAATTTGCATGCAGTGTTTACATTCTCAATATTCGACCATTACGTCATCGAGATAGGACAGTCAGGGTATATTTGTGAAGTCGTGGCTGAGGCTAAATCAGAATTAGGGCACGGGCGCGTGTGCCACTCCACTTCTGAAACGACACCAGACCATACACAAGGGGGGATTATTTTAACAGGTAAAACGAAATTGCATTTTAAATTACAAATTAAATAACATATTTAGATGATAATCAGCATCACAGATACTTAATAGCATCTAATTATAACCATGCGATTTAAGATTTGGTTTTTATCTCTGGTTTTGAGACACAGACATTTGGGATGCCTGCAGGGAATATGTAAACAGTTTATGCGATATCTCGAACTCTTTTTGTTCAAGGATTATTTTCTTCAACGCTTTAACATTTCGGTCATGCACAGGAGATCTGAGGAGAAGGGGGACCAAAAACAAGTCATGACAAAACAAGGTTCTTCTTTTAATTATTTTATTGAATTACAGTACGCGTTAGGTCTAACTGTAATCGTGTTAAAAGACACCTTTGTGTCAACCTAATCTGTGTTAAACTGAAAACAGGAACAAATTGCGTAGGAAAATTGGATATATCAACAAATTACATTTGTCTCCCAATGATAGAGGTTAAGACCCTATTATAAATTCCATCTACATTTGTAAATCCATTTTATAACATCCAAATTATTTTTACTGTTACTTTCCAAGGACCTGGGTGCGTCAATCAACTCGGTGGGGTATTTCTGAACGGCAAACCTCTGCCCACTTGCAAGAGGAGACAAATTGTCGAGTTGTCATCAGAGGGCGCGAGACCAAGTGAAATTTCCCGGATTTTACAGGTACACATGCGAATTTATACGATCGGGAAAACATCTTATGAGGGAAAGATTTTTTATTTCTTGTAAAATGATCTGTTCGTGCTGCTGGATATTTACAGGAGAAATGTTTAAATACATTGTTCAAGGGCACAACTGGTCACTGGGGACCTGAACCGGTTACAAGCCTGGCTCTGCAGCCAGTGCGCTTGAGCGTCTGCAAGCACTGAGGAAAGACCTCAGTACTGCATGCATTTATTAAAGCCAGTGTAATGTTTTGCTGTTAGAATGCCAAGCATACTGCTTTTTAATAAGCTCCCTTTTTTTTTTTTTTTGTACAAACAGGTCTCCAATGGTTGCGTTAGCAAAATCCTGGACAGGTACCATCGGACTGGTCTTCTGTGCCCAAAGGCGATTGGTGGAAGCAAACCGCGTCTCCTCACTCCCGAAGTAATCGCCAAAATTAGCCAGTATAAGTGTGAAAATCCGACCATTTTTGCGTGGGAAATCCAAGCAAAGCTTCTGGCCGAAAAAGTCTGCAAAGTTGACAGAGTGCCCAGTGTAAGTGACGTAATAAATGAAGCCTTGGATGAAATAACCTTTTCGACGCTAATTATATACAGAAACGTTTCAAAACTGTGGGACAGTTTCTTGCCGAATGCCATGACTAGTCTGTTTCTTCATTTGTATATACAGTTGTGCCACGTGTCATTAGTTGATGACATTATATGGAGTAAACTGACTGATAGAAAGATGTTGGTGTAAAAACGGTGCATACGCTTACACACATTCCCCCACACAGGTGTCATCTGTTAACAGAATATTAAGGAGCCTTCACCTGGATACAGGTTCCCTCGGGCTGCATACCTTCCCTCCTGAGTATACACGGCATTCAGGTGACCGTTTCATGTTTCTTCTGGAATTAACAGTAATATTCCACTTTTGAAGTGTGATAAATATGCAGATATGTTTGTTTTGCATTATTTTATTTTATTTTTTTTCAACAAATAGGCAATGCAACAGAAAGGGGTCACGGCGCGAGAAATGACTGGCTCTCAGAGAGAAGTGCTCTGCCATCTCGTGGCTGTCGACTGAAGAGCGCACGCAACCGAAACCGCACAGTGTTCTCACAGAAGCAGTGTGAAGTGCTAGAACAAGGTGAGTTTTATTAAAAATCTGAAAACATTGCGTATGTTAGTTTATACGTCACAAAAAATATTAATACAACGACCCAGCAAGTGAAAAGCTGACAAGAATAATTACTCGTTCAAACAACACGCAGTGTTTTTTTTTTTTTTTTACTTTATTCTTGCTTTTCACGAGGAGCAGAATTCCGGCAGAGACAATATCCCGATGCATTCACTCGGCAGAAGCTGGCAGCTGAGATTAACCTTCCCGACGGAACAGTAAAGGTGAATCTAAATCATAGCAGACATTAAGTCGCACACGCGGTAAGACCTTCATCTAATCACAGTGTCTGCTCGACAAATAGACAACATATTGGTTTCAGTTTAAGAAATACTTGACATTACGTTTCAGACATTTAGCGATTCCCTTAACCATAGTGCCTTGTTAATTTAACAATTTACATAATATCACTTTATACAGCTGGATATTAACTTAGTTTAGGTGAAATACTCTGGTCAATTGTAAATAGCAGTGCCCTTCCAGGGAATCAAGCCTGCAACTCCTGAGTTACAAACCCAGCTCCTCAAGTATTATATTACACAATGAATGAATGAACACAATGAACTGTATCATCTTCCAGGATTCCACAAACAAACAAGCTCCCCACTGTACTGTGCCTGGTGTTTAACATGACTGTGATGGCTGTATTTGGTTTGGTTTGCAGGTCTGGTTTTCTAACAGACGGGCAAAATGGCACAGAGAAGAGAAGCTGAAACATGGCCTCAGCTGCACAGAGAGTATGCAAGGTTTTTGTCTTTATATTTTCTGTAAGACATATTTTCAAACTTAAGGAGCTGGGGCAATATGGAAATATAATGTGTCATGTAATTACATCGTAATGCATTTGTAATGTGCTATTTACAATGCTAACATGTTTAATTACATTGCAACTCATTGTTCAAGTGCCTGAATTCTTCAACAGCTGACTTGCTTCCTTGTTCTTGATATGTTTTCACACTTAAAAGCTTAGTTTAAATCATTGATGTGCTGAAGAGTTAAACCTGCAGACACTGCGGCCCTCCAGGACTGGAGTTAAACCTAAAGACACTGCGGCCCTCCAGGACTGGAGTTAAACCTGCAGACACAGCGGCCCTCCAGGACTGGAGTTAAACCTGCAGACACTGCGGCCCTCCAGGACTGGAGTTAAACCTGCAGACACAGCGGCCCTCCAGGACTGGAGTTAAACCTGCAGACACTGCGGCCCTCCAGGACTGGAGTTAAACCTGCAGACACTGCAACCCTCCAGGACTGGAGTTAAACCTGCAGACACTGCGGCCCTCCAGGACTGGAGTTAAACCTGCAGACACTGCGGCCCTCCAGGACTGGAGTTAAACCTGCAGACACTGCGGCCCTCCAGGACTGGAGTTAAACCTGCAGACACTGCGGCCCTCCAGGACTGGAGTTCAACCTGCAGACACTGCGGCCCTCCAGGACTGGAGTTAAACCTGCAGACACTGCAACCCTCCAGGACTGGAGTTAAACCTGCAGACACTGCGGCCCTCCAGGACTGGAGTTAAACCTGCAGACACTGCAGCCCTCCAGGACTGGAGTTAAACCTGCAGACACTGCAGCCCTCCAGGACTGGAGTTAAACCTGCAGACACTGTGACCCTCCAGGACTGGAGTTAAACCTGCCGACACTGCTGCCCTCCAGGACTGGAGTTCAAACCTGCAGACACTGCGGCCCTCCAGGACTGGAGTTCAACCTGCAGACACTGCGGCCCTCCAGGACTCCAGGGCCATGTTATCATTCTGATGGTGTTCAATTCTCTTTCCAGAAAACTCACTCACTCAGTATCTGGGCCTACCGTTGTCTCAGAGAGTCCCTGCCTTCCCGCCTGCAGGAGCAGAGAATCCTTTTTTGGAGGTGCGTCTTTGAATCGTGACCACGATGATCAGATGAGTCACAGCCATCTACTTAATGTGAAATGAGGGTATTCAAAATGGTGATATAAGCACAAACATGACATCATATCATAAAACCAAATCTGCATTTATGAACTTTAATCAACAGGTTGCATATACAAAAACATGGTTCAGAGATTGTAATTTGCCTGAAAATTTATGTAATCTGTGTACAGTACAAGAAATAGTCCAGTAGCAGTGTTTTACACATCCAGTAGGTGACACCAGAGGATATGTCTGGTGTCTAACTTCTTTTACTCAGTTGCACTGATGGCCAAAAATGGTCATAAATGTGGGGTGGATGAACAATGAAGCAATGAAAACTACCAATACCGATTAGTCAGATCAGGTGATGCAATATGTGTTTTTCTTTTGCAAATGGCTGCAGCCAGTGTGGCCCCTGGGGTTGAATATCATGGGTGTAGAGTCAGGTTCCTGTCTGCTGATGTGTGTGTAATCTCCTCCATGTGTAGGATGCATGGAAACGCGTTTCCATAGCGCAGCCACAGGGTCTGTCAGTCTACTGCTGCAGCAGCCGTCCAGAGCGCTCATACCAGACTTACAGCAGCACCCTCCCACCTGGGCCGCACCAGCCAGGTAAAGCCCTCCCACCTGGGACAGGTAAAGCACCTTCCTGCCTGCCACTGGGGTCCTCTGATAGTGTTTAAGAGGTCTGCAATGTAGCACTTATAAAGTGGTATTCCACCCAAAATAAATAAGATTGGAATCGCTACCCAAAACTTTTGGGTATGTGCATTTATTTCATTTTTGGTATATTTTCCATCACTCTGAAAAATGGATATTACCTGTTTATGTGTCAAAACCACATTTTAATTCACATTTGAACAAGGTCCCTACAATTATACAGCAGTTATCCTTCAAGTAAATGGAGGTACCTGGTGTTGGAAAATTCTTGATTCAAAGAAAGTAGAGGACACAGCTCTGAGGAAGCTGTCATAGAGGCAGATTTGGCACCATTACCCTCTGAATACAGAATTTATGTGAGACAGAATGAAGTGAAGCATGGTGGGAATGGAAGCAGACTGAGGTACCTGGAGGGAAAGATGATGATGATGATGATGATGATGATGATGATGATGACGATGATGGTGATGATGATGGTGATGATGATGACGATGATGATGATGATTATGATGGTGATGACGATGATGATGATGACGATGATGATGATGATGATGATGATGGTGATGATGGTGATGATGATGATGATGATGAGGGTATGATGTCACACAGCGGCTTACGCCAGCTTTCAGCACACTGAATTGACAGGCCCCACGCTCCTTGCAGGAACTCCAGGCAGCAGAGAAATGGGTCCTGCAGGAAGTGTGCCATCTCCAGTGTCTCAGGGGCTCCTCTTGCCTCACCCCGCTGGAGGAAGGACGGCTTTTTTCCCCACTTTCCCAGGACAATACACTCCGCTCCTCTTTCCACAGTGACATCATCACAGTGGAGTATACGCTGTTCCATCTCCCATGGATCTACCCACCTTTCACACTGGACTGACAGCACTGATACGCAGAGTATGCTGAGGGGTGTGAGTGCTCACGCTCACAGCCACTCAAATCTGCACTAACACACATGCAGTGATGCATCTGCTAGTATTCTTATTGATGTAGATTGAACAGAAACATGTGACAGATGCATACTTTAAAAGGGAATTTAAACATACATCAGGAAGTAGGGTAGGACATAATTAGTTACCTGCTAATGGCTGACTTTACAGCTTAATGCCTTTAAATTGAATCTAAAAGTTTCAAATCTAAGTAACCAATAATTGTACAGAAATTATTCAAATTTAATGAAGTGCAATTCAGTGCCTACACATCAACACAGTAAAATTGTTGCTTTCGCCAAGATTGCCTTGTTGCCAAGTTAACAAGGCAATCTGCATTTGTCGAGCTGATTTGTAGTGGAGACATTACCAAGGCAACGGGAACGTCATAATGACGTCTACAAGTGTGAGCGCCCTCTGAAGACGTTGTCGCCAATAAGGTCGTATCTTCTTTACTGCGTAAATAGAAACTCCGTGTCGCTCAAGTCTGAAAGCAAATACATATGCATTCGAATACATACATATTTGCTGTGTAAATAGGCCTCAAGGTAAGGTCAAATATTGCATTTATTAAAATGAATTATAACGACTAAATGATTGTTGACTTACTTTTTTCTAAGAGTCTTCGCCTTAGGTAACAAGTTCTCGCTGCAGTTATCGAACATTTATGACGAGCGGTTCGCTAAGTGCACAGTCAGCTAACCTCATTTGAGTTTGAATTGGTTGCTTTTGAGCGCCGTCGGTTTTAAATAACGATTACAACTTTTAAACAGCAGAGGGCAGCAGGCCCTCCGTATAGTCCGATTTAACACATGCATTGCAATTCCAGCCGCATCATGTACTTGCTGAGCCCTCCGTGCTCCAGAGCAGTTTACATACCTTATATTTTTTTCATGTGTGATCATTTATACAACAGAGTGGTACTGACGTTATCTACCAAGGGCAAAAACTGCAGTTACAACCCAATCTTCCAAATCATTATAAAACACTCCACCCCATTCAATTCCCAGTTCCATGACGAAAAAGAACTATGATATCATACGTTGGATAGAGGCAAACTTTTCTCAATCTTTTGATGACTTTTGGCCTGTTTTTGTTTTATATGAACTGATGCCGAAACAATGCAGAGTAAATTATTAATTTTCTTTCACTATGCCAAATTAATCACAGACAGACACTAAAGTGTAATTTCTTCTGTCAATAATTAGCTTCTTTTTTCCTTCAACATTTTATACTGTCCTTTACCCCACTGTCACATTTCATTTCTTGCATAGGTGAGAGAAAAGGGGAAAAAAACTGTTTTACCTCTGTAAAGAGAACTCCCAGAGCTCTGTCTGTGTCTGTCTGTCCTCAAAGACAGCTCTCATCCAGGGCTGTCCTCACAGACAGCTCTCATCCAGGGCTGTCCTCACAGACAGCTCTCATCCAGGGCTGTCCCAGCGCTCCTCACAGACAGCTCATCCAGGGCTGTCAGACAGCTCTCAGCCAGCGCTGTCCTCACAGACAGCTCATCCAGCCAGGCTGGGCTGTCCTCACAGACAGCTCTCAGCCAGGGCTGTCCTCACAGACAGCTCTCATCCAGGGCTGTCCTCACAGACAGCTCTCATCCAGGGCTGTCCTCACAGACAGCTCTCATCCAGGGCTGTCCTCACAGACAGCTCTCATCCAGGGCTGTCCTCACAGACAGCTCTCAGCCCGAGCCAGATGCCTTTATGCAGCAGAGAGATGCAAGAACAGAGAGGGCCATGGGCACCAAAGCATTCATTACACGCAAAACTGTTTTCCTGGTAAAAAAAAAGGCTAAGAGAGCTTGTGATTGGTTGAGGTAGTTTGTTTGCACCAATCAAAACTCATCTCAGTCGAATTGCATGTGCAAAAACGTGAACTTGTGCTAAAGGCTTTGACAAATCTGGCCCAATGAGCTTAGCTGTACTGTCTGTAATATAATATTAATAATCATTAAATACATAACAAGTATTTCATACAGCTGTGTGCAATATGAGGTACAAAAACTCTTTTCTGATTAGTATTATTTAAAAAATGATACAATTTTAAAATAGGAAGATTACAGTGAGGCAGAGTTTAGCATAATCATTCAGGGCACATACCATTGTTTATATTTCAGCGAGCACTCATATGTGGAATGATTTACAGTTATGAATTACACATTTATATAACCAGAGATTTGAACCACTTGAAAGCAAATGCTGAAATGTGTGTCATCCACTTACATCAAAATATTGACATATTAAAGAAGGCATTCAATTGGCTGTAGCCCAGCTGGGAATTGAACCTGCAGCTACACTTCCATCCCTCTGTTGTCATGTCCTCCACACTTCCAGCAGCAGTGTTAAGTGAGAGTCACACTGGCACTGTCTTCTCTGTAAGAGGTGATTGATAATGGGCTTTGCTGTCTGCTGTTTGACTGCTGTACTTTAGGGATAACAGTGAGACACGCACAGAGCCTGCTTTCTTACAGAGATAAGGTTCTCTAGACACAAACATCAACAACACAATGTCACTTGCCTTGGAGCAAAAGCACAAATACTCTCCATCACAGAGCCAAACTTCCTGCACGCTTCCTGCAGCAGTGGGAGTGAGGAATGAGCTGGCGCTGGTTCTCAGTTAGGAGGTGATTGGGTCCAGGTGCTCTGTCTGGCAGCTGACTGCTCTGCTGTAGGGATGCCTTCTGTCCAGCAGAGGGAGCCAAATCTCATACCTCACACATCCCTCTGTGATTTCACTCGCTCACTCATTACAGCATACTTTCTGACACATATTTAAGGTAGATAAGCCCTGATTAAAAAAGCATCTACACAATAAAAATTGAAAGAGTCCAGTACAGAAACTGTACTCTGTAACTCAGAGGTAACTTGTTAGTGTTGAGTGGGACTGAGGCTCATGGCTGCTGGGGTTTTTCTCCAGCACATTCAGTCTTTGAGCCACGCCAGGTCTCTCACCTCTGCAGCACATTAAAGCGCAGCTAATGACCTGGGAAGCCAAATCAAACCCGGGTCCACTCCAGAATACGCTTTGGCAGAGGCTTGAACCCAGACCCATGTGCAGGGAGAGAGGAAACACAGGACTTTGCTTATTCCTACAGGGAAGCAACATGCAACATCCATCAGCATCCATCAGCATCCATCTTACACACAAAGCTGCACGTGTGATTCAAGGACACGAGAACACAAAGCCAGCTGCAGATCTCTGTGCCACAACAGCTAAAAAGATCATACAGAACCCTAATCTCTAAAAACACAAGCAGAAATCACAGTGAATGCCATAACCAGTGCTGAAACCCTCATCTCTCCACTGGGACACAGACCCTTCTGCATTATGTGCTACAGAGAAACTAAGTGTTCATTCGTCATCAATAAAGCTTTAGTCACAGACACCGTTTGAGTCGGCTGCTCCCTGCATACACCCATGAGCATCTATACGGTTCTGCCTCACATCATATATAAACCTGGCCTCCAAATGCCCAGAGGAAACGCTGAAGAAACCTGCAGAGCTGGATGGGAGGAGCTGACCTGATCCATGAGACCGGTGTTTACTGTCAGCCCTGCGAAAAGGGCTCCCACACTGAGCTCCAGACCAACACAGACCTGAGGAGGGAGGGGAGGGTCTGAGAGTGTTGTCAGTATCAGCCAGTGGGAGGTGAGGGCTCTGTGCCTGTGCAGGAGCTGTGGATAAGAGTATACGGGCTCACAGCTAAGAGAGTGTCTCTGTAACAGCCGAGGACACAGATTCTCTGTCCCATGGAATGTGATGGCTCATGGTTCCTCCATCTCCAGATCCATCCTGATCCAGAACCTTTCACCTGCAGATTCAGGATAAAAAAACCCATCTCCAGATTCAAATGAGTGTCTCACAGAACGTGTAATAACCAGGTTCAGACATGGCCACAATCAATTGGAACATGAGGCACAAACTATGAAATATGTTTTCTGAAACACGTATCAAGCTACTTTGCCTTGTGTTAACTAATAAATTATGATCTCACTGAATTCTGGCAATCAGTCTTAATTAGATGTTATTTGCTGCCCCCTTGTGGCCTGGTACAGGTACTGACTGAAGTGTGCCAGTGGGTGAGAAGATGAGTGATTCAGACCCGAGACCAGCTGCAGCGTCTGAGCCCCTTCTGAACCTGCCCTGTGACTCATTTCTGTCACAAACTGGCTAAAAAGTCACACACCCTTTTCCAAGACATACACAGCCTGATTTAGAGTAAACTACAACATTCACATAAAAACTGCAGGGCGCCAGGACTACAGTTTAACAACCCTGCTGCAGAAAAACAACTCCGTCCTCCTTATTATATTAAAAATACATTCAGTTTGGTGTATCCAGTTACTTTTCAGATTCCATGGATAAACAACAGGCGTATTCAAAGTTTAAATGAGGGCCACTAAGTGAGAACAGGCAGAGCTGAACTGGAGTGTGTGTATTCACAGGAACAACTCAGCAAGTTAGAGAACATGCAAAAGTAACATACTTTACTTCAACTAACAGCTCAGACACAAGGCTTTCAGCCACAATAGCCACCATCTCATAACATGAGAGGTCTGTAAAATGAATGTTTTTTACAGTGCTATGTCTGAAGCATGCAGGAGTAAGGCTTGGCCCAAGCCAGACTGAAAGAGTGTCACCTCCGCTCCCATAATGGGTACAGTTGTGCAATTTAATGATTTTCTTAAAAAAAAGAGGGAAAGAGAGAAAATCCAAGAGCATAAATGGAGCAGGGGAATGTCCCCTGGGGGGAGGGGGGGTTGGGCCTCTGATATTGAGGTCATGCACAAACACCGGCGGGGGCTGGAGTCTGGCGTTTCATCCATCACTATAACCCTGCTGTGGAAAGGTACATGCAGAGATGAGCCTTAACAAGCACACAGAGGAAGGCTCAAGCCCAGGGTCTGTGCGCCACTGTAGGAGCACTGATCTGGGATCAGGGTCAACCTGCCCATATCCTCATCCTATGCATTACTGGCTAAAAGGCAAAACTGAACTCTGATCAGCAGAGTTTTGTTTTGGGACGCTTCATGAATTACGGGCTGTACTGTAGATCTGTATGTTGCCATCAGATGAATTAATGGTTAAGCACCTAGTTCATCAAACGCAAGGCCTCCCTTCCAGGGAACGTTACGAGGCCTCCGTCTGGCCAAGATGCAGCTGCAGGAAAGAGGTTCCCTGAGTGAGCTTCAACCCAGGGAATGCTGGGTAGCTGTTGCCATGCTTACCGTTTGAGCCAGCAGGGGGCTTGTGGAGGCAGGTTTTGGCCTCCATTAGCGCTGTTGGGACACTGGGAGAGCTTCTTTGCGTTGTGTCCTCTCACACGTCGCACTCCCAGGCCGCTCAGGAAGTGCAGCATCAGCCCTGTTCTTCTGCGACACAGAGAATCCGGCCACGTTCCCCACAGCCCGCAGATCACAGCCTGAGCCTCACAGAACAGGAGGAGGATGGAGTCATGGGCTCATCCCCAGCTGGAAGAGCTTCACACACCAGCACTGGGCTCACGGGTGTGGGCTCCAACCCCAGCTCCTCCACAGAGGACCCTGAAAGGGAAACGTGATCTAAACCAGAGCTCAGATGGGAGTCTTTCTTCGAAAGACTTCTCTGTCAGATCTGGCAACTGATAGAAGGCCATAAAGGCAACTATCATGGGATGGCAAGGGTCAGTGTTCAGGGAATGAGCTTTCACCAGTGTCAGTCTCGAGGATCGCATCATATTTCCACCTTCTGGCATATTGCAGACACTCTTATCCAAAGTGATTTACAAAGCTTACAGTTTCTAAGTGTCCACTCACACAGCTGGATATTTTCTGGAGCTGGAGCAATTCAGGTGAAGTACACTGTTCAAGGGCACAACAGCTGTACCCCACCTGAGAATAAAACCTGCAACCTCTAAGTTACAAACCCAGCTCCCTAATCGGATATACAGGAAGGAGACTTGTGTTCCCCCATCCTTCTGCTCCTCTAATGTGATGGTACAGGAAGAGCAGTGGCAGTACAAAATGACATCATTTCCTGGTTTCACTATGACGTCATATCCTGGACGTACCTCCATCGGACAACTGCATTGTGTGGTCCTATGAATGACAGTCATTACACCATACAGTACAGCTGCAACGGTTTCTGTGGAGAAAAATATTACAGTGCTTAAGGACATACATAAATATATGAACACATAACAACGGTCTTTAGATATTGCCACATATCTGAACATTTTTTCTGTAAGTATTTAGCATTATAATGAGAAGAAGTCCATAGTATTGGTCAGTAGGTTACCTGCAGAAAAAAAATATGATCATTTTGTAAATAACTCTGAAATATTTTCCACAATGTCCCTCTATTTCTCGCTCCTCTCGCACTGCAGAATGAAAGCAGACCTCTCTCCTTGCGTAGTGATGGTAGATTCCCGGTTCTGGCTGGCAAAGGGCCCCAGTAGCTGCGCATACTGGCTGAATAAGATAAACACGCGGCCATCAGGGGGAATTGGCTGTTGTGCAGCTTTATTGGAGTTTACGGTGGAGGTGAATGGACTGCATTTCAGAGACAACACCCAGAGCCTTCATGAGAACATTTCTAAATAATGACGTGTGAGAAAAGAGGGCGGAACAAAACTTTCAAAGACTCCCTGTCCGTGTGAGGAGCCGGTCTCCTTTTTATGGGAAATTTGTTGCCAAGTCCTGATTACAAAAAAAAAAAAACTTTAAAAATGGTTCTAAAGGGAGGGATGAAAACCTGGTTTTACAGAGATACATTAGAAAACTATAAGAAAAAGCAATTTCATTCTCTGAACCTTAAAGTAAGGCTGCAGAAAAGTTCATCACAGGTTATGTCCCGGAGAAGAGAGCCAACAACAGAAGTAGGAGTTACATTTCAGACCAATTTCAAGACAAATCTGATTTTATCATTAGCGCAGATACCTTACAATCAATGGCTTCACCATCTGGACTGTGCTGTAACTTTCAGCACTACGCTGTTATCTGCAGCAGGGAGAGAGCAGAGAGGAGGCCGGACTAAAACAGCAACACAGCGCCTTTAACCTGTGCCAGAGTGACTAAAATACCTGTGAGAATGCTTAAGAACACACTGTTAATCATCAGAACACATGTATAATTTCATCATTTAATATTTGGCCATTTCAAAAACTCAAGTGTCATTCAGAACCACCAGTAAAACAACTTTTGAGTTTTGCCTGTTCTCTGATTTGAAATACAGCTTTTTTTAAAACAAAGCCAGTACAGCAGATCATGTGTTATCCAATCACGTTGCACTACTTTTCATGTATTTTAGGTAGCTCATAAAGAGAGACAGAATTTATATAAATCTGCCATACATTTCAGTAATGTTTTTACTAACGGTGTCTTGCTGTCTGTTGCTTTCCCAGTTTATCTGCATTCATTACCTGTATCTGTTTTCTACTGAGTGAAGAACATATTTGCTATACGAAGAAATACTATATTAACGTTACCTTCTTCTACTTTTGCATGACGCTTTGCAACGCTGAGCTTCGTCTTTTATGTTGACACAAGTGCACCTTGACTAGCGCTGGATCAGAGCCTAGCAATCGGTCTGGCGCCCCCTGGTGGTCACCTATTTAGCTGTCCCAGGGGTTCAGAGAACATTGTAATAATACTTTATGTTCCGATATTTAATAACTGTAAATGAACAAAGGGGTGCAGGCCACGAAAATATTTATTGTCTCAGTAAATTCCTGATAACACAGCAGCTACGTCCAGGGTGTTTGAACTTTAAGATAAACAATTCGGACTTTAAGATAAAATACAAATTTTCCGTCACACATTCTTGATGACCTTTGTAATTCATATAAACAGTGTATTGCTTTTGGAAATATTTACACTCAACTAGACTGAAACACGCCATACAATGACATCAGTATTTAATCAGCTTTCATGTCCTGGCCCGTTGAGTATCCCTTTTTGGTCTCTGTTTGCAGTTAAAGTCGATGGCCAAATCGTGATATCGGAACAGCTCTGAAGTAACCACAAGAACATCACAGGTTCGGCTGCGAGGGGGTGCATCCTGTTGTGCTCTCACACATCCAATTTCAACCTTATTTTCATGACAGAATTTGCCCTTAAAGCAACAAAAATACTTCAGCCCGCTCCAGTTCAGGGCGACGTTAAATTGTGTCTGCTACGCGCAGATCCCGCTCGGAGAATGTCATGTGGGCATGCTAGGCTACACTTTTGGCGCTGCTCGTACAGGAATTGGTGTATTGAGACCACACTGAAGTTCCAGAATAAAAGAACCTTGCTATAACTTGAATACGCTTTTCCTATAGCCGTTGTTCGGGCGCCTGTAGGGGAAAAAACTAACGGAATCCTTGTCTGCGATTATAGGCAGACTGAGGACACTTCCGCGAGTGTTCCAGCCAGTCCGTGAAATTTGGCAGTCCTCTGTGAGAGCGGGATTAAGTAGTCCCATCTGCGGGTTTCTCCGCACATGAAGACTACGCGCTTCTAGTTTGACAACGGCATTGGCGTTTCAGCTCATCTGGAGTCTTGGGTCTATACTGGTTGCGGATTTTCAGGTGAAAACAAAAAGCGGCAGACAGATACATGGGAATGAAAAATCTGGGGACCCCTTCTTTTGCTAACCATAAATACAGCAGCACAAAGCTCCGTTCCAGGACGGCTGATGCGTGCAGTACATTTTCCATCCATTAATCTGGCTTCATTTTCTAAACGGCTGTACACAAACCAGTTGTGGTTCAAGCCTACATTCACAAAACCGATTAACTTTTTTCATCCGAGATATCAGTGCAGTCTGCAGCTGGAGCGCTTGGCTGCATGAGAAATGTCAGACCAAACAAATTACGGAACTGATCAAAACTCCCAAAACCGATGAGCCCCGCGTTCGCACCCCTGCTCTGACAGGGACACTTTCTGTGTGTTTAAATCGGAACACAGTCCTGGAAGGTCTGATTTTCAGGCTTCTCTGGGTTAAATATTAAGCAGTCCGTAATGATTTAGTGTGCTCCGGGCGGGACATGGGCTCCAAAATGTTCGTTAATCTTAATAAATGTCAATGCCACTCAGTTCAGTCTCCAATCGTCTGACTAATATGAAGTTTTTTCTAAATATGTAAAGCAAGATATCCAGCAATTTTAGCAAACCTCGCCTTTACTAGAGCATACACTATGTAGCGACCTACAAGTGACCTAAAGTGTGGACTGCATACACTTCAGTGGTTAACTTGCAGTTCCCCAATACAGTCTTCATTTCACTGAAGTGACCTACAATTACCTTAAATTGCAACCGTACATTTACAATGGGCTACACTCACTGAATGCCACTACAGTCTACAGATTAAGATTTTAATAACAATAAAGAGTATTTACAGCAGAGGCATAGATATTCTCTCATCCTTGAAATTAAATTAGTCGGGCCTTGGCTGTGGGGAGGGGGTTCTGTTGAAAGATAGATTTGCTGTGTTTTGGCTCGGAGTGAACTGAGAAGGACACACCCAGCTCACACAACAGAAACCGACCCATGTGCAGCCTCTTAACGCTGCTCATGTTTCACAGGGGGTTTCGCTTCCATCCGACATTCAAATAAAAAGCAGCTGCAGAATAAAGTCATGGGTTGTGATAGGCAAAGTGAAACGCGATTAGCCCGATCCATCACAACGGCCGATTCAGCTGGTGGTGTGCATTTAAACAAGGTTTTTAAATTGGCCCCGGCTTTTCCCATTACCCTGCCTAAATATTCTGGAAATGTCTGTCAATGAAAATTTGAATACGTGATTGTTAAGTAAAAATGCTACAATGAAGTCGCTGACAGTTTAATGGGATTCTACGATGCCTGCACCATTATGTTACTGCGCGCACTGAGCCACGTTACCACTGTGTACCAACTGCGCTGTTGTCCCTAAAGCACGCTGTAAACATACACACAATGGGTCCAATCAGAGCCCCACAGCCAGCGCCATGCGTGCAATAACATGAGTCAATTTAGGATTCATTAGACGCAAAGTGTGGAATTTTACGACTGATTTTCATACATGTATCTGGAGCAGAAAGAAAAAACAACACCTTTTAAACAATTTTATTGAGTTGGATAAGAATACAATAAAAAAAAATAATAAAAACGAGTATTCACAACTTATTTGGCTTATCCTATGACAGAGTGGGACAGGGAATCAGATACTGCTATTGCAATTTCATTATGAAATTGTGTTATAAAAAATAAAATAATATTTCTTAAAGTGAGGAACAGACCTACTTAAAGCCTAGAATGTTTTTACAACTTGTAGCAGCATTTTTACAAACACAGTAAACTTACAAAAGTATTAAGGAATAAAGGATTATAGTAAACAAAACACTTATCAATTTTCATCTACATGAGACAAGTATTTACATTTTATATTAACACTTTACACACTTATAGTACAATACAATCAAATATTATTCCCCCTAAAGTTTATAGCAGAGAGATGGTTGGTTAAATTGTGTTCTTGTATCCACTGAAAAACTCATATTTGACCAAGATTGCCCTTTGACACATGCATGTAATGAAAATGAGAAATGCAGAATCTTAAAAAAAAAACAATTGTTAGACACAATTAAATTTTCAAAAAAAAAATTAAGGCAGAATGTTTTTGTGGTATCAAAACACTGAAAATGAAAGTTGATGTGACAAAATGCAATGCTGTCTAAAATGCCTTATTGCTGTAAGTTCTCTCTGTGGCTGCTTGCACTGCGGCAGTAAAACACAGGTCCTGGAATACAGGGGAAATATTTCAACTGAAACACCAGCATTTTCAAACAAGACAACTTTTCAGAAAGATGTGGGTCTTGCTTACCAGCCGCACGGCAGGCTAGACAATGTCTGGTGAACGCTTGGGTTGACACAAAGACAACTGTGCACAAAAGCGGACCAAGCGAAAGCAGTGGCTGATCCACTGGACTAATCAGTGCACAGAATGGGATTTAGTGAATAAGGATGGTGCGCTCTTATCCCATTGTAATGCATAATTGTCACCGTCTGATCAATCTGATATAACTGACAGGAGAAGCAACAGCGGGTTGTATCTTTTAGAGAGCGTCTTATTGTTGTTTTCTTAGACTGAGCATTACATTTTGCTGGCAAAAATGGTGAAAGCAAAATTATTCATCTGTTTTGACCCCCTTCCGTGTTTGTTGGTGAATAGGTGTGGGCTCAATGCATGACTTCACTCATTGCATGAGGCTCTCCTCAACTGTTCACTTACACTGAAGTTTACGATTTTTAGTGCAAGTGAAGCACACAAAAATGGCAAATGGTAACTATATAGTGGCTAATGCATTATGTAATTTTTAGTGCAACTTATGCTCTCTCTTTGTGGAGGTGTGAATGTACACACAGTCATGCAGCCGTCTTTTAGTGAGCTATCTCTGATGCTGCCATGCTGTATGTTCCCCTACATACGGCCCGTTTCTTCACAGCACTCTTTACGCCTGTCAGGAATTGCGGGTCTGGAAAGGTGGACTGTGGTGATGTGTGACGGTTTTGTGTGCTATGAGTTTACACTTTCCTCTGTGTTGAGGGGCATTTAGCCCATAGATTCTGGTCAAAAACTAATCTGAAATGCTTGTGTCCTTTAGATGCTAGTAAAAAACTGAAACACTGAAACTGAGAATTTTCTGCAAAACATGTTACTAACCAAGACATGCAGTCATTCGGAAGAAAATTGTGGTTTTTAGCATCAGAAAAAGTGGACAGTCCTTTTGAAATGGGTCCGCGATCTACATGCCTTTTACAGGAGTCTGAAAGGTTAAGGTATGTCAGATAATCTATTTCACCTGGGTGATTATCAGCCAAGCCTGAGTGCCGGGGTCACCCCACGCTGAGATACACACAGAAGCAGGTTGAGACTGCGGACTGGAGGAGCTACTACAACTCACAGCAGCACAATAAGCACAATACTTCAGCGTGATGTGAAACAGGCCCCTGTGTTTCCTTTGGCTGCAGAAATACCTGGCATTATTTCCCTGAAAGCCATGATTCTTCTGAGAGAGGCGACATATTTGGTCTGCTTCTCTGTCTAACCCTGTTTTTCTCTGTACTGCATGTTTCAGAAATTCCAAATGATTCTTCAAATCATTTTTCATCTTAACTGATGATGATCTTTGACCAATAAGATAACTTTTTTTTTGTCAATAAAAAATATTATCGTGTTAATGTGAAAAATCAACGCAGGCATTAGATTCAAAATGAAGATCCCTTCACATGATCTAGGGCGATCGCCATCATGCACACTTTCAGTGAAAATATGTAGAATCCAGTTTTAATAAGATAATATTTGGTCTAAGTGACACGGATTAGATAAATGATTTCCTCGGTGGATTGTTTTTGGAAGGCCTTCAACTCAAACTGCCAAATTTTTTTGTAAAGATGCAGGGCTCAGTGAGACTCTGAGTGATCCACCCAACACACTGCACTGCGCAGGCCTCTGACTCCGTCACAGACGCTACGCTCCATCCACAAATGGTCACACACCACGTTCTGACCGCCAGAAACACACCACATACAGCGGCTCGCTTCAGAGAGGAACAGAATGACCTGTGACCACATTCCAGCCCTTTCATTAGCAGATTGTATCAATACACAAGCAAAAACATACATTCAGAAATATTCAACCCTAACAGTCACCAGACACTGACCGTCCCAATTCAGTATTCTTATTCTAAAGAAACAAAAACTAACAAGAATATTTTTAAAAATGTATCTCTGTACTTTGGAACTTTTTCCTGGGGAGAAAAGTATACATTTCATGTACAGAATCCCCTCACACTGCAGTGAGACAGAACGAGCCATAAAGCTCAGAGCACACAGGATAATGTGTGAGAACCATTCGCGAGCGCCACTGTCACACTGTGTGACAAACAGGTCACCTACATCTCCGTTTTCACTGATATCGAGAGCAAATAAACTTATTTTGTATCACCATATGCATTAGTCAGTAAGAGGCTTCATTCAAAGTTGCAGTAGAGAACATTACACTTCAGTAACTTCACTGTTTTTCTGCCATCTAAAGAGTTAAATTTGAAATGAGTACTTTACCCCCCAGGTGGGGTGAGGTGTGGCTTTGACATCTAACTCATAAGAGCCACCAACTAAACTCTGCCCCCCCGGGGGACAGGCACTTTACCTGCCGCTCACCTCCCGTAGCCATGGTTACCTTCCTTCCTCACCGCCTCTGTGGGTGTGGCTTTAGGGAAACAGGAAGCAGTTTTCCAGACAACTCCTACTGGAAAATTTCATTACATTTGACAAAGGTTATTTCTGATTGCTTTTCCTTTTTTTCATAAATGTGATTTTTGACTCTCAGAAATGTGATTATGTGGATAAAATGTTTTGATTGTTAGAAATGAAATTTTCGCTTACCAGCACTCACAAAATGTCAGTGTGCAAGCACCATCTGTCAACAGTAATGATACAGCAGAAAACTCATATGGCTATTAATGAGGCCAAATCAGCACAAAAAAAAATATATATACAGTATATATATGGGAAAACTTAAAATAGTTGTTGACAACGGAGAAGCCATTTAACTTGACAACTTTTTCATAATACAGATCTATAAGACCTACCAAATATTACTGAGCATCAGTAATACACTCATACACCTACAGACTAAACACAACACAGTGCTCAATTTGAATTCAAATCCAAAACTAACCGTATAGTTTGGCATGATAGAGAAGCGTTATAAAATCAGAAATTGGAGTTGTAAATGAACCAAACTCCTGGGTTGAATCCCTTCGTCTTAATCTTAACTTACATAGAAATGCAAGTTTTTACAATCGCAGTTAGATAAGGACAAATATTCTGCTTTTGACCGGGGGTGAAAGTAAGGACTAAAGTTGCGTAAATTCAGGCTGTTAATTGTCATTTGGCTTTGGACATATTCAAGTACATTCAGGAGACAAACACAAGACTTAACACACATATCTTACCAAGCACTACTGCCACCATCAAACCTCCCTTCACCATCACTGTGCTGTATATCATTTCATTACATCAGCCACATTCATAACACACAGACCCATAACACACATAAGGATACGTTTCAAAGCAGGCCACATTTCTGCCAGTCCTTAACTTTGAATAGAAAAATGCAGCCTTTCCATCGAAAGAGGCCATATGAATCAAAGCGCTCCTTTTAAGCGCTTTCACACGACAGATACATCAGATCAGAATTAAAATCTTATCAGGAGCTCTGCTGCATGAATCGATCAGAACACTCTTGTTGTGGGGTGGGGGGGGCTGTATGGGAAATTCTTTTTATATCAGGGCAATTTGAAACATCTGCTCCTGCTTTCTGGGTGGGTTAACTCGTGGGGAAGCTGAGGAGGACGTTTACGATACGCTATCTGCACTTACTTTGAGGATCCCATATCAGCCGTTACATGGCCTGGAAACAGGATTTTTGTTTTGCTTTTATTTTCTGATATTTACTGATGAAAGGAACCCCAGGTACCCATGAAGAAAATGTTTTCATGACTGACCCATTACCTCAAGTTCAGTAGTTGCAGAAATTAGCTCTCTTTTTCACAGAGAACAGAGGAGCACTTGCTGAAATTTCTTATGCAAAGTTAAGGATCGGTTTGCGTTGACTCGGGGCTTTCATTTCCACATGGAAAGACAAGTTTCCACCTGCGGGAAGCATTACAGGAGAGCCCACGGAGAGATGCGCACAGCTTTGACCATGTGCCAAAAAACATACATTTTTAAAAAAATCAGTGGAAAGAAGGTTCTGTCCTTCATCACAGCTGACAGTGTGCCACAGTTTAGCATACCGCTCTGAGAAACGCTTCACACAGTTTAGCATGCCGCTCTGAGAAACGCTTCACACAGTTTAGCACACCGCTCTGAGAAACGCTTCACACAGTTTAGCATGCCGCTCTGCCGTTTAGCTCTGAGAAATGCTTCACACAGTTTGAGAAACACACAGTTTAGCATGCCGCTCTGAGAAACACCGCTCTGAGAAACGCTTCACACAGTTTAGCATGCCGCTCTGAGAAATGCTTCTCACAGTTTAGCATGCCCACTCTGACCGTTTAGCATGCTCTGAGAAACGCTTCACACAGTTTAGCACAGAAACGCTTCACACAGTTTAGCACACCGCTCTGAGAAACGCTTCACACAGTTTAGCATGCCGCTCTGAGAAACGCTTCACACAGTTTAGCATGCCGCTCTGAGAAACGCTTCACACAGTTTAGCATGCCGCTCTGAGAAACGCTTCACACAGTTTAGCATGCCGCTCTGAGAAATGCTTCACACAGTTTAGCACACAGTTTAGCATGCCGCTCTGAGAAATGCTTCACACAGTTTAGCACACCGCTCTGAGAAACGCTTCACACAGTTTAGCTCTGAGAAACGCTTCACACAGTTTAGCATGCCGCACGCAGAAACGCTTCACACAGTTTAGCACGCCGCTCTGAGAAACGCTTCACACAGTTTAGCATGCCGCTCTGAGAAACGCTTCACACAGTTTAGCATGCCGCTCTGAGAAAAACGCACACAGTTCACACAGTTTAGCACGCTTCTGTTTAGCATGCCGCTCTGAGAAACGGGCTTCACACAGTTTAGCATCTGAGAAATGCTTCAGATTCCCAGAAATGCTTCACTTTAGCACCTGACACCAGTTTAGCTTCACACAGTTTAGCAGAGAAACGCTTCACACAGTTTAGCATTCATTTTCCCATCCTGACAAACATCTTTATGTCCTGGGGATCTGGTCTGCGGTATTCTGAGCCAGCGCTGGTTACGGAACGCTGCCGAACCGGGAATGATGAATAGCCAAAAAAAAAACAATAAACCCTAATTAGGGTTTTATTAAAAATAAAGTCTTTAACATCACAGATGTCAGAATCAATTTCTTTTTTTTTTTTCTTAGTCTGTCTTTCTCACGGCCATTCAGACAGGGGACTGGAAACCTGTCCCCTACTGGTTCTCCTCCGGGTGGGAGTAGTGCCTGTAGACCTTGTAGATCCAGTCCGTGTAGAAGGGCAGGTTGACGAAGATCCCTGGCCTATTGGCCAGCGCACACCCCCTTCCGTGGATGCTGACGCCCAAAATGACTTTACCCCCCCCCTCCTGGCACACCAGAGGCCCGCCGTAGTCCTCCTGTGGGGGATAAGATGGATTAGCCACTATTAGCCCTACCACAGTGATTCCCCCCAAAACAGAAAACACCTGCAAAGGAGTGAAAGCAGTGAAGCACAGTAAATAAATACTTGTAACATGCTCCATCATAATCAGTTGGGTTTTATCACCACTAAACTTTTCACTTTTCCGTCCTGCTGAAAGAAACACACCTTCCTAACATACAGCTCCAAATATGGACAAATGAAGCCCTGCTAAACCCTGAGCTTCAGTAAACTGTGGTTTTGAGAAAAAGACTTTTATGGTGTTGTCTCTGTGAAGGGGATTTACAAGTTTAGAAATCTTCTCTTCACATGAAACCTCTAATCCAGGTTTAACACGTGTGTGGTTGGAATGGCAGTCAGGTTAGACTTTGCAGAAAGTTACAGCATTAATGTTAATCAACTCATCTGAGAATTTGAGAAGGTGGTGCGGAGTCTGTAATGGGTGTCGAGAGACAGGACCTCAGTTATGTGTTTAAACTGCAGGACAGCATGTTTAAACTGCAGGACAGCAGGTTTAAACTGCAGGACAGCTGTTTAAACTGCAGGACAGCAGGTTTAAACTGCAGGACAGCGTGTTTAAACTGCAGGACAGCGTGTTTAAACTGCAGGACAGCTGCTCCGGGGCTACAGCCCAAACCTTTAACATGAAGCTCTGCCACACAAATACCAACTCAGCTACTCTCTGCATGGCATCTGCAGGCTGGCATGGAGAGACAGAGAGAGATGGAGAGAGAGGGAGAGAGATTGAGAGAGATGGAGAAAGAAAAAGAGAAAGGGAGGGAGACAGACAACACAGACAGAGAGTAAGAGAGAAGATTACAGAGAGATGGTGAGAATTAGAGAGTGAGAGGGAGAAAGAAGGAATGAGACAGCAGGGCTATAACCCAGCAGAGACAGCAGGGCTGTAACCCAGCAGAGACAGCAGGGCTGTAACCCAGCAGACACAGCAGGGCTGTAACCCAGCAGACATAGCAGGGCTATAACCCAGCAGAGATAGCAGGGCTATAACCCAGAAGACACAGCAGGGCTGTAACCCAGCAGACATAGCAGGGCTGTAACCCAGCAGACATAGCAGGGCTATAACCCAGCAGGGCTATGACCCAGCAGGCTGGGTACAGTTGACTGGGCCCTGTGAGCGTGTCAAAGCACACTAGGAGACTCACGTCACATGCTCCCTCGCTCTTCCTGCCTCCCGCGCAGATCCTGCTCTCGGGGTGGGGATGTTTCTGCTGTGGAGCTCATAGCACTTCTCCCCACTCGCCATCGGCAGCTGTACGGCCTTCATCACTCCTTCGTGTCCCGTCCCTTAGCGCAAAACACAGGAGAGCCCAGAGTTAGGGGTCTGCTTCAGGGCTCCCTGTTTCAGAGGGGTAAGGTGCTAGGCCCTGCTCCACTGCACTCTGAGGCTAACGCTTCACACTGGGTCACACTCTGACTTGAAGGTGTATCCTTCAGGTTTAAGACTGAAAGCCTGTGTCTCCAGAAGCAGCACTAATCTAGGATCAGCTTAGCCATTTAGCTCAAAATGGACAAAGTTAGGATATGGACAGGGCAAGCTGACCCCAGATCAGCACTCTGGGTACATGGGCCCAAATTATTAGCCCAGCTCTCCCTGCTCCGCAGTCCCAGGGGGGAGTTTGCTGGCTGAAGCTCCCTGCAGCTCTCATGCACCATTAGAGCGGGCTGAGCCGTAAAACGCAGTGCTGGATCTGACCAGACCTGATATAAACACACTGTGATTGGCTGACTGCAGGCATGACTCATGGTAGGGTTATTACTCCAGTGTGAGGGTGTTTGCTAAGGCATTTCCATTCGACTGAATGCTTAAAATGAGCAATAATAGGGGACAAAACGGCAACAGGAACTTTAATTAAAGTCTAGACCTGAGTAAGACAGAAGCCCATGTTATGGCTAGGGCTAATATAAGCAGCTTTCCTTCATACTTATACACAAACACCTTCATTTGCACATCTGTTAGTGAATTTCTGACAGCTTAAATAGGTTGGTTAATTACATTGATACAAACATGGAAAATTTATTATTTTACTTCATTAAAACATGCAGGACATTTTTATTTTTTAAAAGTACTACTTATATATGCAATTCCATCAAAACATATTCAATTCCATCATAAATTTCTTTATGACCGCATTGTTTTGCTGTGCCGGATTTGGCCTGCAGGGGGCGTTACCTTGGGTCTCTCCCCACCCGTACATGGTGCAGGTGACACCCTCCTTCATGGCACAGCCCGAGACGGGCAGTGCGATGGTGCTGACACGGTCCCCCATCAGAGCGGGCCTGGGGACAGGACAGACACACGGGTCACACTCTCAGGGGTGCCATCTGTTAGACACACAGCTCCTCCACCCTCACCTGACACCTGAATGACTTGATGTTACTGGTTATAACTTACTGTTCAGACCCTGGGGGTTTACTGAGATCCACACCTTCCACAAAGGCTAGCAACATTAAACTGCAATGGCCCAGATCTGGTGAACTAAATACACCATCAGAGCCAAAGAAAGCTTGGCAGAGTGAGTGGGTTAGAACGACTGAGAGTGAGTGAGTGACTGACAATGACTGTGAGTGAGTGAGTGACTCACTGTGAGGAAAGTAATCTGATGAGTGAGTTAGTGAGTGACTCACTGCGAGGAGAGTGATATGATGAGTGAGTTAGTGAGTGACTCACTGTGAGGAGAGTGATATGATGAGTGAGTTAGTGAGTGACTCACTGTAAGGAGAGTAATCTGATGAGTGAGTTAGTGAGTGACTCACTGTGAGGAGAGTGATATGATGAGTGAGTTAGTGAGTGACTCACTGTAAGGAGAGTAATCTGATGAGTGAGTTAGTGAGTGACTCACTGTGAGGAGAGTGATATGATGAGTGAGTTTGTGATTGACTCACTGTAAGGACAGTAATCTGGTGAGTGAGTTAGTGAGTGACTCGCTGTGAGGAGAGTAATCTGATGAGAGAGTTAGTGAGTGACTCACTGTGAGAGTTTGAGCAGGGCCAGGTTGGAGCCCTCAGGGCCGCAGATGATGTGGGCGATGCGTAGCTCCTGTTTGCTGGAGGCCTCGCCCCCCGAGTCATTCAGGTGTAGGAAGCCAGCCCACACTCTGTACTTACTCAGATCAGGAACACTGCAGAGCAGAGATTCAGTGCAGTTCAATTCAGTTCAGTTTGATTCAAATCAGGTATACCTGCTGAACTTTCAGACCAAAAGAAGCCAAGAACTGAATACAAAATCTAAACTTTAAAATTTCGCTTTAACCAAAACAATGGCCATCATTTTTAATTTTTTTACATTACGTTTAAAGCACAGTTTCTCATTTTGAAATATAATATTCTGAAGAAACAATGAGTCAAGACAGTATGACCTGAAATAAATCCTGAAAGATACATATGGACATCCTGGGAATCCATCGAAGTATGATTTAAAAATGTTCTTGATACTTTGCTGGAACATGACATGTAGTTGAGGTGCCAAGTATGAGGATAAGATTTTCTGCTTAATACGGCACTAAAAAACATTTTTCCAGCCTGGGTACACATAGATAACAGAAATATGACCTCACCATGAGGAGAAGCACTGACGAGCGGTGAGAACCCACTTCTCCCGCAAGAGCGAGCCTCCACACCAATGCATGTCACTGCAAACAGGAGAAAAACAGCACAATATCACCCTCACACCAACACAACACATCACCAACAACACCACCAACACAACACCCTCACACCCACACAACACCAACAACACCGCAACAACACCACCAACACAACACCAACACATCACCCTCACACCAACACAACACCAACACAAAACCACATCACCCTCACACCAACACAACACCAACAACACCGCAACACCACCAACACAACACCAACATCACCACATCACCGCAACAACAGTACCCCATCACCCTCACACCAACACCCACACAACACCAACAACACCGCAACAACACTACCAACACAACACCACAACACAGCAACAACACCACCACCTCACCCTCACTCCAGTGCAGTGTAACCAATCATACAAACACTTCTTTCAGTGTGTAACAATTGACATTGGGTACACTATCATTTCAGCATTGTGGTGGAGATGCAAAGACTTCTCAAAAGACCCGTACCCTTTCTGTATGCTAACCATCCAGCTCCCGTCTTTCGTTCGGACTGGAGCCCCCCCCACAATCCTTGTAGTCTTATGATAAAAGCAGGAGGCCTTTGGAGTGTCGCCTTGAACAAGAAAAACACAGCAGAAGCACCGTTAAAAACAGCTAAAATACTCACCTCCCATCACAGAACAGCACCTGGGGCAACCATAAAAACAGCACATGGAAAGCAGGGTGGGCAGACTCAGTCTGGGAGGGCTGCAGTGTATATTTTTGCATCAGATTTTTGTTTCTAACTTGGCTAAAACAATATATTGGGTGCATACACCATCAGAGCCAATTCACTCACAGAATAGGTCAGGGTAAATTTTTTTCACATGCTGACCTGGAAAGTCTTTGGCTGTCATTCATAAACTTATCAAGAAATGTATCTTAAGTGTCAAATCGCATAAATGGCTGGGCTAATTTAAATAAATATGAGCAGAAGCTGGCATGAAATCAGATTAAATAAAGTGCAGCTCTCCTTGCCCACCCCAGGAAAAAATGGCCAATTCAAAATGTAAAAATTAAAACAAGGACTAAGCAATGGTTCTGTAATGACTTGTATTAGAGAGAAACATGCGAGACCACTCTGGATGTGGACAGTAGCTGAACCAAAAACTCACTTTTTGGAGGAACTGTGTTCGAGGACAGTTTACCTGAAATGACAAACAACAAAATAGTTTAAATTTCATGATGACAGTTAGCAGTAATCACCAAAAACATTTCTGATGAGGCATTTTGTGAAGTAGAATTGTACCCAGAAGTTGATTGACAATGCAGTGGGTTACACTGTGTAAATTGTACATTAAAATCTGTATATGTGCTTGCTAAAATTAATTAAGAAAGTGCCAAATCACCAATTTCGCAAGGAAAATTTTACACAGTGGTGTCAGAAAGGGTACATGATGGCTCTTCCGTTCTTTGGGGAGGACCCTGGCTACTGTAGAGGTACCTTCATAGTTATAGAATAATTCCCACAAACATGACATGTAATCCCACACAAATCTGCAATACAGTTGCTGATGAGTAAAGAGAAGCGTCAGACTCACAGGATTCTCAGCTGTGTAAAACAATAATGGACACGACAAACGCATGCTGCATGACTCTATAACTGAGACATTCTCTATGGCTGAGATGTTTTTCCATTAAGGTTATTTACAAGCTCAAACTAATAAATACTCAACATGCAGGACATTTCCATGAAAATTCATCAAAGCCGAGCAGAGAATTTCCCAATAACAAACGCTGATCGAGCACGTCAATAAACTCAAAGAAACTCTTATGTTCGGCATGTTTCAAAGACCGTATGAAACATCTGAGCAGAGCTGTTAAACAAAACCACAACACCCTCGTTTTCCCCAAAACCTCCCTCCAAAGAAAACTACAGCCACGGTCATCATGTTCAAGGAATTTACATTTTAATCAAGATCCAAATCTGCCTGGTCCCCCTGCAGTAAATCTCTCTGGCTCTCTCATGCTTCATAAACATTCTCCGTTAAGCCAAGCTAAATCAGCAAACTGCTACTAAAGTCTACTCTCCTTTTCTGTGATTTAATGCACCAAATGTTAGCAGGCATCCAAAAACAATGGGAATTGATGCATGAGTCTTTTGTGGACCAAACGTAGAACTGAATTTGAAGAAATGCAGAGATTTGCAGTACAATTTGCAGAATACACATTTCTTACATTTAAAAAAAATGCTTTGCATACTTTGTAGAATGTAAAATTATTACATTGTATAATTGTATATGTGTACATATGTGTAAATGTGTGTGTGTGTGTGAGTGTGTGTGCATGTGTGTGTGAGAGAGTGTGTGTGCATGTGTGTGTGTGAGAGTGTGTGTGCATGTGTATATGTATGTGTGTGTGTGCATGTGTGTGTGAGTGTGTGTGTGTGTGTATATGTATGTGTGTGTGCATGTGAGTGTGTGTGTGTGTGTGTATATGTATGTGTGTGTGTTTGTGTGTGTGTATCACTCACAGGGCTGTATCATGCAGTAGTCCCAGGGTATGGAGGAGCTGTTGGTGTAGCACCAGGGTCCGTGTTTATCCTTATCTGGGTTCCTGCAGTAGTTCATCTCCAGGCCTGCCGCTGACGCTGAGACCTCCCGGTCCCCTCTGCACACAAACACACAGAGCGGTGCCATCAAAGCTCATCTCAGGCACAAGATCCTCTACTGCCCAATAGGACACACAATATTAAGAGCTGTCATCAAAGATCCTCTTCTGAGATAAGATCCTCTGATGCCCAATAGTACACTGAAGCAAAGAGAGCTGGCATCAAAGATTGTCTATCATAACAAGATCCGCTACTGCTTAACAGTAGGCAAAAAAAGAGAGATGGCATCAAAGATACTCTCTTAAACAAAAGATCACCTACTGCCCCATAGCACAGAAACCCACAGAGAGCAGGCATCAAAGATCCTCTATGACTCCAAGATCTTTTACTGCCTGACAACACACAAACATCCTCCACTACACAAAGATCCTCTGCTTTCCCATAGCAACGAAAGTAAAGAGCTGACATCAAAGATCTTCCACTGGAGCAAGATCCTTTACTGCCCAACTGCACACAAACACACAGAATGTTGGTATCAAAGATCCTTTACCTGTCGCACAGAAAAACAGAGTTGTCAACGAAGATCCTCTATGGTTACAAGATCCTCTACTGCATCACTTCACACAAACACAGATATGCGATACTGCTACAATATCTTCCACTGCCCTACTTCACATAAACACATAGAGAGCTGGCATAAAAGATCCTCTACAACAACAACATCCTCTATTACCCCACTGCTTATAAAAGAAATAGGTAGAGCTGGCAACAAAGATCATCTTACTGAGACAAAACGCCTCACTGCACTCAAAAACACAGGCAGCTGGCATCAAAGATTTTCGACTGCACCAAGATCCTCCACTGCCCAACTGCTGACAACAGCACAATGTGTTCAATTCATTGAGATAACTGAAAAATATGGTAGTTCCACCCCATTTTCTGAGTCATGATGCTTCAGTCACCCATCAGTACTTTATGTTGACAATTATCTTCCTGCTTTGAAATGCCAGATTTCTAAGTCTCTATTTCCCTTGTTTAATTTCTGCATTAAGCTGTGTATAGAAATGGCCACTGGCACTACATATTGTCATCTGGAAGTAATTCACTGAGCAGTGCCTTACAGTAGATGCCTTACATTAACTGCTTGCCTGGAGTCAAGCACCATCTCTACTGATCCCACAATTACCAGCAGGCACTATGGCCCCTTTTTACCTTTCATGGGAATGATAAACCAATCAAAGCTGTCCTTGTCTAAAAATACTAATTGGTGATTGGCTACATTTTTGAAATGTGACATTATTCTCTTCTCTGCTAAACAGAAATGCGCTGGTATGTGAATGAAGGGTGAGGCAACGCTAGAAAACTCCAGGGGAAAAGCGCAACCCTTTGCTGAACTGGGAAGGAACCCAGGATGCATAGTTTTACTGAGTAATGATGGCTGCCTGCACGCCGCACAATATGGCCATTGACAAGGTCATGTTCTGCTTGAACTGTGCAGTCACGATATGATATCTATGATTTATTCCTTCAGATAAAAATTCCATACATGGAGGAGTCAGGGTGCTTTTTTTGAAGAGCATTCTGGGAAATATGAAAGTGCTCTGATGGGAACCTGCAGTGCTAAGACTGACTGAATCTGGGAGTCTGATAAGGCAAAGCAGAAGTGCCCAGCAGCAGAAGTGTCAAACTCCGGCCCTGGAGGCTGCAGTGTCTGCAGGTTTAACTCCAGTCCTGGAGGGCTGCAGTGTCTGCAGGTTTAACTCCAGTCCTGGAGGCTACAGTGTCTGCAGGTTTAACTCCAGTCCTGGAGGGCTGCAGTGTCTGCAGGTTTAACTCCAGTCCTGGGGGCCTCAGTGTCTGCAGGTTTAACTCCAGTCCTGGAGGCTACAGCGTCTGCAGGTTTAACTCCAGTCCTGGAGGCTACAGTGTCTGAAGGTTTAACTCCAGTCCTGGAGGGCCGCAGTGTCTGCAGGTTTAACTCCAGTCCTGGAGGGCCGCAGTGTCTGCAGGTTTAACTCTGGCCCTGGAGGGCCGCAGTGTCTGCAGGTTTAACTCCAGTCCTGGAGGGGGCAGTGTCTGCAGGTTTAACTCCAGTCCTGGAGGGCCGCAGTGTCTGCAGGTTTAACTCCAGCCCTGGAGGGGGCAGTGTCTGCAGGTTTAACTCCAGTCCTGGAGGGCTGCAGTGTCTGCAGGTTTAACTCTGGCCCTGGAGGGGCAGTGTCTGCAGGTTTAACTCCAGTCCTGGAGGGTCACAGTGTCTGCAGGTTTAACTCCAGTCCTGGAGGGGCAGTGTCTGCAGGTTTAACTCCAGTCCTGGAGGGCTGCAGTGTCTGCAGGTTTAACTCCAGCCCTGGAGGGGGCAGTGTCTGCAGGTTTAACTCCAGCCCTGGAGGGGGCAGTGTCTGCAGGTTTAACTCCAGCCCTGGAGGGGGCAGTGTCTGCAGGTTTAACTCCAGCCCTGGAGGGGGCAGTGTCTGCAGGTTTAACTCCAGCCCTGCATGACCGCAGTGTCTGCAGGTTATTTTAGTTTCCTTTCAATCGAAACTCATGGTTCTGGGCTCAAGCCAATCAACAACTTAAATCATGTAAGTCCTGAAACACACCCAAATTCAGCCATCTCTGCAGTCCTCCAGGATTGGAGACAGACTCCTCTACAGGCTCAATTATGTTCATAAGCCAGGCTCTTTTGTAAAATCTCTGCTTTCGATTCGGGACAGAGAAAGCCCTCTGCCTCATCCAATAATCTTCCCTCCTCCCACAGCGGTTGCAAAGGGGACTTTGACTGGGGGAGGGTTAAAGTCCAAGAAAACTGTATGGACAGAACAAGCTGCTGAGTTACTCGAGAGGAATGATAATTTCACGTCTCTCACAAACGTAAACAAGCGCTCCCCGTGGTTTCTCCAGGGCTGACGTCTGACCCAGCGGAGGCAGACCCGCTGGACGCCGGCCAAATTAAGGAGCTGACTGGCTTTGATCTGCCCCGCCAAGAGGCCCACGCAAGAACTTCCTGAGGTCGTAGGTCACCTCTGGAACATGTCCCACCAGCTGCGCTATCATTGCCTTGCAATTTTTTGTAAATTAAGTAATGCTAACAGCCACACTCAAACAGAAATTAAATGTGCCCTCCCTGTTATGGCCTCCACCCCCAAACGCGTATACTCCAGAGTTTTTCTTTTTTGGAAGACAGTCAAAGGGGCTTATTTTCTCAAGTTGGGCAGATAAATATGAGCTGACAGTCTATCCATTCACGCTAGCTCTGAGCCCTCATCCCTCAGGAGTGCTGTGCCCCACGCAGCTCTGAGCTTCCACAGCCTGCAGATTTCAGTGACGTTTTGACCGCAGTCTGGAAAAGGTGGTGAGCCATGGAAACACAGGTAATGGACTGGAATTCTGGACCTGCGTTCTCTCATTAACAGTTCACTGTGTCTCTGTAGGTCCTACTTTGATGAAAATTTACACAAGAGGTTTGAAGCCACTGTACAGGACAACCCAGCAATCTACTGAGGACATGCAATATTTTACGAAGCATTAAGTTGGTCTTTATAATAAAAAGTAATTCGTTTTAATTAAAAAGTGACAAAAAATGTATACATGTACAAATGTGTCTGAGTGGTAAGAAGAACGTATTTATCTATCTGGAACTTCTGAAATCAAACACATTTAGTATCTTTAAAGGTATATGAATTTAATAAACATGGACTTTCAACATAACCTTTTTTGAGTATGTTATTTGAGACCTTTGGAATATGTACTTTTCATTCTGAAGTTAAACAGTATACGTCCTTAAGGGGACTTAAATATGTCTGATTGAATCTAGCTCAAGGTAAAGTATTAAAAAATAAATTAAAAACATGCTTGTTTTGATTCCAACTTGAAGTAACAGGATGGTAACTTGTGATGCGACATCTGCTGGGTGTTTTTGTGCAGTGGCTGAGATGAGTCCTTGGATGTGTCCATGAGAAAGTTTTCCAGAGAATTCCCAACATTCACAGATAGTAAAGAACTGTGGGACCTGGTTGCGTGTCCATGGAGATGGAACTCTACGTGTTCTGTGACATCACAGCCTCACTGACATCCTCATTGGTTGCTTGTAGGGTATGAAGGGGTGAGATTACATCGAGATTCCATACCTTTTACTGTGGTCCTCCCACAATGCACAGGGGACACCAGATCTGGTTTTGGATAGCTGTCCTCTGTACTTCTCACCGATGCCTTCGTAACAGTCTGGAAGAGGAAAAAGCCCATTTCTCAAACCGCATTTCCCAGGATGCCCCAGTGAGAGTCTGAGAGCAATTGACTTCAGCCTCCATCTGCTCATAGCCTTCCAAATGGGAATCGTAAAAGAAAACCAGAACATGCTGTCATTTGTCAAAGCTGGTTCATTTTCAGTGGGCTGCAGATTTTGTTCTCACGTCCATCTTTTCTTAAAATAAGCACACTCAGAAAAGGGCTTACTGGTGGTTAAACATAGATTATGTCTCAGGGACCGCAGTGTAATTAGTGGTGACTCAATAATAATGATGATAATGATAAAAACATTTTTACACTTAAAGTTTTCATTGAGAAAAGGCTCCCAAAAGAAAAGTGGAGCTACCATCGTGACAACTTCATAAAAATTAAGTCAGTTATTCTGATGTACAATGTATACAACTGTATGAGATTCGGCTCTGGATGCAGCTCAGCTGGTGGCCCATACAGTAAAAAAAAAAAAAGAGTAGTGGGTGGCATCAAGTTTCAGTAGATGTACATGCTAATCCAGCAATAGAGGGTTTCAGTAGATGTGCAAGCTAATCCAGCAATAGAGGGTTTCAGTAGATGTGCAAGCTAATCCAGCAATAGAGGGTTTCAGTAGATGTGCAAGCTAATCCAGCAATAGAGGGTTTCAGAAGATGTGCAAGCTAATCCAGCAATAGAGGGTTTCAGTAGATGTGCAAGCTAATCCAGCAATAGAGGATTTCAGTAGATGTGCAAGCTAATCCAGCAATAGAGGGTTTCAGTAGATGTGCAAGCTAATCCAGCAATAGAGGGTTTCAGTAGATGTGCAAGCTAATCCAGCAATAGAGGGTTTCAGAGATGTGCAAGCTAATCCAGCAATAGAGGGTTTCAGTAGATGTGCAAGCTAATCCAGCAATAGAGGGTTTCAGTAGATGTGCAAGCTAATCCAGCAATAGAGGGTTTCAGTAGATGTGCAAGCTAATCCAGCAATAGAGGGTTTCAGTAGATGTGCAAGCTAATCCAGCAATAGAGGGTTTCAGTAGATGTGCAAGCTAATCCAGCAATAGAGGTTTCAGTAGATGTGCAAGCTAATCCAGCAATAGAGGGTTTCAGTAGATGTGCAAGCTAATCCAGCAATAGAGGATTTCAGTAGATGTGCAAGCTAATCCAGCAATAGAGGGTTTCAGTAGATGTGCAAGCTAATCCAGCAATAGAGGGTTTCAGTAGATGTGCAAGCTAATCCAGCAATAGAGGATTTCAGTAGATGTGCAAGCTAATCCAGCAATAGAGGGTTTCAGTAGATGTACATGCTAATCTAGCAATAGAGGGTTTCAGAAGATGTGCAAGCTAATCCAGCAATGAGGATTTCAGTAGATGTGCAAGCTAATCCAGCAAAAGAGGGTTTCAGTAGATGTACATGCTAATCTAGCAATAGAGGGTTTCAGAAGATGTGCAAGCTAATCCAGCAATAGAGGATTTCAGTAGATGTGCAAGCTAATCCAGCAATAGAGGGTTTCAGTAGATGTACATGCTAATCTAGCAATAGAGGGTTTCAGAAGATGTGCAAGCTAATCCAGCAATAGAGGATTTCAGTAGATGTGCAAGCTAATCCAGCAATAGAGGGTTTCAGTAGATGTGCAAGATAATTCTTTAATGTAGGGGTTCAGAGGAAGCGCATGCTAATCTAACAATGTAACTACCATATAACTGCATGGCTACAAAGTACAATCTGGCAAGCACAACCAAGAGAGCAAAAGAGAGTTAAGGAAGCAAAGCACTGACCTCAGTACAGTGGAGGGCTGTGTGTGCTGATTTTCACCACGTTAAGGAAGCAAAGCACTGACCTCAGTACAGTGGAGGGCTGTGTGTGCTGATTTTCACCACGTTAAGGAAGCAAAGCACTGACCTCAGTACAGTGGAGGGCTGTGTGTGCTGATTTTCACCACGTTAAGGAAGCAAAGCACTGACCTCGGTACAGTGGAGGGCTGTGTTTGCTGATTTTCACCACTGTCTCCATTCCTCATGAGATTATTAGTTACATTGTTAACTGAATTGGCATATTTATTCATGTGTAATATGTGTAAAATGAGATAAGTAACTTGTGCTGTGTAAATGACATGGCTGGCCCTCTAAGGCATGGGGTTTGTCATTACTGCAGTGCGTTTTTCTGGAGAACAGAGGTATGTATTCGGCACAGGGATAGTTAAATTTGCCCCTGGCTGGAGGTCTGAGGAAGAGAGCGCACCTGGCTCCTAGAACGAGGTTACCGACGCCCCTGCGGACCACGCGGGACAGGAAAGCAGGGAAGAGCCGGAGACAGGGAGAGGGAATGTCGGAAACAGCTGACAGCAGAGAATGCAAACGCACAGGGTTTTTATGACTGCAGGAAAACACAGGTTTATGAGGTTTGGGTAACCGTGTGAGACATTAAAAGCAGCCGGCACTGCCTCAGCCCTGAGGTTTGGGATCCCTGCTTTTAATGTCTGCAGAGCAGCGGGGTTTACGGGCCCTTCGCCGTGTGTTTCAGGGTGCTTTATCTGAGTTGCTAATTGGATTAAGAGTTGACACACACTTCCTCTAACACTCAAACTGCTGTGGTGCTGCAGGGCTGGAGTTTGAGATCCTGATCTCTGAGCCTGTCATTGGTTAAAAGCTCGTTTTATAATATAATAATAGTAATAATAGTGTTGTTGTTATTTTACCTTCAGCCTCTCGGGTCTGTGTCTCACACCGCGGGATGTTGGTGCAGAAGGCTCGCCGCACGTTTGGGTCCGTGGTGAAGCACCAGGGCAGGTCTGACCCATCTGGGTTCCTGCAGTAGTTCTCCCTCAGATCCCTGAGCGAGAGACACACAACTTCAGCTTCATTTTATTTAATTTATTTATACTGCATCTTTCATACATCAGTCCTTTACAGGAACCAAAGAATAAAAACTTTCCACAACATAAAAAAGGAAGCTTCATTGTGCTGTGGTATAATAGTTATAGAGTTATAGAGAGTTATAAAGGCACTATGGCTGAGACATGAAAGTAAATATGCAACTGCATAAATGGATACTGCAGACTAATACAAGAGAATCTGCATGATGCCATAAAACTAATGTTATTTAAAACACAACAAGAGCATTGTGGGAGAAACAAAAACATTTATCAAAACGTATGTTTAAGGCTGTGAATTAAACAGTGGAACGGGGGAAGGAGCCCAATAGCTCAGCCATCAGTATCAGGAGGGCCAGGGTGGACTCTAAACCTGCCCTGAGCTCACAGATCAAGGGTTTGGTTTGAAAATGGTGATTGGTTTATTAGGTGTTGATTAGCAGGTGTTTTGTGGCTGGGCTGACCCAAAAGCACCCAGACCTGCCTTTCCTGTATAAAACTGTGAGATGTGACAGCAGTGATGACAGATCAGACCGCTTTTGACCTTCTGCAGTGTATAAGGCCACCTAAGGTTCCCGAGCTACACCTGTGCACAAACCGAGCAGTCACCCAGAACGCAGATGCACAGGTGTCAAAGCCACTTCAATAACAGCAGAGTGACCAAATAAAGAGAGAAAGTGTCACATTTCTGACTGAAAATGCCCCAGAGGATCATGGGATAATGATATAGTTTCCTCAGGCCTCTCCAGACCAGCATACACACAGCCCTCTGAGGCACTATGTTTGACACCATCGCCTTACAGCGATACCACCCATAACCTCCTAAACTACGGGCTATAAACCATGAGCTGATTTATCCTAACGACTCTCTTCCTATTAAAGTCATATGGGGTTACCTGCATTCCCATAATCCCCTTCCTTTTAAAGTCATATGGGGTTAGCCCATTGTGTGGGGGCCTCCGGTGCACATGAATCCAGCTAGATCTTCTGGAATGTGTAGTTCTGGGGGATGTAGGAGTGGATTCAGGAGGTCATACGTACTTGCACTTGTAGTTCTGGGGGCTGTAGGAGTGGTTGTGGGGGTGCTGCGAGTCCCACCGTTGGCATGGCACTCCAGTGGGGGTCACCCCCACCGTGCCCCGGTACCCCTCCCCCTGATCCTCGAAGCACTTGGTTGCGGTGCGAATCTCGGTCTCGGGGTCAGAGTCTAAAGCCAGGGAGAGAGCGTGGGTGAGGGAGAGAGGGGGGAGGAGAGAGAGAGGGAGAGGGTGACAGAATGAGAGGCAATTTAACTTTCAATCTGTGAAATCACTAAAAAGTAACAGCCGCCGAGACAGCGGCTACAGACAGATGCAGAGAGGAAGAGAAAGAAAAAACGAGAAAGACTCAACTCCCTTTATTAAAACACCAAAGAGAGAGGGGGGCATTCAAGACGTTTACGGTCATGCTCAATGTGATTATTCAGTTCAATTCAATTCAATTTCATTTGTGTAGCACTTTTTACAACAAGCTGTCACAAAGCAGCTTTACAATTGATCCCTGGCCTGAAACCCCCTCAGAGCAAGCCAAGGCAACGGCGGCAAGGAAAATCTCCCTGATTTAAACCAGCGCACCAGGCACAATAAAAAGGCGCAGCAACACAAAAAACACAATACAATGACAGAGATTGGACCAAACATCAGAAAACGAAATTACTTGGACATTTAAATTTCTTCCTTTCAGGGAAAAAAGGTTTGAAGTCAGTCACACACAGCTACATCACCTGGGCTGAGAGCTGCAGTAAAACCGTTTCCCACGAGCAGTCCATGGCTAAAGTTAGCATCCTCCGCCAAAGCAAATAGTCCAAGCGGGGACCACACTGTACACACAAGTATCTTAACATTGTTGCGAACGCTTTCAACATTGAACATACATTTTCCTTGTTTGTACAGCATTATTTCCATGTATGAACATATTTTTCCTGCTATTGTTATCCCTGTAGAAACGTTCTGAACTGTCGCCAGAATGACGAAATTATTGCATTTCCTTTCGTGCTCCACTCCCCAGCGCTGGAGGATCGCACACATCGTCTGAGGGTGTTTCTGACCTTGGGTGACCTTTCACAACTGACTCCCTCTTTTTCCTGTAGTGAGACTCCACTGACACCAGAACCAATTACAGTCGCTCCCTGGAAACTAAGCAGTCCCATCGGCCAATCATTTTCTCAGACTCTGCCAGACCACCACTGCAAGTCAAAACTATTCTCAACTTGACCCGGACACCAAAAAAAAAAAAAAATTAAAATACAAAAGTAAATATTCCCAACTAGCTTTTTAAGACACATTCATGTGTTCCATTTAAAGGTTCAGTGCTGTGTATGAGCTATTAAAGTCTTCCTGGTACAAACACAGATAATCTATCAGAGTACAGATCTAACAGGATTTCAGTCGACTCCCAAAACAAACCCACAGCCGTCAACAAGCCTGTTCTTTGTCTTCCACCGTCTTGTTTTCATTACGCGCAAAACCGCAACTTGATTTAAGACCTCAGCTTCGGCCTCTCCAGGATTTATTGGTGTATCTGCTCGCAAGGGCGGAGGGATATAGGATCCGGTCATTACGACGGGAAAGCCAGGGTCTGGGCGGAGAGGTACCATTTTGCTAAAGCATCCAACAGCGAGGAGTTTTCTGCCCACAGCGCGCGGTTTCCCAGCTTATGCGGAACTGAGGTCAAGCTCTCTTTTAAGATGATTCACCAAATGTTACCATTTTACAACAAACCCTGAGGAACACATTTAAAGCGTTGCTCGTACTGAAGATGCCTTTTGGCCATTGTTTATTTAGTTGTGTTTTACAGTCTTGTTGTTGCCATTAGCGGGCCTCTGGGTGGCTCACGCAGTAAAGACACTCGTTTAGGAAGCAGACAGCAGCCCTGCAAAGGGGAGCTTGAGTCCCAGCACCATCACTGTCTACGGCTAAAGGTCCGCACTGGGGAGGCAACAAGTGGCTCAGCCTTGCTGATGAAGGGTAGGGGTTTGAGCCGGCTCATCACTCTCCAGCAGCCACTCCTGGTCGGCGCGGCGACTGTTGATGCAAAACCGAGGATATAGCCGACTTCGTCATTCTCTGATGGTATAGGTAGCAAGTAATTGGTGGCACGTCTACAGTGTGGAAAGAAGTGAGGGCTGGACGTCACAGTTATTTGAGGAGTCACGTGTCTCGGCACTCTCCTTCTGAGTCAGCAGGAGGAGGCCGAGGCAGTGGATGTAACAGGTAAACTGAGTTTGTGGTAGGAAATGGGGAGAAATAAGAAAAAGTTTCAGATTTTATCTGACTGTTTCCCATTCTTATCTTGCTGCTGGTCTTCTACCCTTTTAGTTTTACTTATCTTAAGCACATTTTACTTATTTTTATTACCTGTTTCCAAGTACAGCACATTGGGTTTCTACTGCTACGTGAAATGTGCTATAAACACAAAGTCTGATTTGATTTGATCTGAAATGTTTCTGTTTTTCTCTCTTCACCTCATGCGGTTTGAGCATGACGTTAATGAGAGCGAATGGTGAGGAAGGATGCCAAGATTCAGTCGCTAAGGTAACAGCTCAGCGCTGACAGAGTGACACGGCCGTGGATTCTGATGGCCACAGAACGGAGGAGGCAGAAAGTAATGGAAAACCTGCATCCCTCCGCATATTTTTTGTGTTTGAGGCGGACAAAGACATTCTACCACAATGTTTAAATCGATGAACTGGTGAACAGTGAGAGGCTTTTTTAAAAAAAGTTTTAAAAAATAAACACACCAACCTACATAATTATCGAAACATTGGTGCAGGTCCAGTGGGCCTACAGCTGTGTTTATTTCCACAATGGCATCCCCCTGCTAACCCTTTTAATTTCAATATTATTATTTTTTTCTCCCCCAAACAACATTCCACAGCAGCAGCCATAGTTCGGTTCAGCTCAAGTAAAAGCGGAAGGGTAAAGCAGTAAATTCTGCATACTCACCGCACACTTTAATGTCGCAGTACTCCCACGGCGTCTTCGGATCCACTGTGAAGCACCAGGGACGAAGACGGTTGTCTGGATTGCGGCAGAAGTTATCCTTCAAGCCCTTGTCAGGATACCTGTGCAGAAAAAATAATAAATACATAATCTCCCAGAAGATCCGCTTGGGAAATATCAGGCCAGCTAAGGCCCTGGCTGGTTCTACTCAAATCGAACGCACAATCTGGTTCTAATGTCTGTAAATCACCCGGCTCGCCGAGCGCCGGGGTGAGCAACAGGCTGTCTTATCAAAACACACCGCTGAGGAGTCGCGTCTGGGACTCCCGGCAAAGCCGGCCCTCGTCTCCATGGAGACGTCAGGTCACATCTCCTCAGGGCTTCCAGAGCGCAGATTGGAATCCCCTTCTTAAATTACCTGGTGTTGAAACGCAACCGCGCAGGGGTTTAACTCATTCCAAGGGTAACCAGACGTCCCGCTTTTACCCCGGCCAGCCCCATGTTTCAGTCCATTTGTAAAATGTTGGGTTTTTCTCGTTAGCATCTGTGCTGGCAATCGACAAGTAAACTACAACAGTGGTAAGTGAGAATAGTGAAAAGAAATTCATGAGGCAGTTTGTTTTGATTAATTAACCCCTACCCTTCTGTATTATCAATTATCATCACTGTTCCAGATTAAGCCTCAGGAAATATGTTCACCATACCCTTAGAGGAACATAATCTCAGCTACGAGGTCAGTTTTTCTTCTGTCACACTTATTATTATGACTATTTTCATTATTATTGATAAAAATACCTTGGCAGACAGACTGGATCAATGTTCATCAGAGACACATTAGGTGAGCCTACACCATTCACTCAATGTGAAGTCCAGCACACACACACACAGGCTCACAAACACACACACTCACACACGCACACACACACTCACACACACACTCACATACTCACGCACACACACACACACTCACACAAACACACACAATCACGCAAGCAAACACACACACACACACAAACACACACACACTCAGACACTCACGCATGCAAACACACACACACACGCATGCAAACACACACACACACAAAAACACTCAGACACTCACGCATGCAAACACACACACAGATACACACGCACACGCACACACTCACACACACACACACACACTCAAGCACACACACATACTCACGCACACACACACATACTCACACACACACACACACTCAAGCACACACACATACACACACACACGCACGCACACACACACACACACACATACTCACGCACACAGGCTCACACACACACACACACACACAGACGCATACAGGTTCACACACACACACACACAGGCTCACACGCACACACTCACACATACACACATGCAAACACACACACTCACGCGCACACACACACACACACACTCACGCACACACACACACTCAAGCACACACACATACTCACGCACACACACACATACTCACACACACACACACACACTCAAGCACACACACATACACACACACACACACACATACTCACACACACAGGCTCGCACACACACACACACACACACACACAGACGCATACAGGTTCACACACACACACACACACACACAGGCTCACACGCACACACTCACACATACACACATGCAAACACACACACTCACGCGCACACACACACACACTCACGCACACACACACACACACACTCACGCACACACACATACACTCAAGCACACACACATACACACACACACACACACACACACATACTCACGCACACAGGCTCACACACACACACACACACACACACACACACACACACACACACACACACACACACACACAGACATACAGGTTAACACACACACACACACACACACAGGCTCACACGCACACACTCACACATACACACATGCAAACACACACACTCACGCGCACACACACACACACATACACACGCACACACACACACACACATACTCACACACACACACACATACTCACGCACACACACACACACACACACACACACTCACACACACACACACACACATACTCACGCACACACACACACACACACACACACACACACACACTCACACACACACACACATACTCACACACACACACACACACACTCACACACACACACACATACTCACACACACACACACACACACACACACACACACACACACACAGGCTCTCTCTCTCTCTCTCACACACACACACACACACACACAGGCTCTCTCTCTCTTTCACACACACACACACACACACACACACACGTGCGCACAGGCTCACACGCACACACACATATGCAAACACACACACACATATACATACACATACACATGCACAACCTTCAGACACAGAGGTTGAATTGTTTTCCATGTTTTGTGAAAACTGGGATTAAAAATATGCACATCCTTATGGGATTGTTCAGGCCTCCCAATCCTAAGGGAGAAGCAGGGAAAAAACAGTATTGGCATTCATTTCCAGGAATAAACCATTTCCCAAGACATGGATGGGAATTCCACAAACTCTGTCAACACTCGCTGCCTTCATGAATTCTCTTTATTCGACATTGCCAGGCAAGTTGCACACATAAAATGGGAATTAGACAGACATGCCACTGCTCCCTTATGAATCACACTCAAGTCAAAAAGTGAACCGCTTGCAAACACAACAGATTGGCATATATTTGATTCACATGCACAGATCATCAGGGACATGCCACTGCAACTGTGATTAACACAGGGAACTAATGCAACAGGTGCAAAATGAACACATAAAGTCATTTAAATTTACATTCTTAATTGTTTATTATGGCCAATACAATGGCAATAACAACACTACCACTACTATTGCTACTACTTCTCACTAAGGAATCAGAGTATTTACTCTCCATTCTCACTAAGGAATCAGAGTATTTACTCTCCATTCTCACTAAGGAATCAGAGTATTTACTCTCCATTCTCACTAAGGAATCAGAGTATTTACTCTCCATTCTCACTAAGGAATCAGAGTATTTACTCTCCATTCTCACTAAGGAATCAGAACATTCATCCTCCATTCTCACTAAGGAATCAGAGTATTTACTCTCCATTCTCACTAAGGAATCAGAGTATTTACTCTCCATTCTCACTAAGGAATCAGAACATTCATCCTCCATTCTCACTAAGGAATCAGAGTATTTACTCTCCATTCTCACTAAGGAATCAGAGTATTTACTCTCCATTCTCACTAAGGAATCAGAGTAATTCTCACTAAGGAATCAGAGCATTTACTTCTCACATTCTCACTAAGGAATCAGAGCATTTACTCTCCATTCTCACTAAGGAATCAGAGTATTTACTCTCCATTCTCACTAAGGAATCAGAGTATTTACTCTCCATTCTCACTCCATTCTCACTCACTAAGGAATCAGAGTATTTAATCAGAACATTTATCCTCCATTCTCACTAAGGAATCAGAACATTCATTCCATTCTCACTAAGGAATCAGAGTCTCTCCATTCTCACTAAGGAATCAGAACATTTACTCTCCATTCTCACTAAGGAATCAGAGTATTTACTCTCCATTCTCACTAAGGAATCAGAGTATTTACTCTCCATTCTCAGTAAGGAATCAGAGTATTTACTCTCCATTCTCACTAAGGAATCAGAGTATTTACTCTCCATTCTCACTAAGGAATCAGAGTATTTACTCTCCATTCTCACTAAGGAATCAGAGTATTTACCCTCCATTCTCACTAAGGAATCAGAGTATTTACCCTCCATTCTCACTAAGGAATCAGAGCATTTACCCTCCATTCTCAGTAAGGAATCAGAGCATTTACCCTCCATTCTCACTAAGGAATCAGAGCGCTTTCCCTCATAAACACAGCTGTTGGTAGGCTGCCAGCACATATTTGTGTCCTGCTGGCATTTGGGTACAGCCCTCCCAAACGGCTGTCTTTTTAGCAATGCGATCGTCTGGCCTGAGCTTGAGAAATCAGTGTCTGAGAGCTCAGCTCCCTTGCCTTGGAAGACACTTACAAAACACATTTGCGATTAGATGACATCATCTCTCCTGGGGTGACGAGGACCTCATGCTGGAGAGGACGCTCAGCTGCACACGTCTTCCTGTCAGCTTCGGCCAAACATTATTCTGGCATGTTCCACTGTTACTCGTCTCCATTGTTTCATAACGGTTTCAGCTTTCAGCTATTTACTCGCTGGCATTTATGCTCTGTGTACCATCTGAAATATGCAGGTTTGGAATTTTCTCTTCAGAAAAGAAGCTCTGTGGGACTTCTTTGTGAAATACAAATTCAAAACTATAAGAGGACATGAGAAGACAAACATTTTATTACAGACTCCGAGACCACTGTCCAATAGCACCAAAGCCTTCTATTGCTATAGCACCCCTTACCTAAGCAGTATTCAACATTGGACACTCAAATGTAATATATTTTTAATACCCATACCCACCAAATCCCTCCAGCACCTTCTCTGGCCCTTCATATTATGCTGCAGGTTTATGAAAAGACTATTCCTGGCTGTGACACTGATAAATCATGATTTTTGTGTGTATATAGTTTAGTAAGACACTGGCTACATGCCTAAGTGTAAATATAAGCCATGCTGCGAAAAGTTATGGTCAAAATGGTGGCGCCAATTACCACCAAATGCAAGTCTTCCAACTGTCCTGTCTGGCGCCAAACAAAATCGATCGTGCGCAGTGTTTAAGATGCCTCTCGTCAGGCCACCTGGAGAGCGCACGACTCTCGCCAAACCACTAAGGCTTGGACACACAGCTGGGGAGACACGTAAACACAACCCCCCCCTCCCAAAACTCTCCCACCTCCCAAATATTTCTGTCAAGAATGACTTAGAGGCCCTCGGAGAGCCCGGCTACAAGTTCCACACTTACTCTCACATTTGACATTCACAGGACCTGATTCACTAAACTAAAGCATTCACTTTGTACGTTATACTCATGGAAAAGGACTGAGCAGCAGTTAATTTACTCCAGTCGCAAATGGGGTCACTGCAATTACACGTGCAAAAGGTTTAATGTGCTAAGGGCTTCTGCAACTATGGCCCAAAGTGTTTAAAAACAACCAAATAATTCCTCTCTGAACTCAACTTCAGAAAATGACCTTTGCAAATAAACACAGGCGGGCAATTTATATTTCTGATGAATTTCACAACAGAGTGTGAGCAGAAAGTGGTAAAGCACACAGGACAGCCTAGAAAGAGCATTAGAAATGTTCTGCACCAATCAGGTTTGAGGGAGACCAGGTCAGAGAGTCCTTCAGGTGTTACCAGTAAAATGGTGATGACAGGTGATGTAATAGTTCAAGAAGCTAGTGTGGAAAGTTATGGTCCCTCACTTAGTGACGTGATAAACAGCATGCCTGTGCCACATCTATGCTACGTGCAAAGTAACAGATCACAGTATGTGGGAAATGAAAGTAAGACATGTTTCCAGAAAAGCAAGAACATTTCCTCTGGAAAAACACTTTCATTAACGTTAGTTTTCAGACATACGTCATTGTGCAATTCCATTTTCAAAATACAGGATGTGACACATTGCTGAAGAGCCTCAGGGGACTCAAGTGTACCTTACCACGTCATGCCCTTACCACGTCACGCCCTTACCATGTCACGCTACTCAAGTGTACCTTACCACATCACGCCCTTACCACATCACGCTACTCAAGTGTACCTTACCACGTCACGCCCTTACCACGTCACGCTACTCAAGTGTACCTTACCACGTCATGCCCTTACCACGTCGCGCTACTCAAATGTACCTTACCATGTCACACCCTGAACACGTCACGCTACTCAATTGTACCTTACCACGTCACGCCCTTACCACGTCACGCTACTCAAGTGTACCTTACCATGTCACACCCTGAACACGTCATGCTACTCAATTGTACCTTACCACGTCACGCCCTTACCACGTCACGCCCTTACCACGTCATGCCCTTACCACGTCACGCCCTTACCACGTCACGCCCTTACCACGTCACGCTACTCAAGTGTACCTTACCACGTCACGCCCTTACCACGTCACGCCCTTACCACGTCATGCTACTCAAGTGTACCTTACCACGTCACACCCTTACCACGTCACGCTACTCAATTGTACCTTACCACGTCACGCCCTTACCACGTCACGCTACTCAAGTGTACCTTACCACGTCACGCCCTTACCACGTCACGCTACTCAAGTGTACCTTACCACGTCACGCCCTTACCACGTCACGCTACTCAAGTGTACCTTACCACGTCACGCCCTTACCACGTCACGCTACTCAATTGTACCTTACCACGTCACGCTACTCAAGAGTACCTTACCACGTCACACCCTTACCACGTCACGCTACTCAAGTGTACCTTACCACGTCACGCCCTTACCACGTCACGCTACTCAAGTGTACCTTACCACGTCACGCCCTTACCACGTCACGCTACTCAAGTGTACCTTACCACGTCACACCCTTACCACGTCACGCTACTCAAGTGTACCTTACCACGTCATGCCCTTACCACGTTGCGCTACTCAGGTGTACCTTACCATGTCACACCCTGAACACGTCACGCTACTCAAGTCTACCTCACCACGTCACGCCCTTACCATGTCACGCTACTCAAGTGTACCGTGCTGCATTGCACCCTGTGTGTGTTTGGCCTGTGCTCCCATGAGCGCGGTGTGGTAATGTTGCTGGTGTTAGCGGTGCGGTAATGTCGCTGGTGTTAGCGGTGCGGTCCTGTTGCTGGTGTTAGCGGTGCGGTCCTGTTGCTGGTGTTAGCGGTGCAGTAATGCCCTTATGTCGCTGGTGTTAGCGGTGCAGTCATGCCGCTGGTTTTAGCGGTGCAGTTATGTCGCTGGTGTTAGCAGTGCAGTAATGTCGCTGGTGTAAGCCCTCTCTCTGGTGGAAACAGTTACAGAGTCTGAGCATCTGGAGGGCATTAGCGCAGTGGCGCTCCACCATCCATCTCCATTTATTAACACAGAGTCCCTCACGGCTGTGCTGTGGCAGCCTTTCACTATTGTCACTCTATCCAATTATTCCTCTACTGAAAAAAAAAACAATAAAACCATGACTTCATCTCTTATTAGGAACACCCCATTGCCGTTTTTCTGAACCAGGACAAAAAGCACAACGACCGTTTTTGTAGCATTTCTCACCGATTTTGTTCCTTTTCTGCATTTTCTCTCCAACTAATGTCCCTGTTGAAAAGGAGAATGATGGAGGAGACCGCTCCTCTGATAGCTGTACGATACTGACAGATATATGTTTCCCGTGAGCACAACACAGACCTGAATGCTCCAGGTCTGCAGCCGGATACGGTCCCAGTCTGTCATCACCCCCTTTCCAACCAAATCTAGACCCCCAGTCAGAAATCCCTGCATCGGGATGGGAACCAGAAAAGGGCCGCCAGCATGAGTAACTGTGTGCGATACACACGAGGTAGTCACATAGGACATCTGCACCGGCTACCCAGATAGCCAAGTTTTCAAAGAAAGTTTAAAACGTACCAATTCATATTTGCATATCTACAAACAAACTTTGTAACTAAGCACAAGACACGGAAAAGATATTTTGTTGCAGGAGAGCAATGCATTCTAAACATCCGTTCAAAGTGAAAATGTTTGTTTGTGGGTTTAGCGATGGGTTAATCTCAGTGGGACACTAAGGTGAGCTGCAGCACACTGAAACGGGGGGAATGTGTTTAATTAAGGCCTTTAAGACAGAGTTGAGCTGCAGTGATCGATTCTCAGCCCCTCCCTGTGTGAGAAAGAACACAAAAACATGCACAGGGCCTAGCGATTGTTTATTCTTCTCCAGCTCCCGTTTTTATGAATATAACATTAAGCAATTACCGTAATTGGTAAATTAATTTGAGGAAACCTTATACCTTGCATCTGTAGGCTTTACACAGGAAGTTTTTTAATTGCAGCGTAAATCTGCAGGCCTCATTAAAAAATTATCCTAATTAAGCCGGAGGCAGCTGTAGTGCCGTGTGCAAAGCCCCCTGGGAATGCAGCTCCACGTTGGGGGATCAGGAGCTCAGAACTGAGCTGGCTTTGATTGTCCGGAAACCGGTGGAAACTGGTCGGAACCGGCTGAAACCGGTATGAGTACCTTTTCGGGTGGAAGGGATGCCTGTGGGGCTCAGACAGGTCCCATCTCTGGCACTCTCTCCCGCTGGCCGTGTGATCCATGGGTCCCCTGTACTGCTCCCCATTGCACTTCATACACGTCACTGCAGAACGGTGGGAAAGGGTTAAAAAAGTCACACCAAATCAAAGGGGAAAAAAGACCACATTTGCTAGCAATGTCAGTGTAGGTTTATATTCTTGTTGCGCAGAGTTTTGATCAGGGTTTGGGAGGGGGGCAGAAATGACATGGGGCTGTGGGACTTAGTGTGTGGCCAAATCACTTTCACACTAACAGGGCTGAGCTAACTGGAGAAGCCAGTATGTTTCAATAAGCACTGTAGTTACACATTACAATTTTCATTTTGAAAATCTTTTCCCTTTAAATATTTATGGTGTTAAACATTAATGCTCTTGTTCTTAACTGAATCAAAATATTCCCGTACACCCTCTGGTGCAGTGGCAATTTACTGTTACAATATAGCAGTGCAAAAACTCTCAACGGTAGATCAGATTTTATTCATTTAAAGTAAAAATTATTATCAGTAGTGTCCAAGTACACAGGAAGCAATCTAGACAAAGTTATGTTTCTCAGCTGCCAGAGATGTTGCTTTTAATAAAGGGTTATAAATTAAACACACGAAGTTATGAACAGCGCATTGCAGCTGCATCTTTGCAAATAGTTCTGCTAAATGAGTCGCTGGTCTTCCTCTGTGGGCCCCAGTCTCGTGACACCCCAAGATCCTGTCCTTCCCACACCAAAAAATTACCCCCCTCTTCTCCACAGACAAGATTGTGGCTTGTTTTGTCATTAGGTAATTTCACAGGAAATAGATGACATCCTCTGTTATCCAAGTCCTCAAACCGTTTTTTTGGCTTACGTGATTGAATAGCTTCCACTGTACACAACATTAGCAGAATATAACAAATGCATAGAGCAGGATATTTACTGTACGGTTTAGCTCAGGGGCCAGATTCAGCTCAGATTCCTGACAAGCAGTGAAAGTCACCTTGGCACAGTCATGTCAGTACTTCTGACCATGAAAGACAATTTTCGCGCGGTCGCTTCCTTTAGCGACCCTCTCTCTCTTTTTACACGGACGGGTATAAAATGCGGATGGAAAAAACTGGAAACAGATGTCTACGGTGGGCCTTCTGCACAAAGCCGTGATTTACATCCTCCTGCACTTCTGATTATGGGAATCTAATTTAATAACAAACGTGCCAGCTCTCCCTGCTCCAAAGGCCGCTGATGAAAGCCAGAATGCTCCAGCGCCCGTGTCATTTCCAATAACGCGTCCAGCTTATTTTCACCAGACTTACCGCTGTCCCCATTCTCTCCTGCTCCTCTCTCAAGGGGGCATGAGAGCACAATTTATACATGAAATCAAGAGGTTGGGATTTTTCCCCCCTTAAAACGCACCTGTCTAGTTAAGATCCCCGGGAGACTGGAATGGCAACTCTGAGCCATGATTCTAGTTTGCCCCAAAAATGTCCGATTTCTCTGACAGCGAGGGACACTTTGGCACAGATTCTTAACACTTTGTGCTTTTTTTTTCTAAATATGAATGTCAAACTCAACTCAAACACTAATTTTTTCATAACTCAAACACTACTTTGTGGATGATGGTGGAGAACACAATACTCTGCATGGAGAGCTGTGGAAGTGAAGGGTAACGTGTGATGCAGTTGGTTTGGAACCCGTGCAAAAGTAAGGGGCGAGTGGCTTTACCCTCAGAGCACTGAGGGATCCCGCAGGTCTCGAACCGGAGGTTTGGGTCGCTGGTGAAGCACCATGGCCCTGTAGTCTCGTTGTCCGGGTTACGGCAGTAGTTCTCCACGAGCTGGCTTTTCTTCTCCCTCGTCTGCAGGAGGTACCTGCTTGAAGAGAAAAGGGGCGTTGTTACAACACAGTGGGGTCTCATTCCAACCCCTGAGTCTTTCCAACACCTAAAGAACTACACAGTTTCCGGGCTAGCAACAAAACCATGCTGCAACGGCTGGTGGGATTGATGTCTTTTTCAAGGAGGTCTGACACTCAGTGGTAGCTCAAAGGCTGAGTGAAAGGGGGAAGCCCTTTCAACAGTATCAGCACCAGGGGGACTCTCCACATCGGTAACTGAGGTTGACGTCCATGATGGATCTTATTGGCTGCAGTCTAGGGGCTGGCCGGCTCCAAACAGAGAACGGCATAAACATCGGTCCACATGAAAAACCTCACCAATCTAACACTGGAGAGAACCAAGCCCCGTAATTTGAGCAGGGAGCAGAATCTCATCAATCAATACTGTACTACTCCAGCCATGGACATAACCTTTGCATTGTCATTCAGGGGGTGCTTTCTCCAAAGCCTGTATATTAATATGGTAGAAATAACCTATCACTGCAGTGGACTCACTTCCCTTCGCTTTGGTTGTATTTTGTCTGATGTGGCTCATGTTCAGCAATACTTTACTCCCACTTTGCAGAAACATCTGGGTCACAAAGCAAACCCATGTTGCCTTATAGCTCATAATGTCTAAGGTTGGGATATCGACACAGGAACATAATCCTGGAGACCTTTTTTCCATGAGCAGTGGAAAGATACTTTTTGTTGAACTACTCTTAATGCAGATTCCATTGTTTTTCTTAAATTCGATTGGCCTCTGTAATGTGTATTGCAATGCTCCCCCTTCATTCCATTTATTTTATAAAACATAAAAGAGCATCATGAGCCAATGTGAAATAAAAAAAATATTAAGAATATGGTGGTATTTCAAAATACTTTTAAATGAAAGAATCTCGAAATGGTTTTCCTGGAAATCATTTTTAAATGTATTATGTCCTTGTAAACATCATTGTTATTCATAAAGACTACCATGGCAGAAGCTGCTCTGGGTACACTGCACATGATTACAGTAATTAAACTCTAATTTCACTGCTTAAGTACCGATGACATGTTCAGCTGAGGAACACAAAGAAAAAAACCAGGAGCACAGAGAGAAGCAAATTGCCTTCTTAATCAGAATGTGGAAGGGAGCCGAGGACAGGGAAAAAGTGAATATGTCTACTGTTTTGAGCGCTGCACTCCACTGGAAGACTCACAAAAAAGCGAGTGCAGACCATTAATCTTCGGTCTTTGGGGTTTTAGGGCCCCCTGTCATCAAAAGAATCATAACAAACAAGCGCTGTGCGCCTGGCATGAGCCCGCTAATGAACTCCTGGCCAGCGCTCAAGCACCTTCAAACCTGCGGTCTCAGGTCACAGTCTCCCTCACCTGTGGGCCCCGGTGCTGGCCAAGTCAGTCCTCCACACGGTCAGGTTTGCGAGGACTCGTTTTCCCCTTTGCATGTGTCTGCAGTGTCGTTTACCTTAGCCCTTTGCCTTTCCCGTGTATATCAACCTGCTTGTCAGCGACATGTGCGCTCATGCTGAAACCTTATGCTGCCCAGCCTGTTAGACAGCGGCATGGACCAGGAATGCCTCCGTCGGGCATTAGACACTTTCATGAAGAAGGCTAATGCACAGCCTAGCCCTGGAATACTGACAGAGGGTGGGGTGTGTTTGGGGGTCTCATGTGAAAGTGGTGGGGTAGAGGGAAATTATGGACCGTTAATTATCCTCGTTAAAGAAAGTCATCCCTGAGCTACATGCAGGAGACACTGTGTGTGTAACTACACCTCTGCTGGATACAACAGTGGACTCAACCCCAGCCCTGGAGGTCTGCAGGGTGTGTAGGTTTGTATTCCTACATGGCACTTAATCAAGCAATTAATGCAACTGTGTACAACCCTGCGCCAGCCAGAAGCAGATGGGCTCCCCCTCAGAGCCAGGTTCTGCTCAAGGTTTCTTCCTGTTTTTTCCTTTGCCACTGTTGCCTTGGCTTGCTCTGAGGGGGTTTCAGGCGAGGGATCAATTTAAAACTGCTTTGTGACAAATTGTTGTAAAAAGCGCTATACGAATAAAATTGAATTGAAAACTTAACTCATAGAGGTAAACAGATGGAAATATGAACAAATAGTGCCAAAACAGCGTCTTGGTAATTTGAACTTATTTGGTAAGCTCATAACTGAATTTGGAGACAGAAAATATTGGAGATGTGTGCTAACAATGCCCACAGTGAAATCGCTCTTCATGTGGTCTACAAGCACCGTCTGCAAGCATTCTTCAGTTCTGTTGTTTGTCCCACAAAGTTGATCATCATGAACGGATTAATGGGTGCTTGTTTCCTTGTCTGACATAAGTGAAGTTGCAACGTTGCTTTTTAAACAAAATCCACATGCTATACCGTTTCACGTTATGCTTCAAAAGAACCTGGCAACCCAAAGCACACATGCACACATCCCCAAAGAGCAATCTCCTGTTTCTTAAACCCTAAATGTTGGCAGGTATAATCGTGCTGTAGCTGGTCCTGGCCAGCCAGGAAAATCATGATGCCTTTTAGGACGAGACACCGCATACCAACTCCTCCTAATCAGACCGAGACGGCTAAAGATGTAATCTCTAAAGCAGAGCAGCACAATGACAAAGGGAAGGAAATCTCACTTGTGTTCATGTGGCATAGTCGACGCCCAGGGCTGGCAGGGCACTCCGGATTTTGTGACGGACCACGTTCCCTTGTAGTTCAGGCCAACACCGACGATGCACTGCTTCACATAGTCTGGGAAGACAAGGTCAATATTCACGTGATAACTGCAAACATTTACTGACACAGTCTATATTGTATGTAATAGGCAGAACTCCCCAAGTGATCCAGATACGATAATTATTGAATAAAAATACTTGGATCACACTCAAGCATGGAAATTGTTTGCGTGACAAGCTGCAAAATGGAGGAATGGAGCACTTTCTGATCACAAGAGGTATGTCAGGCTCCAGTCCAACAGTGTTTGCTGGTTTTTGTTGCATTAATTGTGGAAATTGAGTGATTAATTTAATTACGGTGTGGCAAAGGGGTCCATAAAGCTCGTTTCCAAGGCTTAAACTGGGTGCCAATTGTAAGGAAACCAAAGAAACCCACAGACACAGTGAGGCTAGTCAGGGTGTGGGTCTATCACAGTGCTAATCTTAGCGCAAGATATTTAACTGACTAAGATTCATCACTGAGTAAAAATCTGGGGCTGTCCCGACCCCTCCTGTAGGAAGAGGACAGGAAACGAGACCATAGGATTCTGTGTTTACCTAGAAACTCCCCAAGGCAACAATAACGTTTACCTTTCTTCTCGTAGAGGTCAAAGTTGAAATCTTGCTCGGTCTGAACGCCGGGAGTGAAGCTGTCGAAGGAAAGCCAGAGGCATGTCCTGTTTTTCTGGTCAAAGTGGAACGCTCTGCGGAGATGTGAGAGTGGGTCAGGCTATAGGTGACGGAGTTCTGCCAGTCATTCCAGGCCATTCAGAACAGCACTGCTCAGGATCTGTGTGCTGCGTACGGGCGGATGCATCATTAAAACTCTTATCTGGGTTGTTAATGTTAGCGTAACTGCACATGGCTTCTGGAAGAGGTGACAAAAGGACAAGACGCTCACTGCAGTGGGGGTCCTTATCTAAAGACTCTAAACTTCATTTGCAGGACACTTTTCATCATTCGATTTTTTTTTTTTTTGCTTTCTCGTAAATTTGCAACGCTTCTATCATGAATGTAGGCCAATGGCATTGTGGAAATGTTCTCTGTCAGTTTGAGCAACAGCAGACCAGCATGCTCAAAATAATGTTTCTGTGGATCTTTCCTCCCTTTTCGAACTGAACTGTTATTCTGTCATCCCAGCTGAGAGACTGCCTTGTGCAGATTCGGGAGGTGGAGGCCATACACAGTGTGATGCCACTCCACACTACACCTACACCAACTGCATGCTGTGTGTGGCCCTGGGGGAACACCACCTATGAGCATTATCTGTGAATCTGGGAGGTGTTGGGCTGGCCAGGAGAAGATAACAGTTACACTGTCCCTCTGCAGTCCCAAAACTGAGCTGCGCAGTCACTCTGCAGTCCCCCAGCTGAGCTGCACAGTCACTCTGCAGTCCCCCAGCTGTGCTGCGCAGTCACTCTGCAGTCCCCCAGCTGAGCTGCGCAGTCACTCTGCAGTCCCCCAGCTGAGCTGCGCAGTCACTCTGCAGTCCCCCAGCTGTGCTGCGCAGTCACTCTGCAGTCCCCCAGCTGTGCTGCGCAGTCACTCTGCAGTCCCCCAGCTCCAGCTGAGCCTCCAGATATATCAAACAGGCCCTGGGGTGGACGGAGGCTTTTGCTCTACATCTCTACACTAGAACTCAGTTCTCTGATTCAGCAAATCAAGTTTGCTCATGGATTAGACCATGACATTTTCCGGATGGATCTTCGGAAGAACTGCCTTCTGCCAATTGTTATATCCCAAAATTTCACCAGTTTTACAGTAACAATAGGACTACCAATGGACATAACACACCGAATCCACTTCACAAGAAGCTACAGCAATCAAGAATGAAAATGTATGACCACACAAACAAATCAAAGGTGGGAACATAAATCAGAACACAAATGCACCGTGTTTAAACACAGGTCCTGTGCACGTTGGCGGGTACCTGCAGGTGAAGGGCATTCTCTTGCTGCGGCTGCACCTCCGCGCACACTTCACCACACTCAGGCTGCGGCCCCTGGTTAGGTAGGAGCTGTTGGCCCTGAGCAGCCGGACCCCGTCGGTCTTCTGGTAGTCCTGGAGGAAGTTGCGCTTGCTGGCTGCAGCACGTGGGGAGCGGGTGAGCGGCGGGGAAAGGAGTAACACAGATGCAGGGTGACCAGATGTCCTGAATTTTGACCCACAGACAGTTGGATGATGTCCAATATTGAAGCATAACATTACACATACTGCAACCACCAAAAAAACCCCGCTTTGAAATGCTCTGACTTTGTTTTGAACACCCTTATCCTGTTCCCGCAGTCGGCCGGCCTGTCCTGCATTTGCGCCGTTTGGGTTTTTGTTCATCCTGGAGCACGCGGGAGCTCCATCACTCACACGGCCAGGTAGAGCCCCTCCGCACATCAAAAATAAAAAACACATCTTCAGCTTCGAAGCCAAGCCTGAAACCTTTCATGCAGCTCCAGCTCTTTAAACTTAAAATCGCTCCGTGTTTTATTGAGTTGTCAAATAAAATTTCATTCAAAAGCCAGTTCCGATGAGTGGACGCGACGCTGCCTCCACCCTCAGAGCACAAGCAAAGGACCATGACCAATCAAACCACTGGAAGCCTTTTCTTTTCTCATCCTGTTCCGGTACTTAAGACACGCTTATTGTGTTTTCACAGAGCTATGGGGACGACTTCCTAATAAGATGAAAGTCAAAAGAAGCCTTGCAGCTGTGCTTAAAAGGGGGGTCTCGTTCATCTATGATAAAAGGTTGCATTCATCTCATTTCTCAATCTGTGTCTCAGATCTCTTATTATTAATAGGCTTTGCACTATTTTCACTATTTTTAGGATGCACTTCAAAATAAGGGCGCACATTTACGCAGTATAAGAAAATGGCCTATACCCTACGACCTGATGACCTATAAATTCACCTAACACTTCAAAATAAGGGTACACATTTACTCAGTATAAAAACATGGCCTATACCCTACTACCTGATGACCAATAAATTCACCTAACACTTCAAAATAAGGGTACACATTTACTCAGTATAAGAAAATGGCCTGTACCCTACGACCTGATGACCTATAAATTCACCTAACACTTCAAAATAAGAGTACACATTTACTCAGTATAAGAAAATGGCCTGTACCCTACGACCTGATGACCAATAAATTCACCTAACACTTCAAAATAAGGGTACACATTTACTCAAGGTATATGAATATTTACTGTGCTTAATGATCTGATGACCAATAAAATTGTCCACTGGGGGCTGAGCAAGTGAACTTGCCGCTTGCCGACCTCTGCGACTCCAGGACGTCCCGGAAAGAGGAGCATTTTGATCTCCCTCTCCGCCCTGAGTTTAGTAAGTTCACTGGGAGGCGAACCCCGGGCCTCAGACCTCGCGTCACTCATGCTTTTTTGAGCCAATTCTAACAAAAAAAAAAAAAAAAAAAAAAACAACAACTGAAAGGACAAAACTTCGATCTTCGCTTTTACTCCATCTCTTCCCTCGCGCCTGCCCAACTACTTCAATTTACCTGGAACTTCTTTCTTGTCACCCAAGCAACCCATGGGAAGTTGAGAACATATTACTTCTGTCCGTATTTTTTGCAATCAATGTCGACTTCTACGATGCAGATTAATGTTTATCTATTAAAACCGTTAACTTTATGGGAAGACATACCCAGGGGTATATCTGGCAGTCTTTTCTGGCGCGAGGTTTCACAGTGATTCTTGGGAACTTCCAGATGTTTCCCCCTCCTTGATTGCCACGCGCTTTTACGGGAGGACTATTTTTGACAATTACAGCAGTTTTTTTGACGAAGCTGATTTCTTTTTGATTCCACAGCCTGAGGAGTGGACGAAGTCACAGTCGCGCTCCGCGGAGGCGTGTTGGTTCTTTCCAAATCACGCATTTTGCTCTCCGCCAAATTAGAAAGTGTAACAGGATCTCAGTTGAAGATATTTTTAATCAATCAACCTCGCTTTAAGAAAGGAAAAGAATGTTCACATTTCTTCGGTGCATTTTAAAACATTTGTGCAAAAGTTATACAAACCCAGTCCTTGGCACCGGGAAGCCCCAAGTGCTTCTGTAACGACAGACACACGCCTTCACAATGCAATTTAAATTGGCTGATGGCTGACTTAATTCAAATACTCTGAGAAAAAATGCACTTAATTTTCTTTATGAAGAGCTGGTCGTTTAAATGCGACCACGCGTTCCAAAATCTGTTTTGACTTTGATTTCTGTCAGGCCACCAAGAGAGCAGTTTTGACACAGCTGCGGGGGGCTTTCCAGTACGTCAGTCATAGGTTGAATAACTAAGCTTAGAGTCTGAACTGCTCAGCCAAACAAGCGAACGTAAAATCTTGCCCATTAATCAGCAAATGTTCTTCATTAGAATGCTTGTCATTCGCATTAAATTGTCAAACTGCGCAGCCAGTAAGTCCATTCCTGTCTAAATTTCATATTACTGTCAAAACAAGCCTTTAGAATTGACCATAGGTCCTTGCAATACTCCACAGTTATATTTTAGAGACGCAGTTACAACTAACACTGGTCTTATCAAGGTAGTCTGCCAAAGCAAATTCCATATTGACCCCATAAACTGAATAGTTTCCGCACTGATGCATATCAGTGCTTGCATGCGCAACACATTTAAAGGCAAGATAACAAACGCTTTGATTCTTCAAATCGAGGTATAAAAACTGTGCAGCAATAGACATCAAAGCACCTTCGGTTTCAAAAGTTGCGCTAATAACGCGTACGTTAAACAACCCTGCAGGTGAATAATTCAACAGGTCGTGGTTAGTGATTGACGCAACAGTTTTTTTTTTTTTTTCAAAAAGGTGTGCATCTATGTTCCTGAGAGATTCCACAGCAACTTACCTGAGTAGAGTACAAGAGTGACACAGAGCAGCGCTTTATAAATCCACATGATTATCGCCTTGGTCGCTTTTGAATAAGATAGTCCAAGATGAGTGCAATGTCTGTGGTTGCCTCCGCGTAGCGTCTGTTTATAAAGGCCGATGTCACCATTAGCTTGTGTAATTAAGCAGAAAGTCCGTGCTGCAGCAGAGATGCACGCTGACTGGAGAAGGACCTGTCCGCTGCTCAGCCCCCCGAAATGACTATATCACACCGTTACCCCTCCCCCCGCAGCAACGAAACTTAAAGGGAACTCTACCCCGCTCCACCCGCATCTTCAGACAAGCAGTCTGTGTATTTATTATCCCACGAGCGACGATTTCACCGAGGGGTGAACTGTTTGACCGGTGGAATGTCATTTCCTTTGGTAACGGCTGTTAGCGGCGCAGAAGGTGATAGTCTGTTCGTGACACAGAGCGCATTCTTCTCAGCGGTCAGACAACTTAGCGCATCCGTCGGTACTTAACAGAAGTAAAAGTTACTAATGTGTCTCCATTTGAGGCTGTGGATGTTTTCCATTTGGGGGGGTACTGATAATTTGCGAGTCTCAGCAGGGAATTCGCACAGGAAGCTCATCTCTGTCCCAGATGCACCGGCAGCTTGGCGCTGCTAGTGATACAAATTCTACGGTAAATGCTGAATGGCACGGAACCCTGGTAAAAATCTCCAATTAAGAACACGTAGGCATCTAAAAGATTAATTTCAATCATCCAACAGATAATTAATGTTTCTGTAAACACCATAAATAGGCATGGATAGATGAATAAGTCACAGTGTGAAGACAGATATTCCAAAATATTAATATAGGATGGATTTATGATGCATAAGTTCTTCGCGTACATTTTAAATCTTAAAACATACCAGACTACATTTATTAAGTGTGGGAAAAATTATATTATACCCACAGATTACAGGATAAACCAGTTTTAATTAATTTACACGTTAAGCAAATCACCTACAGAATCAGAGCAGTCCTCTTGCATAGAAGTTCGAAAAAACATGAAAGAAAGGGCAGCCGTGACTTTGCTGTTTTTCATTTACTCAATCAATGCTTTTATGGAGCCTAAAATGTCAGTTTTACAGGTTTATGGCATCAATTTTGCCACTTTTTAACCCCACACCATCACTAAGTTTGACGATAAGATAAAGACTTGTCATGAGGTGTATTTTGGAGACTTTTGGAAAGCAATTTGTCTGACAATTGCAGTCGACCCTGTCCCCCTCCTGTCTGCGTGATTCCATTCGGCTCAGCGGTTGAGCTGGAGAAGCAATCAGAAAGAGTCTACGCCGTGGATGCAGCTGGATGCAATCCAATTAACGTACACGCCTGTGGCTTTTGTTTTACTAAGTGTTCCTTGAGTTTAGGCGCAAACCCCAGAGAGAACAAGCTGGTTCATTATTTTACGGGAACTCACACTTTGGCCATTAACAGAATTGCAAAGTGTCCTCTAGAGGTTCTGAAAAAATACAGACCGGAATGAAACCCAGAGGCTCAGTTTTTTCTTTTTTTTCATTTATGGCGCCTCACGGCAGGTTTGAAAGATCCAGGCGTTTGCGGCTAAGTGAGAAAACCGTTAGCTTTTAAACAACGCACACGCTAGTTAAACGCAACCCTTCTGCAAGAGACATATCGTGGGCTGTTGTACCTGTAGTCGAAAAAAATATTAATGAAAATAATAATAAAAAAAAAAAAAAACCCACCGAGCCCTCTTTGTAAAGACATCTTTCTTAATTGTCTCTCTGTTTGGATGTCCTTTTGTAAACAGTAGCCAAAATAGTACATTTACTCCGGAGTACCACGTGATCCGCGTTGGAGTCATGAATATCTGACTCGGACCACCGTCATAATTTCTTTCATATACTTGCACATACAGTGATTATAAAGCTCGCCGTTTACACACGCGAATGGTATATCATGTATTTATGTATATGGTGGTTAACATTATATAATGGCAGGACACACATCAGGAAATATTTTTGAAAGTAAGTCCTACAATTCAACAATAAATACTGTAAAGTGTTGTTATTTGTGTCTTGGATTTACCTTGATGTTGAATAAAAAATTGTAATCACTTTTTCTTCCTCACAAGCTTCATTAATGACATAGTTGCTTTCCGTTGCACGGATTCTCAATGTTCTCAAATCAAACTGGGTTATGCTCCATCCATCTTATCATTAAAAAGACGACATTTAAATTTATTCAGCTGGGTGCTCCTCATCCCTGACCAGGAGCAAAATGTCCTCATCAAAGAGCTTGCATGTTTTTTATGTGTGTGTCTTGGCAAGGCTTAAACCCACACATTAAAATGTATTCTTATAAGCCAGTTCAGCTGAACAAGAAAAGCTGAACAAAAAAGTGTTTTTTTTTCTGGCCATTGTGGGCTTGTAAATATGGAAAAATAATATCAAAGCAGTAAATAGTTATTGAGAAAAGAAAACATGTCAAGGACAGCATATTTAGTGTCAATCCAAAAAAAGAACTATGAAAATTGATATTCAGTACTTGGGGAACCTGGGACTGTGCTTTGGATGTAGTATGTTCAAAATGAAGGAATTTCCTTAAGTATGAAGACATTTCTTTTTGTCTGACAGGGAAAACTGGGGTGTATTACCGGTTTCATAATTTCAATATAGATGAAGGACCAATCTTGACAAGAAATAAATTGGGATTTTCTTCAAACATGAGAATTGCTAAAAGACAAAATGGAAGATAACCTAAATCACAGATTATAATTGAGCCGTACATTTCACCACACAGCTTGTTCGATCAGTGGAATGCAGCAGAAAGACCTTGCTGCCCGCCCCGTTCTCAAATGGGGTGCCGACAGACAGAAAGAAAGTGGCATTTTCTTCTCATTACGGGAGCATGAGGGTGTCAGCAGATCGATCATGCTAACGAGTTAACGACATCGGCACGTCAAAGAAGTCCGTCTGTTTGTTTTGGGGTTTGTGTCTGTCAGGGTCCTGTCATTCAGGAGCTTGGCAATGATGGATGGATTTTAAGCAGGGGGGGGGGTGAGATCAATGCTGATGAGGGGATGTGGGGGGGTGAGTGATGCTGTCCCCTTTTGATTCTAAACCAGGCCTCATTCATCACTGGCTGGGTGATAAGTGCTATCAGGTGGCTGTCGGTCCCATCAGTACGGTGGCCACTGGGCCCTCGGGTCTTTGGGCGGGCACCTGGGTAAATGGCTACCTGTTGCTACTCCACTGGGATTTAGATGGTTTCTTTCTCTGAAGCTTCTCTCCCTTCAGTAGTCAGTGCACTGGAAGGTCCCTGTAACAGCCAGGTAACAGCCAGGTAACACTTCCATGGCCTCCACAGGAACGAGTTCAAAGGCCTCTCTCTCCTCTTTCATCGTCCGCCTCAGAACTCTAATGCCTTTATGATTTATACCGGTTTCATAGACGTATCATAAAAGTTTACAGCGATGGAGAGGTGAAGGTGTGGCTTAGGGCAAAGTGTCCACTTTTTCCTCTATTAAAAATAGCAGATCAGTCAAAGCAGACTTTTGTTTAGACCCAATGATGCGGAATTCTGTCTCTCTTATCTCCTGATTTTATAGCAGGTGAATGTTTAGAGGCCAATTTTAAAGACATTTTTTTCACTGCGTTCATGTGCAATTTAAAAAAAACTTGATCTTCTGTTTTTGCAGTTCTGATTGGTCATCATAATTAACACAATGTGAGAAAGATTATGTGTGGGGCTCTGTCAATATGCCCTCAGAATTTAAGGACCACAGAATGACTCTTCTCTGGAATGTGAACAAGGTTAAACAGTTAAGCCAACTACATCATGACAAATAGAGTCAAAAATGGGACATTGAAAGTAGCAGGAGGACCTCGTTGTGTTAGTATCCCGAGCTAAAGTTTGGTATTTAATGACAGCATTTGGTCATGCTGAGCCAAACTGAGAGTTTTTCAGTCTGCAACCTGCTCATTATTCACACGTCTCAAATTTCAGGAAGGTCTGCGCTGACACCACTTCTGAGGACTGGACTTAAAAATCCTCCCGTGTTTGTAACAGGAACCGCGACTCCAGTTAAAAGTCAGGAGAGAGAAATCTCCCTCGGCTTTTAGGTCACGCTGATTCAATTCTTCTTTCGTCATCTTTCAATACTGAGAAAGACTCAGCCCAGACTAAACAGTCTGGCTAAAATTAACAAGAAAAAGGCAGAGCTTCTCAGCGCGACAGGCTGCAATTAACAGCGGGTGAAGTGACACCCAATCACGCTATTAGCGGCACCTCCTAAATCGCGCGGGTGAGACTGAACTCCGCTGTCCACCACCCCCAATCCCGCCTCCCTCCCCAGGACTCCATTAAAGGAGCGCGGAGGACTGTGTGAGGCTGGTCACAGCCACACCCGTCGCACAATAAAAACCCATCACAATACCTTTAGTGCTGCTGGCACGGGGCCAGAAGACGACCTATGGCCTGCTAACTCACACCACGTGTGAACGAACATAACGGCTAATTCAGGCTCCCGCTCCGGTGTAAGGCCCTAAACCACACTGTGAGTGTCGTAATTCATGCACTGCATGCATGTTTGTGTACGATGTGTGTAGGTGTGTGTGTGTGTGTGTGTGTGTGTGTTTTATGCATGTGTGTGTAAATCTGTAATGTGTATGTAGTTGTGTGTATGTGTTAGAGTGTGTGTTTATTTGTATTTGTGTGTGATTATGTGAGAGAGTGATATGTGTGTGTAACTGTGTGAGTGGCTGAAGGGTGTGAGTTTGTGTAGGGTGTTTGCTTGAAAGAATGTGTGTATGAGTGTGTGTGTGAGAGAGAGAGAGAGTGTGTGTGTATGTATGGTGTATTTGTGTGTGGTTTATATTTATTGTGTATGTGTGTGTGCATGCAGGTATTTGTGTGTGTGTGTGAGTGTGTGTGTATACGTGTGTGTTTGTGTTTGTATCAGTGTGTGTGAGTGAGTGTGTGTATGGTTTGTGTTTGTATCAGTGTGTGTGTGAGTGTGTGTTTGTGTTTGTATCAGTGTGTGTGTGAGTGAGTGTGTGTTTGTGTTTGTATCAGTGTGTGTGTGTGTGTGTGTGTGTGTTTGTGTTTGTATCAGTGTGTGTGTGTGTGTGTGTGAGTGTGTGTTTGTGTTTGTATCAGTGTGTGTGTGAGTGAGTGTGTGTTTGTGTTTGTATCAGTGTGTGTGTGTGTGTGTGTGAGTGAGTTTGTGTTTGTATCAGTGTGTGTGAGTGAGGGTGTGTATGGTTTGTGTGTGAGGCCCCTTGGGTGCTAATCGTTTTCTCGCAGCTTTGAACAGATTTGTCAAGCGGGGACCACAAACGAGTGTAGAATTACACCCCAAGCAAATTGCCTGGACCTCACAGCGACCCCTGCCTGCCTGAGGGCTGGGGGGGTGGGGGGGGGGGGTGGGCAGCGTATTCCCCATTAGGTAAGTGTGGGCCATTAACAGCTTGCCATTAGCAGAAAATGAATGGGGTCCAGAATGAGGCAGGTACAGAGGAGAGTTTGATTGCTGTTACTGCTGCAGCAGCAGCCTGTGACCTCTGACCTCTGACCCCAGCCATAAAATGGATGTGTTCTGCCTCAGCTGTGTCTCGCTGGAGGGTGAGCGCAGACGTGGTCTGAGTGTGGTAACGACGTCTGCATGTGCGAGCGCCCACAGAGCTGGCCAGGTCAGTAGCCGTGGCGAGGCCCCTGCGCCATGTTTGATTTACAGATATCGGACCTGTACATACAGGCATTCCAAAAACATGCCGTGCAATTTGGGTTTTTCAATGACAGTGATACATTGTTGTATGACTGACACTCAAACTCAAAGCAGTACACAAAAAAACCTGCTCTGCTCTCCGTCAAAAGAAAGTTCACCAGTCCTGAAGTTACTGAAGTAACACATTGTAGTGCAGCAGTATGTCAACCAATAGGATACGTCCTTTTCTACGGCCTTCACCTTGACTAAGTTCCTCTCGAACACAAAATGTGTTAATATTGGGCTGTTTTACTACATTCACTGTAACCTGGCTGTGTTGGCTGTATTTATTTGTTTCTCTGTATGTCTGTGTAGCACTAGCTCTGCCCCTCCTCACCGCAGTCCTGCCCACCAAGGAAAGCAAACCATATGATACCAAACATACGTGTCTGCTACATGTATGTGTGAACAGGCCAATTGTTCCAGGAAGGCGCAATATTAAAGAATCAGAAGTGATTGGCTCAGAATTGCCAATACACAGACTGCGCTCAGGCATCGCTCTCTCAGGTGTGATGAGGTCTGTTTGTGCAGGTGTTACAGATGCGATGTGGCAATCCTTTTTCATTGAGTAACTGAGTAAATGAAGGGAATTACATTTGCGACTAGTTCAGCAAAGTTGTACGTCTTCACTCTCCATTTCCCTTTTATGACTTTTTATTATGGTAAAATCAGGAGGTACTTTCAGGTGCAGTGGGCGTTTAACAGGAATGCTGGATGTCTTTCTGAAAAATATTTTTAAACAGCATTTTCAAAAACTATAGCAACACAAAGCATGATAAAATGTTTCTCTTGTTTTGGTTACAGTTATAAACTTTTGTAATGCAACAGTTCATAAAACACAGCCACTAAATTATCAGAAACAGTTTTAAAATCTGTTCGATAAGTTAGTGACTCAAAGCTGTGTTTTTTTTTTTTTCGCCCCGTGGCTTTGAACTACTTCCACAGAACCATCTGGAAGGTACAGCGCTTAGGTCCATTACTCTTTAATTCTGGTTTACAGCATACTTTCTGATTTAAATCACAATGTCCATAGAAGGTAATGTAAAACACGTGTCACAGTTCATTATGAGTTTCATGGCCCCGAAACGTGCCAAAGATTTGTACATTTTGCGGCAACTGTTTGCGGGACATGTCCAGTGGGCGACAGACATCTGTAAGATTTACAGAGAGATTTGCATGGATTTAGCGATCTAAAGCCTCAACTCACGTTTGAAATATACCTAACTGCATGTCCCAGGCTGCTTTTTATATACTTATATTTTATGAATATAATTGATTTATATTTCAAAAACAAAATTTTCTTGCAGGGCCGATGTTTCAATTCAGATTAAATTCTGAATTGACTTAAATTACACGATGAATATTTTCAAACCTCAATTCCAAATAAAACTGAAGGCTTGCATTTGATTAACATTTTTTTATAAGGTTGAGATGGATGCATTATTACTACTAACTACCAGGCAAAATAATGCAAAACATTCCAAACATTTGATCCATTGTGCAACACTGTTGACAGATGAAATGATCTGATATATCACTTTGTCAATGTCAAAATGAGTGAACTGGCTCTGTAGTTTGAGTTGGGATCAATCAGAAGGTAAAAATCAGAACAGATCCTGGTCAGCACAGATAGTGAACCGTGAACTTTGCAGAAAAGCCAAACCATCTTCCAAATCCCACAGAAAAATCTGCTGGTACTTTTGGGTGCCCCCTCTGTTACACAACCTGCTATTATCTCACCCCCCCCATGTATAAAGAGACCCCAGCTGAAGGCGGCCATTGTTCCTTTGTCGCCTGCCAAAGATGCAAACCTGTAATTATGTGATTAATAAGAGCCGGGTCGTGGAGACGGTGGGCAGCTGCGGCGGTCCGTTCAGCAGCATGGGGGAGAGATGTATCCTGGACTCTTACGTCACCGATCCTTACTGAGCGACCTGTGTGCCTCATACAGAACATATACTTTATTACAACATATTTTAACATATATCATCATAATCAGAGAGGATATTGCTTTTCCATTTACTGTGAAATATATTGATGAAAAACCTTGGTGTAAAATAATTTACTATACAGTAAGTCCATATATATAATTCACTTAAGTATATCAAATTTCTGTAAGAGGCTAACTGGGAGAGATGCACTGGTCAGCTCTCTCCACCCATGTCCCCATCCCTCCCGTTTTCGTCATGGAAACCGCATCCACGTTGGACCCTCTCGGTCAACTGGGTGTAGATGGTGTGGAGCCGTTCACATCTGTGAGCTCTTTGCTTTCTGAGAGCCAAGCCGTCCCATTCCTCCTGCTCTGATCTGACCACTTCAGCTTTTTTGAAAGATCACCGGGGAGAAGGACGTGAGGAAAACAGGAAACAAAGGTGGGTGAGGACTGAGGCCAGGGCAGGGTGAGGACTGAGGCCAGGGCGGGGTGAGGACTGAGGCCAGGGTGGGGGGAGGACTGAGGCCAGGGCAGGGTGAAGACTGAGGCCAGGGTGGGGGGGAGGACTGAGGCCAGGGCAGGGTGAAGACTGAGGCCAGGGTGGGGGCCAGGGTGGGGGAGGACTGGGACTGAGGCCAGGGCTGAGGCCAGGGTGGGGAGGACTGAGGCCAGGGCAGGGTGGGCCAGGGTGGGGGCTGAGGACTGAGGCCAGGGTGGGGGAGGACTGAGGCTAGGACGGGGGAAGACTGAGGCCTGTCATCTCACTTCTCCCAGGACATTCCCTTATTTCAGCCTCTTTTTAGGACTTTTTGGGAAAAAGATCTTTCTGGTAACTGGATTTCATTTCGTCTTCATTACATTCATCAATCATTCTATTAAGTTTTGCATTGATGTGATCCCAGGATAGAATCTGTTCTTTTCAGCAACTGGCAATATGAGCTGTTCTGCTTTAAAACTAGCAGTTTTGGATCAGTAAAACTGAAGAGCTTGAGAGCAATAGGCTGTAATTGCATATTTCACTTCCAGTATTAGACCACATTTAACTGGCTGGTCAGTGTGGGTAACTCTAAGGTTCTTTACTGTTAAAAAAAGCTTAATTTGTATTGTGTTTGTCAAACACTGTGCAGAAAGGCCTTCACAAAGATCACGAGATGAGCTGAAACAATAAAACCATTAAGGAAGAAAGACAAAAGGCAGGGGAGGATGGCACGGGTGTGTTATCTCTCCAGCCATCTTGTTTTGGGGGAAATCCAGTGGACAACTCGCGTGTGCCACTGCCCCTCCTATCCCCGCCACCCCCCACACCCTCCATCTCCTGCCTCGCATCCTTTCATCGTCTGCCAGAGCCCCCGTTCCCCGGCGGCCCCCGTGCCTCCAGGCTGCGCTCCGTTATCAAAGCTCCCGTCTCGGTTCCTGCCTCAGTCCGTGGCCTGGTTCACCAGGAATCCCGTCCGTCAATCAGCGGAAAAGCTCTGTTTGTTATCCTGTAAACCACAAACCCTCTGGCCCAGACCAGCAGAGGATCTACAGTGCGTACTGTCTCGGGTGTGCCTTCAAAGAACAGAAAAACAGAGTAATTTCATTTTTCACATCGACGTCTCCTTTATCAGACACATCCCTGTCCAGGGGACTTGTGTTATGTCTTGGGCTGATTAAGATGAAGTCTGAGTGTTAAATGTTTATAGAGGTGTACCTTTTCAGCGCCCAATCATTCATCACCACGGAAAAAAGACTTCTCCTACTGCTGCTACTACAAGTATTAATGACAGCAGGGACCGGCCCGAGCTGAGAGAGGGGTACCTGGCTTTTGGAGGGTCTGTCTCCCAGGCAGGAATGCCCTCAACTCATCCATAATGCTGAAGGGTACTTGAGCACCATAGGGGAACAAAAACAAAAAGTGGAGTTAGTTTGCAGCATGGAGATAAATGACACAGAGCATGATGGTGGGAATGTTGGAGAACTTGGTTTCGATGAGAAGAAACATACCTTGGCAGATGGCTTTGGGTGTGTGGGGTTAAAGCGAGCGCCATGGACAGGGGCGAGCTCAGGGGAGGTGTGTGGGGTTAAAGCGAGCGCCACGGACAGGGCGAGCTCAGGGGAGGTGTGTGGGGTTAAAGCGAGCGCCACGGACAGGGGCGAGCTCAGGGGAGGTGTGTGGGGTTAAAGCGAGCGCCATGGACAGGGGCGAGCTCAGGGGAGGTGTGTGGGGTTAAAGCGAGCGCCACGGACAGGGGCGAGCTCAGGGAGGTGTGTGGGGTTAGGGGCGAGCTCAGGGAGCGGCGCCATGGACAGGAGCAGGGAGGTGTGTGGGGTTAAAGCGGCGCCAGCAGGGCGAGCAGGGGAGGTGTGTGGGGTTAAAGCGAACGCCATGGACAGGGGCGAGCTCAGGGGAGGTGTGTGGGGTTAAAGCGAGCGCCATGGACAGGGGCGAGCTCAGGGAGGTGTGTGGGGTTAAAGCGAGCGCCATGGACAGGGGCGAGCTCAGGGAGGTGTGGGGGTTAAAGTTACAGGGGCGGGCTCAGGGGAGGTGTGTGGGGTTAAAGTTAAAGCGCCATGGACAGGGGCGAGCTCAGGAGGTGTGTGGGGTTAAAGCGGGACAGCCATGGACAGGCGAGCGCCATGGACAGGGCGTGTCAGGGGAGGTTGTGGGGTTAAAGCGAGCGCCATGGACAGGGGCGAGCTCAGGGGAGGTGTGTGGGGTTAAAGCGAGCGCCATGGACAGGGGCGAGCTCAGGGAGGTGTGTGGGGTTAAAGTTAAGCCATGGACAGGGGCGAGCTCATGGACAGGGGGGTTAAAGCGAGCTGGACAGGGCGGAGCTGGTGTGGAAACTGAGCCCTCGCAGGGGGCCACATGACAGCCTGTGTGGTTTTTGGAGAGGTTCATGATCTCAAAATTAATCTGCAAACGTATAAACCCATGGCACCTTATTTATATGAAAACATGATTTTAAATGCCAGACAACTTCTTGAAAGTTAAACATATGCCATCACAGTGAAACACTGTCCTGCCCCTGCTGGTCATCGGACATTTCTTTTGACCAAAGATCACCACAAAAAAAGTTAAAGTTTCAGCCAAAAATGAAAAGAAAAAGACAGTTAGCAAATGAATGGCTGGTAGGTCATAGCACTGGTCACATGTCCATGATTTATCAGGAAAGCACCTTTACTCAGCGCTCAGACTGCACACAGACCACACAAAGCTAGCATTGAGCTCATTTTTATTTTTGTGGCACATGCCCATAATTTGCATACTGTACCAGTTTATTTTCACTTCCTCAGTGTGTCTTCTTCTTCTCCATGAATGTTTTGATAAATGGGAGGACGGGGTACAAGTTTAAAGTGTAAAGGACATCCCATCCTGGTTGTTTTGTTCGATCGGCTGCAAGACGCGGGTGGGGGGGCAGGAGATGACCTCTCTGTCACGTGCGTGATGACCCCGGGCTCTGCCCCTCCTGCCTCTGCACTCAGGTCCCCCTTATGGGAACCTCAGCCTCGTTAACGATGCCTGGAAAACGCTCCACGGTGCCAAGCTGTGATCTGCAGGCCAGGGGCCAGCCAAACGAGAGCTGCACTGACACATCCAGTCAAAGCAAACACCAGCGGCCAAAACCTTCCCAAACACCCGCGGCCAAAACCTTCCCAAACACTCGCGGCCAAAACTTTCCCAAACACTCGCGGCCAAAACCTTCCCAAACACTCACGGCCAAAACCTTCCCAAACACCCGCGGCCAAAACCTTCCCAAACACCAGCGGCCAAAGCCTTCCCAAACACCAGCGGCAAAACCTTCCCAAACACCCGCGGCCAAAACCTTCCCAAACACCCGCGGCCAAAACCTTCCCAAACACTCGCGGCCAAAACTTTCCCAAACACTCGCGGCCAAAACCTTCCCAAACACTCGCGGCCAAAACCTTCCCAAACACCCGCGGCCAAAACCTTCCCAAACACCAGCGGCCAAAGCCTTCCCAAACACCAGCGGCCAAAACCTTCCCAAACACCCGCGGCCAAAACCTTCCCAAACACCCGCAGCCAAAACCTTCCCAAACACCCGCGGCCAAAACCTTCCGTGCTGAGCAAGCTGGAACGCTGTGAGCCTCTCTCGTTATTGCGTTATATCACACTAACGGTCGGTGGACAGCTCGAATTACGCCTTTCAAATGTCCTCCAACCTTTATGTTAATGCAAATGAGAGAGGCCTCCTTGGACAGAAAACTTAAATCACAGGATCTCAAAAATACAACAAAAAAACCACTAAGTAAAACAATATGCTGCCTCAATTACTTACAAACCCCAACACTGCAACAAAGACTTAACGAGGCCTCTGTTGGTTGTGGTTGAAAATGGTCATTTTTACCACAGCTTTCTCCAAGCTTTTCTTGAGTTTTTTCTTAAATTTATTACATTATGTGTAGAGTATACACATACATTTATGTTTCACCCATTTATTTGGACATTCATAAATAAGTATGACTAATATGAAAGTCATTACAGTGGTTGGCCATCTCGCTTTCACCAAGCAGCATTGGGTGATGGCTGCGCAGACGGGCCTGTAGGTAACAGCTGCGCAGACGAGCCTATGGGCCGGCAGTTTGGATCCCCTGCTGGTTCCTGTGGGGAGAGGACCTGACCTGCATTGCCTCAGTCAATATCCAGCTGCATAAACGGCTAATGTGTAAAAATATAAACTGCAAAAGTCTCTCTGGATCAGGGTGTCTGAAAAATGTGCGAAATGTAAATCGATAATGTTCTGTATTTCCTGATAGGAAATGAGCTGTCGGAGGAACGCTCTTTAAAGCTCCTCTGACCTCTCTGGCTTTGCCCTGTGTTCCTTTTTATTGTTCAGGATGGGAAACGCAAAATAGTTAACAGGCTGAGACGTGACCGGGAGCGACCCTGCACGTATCTTACAAGGGTATCCTTTTACACCGGCCCCCAGATACAACCCAAATATGAGGATTCCCGTGTGACCAGCAAGAGCAAGGCCTGACAAGCAGAACATCTGGGCCTCCTCCTGACCAAGGTGTGTGGACCCCCCACCGAAAGACGACTCCTTTAACACGTCGGATTGGAGGCCCGGGAGGGAATCTGGTGGAAGGGCTAGACGGATCGGCTTTTGGAGAAACCTGGAACTAGGTCCATGCTGCATCACTTTGCATTGATCTGTGGAAAAGGGCTTTAAGAATGTCTGCTTAGGGTCAAACCCGAACCCACAGTTGGAAAATGCAATCCTCAAACACAGGAAATAACTTGTAGGCGCTTCATTTAACCCCCAAAGACCTCGCTGCTTGCCGCCGTCTTGTGTGGGCACCGCTGTGATTGCCTAGGGTACAGATGGAGGAAACCTTTGACTTTGGTCACGGTCTGAATCAATTTTCTTGACAAAGAACTCTTTCCTTATTGTGGCCAAGTGCAGCAATTAAATTACAACATGCCTGTCTGCGCGTTATCCATCCAGACTATCAATCCCTGTAAGAACTAAGGATGGAAGGTCAGAGTAACAGATTATAGAGTTAGGCAAACTTGTTTAATGACAAACAGTAAAGAACACCCTTGTGAGACTGAAATTCTAGAATCATAGATGTCACATTCTAGAGTTCTCTCATTCATAAAATACATGAGACACATTGTAACCACACGACAGCAACATCAGTTCAGCTTCTGAGTTAAGCACTGAGGAAACTGAGCTTTGGAAATCACATTTTTTTCTAATTAGTGATGAAATTCCCCCTGCCTTTTTCATTTTCAGCTCATTAATTGCTTTCAGTAAGATACAAGTTTAAAAACTCTTGTTAGTGTTTCTGTGGAGGGTCAGAGTCAATTTGGCTTCCTATTGCTAGGTTTGCCCAGCTGTCCAATCCAGCCCACTTGTGGGTGTGGCGTTTCCTGAGAAGCATTAGCCAGCATTGATTTAATCAGCTGAGGAGCCTCCTTTTATTGGGTACACCGAAGGATGGGCGTGACCTGCAAAAACCCTCGCCCTGTGGAACGGGAAATCTCCACCACTGCCAAGATTAAAGGGAAACTGCGAGGAACACAGAAAAGCACATTTGGGAATCTTTGGAATGCACTGTAAATCAGGTGTTGTGTCATATTCCACTGTAAAGGACAACAGAGTTTCATTCAGTTCAATACTCATTCAGTTATGCCTGGTTAATAAAATTGAACTTTGTCATTTAATGTCAATTTCAAAATGAAAAAGGCCCCACATTTGAAACAGTTTAAGTAAGGTTTAAATAAGGCTTATTTAGACAGGAAGGCCTGTGATGAAAATCTTGTAGAGCAGCTTAAAAGAACCTCATGACACTGCTTACTGTACATTCAGGAGGGAAAATACATTAAATGTCTGTCAGCAACAGTAACACTGGCCAAATATTCATTAGAAAAAAATACACACACCACAGGATGTTGTGCTGAGAGATATCTCGATCCTCTTTCCTGCCAAGAGAGGCTGCCTGCCATTTTTAGCCCTGTCCTCTCCAGGATATTACATATATATATATGTGTGTGTGTGGTGTGTGTGAGTGTGTGTGTGTTATAGAGAAGGACTACCTGTAAAATAATGTGAGCTTTCAAACACAGGAGAAACACACAGTCGATAATGATAAACTTTTATTCTGAATATACTGTATTTTGCACAAGAGTTGACACATTTTGTAGGATTATAAACACCTCCCCCCTCCCCTCCCACCCGTTTCTCTGTTTAATAACATTATTGTACAAATGTATACAAAAAATATTCAAGCCAGTCAAGTTCCACAAAAGTATAATGTATGAAAGCACAACATGGAGGGAGCCTGGCCCCTGAGCAGCGAGAAAGGGGCCCTGCCGTCACAACACACACTGAGCAGTCTCCACAGAACAGTCCCAAAGAAAAAAACATATTCATCACGACCCAGAGAAGCCCAAACGCACAAAGAGCACTGACATCATCAAGTACAGCGTCCAATCACATCGCAGCATTGGCTCCTGAAGGGACAGCATCCGATTTTAGCACTTTAGAACAACAATTACAAGAGAAAGAATAAAAAAAGAAAGACATCCTCTGACACCTCACTCTTCATATGTTTGGGGTCAGGTGGGGGGTAACACGGTGTATATTTACCTTGCACTGAACACAGGATATAACTTTAAAATTTATGAAGTATTCATTTTTCTGTGCGCTGCTATCCTTACTGTGTCCTCTGAGGGAAGACTCCACCTTTTTGGGGTTTCAACGACTCACACGACTTTATGTGAAAGTGAATTGCATTCTCACTACTTGATAATGTATACTTCTTATACAACATCAGTTTGGCAGGTTTTGTCAATGATTAAAGAACAATATTAAATATTACAGACAAAATAAGACAATCTGTAATAATATGAACTGTAATGAATATGCACAAAGTGACAGGACCTTCAATTTGGAGTTCATTTTGTAAAGGAAGCGAGAGAAGGAATTTACTCAAACACGATAAAATAACCAAATGCTGTCTCTTTCAGGAAAACGGCAGTAGTGCTGACCTATATAAAAAAAACAAAGGCTTTATATAATATTCAACATATTATAATTGTGTAACTGTAATATCTTTTAAGGAGTATAAACAGCATTTTAAACATCGTCTGTCACTGAAGTCCATTCATGCAATAAAGGAACCAGCTATTTCAGAACCAGCGATTTCAGAACCAGCTATTTCAGGCACACTCCTCAAAACACCTGGTTAAGGTCGTTTACAACAGGTCAGAAACTCCTGTGCCACAGTGAGACGTTGGATATTTTATTTATCTTTTTCAAAACTGCAGTGAATATGAAATAAATAAAAAAAAATATAACCAAAACACTCTAAAAACCAAACACAACTGAAGCACAGGGTTAGTTAAATCTGCCTAATTACAAGAGGTGATTAATATTAGAAATTATAAGAATCCTACTGATAAGATTCAAATTATTAATTTTTTGTCCTTTTCTTTTTGGAAGTGCAGGAAATTATATAGCATGACCCACCAGAATGGTCAGTGTGACATTCCATCATTGGGAGTGTTATGAAATTAATATATTCAGAATTGTGCTTCATACCATTGTAATTAAACATGAATACATGTTCCAATCGTAGAATACCTGAGGGTACTGTGGATCTGAGAGTTCTGAACTGAGCATGTAAGTCCAGTGAGTCCAGTGTCTGAATGCACAACTTCATTTTCACATGAATATTAATGTACTTTTCAGCAATTGAGCTTCAGCTTTTTTGGTCACACATTATATTCATCACGGTTAATTATATGGTAATTCATGTTTCCACAATTCGGCAGTTTAACATAACCCACTGCAATAGCAAATTCCCTCTATCTTGGACTAGTTAGTGTTACAGTAACACAATGCAAACCATAAAACGGCCCTCATTTATGACGTGTTTACATAAGCATTTATAGAAATACGTCAATAATAAACGATGCGTGTACACATTTACACGATTTTCTCAAGGCAAAAAAAGACAAATGTTTGGATGAAACCAGGAATTTTCTTTAATCCTTTTCGCCATGAATAAATTGTGTTTGTACTCATTATTTTACTTTAAATGTCATATTTCATGACGTTGATGAAAACATGTACTTTTACATACACGCATTGATGCTTAAGGCCCAGTGGGATCAGCACACTCGCTTTCACGTCTATCGTCTGTTCCTTCACAATATTTTACAGTTTGCAATATGCAGCTTGTTCATGATGTGTGAGCCTAAGAGGCGAAACGACCTGCTCAGGGTTTCTGCTCAGAGGAGAGGACACGGTGCACTGAGCACTGTGAGCTCACAGAATTGAGAATACGAGTACGAGTTTACCCCCTCTGCACAGCCCCGCTAAAGTACGAGTTTACCCCCTCTGCACAGCCCCGCTAAAGTACGAGTTTACCCCCTCTGCACAGCCCCGCTAAAGTACGAGTTTACCCCCTCTGCACAGCCCCGCTAAAGTACGAGTTTACCCCCTCTGCACCCCCCGCTAAAGTACGAGTTTACCCCCTCTGCACAGCCCCGCTAAAGTATGAGTTTACCCCCTCTGCACAGCCCCTCTAAAGTATGAGTTTACCCCCTCTGCACAGCCCCGCTAAAGTATGAGTTTACCCCCTCTGCACAGCCCAGCTAAAGTACGAGTTTACCCCCTCTGCACAGCCCCGCTAAAGTACGAGTTTACCCCCTCTGCACAGCCCCGCTAAAGTACGAGTTTACCCCCTCTGCACAGCCCCGCTAAAGTACGAGTTTACCCCTTCTGCACAGCCCCGCTAAAGTACGAGTTTACCCCCTCTGCACAGCCCCGCTAAAGTACGAGTTTACCCCCTCTGCACAGCCCCGCTAAAGTACGAGTTTACCCCCTCTGCACAGCCCTGCTACAGGACGAGTTCGGCTAGGACAGCTTTCCATATTTGGGTACAACAGCTGCATCCAATAACCATCAATAACACTAATAAATAAATCATAAACCACAACAGTTATGAGTAAATCAAAACATACCAAAACACAGCGAGCGGAGTTCAAGCGTAAAACACAACATGAGCTGCTATCTGAGTCATTGTAAGAAACCAAGTAGCTTGTCCTCCACCTCAAAACCGACTCAGTTTGCTAGAATACTGATGATGAATGGAATGGAGGCCAGGGGTCCTACGGCTCCATGTTTCATTTTAAAATACAAATTCAGGGAAGTAATGCTGGCGACCTGAGGTGGGACCTGAAAGTGAGGACTTTGTCTCTTCACACAGAGTGCTGGAATGACGCCAGAGGCAGTGTTGCCGGTGTAAACAGTGCGCCGGGGCTACATGTTGTAGGATAAATAAGCATTTTCATTAGCTCTGTGGCCTGCCTGGAGACAGCCCCCACCCCCCACCCCCCTTCATATCCCTCACCCCAAACTCAGGGTGGCACTTTGGAGCTGACAATCCAGCGGAACCCTGGAAACCAGGATTCCAGAACTCTGGTACAGTGAGAGAGGGAACATTCCACGGCAGACTCATGTGTTCCAACAAGTTATGAGATTTAAAAATATAAAAGCATATTTCTCTCTTCTGTGTCACATTTAATCCAGCACTTTTCCTCTAAAATCTAGTTTTGTGGCAAACATTTTTCATAAGTATTTTAGCAGAGTTTTTACACCTGTATTTATTCTTGCCCCAGGCTGTGTTTACTATAATTCAGTCTTTCAGGAATAGAGATTTTCATCCAAGTTCAAGATTTTCGGGATGAAATCCATGTTTTCACAAACACTCAGAAAGTTGGGGAACACTCTAAGAGGACTGAAGTTATTTTTATGAATGAGAGGAAAGTCTCATTGTGTCAGAATTGCATTGCAATACTGCAATATTATTAATAAATGAGTAACAGCTACTCACAGGCTCTGATCCGTAATGCATATGTGAAATGAACACTTCAGTAGTTTACTATAATGCTGTTATGTGCCACACTACATCTCTCCTCAGCCTCCCGTACTCCCTGTCAATTCTTCACATTGTTTATGGCAGTACAAGTTAGGGTCAAATCCAAATGATGCAACTTCACTAACGACCCCCATGCAAAGCTACCCTTCAGCCCCTCCCCCTGAAAGAAAAACACAAAAAAATGACAGATCTGTGGTTCAATGGACTCGAGCATTCAAATAGACAGATGCATGATAACAGAAAAGGTTTGGCCGAGCTAGCAGTAGGAATGAAGCAGCTGTCAAACGTAAGCTGGTGAAGCTGAGCCCTTTGGCATGGGGACGTAAGGCCCAGAGCACCTGCATTAACAGAGTGCAATGCATTAAGGGGGTTACCTGGCAGCCATTTTACCCTCCAGTCCAAAGGCTACTGATCACTGATATTGACCATATATATTTGGTGAGTCCAGAAACCTAAAGAGGACAATAATAACATAATTTCTCTCATGGCATCATTTTTCTTATAAATGATTATAAAGGGATTATTATAAAACATGTTTTTTCTTTCGTGGTGCGAAAAACAATGAACCATGTAGCACCCCAATTTTGCAAGGGCAAATTGCCAGAGGACATCCTGGCCTGTTTTTGCGTAGTGATGCTATGTTCTTGGCCTTTACTACTGCAGAGGTTATAGTTAAGGTCATAAGTAATAAATAACTACATAAATCAATAAATCAATAATCAAATACTGATAGAAGGACCTTAATTGATCCTTCAATGAACTAACAGGTTTTTAAAAAAAAAAAAAAAAACAAGAACTCTCCTACTCAAAACTGACAGTGACAAAGGAACAGTACTTTGTTTCAAAGGTCTTGGCAGTGTCATATTATAAGTTCAGTTTTTTAGTTTTTTTTTTAATTTTTACATTTCTTTTCTGTGAAGAAGCACACCAAAAACCCACTCATGAAGAGTGAAATGAAGAAGCGTTTCCTTCCAGCTCCCAGCTAAGGGATAAGGCAGTGTCCCCTCGGTCACCTTCCTGGGGTGCATTTGGCTTCTGAAAGCTCCTCACTCGTTCTCTGTAAACCTTCGTAACTTGACTCAGGAGGTGTTTCCTATCTAACTTCCTCGTCTTTAACTTTATGGATCTCCAACCCCCCCAACCCCCACCCCCACCCCCAACCCCCCAGGCAAGTCGAATCTCATGTAGAATCGGTGTTGGATCTCGGCAAGAAGAATCTGGCAGGATCTTGAGATGTTTCAGCGATGTGGTGGTGTTCATTCTGCCCCCCTGTGGTCATGAAGGGTAGTGCCTCGGTGAGGCCAGGAGCCAGAACAGGATCAGCTGGCCCCCCAGAAGAGCACAGAGGGAGGGGGTCAGACTAGAGCCGCCGCCGCAGTCAGTATCGTCCTCCTGCCCCAGGGCACAAACAGGTGGGGGTGGGGGGTGGGGTACAATCAGTGACAGGCCATCCCACTCTGTCTCCCACACCCAATCCTGCAGCCTAAACTGGGGTACAGCTACAACACTAGCCTGTACTGCTGGGGAGTGCAAGTGGATACAGACTGGAATGCAGCTGTCTGCTGGTTTTTGTGAACTTCGCTACATCATTATTCTTCCCCCCACCCCCCCACCACCCCCCCCACAGACAGCATACAGGTCCCCTTTGATTCACAAAGTAGCTGCCATTAGCTGTTTTTCACACTGCAGATAGAACACCAATCACATATTGCTTATACTGTTGAAGGAGCTAAAACCTGAGCTAAAACCTGCAGCACATTTTCATCAGAGTTTGTGGTTCTACTGTAACACTGTATCGGAGGGCTAAGGTTCGTATATCTCTGAGGTTGTGCTGTGACACTGTATGGCAGGGCTAAGGTTCATATCTCTGAGGTTGCGCTGTAACACTGTATGGGAGGGCTAAGGTTCATATCTCTGAGGTTGTGCTGTAACACTGTATGGGAGGGCTAAGGTTCATATCTTTGGGGTTCAACAGTAACACTGTGTGGGAAAGCTACTGTTTGGTGTGAGCAGAGAGCAGCATCAGGTCGGGAGGCAGTGTACTGGACCACCGTCAAATGCCAGGAAACACATTTCTTGCTTCCTTTGTTTATTCCAGGGAAAATATCTCATGGATGGATCACAGTCTGAACAGCGGGTGAGCTTCCTGCTGCTCAAACACAGGGAAGAGCCCCATTTTTCACGCTCTCTGAATGCACTGAGGGGCGATTGGGACATTCTCCGTTTCTGTGTGTCTTCTGCAAACTGGAAGACCACACAGTCTATGCTAAAAAACTAAACTTACAGGGCACTATAAACCCGAAATCAGAGAATAACTTGCTTTTCCTGGTTTTAGATGTCATTTTTCCTACCAAGTATTTCCCCACTAAGATTATTTTTCTTAATTCAAAATACCATTCCTTGTTTTAAGACATTTTGTTAGGTATATTTTTCTTATCTTGCAGATAATTTTGCTTATTTTCATTCTTAAATTCTCTCAAGTTATGTATATTATATTTTTTCTAAGTTTATAAATCATATTTCTTACAGCATATACACTGGCCCAAACCCAACACACACATAGGACAGAAACCTGTTACTCTGCAGTGTGACTGAAGCGGCCCCTCCCGCTGCGCCTCCCCCTCACAGCTGTCCCTTTCCCTTCAGGCCTCTGCACACAAACATTACAAACCTTTTGCTCTTGGACGGTGGCCCAATTACATACATCCTTTAACTGATTAACTGATTAAATATATAACTCCATCCCACACTTAATCCAACTTTAATGATCTTGGTCCTTTCATTTTCATTAAACGCATTTCCAACAAGTCTGCACTTCCTTCTGTCAGAAACATATGGTCCAAACTCATAGTGCAACTGTAAAAACAGCTCATACTGCAGAATGACTAAGATTCCCTGTTAAACATTTTCCTCTCTGCAGCAAAGGATGGGACACACTGTGGTGAGGAAGACTTGGGTGGACGTGGGTGACACTGAAAGTGTTTAGAGCAGGTGTGAATGCTGGTTTTTCATGTGTTTCACCACTGATGGACAAAATGGTGTCCATTTTTCCTTACACCTTAGACCCCGTCTCAATGGCTTAATCTGACTCCTGATTAAAACGAAATCACAGAAACCTGCAGACACTGCAACTCTCCAGGACTGAACTGTGCACGCCCAGACTAAAGCATTTTAAAGTAGTATTTTACCCCGGTCTATGAAACATACAGACAGACAGAAAGACAGACACACACACACAAACAACAACACACACGCACACACACGCACGCACACGCACGCACGCACGCACACGCGCACACACACACACGCACGCACACATATGGCAGGAGATAAAGAGGTGACTGACCCTTGAAAGCACATGAAAAGTTGCAGTAAAATGAAGAGAGGAGCCGTGGCCAGGGCGGAGCCACGACTCGCCGTGCAAAGAGGCTCGTCCTATTAAAAACGGGCAGCAGTGTGACAGTGGGCCAATCAAAAAGCAGGCAGAGATGAGTGGCCAATCAATCAAAATGCAGGAAGAGAACAGAGCACAAAGAAAAGCAACAAAGTCATGCAACATCCATTTGTTAATGTAAAAACTGATGAGAGAGAGAGAGAGAGAGAGAGACATCCATTTTGGCAAAACCAGTTTGTGCACCAATGAGTTTACGTCATTATTGAACAGGGGAACTAACAGAGTCATTAAGTGTGGCAGCATGCAAGTTCACTGAGATTTCACACACACAGACTCCAGTCAGGCTTTAGAATGGAAGAGTCTGACTGAACCGTACAGAGGTCAGCTCTGGCCAAACCCAGGCTACGCTCCGATTCTCCACTTTCCACATCTACATCTACACTTTCTAGGCAATGCTTCATTTCTTTACATATGTAGATATTAAGGAAATTTAAGCAGAGGAGAGCACAGCAGCTTTTCCAGTGAAAATGCGATGCCCACTTTGTGTCTTCATGTGTGAAATGAAAAACAATAATTCAAACACAAGTAGATGCAAGAAACAGCAGCCAGTTTTGAACATAGTAGATGCAAAATCAATAAATGGCTATGATTTTTTATAAACATAGGAAGTGTGACAAGTATGCAAATTAGGTTAGAAAATTCAGTTGCTCAGATTAGACTTTGGAGTGAAATACAGGTCATACTGGCGTGGGTATGAGGAGGAAGCGTGGTGTTTGGGCTTTTCAGTGTTTGGGTCACAGTACACTCACGTTTGCATCGTTGTCGAAGCAGACGTCGGGTCCTTTTCTGTGGCGCGGGTTCTGGGCCAGCTCACATGGGTTTGGGCCCTCGGCTGAGGCAGTGTGTTAAGGAAAAACACATTCACGGTTAATGAATGCCTTCACAAACACACAGCCAGCTACGCGAAAAGCACCCTTCCCTTTCCGCACACCACTGTCATGGGAGATGCTTCTACTAAATTAAAATCAAAAATGTTAATTCTTATGCCAGTTCTTGTATGCAAGTTACTTTTCCTGAAGGTCCTTCTTTCCTATAATCTATAATGACCAGAGTAGGAGATGCAGCCGAGCCGGGCTCACCATTTACCCAAAGGTTCTCTGCCTCTACTGCTTCACCTGCTGCACTTGTAGTTATACAGTTATTACATATTCATAAACATGTCATGAACTTAATCTCTCAGTTTGGTATGTGCAGTTTATAAACTGAGCAAAAATAAAATTAAAACATGGCTAATGCCCCCAGTGAAGGATACAGGGCTGCTCTGCCTGCCGCAGGGGTCTGCGGTCACATGACATGCACGTTTCCGCGGCGTCGGCGATGATGAAAACCAGGTTTGTGCTCAGCAGCTTCTCGGCTCGGTACATCCTGAAAGAGACACACACACCTGGTTACAGGAGCGGAATCACCTGAGACGAGCACCTAAGCTAACCTGAGCACGGCCGTACGGAGTTGCCAATAAACTGTAAAGTTAACATTTTAAAATTTTCACTTCTTGTATATAATTCAATTTCAGCACAGCTTTTTGCAATTAAACACATACATACACATACTACTATTGCTACTATCACTAATATAATAATAACGTATATCACTATTATAATAAACTTTGGATGATTATTAATATTGCTATGAACATTTGAGGCATCACTGCCTTAATCAGTAATCAAGCCCAATAGTGAAGTGGAGGCTGGACTGCTTCACCTGGCCTCGTCTCAGTGGTCGTTTTGTTGAACACAGCTGATGACACAGACCCACGGGGCTGACTGACAGGTGAGGCCACTCCCCTTTCTCAGTCTGAGATCACTGGCCTGGAAGGAATGCTGAAAGAACCCATAGCCAAAGCAGATGGGCTTCACGCATGGCAGAGTACCGCTATTGGAACGCCCGATGTGCAGAGAGACCAGTGTGGAGAGACCAGTGTGGGGAGACCAGTGTGGAGAGACCAGTGTGGGGAGACCAGTGTGGGGAGACCAGAATGAAGAGACCAGAGTGGGGAGACCAGTGTGGAGAGCCCAGTGTGGGGAGACCAGTGTGAAGGGACCAGTGTGGAGAGACCAGTGTGGAGAGACCAGTGTGGGGAGCCCAGTGTGGAGAGACCAGTGTGGGGAGACCAGTGTGGGGAGCCCAGTGTGGGGAGCCCAGAGTGGGGAGACCAGTGCAGCTTCCTGGTGTCGAGCGTCTCTAAAGCAAACGGGTGGAAGGCAGGGAGCGGCAGAGATGCCAGGCTTTCTGAGACACACCACTGAACAGAGATAACAGAGATCCCTGCAGGGCAAAGAGCTGCTGCAATGGCACAACACTACACTCTCTCACTGGCTGTGGGGTTAGGATTTCTGCCCCCAGGGTCACCACGGAGACCTTAAAATCCCACTTCCCATCATTCCCTGTGCATTGTGGGTAACATCTCTGAGATATGTGGCCACTCTGTCTACAGGCTGTGCTTCTACATCCACGAGGATGAGCTACAGCCCAGCTTGGGTGGGTCTGAGCTGCGCAGTCACTCTGCAGCCCCCCAGCTGAGCTGCGCAGTCACTCTGCAGCTCCCCCCCAGCGGAGGGGTTAAATGAGCTGCAGGCTTCACAGTTGAACTCAGCAACACACAGAACTGTGACAAAAAACAATAGGCACTCCAAACAAGTCCCCATAACAGTAAAACACCTCTTTATCCGAACACATTTACCTGTGACACCATTATGTGCTAAAGTAGTCCCCCGCATCGTAAGGGGTTTTGATTGGCACTACCATCATGAAAGCCTACTGTTTGAGCGTGCCTGAGTGCTGAACCCGAGGTCTCCCCGCAGAAGGTGCGAGACTCGTCGTAATGACCGGAGACAAAGCTGCGGATATGAGCCGGGGCCTGGATAAAATTACACGCCCCTCCAGTCTGTGAACACGCTCCCCCAGCGTCGGATTAGGAGTTTCTTTATGGCCGTCGTTAAAAGTCTACACGTCCAGAGCTGTTAACGTGGATGGCAGAAATATGGCAGGCTCACAAGTGCGCGTGGGGACTTTAAAAGGCACCATATTTGTAGTCCCCTGACAGTCACCCCTTCAGAGGTTCCTCCATAAAATTCATGGCATATTCAATTTACAGCCTCTTCAGGAACCGAGACGATGGAGTGTCTTTTTTTTTTGGGGGTGCTCTTGAAGGCAAACCTCGGTCGAATCAAGAAGAAAAAAAACCGAAGCATAAATGCATCTGAAAACTAGACTGATGTTCAGGATGCAGACCCTGTTTGGGGTCTCAGGGTTCTGTATGATATGTGGATGACACCCTGAGTACATTTCTGCAGGGATACGTCGAACAGATGCACAGCGTGACCCTCTCAAGGTGAGTCAGACTGAGAGGGGATGTGTCAGGCCTCTCTCTCTCTCTCTCTTTCTGCATTTTTACGAGTGGGCTGGAAGCTTCTTCCTGTCTGTGCTTCGGCGTGTATCAGAAATATAAATGTATGACATGTGGATGATAATCTGTCTGACCTTGAGCAGTTTACGCAGTCCAGCGTTCCGCCGAAGGATCGGTTGACGCTGTCAAAGAAGTACTGAGTCTGCTCCGTGATGCAGCTCTCCTTGGAGAGGTTCTCTGAGGGATCTTCATCCATGTCCACTGCAGAAAAAACACACAGAGTAAACAAACAAACAAAGAGTAAACAAACATACACAGAGTAAACAAACACACACAGAGTAAACAAACATACACAGAGTAAACAAACAAAGAGTAAACAAACACACAAAGAGCAAACAAACATACACAGAGTAAACAAACAAACACAGAGTAAACAAATACACACAGAGTAAACAAACATACACAAAGTAAAAAAAACACACACAGAGTAAACAAACATACACAGAGTAAACAAACACACACAGAGTAGAAAAACACAAGCAGAGTAAATAAACACACACACAGTAAAAAAAAACAAGCAGAGTAAACATATGCACACAGAGTAAACACACACACAGAGTAAACATATGCATGCAGAAAAAACAAACACACACAGAGTAAAAAAACACAAGCAGAATAAACATACATACACAGAAAAAACAAACACACAGAGTAAACATACACACACAGAATAAACAAACACACATACACATGTGCAGGCTCACTCACAGTAAACACACACACACACATTAAACACACACTCGCTCAGTAAACACACACACACATAAAACACAGAAACACACACACACACACACACACACACACACACACACACACACACACACACACACACACACACACACACACACACACACACAGTTAGCATACATTTGCACACATGTATGTGTACAAACTCACTCTGTAAATACAGAGTACAGACATGTGTACATACCACACACATAGTACACACACAGCAAACATTTAAATGCGAAACATCTCCGTAACAAATGCAATTACAGCGGACCCAAAAACTCCATTGTGCATTTGAATTGATACCACCCTGAAAAAGCACTGGGAGACCTTACAGACCTGCAGGGGAAATGTTTAAGCTGTGTCCACAATATAAATCACACTGGAGACCAGCGTGCCAACTCCAAATCAAAATGTCTGACTTCCCATCAAGCATTTCAAAGCTAAAATACACAGGCATTAATCACAATTGTTACTAAATTAAAGGTAAATCAAAGTTTCTGCACAGTCCTGCATGACTTCTGCCAAGGTCCTGGGAAACTGATCTCAAATGTTAAAATGTTATGGGGCTTTTGTACCTTTTTTAAGGGCCTACAGTATTTTTCTTACTCAATGCTCAATTTTTTTTATATATCACAGTAAAAAAAGCACAGCATGATTGGCTACCCGAAATGCAGACGAGCCACTTTAGCTCTTTAAAAATGTTCTTTCCTGGACCTGCTTAAGCTGCTGCACCGCTTACCTGCTTCCAGGAGACGGGGAAACGTGAGGCTGAGAAATAACTGCTGCAGTATTGACCTGGAAGCGAAGACAAAAACAAGACTTATCTTCATGGGATAGTTTACAACATGTACACACACCATACAGTCTTCTGAAGAGGAGGTCAGACACCCACAAACAGACACACACACGCATGTGCACACACACACACACACACACACACACACACACACACACACACACACACACACACACACACACACACACACACACACACACACACACACACACACACGTATAGCTGCTGAACAAAACAGTTTGCAAAGCCACCATAAGACTCAAGTCATTAAACCGATGGCAGGATGTTGGCCCTCCATACTTCAAAGTGGAGCAGAGAGGCAACTGGTACCTCTCGTTTGTACTTGGGATGGCCATCTTGGTCGATGTCCTTGGTGACCTTACCCCAGATATCTCAGGTGCAGCATCTGGTTAGCTTTGCTCACTTTTCTGGCTTAGCTTCCCTAAAATCTGATTTGCGTATCCATCCTCATAGCCATTCTGATTTGTGGCAATCCTGACAGCGAAAGTACAAATTCTACAGTCACAGATAATCAGCTCCTACATTCGCTCAGTCCTTTTTCCTTCTTAACCAAAGGGGTTGCAAATCGATAAAGGCAGGTGCATATGCTACTGTGAATTTCCAGATTTGAATATTTGGGCTTTGAATGACAGGCAGACAGACAGTTCACTGTTAAGAACACAGAGCTGAGTATCTGGCGTGTCTATAGAATCTGTGACAGAACTTTCAGTGTTAAGAGCACAGAGCTGAGTATCTGGAGTGTCTATAGAACCTGTGACAGAACTTTCAGTGTTAAGAGCACAGAGCTGAGTATCTGGAGTGTCTATAGAATCTGTGACAGAACTTTCAGTGTTAAGAACCCAGAGCTGAGTATCTGGTGAATTTGTATGATCAATGTCTTGTCTCTGCGATACTCACCAGGCCGCAGCTGAAGCCCACCAGCCTAAATGGAGAATATCTGCTATGGTTGGCTGCAGATCGAACACAGAAACAGACTGTCAGAAAAGTCTTAAGCAGACGCAGAAATAACAAAACGAATGTCAGTGCTACACTCTATACAGCATTCAACTGTCAAACATTTAGGTATCAAAGCCGTACACAAAAACAGAAAGCACAGGAACTCAGAGGTTAGGATCTTAAACGCCTTTAACTCTTCCTGTAATCAATGCAAAACCGCTCAGGGCAGTATGCACTGCCACATTCTCCATGCACCACAAGACACAGAGGAAAATATCAGATACTCAGGATTATATTCTGGTGCTGTTTTAATAAAAAACTTGAAACTGAAATTGACCACAGGTCCACCACAAACTATGTCACAGCAAATCTGGAATAACTGCAAGAAAAAAAAATCAAAACTAAAGAAAATGGAGGAGGCTGGCCCTGGTCTTGCCGTACTGGCAGGCTGGCTCTTGCCTTAATCAGGGGCAGGCTGTGGGGTTTGTGTTGGCGGGAGGGTTTCAGTGCTCTCTGACAGTGGTTTGCGGTCACACCGCTGCGGTTTTACTCACGATGAAGATGGAGCGCTGGCCCGAGGCGGCTTTGGTTTCGCGCTCTGGGTCGCACACAGACTGGTAGTCGTACGTCTTGTTGAAAGTGTAGAGCCCCGAAGAAATGAGGTTCTGCATGAGGAACGGGTCGATCTCCCCAAAGAACTGTCCGATCTGTGCAGGGGGGACAGGGGTGTGAGTGCATGAGAATTACAGCAGGGGGGGCACTGCTGTGTAATGGTCAGAGAGGTGGCTTTAAGTGACCTCACCTGAGCTTCTTCAGCACCACTGTATTTATGGACTGTGTGCAAAAGTGTGACTTACTCTAAACTCAACAGAGCATGTGCCCCATTGGCCACAGTCAACACTGGCGCCGAGACCTATTGGTCAGGCAAAGCCTTGCTGCAGGGCTAATGCTATAGCTTTCATTCATTAGAAGAAAGAATGACAGCATTACAATAGGAGATTACCACACATCACAGTAAAATGTTTAAATCCTATAGGATTCCCATATGATCGTTATAGCAACCATAATAATATGAGAATGGCTGTAAAACGGGAAAAAAAAAAATCTACAGTCAGCAGTACTCTATGACACAGTATTGCAGTATACTGTGATGTTTGTCAATATTATTAAATGTTCATCTGCTGCACGTATAAAGCATAACTGATGAATGCACTAAATTCACACGTACATAGTGAAGCAGACTCTGCATCTGTGTGAGCAGAGTTTCATTAAAGCTGCACTAAACAAACACATTTAGACAGAGCCGTCGGCCTGAGCGCAGAGCCGCCGGGCAGGGCCAGGTCTCAGGAGGGCCCACGTCTGCCGGGCATTGCTGGAAAAGCGATTTCGGGGTGTGTTTCGCCCCGTGCCGCCGGAGCGACACGCTGCACTTGGACCCGCGCAGAGCGGAGAAACCAGATCCCCCTGAACCGCGGCGGCCCATAAACCGCGCGCTCTGCAGGAAAGCATAAAACCATAAAGCCCTTTTCACTGTGCAATAACACAGATATTAAATTAGCAGCTCCAGCGCCGCTCGTGCCGCCGGCGTTCGCCGCCTCCCCCAGTCCTTTCAGGACGGTGTGATTTAGGGCCTGGTCTCGTTTCTCAAATGCCGTTTTAATAATCCTGCCCGATGTTAGGCCTGTGATTTACGCGCTGCTCGCTCGGCTGTGATTGGCTTTTCATTACGCCCCGTTTTAATGGCGCAGACCTAAACATTTATTCAGCTCGCGGCGTCTTTGGGAAAATCATGGACCCGGAGAGTTACGACGCGGGGCGCGAGGTTACGGAATCGAAGCATCAAAGTGGAATGAAGAGGAGGTGACCTGAGCGAGGTACTTGTCCCGATTAGACATCAGGAGGAAGCCGCCGTCGTCCAGAATGACACAGTCCACGTGCTGCAGAAGGAGAGAGACAAATATTTAAGACTGCAACATACCTGGGTTTAAAACTGCTGAAACACAGCAAAACTCTCCTCATACACCACAGAAACACAGCAAAACTCTCCTCATACACCACAGAAACACAGTAAAACTCTCCTCATACACCACAGAAAGTGGCTTCAGTCTGTGGCCTTATGTCACAACCAGTAAATGGACAAACAGTCACCCATTTAAAAGTGTTTATTACTATTAATTTTATTATTTTTTCATCGGTGTGTGACAACATTAGTAAACATTCCCTGTCCTACATCTTTTTGTGAGTATTAGCTTTGTAATGCCTTTGTAAAGTACAACCTTTGTAACTATGTTTTAAGTATTACTTGTTCGTATTGTAAGTACTACCGGCCTTAAACCTTGCTTCAATGTTAATGTCTTTGGCAGTATTGTTATGTTCATTTATTACAGTTAAGTATCACTGAATCACAGTTAACATTCAGTTATGGAGGGTGGATAGCTTTCAACAGGTGAAGCATTTTCAACATACCTTATCGTTGCTTAGGCAACCACAGATCTCATCCTTGCACTGTAGGAGACAAAGGAAACCTTTGATCAAATTTCCTTGCAAGTTCCCCATTATGTACCAAGTACAATTTCTGGAAAGAGAACTTTGCCAAATGCCAGTAATTGTGATTTTATATGAGGTTTTATTCACAAAAAGCTACCTGTACCCCATTGTTCTGAACATTGAAAATATATTGTCCACATTTCCAAGTTTCTTTTGAAATCTTGTGACTCAAAAAGTCCCAGCTGTGCCATTACTAGATATGGCAGGAGGTCCACACTGACGGTGCTCAACCACACCAGGGGAAAACAAGGGTTAAAGTGGTTAAAATGGGACTCCTCATTGCTCTCTAGCAGCCTCTCCTGGCCAGTGGAATATCTGCAGGGTTTGTGATGGTAAGTTGACTCGGTCAGCTGAACAGCCTGTGCACCTCTGGGATGCTGCATAAATGCTGCATATCTGAGGTCGTCTCTTACGTTAATCTTCATGGTGGCGTTGATGAAGCGTTCCTTCCAGGACTGCACGCTGAGCTTCAGGCCGACCACTGTAAACAAACACAGCAGCTCAGCTTTGGCTGCCCTCGCTCTTCCAGTCAGCAGACTGGCGAGGTGTGCAGAGCTCTGCTGTACAAATTACTATGCGTTTGGCTCTGAGCAGTGCTGATGACCAAATTACAGCCATGAGTATTACATCATAAATTATATCGTAGATGGTAGCTAGAATGCTAAAAAGCAGGGAACATTTTACCTTGGAAGAATATCCATGGAATCTGTGTTTTTTTAGCTTTCTCCTTAAAACTTTTTTTAGCTCACTCCTACACTACTCTTGGATGAGTGCTTTGTTTTTCATTCGATCAGACTCACTGAATGTATTATACACAAACGTACAATCACAAGACAGACAGATGGACGGACAGATAGTTAAACACCCATCTGAGGTCTGGCAGTCGTGATTTAGGCTTTAGAGCTGTAGTGTTCTTGGGGTCTGCTCTTACCAGCTGGCTTTAGCTTGACCCCATCGATGTGGAGATCCACAGCCCTGCTGACCATGATGCCAGAGTCCAGAGAATAATCTCCACTCCCT